>CM040438.1:3898037-5098037 GCA_022702705.1 Papilionanthe hookeriana x Papilionanthe teres | reverse complement strand
CGCTTTAGGAGTCTTTCCCTATCGCACTCGAAATACATCAAATTCAAACTTTTGGGTCGAGGATTTTACATCCAAGACCGTACCGCTTTAGGATTCTTTCCCTATTGCACCGAAATACATCAAATTTAAACTTTTGGGTCGAGGATTTTACATCCAAGACTGCACTCGCTAGGAGTCCTTCCCTATCGCACCGAAATACATCAAATTCAAACTTTTGGGTCGAGGATTTTACATCCAAGACCGCACCGCTTTAGGATTCTTTCCCTATCGCACCGAAATACATCAAATTCAAACTTTTGGGTCGAGGATTTTACATCCAAGACTACACTCGCTTTAGGATTCTTTCCCTATTGCACCGAAATACATCAAATTCAAACTTTTGGGTCGAGGATTTTACATCCAAGACTGCACTCGCTTTAGGATTCTTTCCCTATTGCACTCGAAATACATCAAATTTAAACTTTTGTGTCGAGGATTTTACATCCAAGACTGCTCTCTGCTTTAGGATTCTTTCCCTATTGCACTGAAATACATCAAATTCAAACTTTTGGGTCGAGGATTTTACATCCAAGACTGCACTGCTTTAGGATTCTTTCCCTATTGCACTGAAATAGATCAAAATTTAAACTTTTGGGTTAAGGATTTTACATCCGAGACTGCATTGCTTTAGGATTCTTTCCCTATTACGATAAAATACATCAAAATCAAACTCTTGAGGTTAAGGATTTTACATCCAATACCGCATTGCTCTGAGATCTCTCCTCGTTGCAATGATTCAATTTGATCAATTCAATTTTCTTTCGAGGTTGGAGATGTTACATATAAAATCTCAAAATTCCAATTTTCAATTCAAATCAAATCCCTTCAAATTAATTTTGACAAACTTCAATCTAAATTAAAATTCCAAATTGAAATCTAAACTCACACATCAAAACTTAAATCGAAACAAAATGAAATCTAAATCGAAATTCCCCGCATCATGTGATTTGGAATTTACCTCCTTTTCCTTTCCCGCCGAGAGTTCGGGAATCTCCAGGTTTCGGAGATATACTTGCTACTCCCCAGCGGAAACTCTTCTACTTCGTCCTAAGTTCGTCACTTGGACATCTGTGTTGGTTTTGTTGATCGTTTCGGTCAATACCAATACGCGCGGTGTGCTCCGTCAGCTCACCACACCTATTGGGGGTCCATTTGTTGACCTCATTTTTGATGAGGTCTTCTCTTCCTCTCTTTAGTACTTAGGATTTAGCCTTAGGCTTTTCCTTTGAATATCTTAGAGGACTAGAATTGGGACCCACCTTTTAGAAATTTAAACCACTTCTTAACTCCCTGCAAACTCCACAAACTTGACTATAGACCCCTAATCACCTAGAGGGTTGAAATCAAATGTGGAAGTTTAAAGGATGAGTTCCTATAGGACTCTTTGGCCTTAGGATCGCCCAGGCGGCCCGGTCCAGTGAAGGGGCCGACTTACACACACACTACACTTATACACTACACCTACACACTACACTTCCACACACCTCCTAAAACTACACCCATACCCAACTTGACCTCCCGACTCATGTAGGTGATTCACATGGATGGTCCTTAACCCCCGAGCCCTCGGCTAGAGGGTTAGGAACAACATAGATGAATGCCTCAAATGAGTCCCTTCATGGCTCATATGGGCCTGATATGGCTTCATGGCTCAACCAAAATGATTTTATTCCACTTAGATCCACCCAATCTTCAATTTTCCAAATTTTCAATTTTTGACCCCCGGGACCCTACACCTACTAAACCTACCAAAAACCCTTGAAACTACCCAAAATTCTCAAAAATTTCCAAATTACCCAAAATTCTCCAAAATCATTCCCAAACATTTCCACATCACTCAAATTGATCATCCATACCCAAAAACACCAAAAATTCCAAAAATACCTCCCAATACCCTCCAAATACCCAAAATACCCCTCTCGACCCAAAAATCCAAAAATTCAGAAAATTCCCAAAAAATTCCAGAAAATCCCAAATATTCCCAATTTCATTTTGTTCAACTACACCATGGGCCAATTTTGTCAATTTACCCTACTTTTGTCAAAACCCCCAATTTGGCCAATTTTAACACAAAGTGAACCCAATGTTAAACCAAACCTACCCAATTGACCCCAATTTTGGTCCAATTCAGTTCTAAACTTCAATGCAACATCCCCAATACCAATCTAGACCAAATCCAAGTACAATTTGATTGATATTTAGATCCAATCTCACTTTTGGCCTTAAAGCCCAATTTGGACCCATGACCCAAACCTAACCCAAACTCACCCAATTCAACTCCAATTTAACCCAAATCTTTTCTAAAATCTTCCTAACATCCCCACAAGCAAAACACTAACATGATTTGCCCAAAATTTAGACCCAAATCCCACTCAAATTCAACCCAAAGCTAAAAGGCCCATTTTTGACCTAAACCCAAACCTAACCCAAATGAGCCCAAACCCCAAAATCAAAGCCCAACCAAAGCCAAAACCTCTTTGAAACACTCCCATAAACATTTCTCAACATTGATTTTACATCAATTTCAACCCTAGCCAAACATTAGCCCAACTTGGCCCACTTGGACCCATATAGGCCCACTTACCAAATAAACCCAAATTCAAACCAATTCAACTCCAAATCACACCAAATTGACTCCAAGCCCTTCATAGAACATCCCCAAACCAATTATGACATTTATTTGACAAAGTTCTTCACAAAATCTTTACCCAAATGCCCATCCTAAAATCAAAAAGCCCATTTCCCTTACACTTTCCTAAGAGCCCACTTCCTTCAAATTAAAAAGCCCAAAATCTACCCTAAAGCCCACATGACATCTCCATTTGCCATCCACTTAATTAAAGCTATTACCTAAGTCCTAAATTCACCATCAAATTATTCCAAATCAAGTTTCATACAAATTTCCATCAAATTACCAAAAATTCCTAAAATCCATTTTCATGAAATTGACCAAACCTTTTCCCAAGCCAAAGGTGAGCCATGCAAGCCATGGACAAGCCACATGAAGCCATGGAAGGCTTGACATGTGATCAAGCCATTAATGGCAAAAGGAGGGGCCCCTTTCCTAATCCTCCTTAAACCCTTTTTACCTTAAGCATGTCACACACTAAACCATGCTTAGCCACCTCATCATGGATGGAGACCACACCATTCTCTCTGGCCGACCCAAGTGACCCTTTTCAGCCCAAGACCAGGCCTTGGGTGGTGAACCTAGCCCAAAACCATGGGTTGACTCATTTGAACCCAAAATGGTCTTCCCCCCATTCCATTTCAATCCAAGCTCTTTACACATGGCAATTGCCAATTGCTAGCACTAAGTCCCAGCCCCGACCCACCCGACCTCGAGGGTGACCCATGCTCGGCCGGCCGACCACCAGGCCGCCGGAAAACAACATGGCCGAGAGCTCACATGTGAGCCCAACTTGGAATTCTCACCTGCCGAGCCGCCCCATCCCCAGTGGCCATTGGAGCTGTTCTTCTCTTGCCAAGAGCAGCCGATCCCAAGCCCTAACTCTCCCCGGGAGACCCTCCACCCTCTCCTATTTAAACACCACCCCTCTCGGCCATGAGAGGTGCCGAAAACAAACCTTAAGGAAACTCGCCAAAATTGTTCTAGACTCCTCCCCATACACGAGCACTTGATCCCCAAGTGAGATCCCCCGCCATTTCTTCTCTGTAAGCTCAATTTCGTAGTCGAAATTCCACCCAAAACCAGGATACTTCTCCACGGTGAGCCAATCCCCAAATTGATTGGTTCTACACCTTCACCAGACCAAGGGAAGGTGTCCACCAGCAAAAGCCCCATCTCCAGGCCACCCAGTTGCTCCAGCCTCCAAGCTTTGTGATCGGGCTTGGTCGAAATCACATCTAGACAATTCACTAGACCAGGAGACTTCATCTGGAGCTTGCTGGGATCCAATCGAAGGTGCAACAACTCTCAGATCGAAGCCACACTTCTCTGAGCAAAGGTATGAACTAATTCTTCATCCCGAGCTTCTGGAGATTCTCCATTTCAAATGCTTTAATTTCAATGCATGATCACCGTATAGATGTGTTCGTCTCTTCAAGATGAATCCATAGAGCATAAGAACATGAAAATCCATTGAGTATCGAGTGAGATCTTAGGGATTTAGTGTAGACGGCTCTCGGGTGAGGACGCTCGGGGACGATGAACGGATGCCGTCCATTCAATACACGCGCGGACGGACGGCTCAGATCGCGTCGGACCAGAAGACGGAGCGATACAGCGGGCCCCGGAAGCGCTGAGTCAGATGGCGGCGTCGAATGGGAGCGCGACGCGTGTGCGATCGGAGATGCCGAGGATGAGTTGGCGCCGCGTGGATAAATAGAAAATTAGGGGTATTTTCTATTTATTTAATTCCCTAAACTTCAAAAATTCATATCTTTGTGTAGAAAAATCGAAAAAATAAAATAAAAATACCCTCTTGCTCGAGTGAACAAAGGAAAATAATGTGGAAAAGAAATCATTTAATTTCATCAAGTATTTTATTTTTTATAATTTATTTACTCTCTGCATACTTTTAATTCTCCATGCATGTATACAATTCACCATGGCATGAGACCATAGGGCTTTTGAAGCCTCCGAATTCGGGAACATTCCCTAAATATTCCAAAGTCGGAGGCCATCCCTATGAAAAGTTATTGATTTTTCAAATTCATGTTGTTGTTTTGAGTATTTTAATTCCAATAAATAGCATGTTGTGAAATAAATTCTAGGAAAATTTGGTGATGTTCCTTATGACCGGAGAACCCTAGGAAAAATAGGTTTTGAGTTAGTTCATTTAAAACAACCCTAATTGGCTTAAACACCCAAAATAGGTCTCTAATTAATTAGAGCTAACCATACATCAAATTGACTTGAAATCAATTCTCCACTGACCTTTAGGATCAGAGGAACCCATCATAAAAATTTGAGGTCAATTGGACTTGGTTAGCCCTATTAATTTGGTTGATTAAGCCACTTAGTCATTTTAAACTTTAAAAATTCATAACTTTCAAAATATCTTTCAAAAATTCACCAAATTGGTTTTGGAGCCTCTCTGATATTAGGGAATTTAAGAAAATTAAAATTTCAATTTTCTAAAAAGTTGATTTTTAATATTATTTTAATATTTTTAATAATTAAAAAATAATAAAAATCACAAAAATAATAAAATTCACCAAAATGTCAAATTTTGAATTTTAATCACTTAGGAACAAACCCGATATTTTTTTTAGGTCCATTTAGTGAGATATTAAATTTTAAAGCTCTAGGATAATTTTAAAATTAAAAAAAATATGTTTTCTAGCTTTTTCACTAAAATAATTATAATAAATCATAAAAAAATCAGAAAATTGCAAAATTTGTTTTTCTGATTTCCTTGATATCAGAGAGATTTTTGAAAAATATAAAATTCATTTTTCAACATTTATTTTATTTTTAAATTAATTAACACTCCAAAAATTAAAATAATTATAATAAAAATAATATAATTCAAAAAATCACCAAAATTAGTCCAAGTGGTCCTCTGGTCATTAGGAATGTCCTCTAATTTTCTTAAGGACAGAAACTTTCCCTTGGTCATGTTATTAAATTTTCCTTGGAATTCTCTTTTTTCTACCAAAAAAATAATTATATAAATAAATTAAATACAGAAAAATCACATTTTCTCCTCTCATGTCTTTATTGACATATGAGTGAAGTCACATAAAAATTTCAAGTTCATTTGAGTTCAATTTAGTGAGTTATGAAATTATTAAGCTTAAAGGG
Organism: Papilionanthe hookeriana x Papilionanthe teres; assembly: GCA_022702705.1. Lineage (NCBI taxonomy): Eukaryota > Viridiplantae > Streptophyta > Magnoliopsida > Asparagales > Orchidaceae > Papilionanthe > Papilionanthe hookeriana x Papilionanthe teres. Next base: position 5,092,228 of record CM040438.1, on the reverse strand, counting down.
TAAAGTGGTAATTAAAATTTTAACCCTTAATTAAAACTTTAGGTTTAATAAAAAAAATTAATAAGTAAAATATTTGATCCTAATCTGATTTGGATGATTGAAATTTAAATAATTAAAGGCTAGAAACCCATTAAGCAATTTAAAATGATTAAACCTTAATTAAATAATTGATTAAATTTGGAAGAATAATAAAATTGGAATTATTAAGATAGGGATATTATTAGGAAGAGATTTATTCTTTAATTTAAAATTCCCTAAATTAATCATTTCATTAATGTTTAATTCTTAATTAAAATGATAACTCAAATTCAAAACATTAAAAGACTTAATCATTAAACTAAAATTAAATTATTAAACTCTTTTAAAAATTTCAATTAAAATTAAAAAATAAAATTAAATTAAAAATTAAATTAAATTAAGTAAATTAAATTAAATTAAATTAAATTAAATTAAATTAAAATTAAAAGTTGAATTAAATTAAATTAAATTAAAGATTAAATTAAATTAAATAAACAAATTAAATTAAATTAAATAACTTAAATTAAATCAAATTAAATTAAACTAAATTAAATCAAATTAAATAAACAAATTAAATTAAATTAAATAACTTAAATTAAATCAAATTAAATCAAGTTAAATTAAAATTAAATTAAATTAAATTAATTTAATTTAACATCAAATCAAACTAAATTGAATTAAATTGAATTAAATTAAATTAAAACTCAATTAAATTAAATTAAATTAAATTAAGTTGAATTAAATATAACATCACTAAAGACATAAAGAATTCAAAATAAATCTAAAATAACTTGAACACTATTCCAAATTTAAACCCATTAATGAAAATTAAACTAAATAACAAATCATTTGTACACCAATTTACTCTCAAAAGCTTTAGTTATCATAACTCCTAAACAGAACATTAAATTAAATGTTACTTCATTTATAGGATATTCAAATGTCCTAGTTCACTGAGCAAGTTAACAAAACTTGAATTCTCGGACGATTAATTCATTTGTATAATTAAACCCATTTGGACTTAAAACAATCCTAGAAATATCGAAAAGATGTTTAAGATTATTCTTAAGCACTTCCTCAATATGATAGGACATTTATAAGAACAATTTGACTTAATTGTTCTTTGATGAAGAAAATCGTCCTCAAACCAAAACACAAAGAACCTAGACGTCATAGGAAATGACTAGCTATAGGATTAGGAATTTGGTAGAAAACCATAACCCTTCCCTTAGCTTTACCTAGGAACTTGCTTAAATATTCTAATTGTGTTTTAAGTGCAGCTTGGGATGACGGGAAGACACTCCAGGTACGCTTTTATTTTATTGCAATCTACTTTCTTGCAATTTACATTATTGCAATTTATTTAACTGCAAATGCACTTTACTTTTCTTGCATGATAAAACAACTGTTGCATGAAAACCCACACCTTTAGGATAGTCCCTAAAATTGAAACCAAAACTAAGTTAAAAGTCATTGCAAGATAAAATTCACCGCCACAACATTTCAAAATATAAAACAACTCAAAATTTAATCACAAACAGAACACAAAACTACAATTACAATTAAATTAAAACGTCCTGTTGGATGATCGGGAATACCTCGGATGATGTAACCTACGTGTTGCTAACGGGATTTCCCACGGTCTAAATGAAAGTGTGGAACTCATTCAGCTGAGATTAGCAAATTCATCTTGACTAAGTGAATCCGATAAAAATAATGATACCGGAAGGATGGAACCGTGGGATCTTAACCGGTGTCGTTATAATCAACTTTAAGATTTGTTTTAATTAAAATATTGAAAACACCTGGAAATTAAGATTTTCTCTAAACCAAAACACTTTTCTCATCCCCATATTTATAATTTCTAAAACTAAAACTCTGCAACAACAAGGAGCTCGGACCATGGTGGGCAAGCACGGCCATCGTCATCGATGAAAACCCGAGTCTACTTCAACGAAACTTTCCTAGAATTAAATAACAAAGCCATAAGATTTCGAGGTAGTTTGCTCTAGTGCAACATAAATCTTCAACTCTTCGTTAGGCATTTGCATTGCAAATTAAGCCCTAACCGGACTTAGGATTCCGAGGTAGTCGTCTGGGTACGACATAAACCCTCACATCTTCAAGGCTATTTGTATGATTCTATCATATAAATATAAGTCCTAATTAACTAAAATTGGCAAGATCAAAACATTTAAATAAATATTAGGACTTTCCTAAACTCAAGCCAAACAATAGGATAGTCGGGAATTTACCGAAGTTCGCTTCGAACCTGTGATTTCTCCTACTTTTCTTCCTTTGGATTCTCAAAACAAAATGTTCCAAATTTGATCCATTCCCTATTGAAATTCCAAAATTCAATCCCTTGAAAACTTAAACTTTGAAATCCTCGAGAGCGAATTATTGATTATTATCGAGAGTTTTCTTAGGTGATTCCCATCACTTAAGATGTAATTAACTATAGGGGCTTGCCCTTATAGGGAATTTTAAAAGAACCCGAGTAATATAAACCCCGTTTAATGCTTTCATATTAAGCAGGGGAATTTGTCGGCTTATAAAATTGGTTCGCAGACCAAACGGATGTCACAAATCTTCTAGTTTATTTAATCGAGCTCCACCGTCAAGCAGTGTGTCTATCCTTAGGGATAGATACACGGTTTGTGGTGCGGTGCTCGTTTATATAAACTATTTGGGATGTGAGATCGGTTTAATCTCATATCTTAAAACCTTCAAATTTAAAATTATTTTCAAAATCAAATACTACTTTTCAAAATTATTTATTTAAATTAAATTAAAAAATTCGCCGACAACTTCTGTTAGGCGTCCCCTTTTCAAAATAAAACAAACAACCCGAAAATATGCCGACAACTTCTGGCGACTCCGCTGGGGAGAATTCCTCTCTCCATTATAATCAGATAATTCTGCTTTAAAAAATCGGTAGTGTATCCATGTCCTTAATGGGTCAAACTACCCTTCTTTCCGTTGGAATACTATGTTCATTTCTACCGTGAACAAGTATAGCCAACACTCTCTCGGATTTAGGAGCCACTATTTAGACACCCCTAAACAGAGAGGTTCCGAGATCCTTTTACCTCATTTTTGAGGTGGGGTGGACCCCCAATAGGTGTTAGTTTAGGAATGATCCTTCGAGTCGAGAAGTCTTGCTTAAGACTTTCTTTTCCTTTCCAACTCTGAATCGGTTTCCTTACCTTCTCTACACCTCTGAACATTCTGTTCTAAATAAACAAACCCTCTAATAAGTGATTCTTTTAACAAATGACTCCTTCTTATAAATACATGAACAAGAATGTGTTCGGACTCTTTTCAATTCCTTTCTTTTAGTCCTAAAGAAAAAAGCATAACTTCGGGACCGACAACCGTAATCTACCCCGCGAAATGGAAGCCCCAAAACCGATTTTCTCCTTCACCAATGGACTAGACTTCGCTGTCTATAAGGATGAACTGCCCGACAATGGGATCATCCGATTTGGACATGGATTTGAAAACACGAATGTCAAGGTCACCGACGTCTCCCTCTTTGCACTGACGAACAAGGTATCTGAAGCTTAGGATCCACTGCTTGAGTTCAACCTTAGGTCGACCCAAGAGTTTCCTCCCCCGCAAAGGATCCCGACTAGGAGGAGTACTGCCGTCCGCAGGAGGACTGTTCTTACTACCCCCGCTGGTCTAGTTGTTTCTGCACCTACCCCGACTTTTGCCAAATCAAAGGGGAAAGAAATCCAGAATTATGGTAAACCTGTTACCGTGGAGGGTACAGATCTTCCTGTAAGACCTTATGTTTTCGAAATCGGGTCCAGTTCAAAGATTCCGTCACCGACAAGGACCCAAAGAAGAAACGAAGTAGAAGGATCGCCGCGAGAAGCCGGAGCTGCCGAAATTGCTTTCTGGAGGAAATTCCGGAGCCGCCGAATATACACCGCTACTGGAATATACACCGTTGCCCGACTACATACCACTTTTGGGAGGAAGCAGGTTCCATCCCCTCTCCGCCGCGGAGGATGAGGAGAATGTTCGCAAGATTGCCGCCACGTTACCTCGCCCGCATATTACGACGATAGCCGCAAGAAAAGAACTAGAACTACGCCGTTTGCTCGACCGCAAACTTTGGTAGAAAAGTTAGCAAAGAAGGAAAACCGCCCCGTATCGGAGATTCTACGAAGGATAGGGCGGGTGCCGCGTCAAATCCCGTCTTGGGCCCCGAGTAGAACCCGCCATCATGACGGAAAAGCCAAGTAAAAGAATGAAGGCTAGTCCGCCCGTCGTAGTCTCGGGATTACAGATTAGGGAGGATACCACCTTCCAAGCATTTGGCCGACGGCACCATCCGGTCCTAGACCTTCGTCGCTAGAAGGATGGTATGGCGTCCCACTACCGGGCGATTGAGATTGAAACAAGCAGCCCGAGAAAGAAAGTCTCGCCGGAGGCCGGAATCCGAAGAAAGTGCTACTCGCGATAAAGGGGACTCGTGAAAAGGGGACCCGACAGCCTATCGCACGATAACCGCAAAGACACACGAAAAGCCCCGCTAGAAGATGCCATGGAAAAGTTGAGAACCGATATCCGACGGTTGGCAAAAGAAAGAGAAGAAAAGTTCGGAGACGAGATTGATTCATCGGAATTCATGGACGACGAATATGCGAGAAATCAACATGGTCGAGACACGAGCTTCATCGCCTTCGCAAGGTGCTCCCGCAGCTCAGCAGAAAGAGAGGAGCCGGAATCGATGAATAGGCAGCTTCGAGAAAAGACGACACGATCGCTCAAATGGAGAAAAGGATGGAAGAGATGGCCGTAGCTCCGGCCACTCTCCGCAGTCAAGTACAACCACATAGAGAGACTCCCCGCAGGTCATTCACATCGTAGACGGAGGAAAGGAGATTACATCCGTCAATGGGGATGATCAGCGAAAAAGGATACAACACAAAGTATGATCCCCGAAAAGGATATCAAGAACTTGGTGGAACAAGCAAGTGCGAGAAGCCTTAGCACAATCGAAGAGCGGGACATCCATTCGGACGGGTAGACCTTACCTAGAAGAATTCGACACTCGTCCAATACCCGAAAGGCTTCGTACCACCTCCGTTCAAGACCTTCGACGGAACCGGAACCCCCGACAAGCATGTTGCACACTTTCGTGCCGGCTGTTGTAATGCCGGCCGGAGCGATGCATTACTCTTCCGACAGCTTCGTCGCCAGTCCGTCGAGAATCGCCTTCGACCGGTATGCGGAATTACCAAATGGTTCGGTGAAGACGTTCTCGGAACTAGAGAACCTCTTCATCAAGCGATTCGCCGGAGCTCGGCACCACATCACTATAGGTGATTTAGTGGTAGAGAAACAAAGGCCGAATGAAACTTTGGTGGATTACATACTTCGATGGAGGAACTTAAGCATGAAGTGTGAACCACAACCGCAAGAACAACACGCGATCGGCATCTTGCTTAAAAGCATTCACGGCCCGATAGCACTTCTCCTCAAAGGATTCACAATTAAGACTTTCGAGAAGTTGTTAATCAAGGTCGGAAGCTTGCAAGAAGAGGCGAAGCAATTAAGTTTCGCCGACAAGACGGACAAGCGTAGCCGGTAAAGACCTTCGAAAAGAAATCCGGGATCGTTGCGAGCGAGCCGACAAAGGCATGCAACCGATGCAAATACCACCGTAACGGCCGCGAAGAACCACAACGGAATTACCAGCAACCCCGGTCCAATGATCGATCGTCTCCGCGAGTATGAACAACCGTCTCGTCCGCAACGTACATTAAGGGAGCTTCGAGCGGAGAATATCCGTTCAAGAATGAAGCGATGACCGAAAATGTTCCGTAGTCCGATGAAGACTCCGGATTTCCACTGCCGAGCCTAAAAGACCGGAGGAAGTCAACAAGAAAGGTGATCCCAAGTTTTGCCCCTACCATCGGATGCTTGGGCACAAGATAGAAGATTGCATTACCTTTAAAAGTCGGCTCAACGACAACCTTCGGAAAGGAAATATAACAATCCCGAAGGAGTACATGAAGGAACCCCAGAAAGGAGGTTCCGTCAATGTTATCTCAACTGATCTCGTCATTCCGATAGATCCCTATGCAACTGATGATGGATGGAATACCGCCTGGACAAGGTCTTCGAAGATGATTTTAGACAACATCCGAACCGCCTCGGTGCGAGCTTCAATTCAAAGTTTGAGACCTGTTAAGCCGGTACTATCACATGCGATAGAAGAACCACCTCAACAGGAGACGATTGAAGAGAAGAAGAAAATCGACGAAGAAGAGAGGACCGAGACTCCTAAGGCTGAGACTAGGGGCCGCTTATCCTAGGATAGTTGTTTCGATTCGGGGGAGAAATCCCTCTAACCTCTCGATTTTGTATGATTATCTGCTCACTTCGGTGGGATCATATAATGATTAGGGTGATGGCGTTGGCTACGTTTTGATTGTTTCTAACGATTACGTAACTAGCGACAATCCGGACATCGATTTCGATACCAACGACAATTCTCAAATCATACACGATCTCGACAATCAAAATAACGAAGAAGATATCCATCAAGGAGGCTACGAGAGTTCAACAAGCAACGGATCTATCTGTGAGTTTCGAGGAGCTCCAGTCACGATAGAGTTAGAACCTTCAGACTCTGAAGATAATCCGGAAGAGCCTGTCACTCCGATTCAAGAAGAGACACCGCGAGCTCAACACTAGATTCGGAGGAAATTACGAAGTCAACTTGAGAAGTGGAAAAGTTCTACCCCCGAGAATGGGTCCGAAAGACAAAGGAAAGCGTGTGGTTGCTCAAGAAGAACCAACCCTGCACAGAAGAAATACCCATTCGAGAAGAAGCCGAAACGCATGAAAATAAAGTGGACTACAACGTGTTAGCCCATCTTAGGAAACTACCGGCCAAACTGAGCATTTACGACGCTCTCATCTTTTCAAAGGAGATGAGAGAAGCTCTGATCAAGGCCTTACTTGATCCAAAAATTTGCTTAGCTCAAATGGTCGGAGATTCCTTAGATGAGGTTTGCTCGTTAAAAGAACAGCGAGGCGTTACCTTCACGGACAGTGACCTACTACTTGGGACGACGGATCACAACCGACCGTTGTACATTTCGGCTTACAATTGGGAAGTTTACGCTCTCCGCAGTATTGGTGGATCCAGGAGCATCAATCAATATAATGAGTCTTCAAACGCTAGCATATTTGGAAATTGATGCCCGCGAGCTCGAAGCCGACAAAATGTTATTAAGAGGATTCAACCAGAAAGGAGAAAGAGCCCTCGGGTCAATAACGCTACTAATGAAGACCGGTGACTTAGCAAAGACAACCGCAAAATTTCACATAATTGATTCGAAACATCGTTCAACGCTCTACTGGGCCGACCATGGATACATGAAAACAGGATGGTACCATCATCTCTACATCAGTGCATTAAATACTACGATGGAGGGGAACAGTGCATCAAAGGTGACTTACAACCATTCTCCGCACATGAAATTGAAATCCATGAAGATGCAGCTTATTATGCACCGCCAAAGAAAACAATCTTCTCCAGAGATACCGTAACAAATGAAGCAAAGAAAGTTCGGGACAACGAAGAACCTGAAGTTCTAGTCCAACAGTCACTCACCACTCCCTTACGGCGAGATGGTGAAGGTTTCTCCACAACTCGCATCCGAGGTCAAGGCCGGGGACGAGGTCGTGGTAGAGACACTAGGACAATTGGACAGAAGAAAACCAGCCATCAATGTTGATTGGGATGATAGTTCTGAAGAAGAAAAAGAAATCGAGCAAGAAGCAGCGACAATAAGTCAGAAGAAGCCGCAATTCAAGATCTCCCTCGAAGATGGAAAGAATGAAGAATACAAATCAATGTACGAGAAGATTAACCACTACGTACATAATATGACCCTAACCCCGATCCATTCTAATAAGATCAAGGGTATGGTGGTCAAAGAGGTACGTAACGACGGTGCAAAGCCAATCAAATTCTACAGAGGTGCATCTTCCTCCAAAACAGAAAATCATGTACAATTCGAAGATGTCACTTCATCAGAATTAATGGAATTACCTTTCGAGTGGTACTCTCCCTGTGTTCAAAATTTAATTCAACGTGGTTTCTTACCTCGACAATGGACAAAAGGCCAATCACAACATTTTGAAAAATTATGGAATAACTCCGGTCGTCCACCCAATTCAAAGCATGGACTCGGATTCGGCACGAGTAGGGTCGATTGACGATACCGAATTTTGCTTGGTTGTCACTTGCAAGTCCAATGAAAACCGCATGGAAACTACGGACGAACTCAAAGATTTACAAATTGGAGACGCTCCACCGAATTCGAAGAAGAAATCAAATCTACAATAGATGAGTTAACGGAAGTTAACTTAGGTACTAGCGAAGAGCCTGGACCTACCTTTGTTAGCTCCTTACTCAATAAAGAAGACTCCGAAGAAATAATCAAATTATTAATGGAATTTAAAGACTCGTTTTGCTTGGAATTATGACGAGATGCCAGGATTAGCTCCAGAGGTTGCAGTCCATAAGCTAGGAGTGGATCCTACTTCTGTCCCAGTCAGACAAGGTCCCAGAAGAATGCGTCTAGAAATTGAACAACAAGTCATAGCTGAAGTTAAAAAGCTAATAGACGCTAAATTTGTCCGTGAAGAACAATACCCAACTTAGTTAGCCAATGTGGTGCCAGTCAGAAAGAAGAATGGTCAGATCAGAATCTGTGTGGATTTCAGAGATTTAAACAAGGCATGTCCAAAAGATGAATTCCCTCTACCGTTCCCAGAATTAATGATCGACATTGCTTCAACACATGAGATATTCTCATTCATGGATGGATCTTCGGGATACAACCAGATAAAAATGGCTCCAGAAGATGAAAAGCTTACAGCATTCAGAACGCCGATCGGGGTATTTTGCTACACAGAAATGCCATTCGGACTGAAGAACGCAGGAGCAACCTACCAGAGAGCAATGACAAAATTTTTTGATGATCTCATCCACAATCAAGTCGAATGCTACGTGGACGATGTGGTCATCAAAAGCAAAATAAAGGAAAACCAACTCGTATGATTTGAGAATTGTTTTCGAACGATTAAGACAATTTAACCTTAAGATGAATCCCTTAAAATGCGCCTTCGGCGTCACCTCCGGGAAATTCTTAGGATTCGTTGTCCGAAATCGTGGAATTGAAATCGACCTGGAGAAGATTAATGCTATCTTAGAAATGCCGCCTCCCAAAACCTTAAAACAACTACGATCTTTTCAAGGGAAGCTGGCATATCTTCGACGCTTTATCTCAAACCTGTCAGGTAGGTGTCAGCCTTTCTCGGACCTTGATGATCGACGTTGGGAGTTGTATTTCGACGGAGCATCTTTAGCACACAAAGACGAAGAATCACAAGTGATAGTGCCCGGTAAGGCAGGAATCGAGCTAATCTTTATAACACCGGAGCGGGGGATGTTAAGATACTCCTACCACTTGACAGAACCGTGTACAAACAACGAAGCGAATACGAAGCCGTCATAACGGGACCGGAATTAACTATTCAAATGGGGATAACGGACATCAACATCTACGGGGATTCGCAGTTAATCATTCAACGTATCGCCGTACAAGATGTAATTTTTAAGCCAAGACTCGAGCAATACTTCCAAGTATGCCATTCAATTGTTGGAACAAATTCCGAATGTGACAATCTACAAAATTCCCTAAAAGAAAACGCTTTAGCAGATGCGCTAGCCCGTCTAGCAAAAGAATTTGCCTGCTTGCAAGATGGATCAGTAGAAGTGTCGGTTCACGGACGTCAGGTCCTATCACAGCTTGACATAGACACAATACATAAATCAGAAAAAGAAAAAGAATCAGTTGCAGCAGTGACGTGAAAACACAAAAGATTGGCGACGGCCATTGATGGACTACACCGCAAACAGGAAAGCTACCGGACGATAGGTCGCTAGCCCATCGGATCAAGAAAAGAATTCCGTCTTACGCATTAATAAATAACACATCGTACGGAAGGTCTTTTGATCAAATGTGGCTAAGGTGCCTAAGCGGGTCCGAGGCCCGTGAAATTGTTAAAGAGGTACATTCAGGACTCTGTGGCGCTCACCAATCGGGTCCGAAGATGAAAATGAAAATTAAAAGACTAGGGTACTACTGGCCCTCGATGATGACCGACTGCATGAAAATCGCCAAGAGCCGTCACCAATGCCAAGTGCACGGAGTGGTTCTACACCAACCTCCAAATGTGCTACATCCAACAATCGCATCGTGGCCATTCGAATGTTGGGGCACGGATATAGAGGGTCCAATAGAACCACCATCTTCAAAAGGACATCGCTTCATTCTTGCAGACTACGGATTACTTTTCCAAGTGGCAGAGGCAGCTCCACTTAGAGAAGTGAAAGCACACCACGTGCTACGGCTTTTCAAGAACCAAGTTGTCTACCGTTTCGGAGTGCCGCGCAGATCATCTCGGATAATGGGTCAGCATTCGAAGCACGCAAATCAACAATTTTGTCAGGAGACACGGAATCGACTGGCGATACTCAACAATTTACTACCCAAGAGCAAACGGCCTCGCTGAGGCTTTTAATAAAACTCTCGTTCAAATCTTGAAGAAAACTTTGGACGATAATAAGAGAAATTGGCACGAGAAATTGTTAGAAGCCTTATGGGCCTACCGGACAACCTTCAGAACTCCTACTCAAGATACACCTTATGCTCTGGTGTATGGGTCAGAGGCAGTGTTACCTTTACAGGTTCAGCTTCCTTCACTCGAATTGCGATTGCAAACAAGATCACGACGGAAGAAAACGCCAAATTATGACTCGAAGAATTAGAAAGCTTGGAAGGGAAAAGACTTGCAGCGCAACGAATTTAGAACTATACCAAGCTAAGATGGTTCAAGCCCATGACAAACCGGTCCGCCCAAGAACCTTCAAAGTTGGTGACTTAGTTCTCGTTCTCAAGAGACCTATTCTCGCATATCGCAAGATAGGAGGAAAATTTGAACCCACTTGGGAAGGACCGTTTGTGGTCGAAGCAATATACTCGGGAGGTTCCTACCAGCCTAGTGAATTGCCAGGGAGAACGACATATGCTTCCGATCAACGGACGATACTTGAAAAAGTATTACGCTACCTGATGTTTCGAAGGAGTGAATCCTTCATCCCTAAGAAACACAGGCGAAGTAATTACTGATGATTGGGTCCGAACCCAAAAATAATAAAATGTTCTAAAATAAATAAAATCGTGATAATAAAGTTTTCCTTGTTTTCTTTTCCAAATCAAAATCCCTTTCCTGATCTTATCCTACTTCATTCCTGTTAAATTTTAAAATACAAGAAGTAATAAAAAAAACTGTCTTTAATAAACATTTTCTTAATGTTCTTGTTCTTAGTACAGCCCCTGATCCTTTTCCTTGTCTTTTCGCAGGGAAATGTCGAACGGGCGGTTGGTCCTGAACTTTAAGAATGGCGTAAGCCTTGCACTCGATGAAAAGAGGGTGAAAGATGGAGCGATAATCGAGATCGACTCGGATTTCGCACCGGCGGGCCTACAATGACGAGGAAAGTGACTGGGTCCCGCTAACCGAGAACTACCGGGCGGCAACGGTGATGAAAGTGGGTGGCCCAAGCCACCAATCCAGCAGCAAGAAAAGAAAGGCAAACACTGAAGAAGATAAGAAAATGAAGTCTGTAGTGGCTACAGCAGAGGGTAGGCTTGTCAGCGCCGCGCCCACGGAGATTCAAGAAGTTCGAAGAGCTACTCTCACAGCAACGCAACGAAGAAATAAGAATCGCCGTATCCGTAAGATGTTAACAAAACTAGCTGCGGACCAGCGCGACGAGACGCTTACTACGCGCGTACGTACACTTCGAGGACACCGGTTCACCAGGAACCCGAAGAAAGGAGGCCAGCCTCCTAGGATAACGAGAAAGGACCGTGGAAATCTCCGGAAGATCGAAGAAAGAAGGCTACCACGCCACCGGATAGAACCACCGGTGATGCATGACCTTGTTGCGAAGCAACCCCGAGGGATGTCCCGACAGCATCATCCCCGAGGAGCCGAGGTATGCGGGAGAACGTGAAGGGATTGAACCCTATATCCCACAATATGTCACAAGGCCTCGCCATCCGCGATCATTCTGGAATACGAGCTGGAGAGAATGCAGAATGTTGAAAAGAAAACCTTTGAATACTTCGAGAGAATTAAAGGTAGAAGAATCAATATACTAGAGGGCCTCGAGCTATCGTGGATTGTATCCGGGATTTGAAAAGAATGGGCCGAGCAGGCCGCCTAAGGGAAAATACCTACTCAGAACCCCGGAGATGGATGCCAGGGAAGGGAAGAATCACAATACAATGCGGATGCCGCTACAACTTTGCTGAAGATAGGAAGGGAAACCCACCGGGAATACTCCGTCATGGGCAAGTAGATCCGATGCCATTAGTCATCAGGAGAATGGTAAAGAGATTGATAACATGGAGGGTACGCCGCCAGATTGCATACCCAATAGTTGCATTATCAACATCTACAAACAGGGTGATCGCATACCCCCACATATAGATCACCACGACTTTGTCGGACCCTTCTGCACGGTCTCTTTCCTGAACGAGTGTAACATCATGTTCGGATATGACCTCCGGATAGCAGGCCCGGGTGAGTTTCGAGGGCCAGTAAAGATACCTTTACCGGTAGGTTCCGTCATGATACTGAAGGGCAACCAGGCAGATATCGCTAAGCATTGCATACCAGGAGTACCAGTGAAGCGAATCTCTGTTACTTTCAGGAGAATGGATGACGTGAAGACACCTTACCATTTCCAGCCGGACCCGTAGCTAGAAAACCTCCGACCTTACGAGCTGTGAGTTACATGGGAGATATCACACCTCCAACGTACATCCAGCCGGCATCCTTACCAAGGATGGCTTGGAAGGTGATGTTATTAACCATGTACCCCACTATTCAGACATGGATTTTTGACAGATGCTTCTTTTGATGGATCAACAAAGATCATACACGATCCGTTTTGAGTTTACATGGATTGTATGAAATATATTCCGGATCAAAATGTATGATGTATCTTCTACATGATTGGAATGAAAGTGACCATGTCACGTTTTGGCCTTCACCTCTTTTGTGCAAATTGATCGGGAAACGCCATTAAAGTTAAATGAACTTCGAACAAAGAACGAAAAGAAATAAAAAGAAGAATAAAAGAAAACTTTCTAAAAAAAAAAATCTAAAATGATGAACACCAATTTCACAAGAACATTAAATAAACAATAAAGTAAAATTTGAATCATTAAAAGATAAACGAAATCAACATAAATGTTAAATCAAATCACAAATCGATTCTCAATCAAATTCCAAATCCACTCTCGATCAAATTTCAAATTTGATCTTTTCAAATCACAAATCGATTCTCAATCAAATTTCAAATCCACTCTCGATCAAATTTCAAATTTGATCTTTCAAAATTTCAAATCGATTCTCAATCAAATTCCAAATCCAATCTCGATCAAATTTCAAATTTGATCTTCCAAATTTCAAATCAAATCTTAAATCAAATTTCAATCGAGTTCAAACTCATCCTTTTAAATTTCAAATTCAATCTTTCCAGATTTCAAATCTCTATCAAATCTCAAATTCGATCTTCCAGATCTCAAATCAAATCTGAATCGAAAATTCAAATTCAATCTCCCAAATCTGAAATCCAATCCGCTCTACTCCTCCCCTTTGTCTGGTATAAAAGCAGTTGATTCCATTGACACGGATCGAATCTGATGGCGAGGAATTGTATCCAATCTAAACCATCAACTTTTGATCAACTCTTTTGGATGGGATATGTAACATCTACATACTCCCTCCTAACATATTTCCTTCTATGAAAACCTTTTACAACTTTTATGGAATTCTCGAAAAACCAAAATTCCACACTCTTCAAATCAACACTACAAATTTTTGCAAAATCAAATACCGATCAATATCAAATTCAAACTTTTGGGTCGAGGATTTTACATCCGAGACTGCACTGCTTTAGGATTCTTTCCCTATTGCACTGAAATACATCAAATTTAAACTTTTGGGTCGAGGATTTTACATCCAAGACTGCACTCGCTTTAGAGTCCTTCCCTATCGCACCGAAATACATCAAATTCAAACTTTTGGGTCGAGGATTTTACATCCAAGACCGCACCGCTTTAGGATTCTTTCCCTATTGCACTCGAAATACATCAAATTCAAACTTTTTGGTCGAGGATTTTACATCCAAGACCGCACCGCTTTAAGATTCTTTCCCTATCGCACCGAAATGCATCAAATTCAAACTTTTGGGTTGAGGATTTTACATCCAAGACTCGCATCGCTTTAGGATTCTTTCCCTATTGCACCGAAATACATCAAATTTAAACTTTTGGGTCGAGGATTTTACATCCAAGACCGCACCGCTTTAGGATTCTTTCCCTATTGCACTCGAAATACATCAAATTCAAACTTTTGTGTCGAGGATTTTACATCCAAGACCGCATCGCTTTAGGAGTCTTTCCCTATTGCACTGAAATACATCAAATTCAAACTTTTGGGTCGAGGATTTTACATCCAAGACCGCATCGCTTTAGGATTCTTTCCCTATCGCACCGAAATACATCAAATTCAAACTTTTGGGTCGAGGATTTTACATCCAAGACCGCATCGCTTTAGGATTCTTTCCCTATCGCACCGAAATACATCAAATTCAAACTTTTGGGTCGAGTATTTTACATCCAAGATCGCACTCGCTTTAGGAGTCTTTCCCTATCGCACCGAAATACATCAAATTCAAACTTTTGGGTCGAGGATTTTACATCCAAGACCGCACCGCTTTAGGATTCTTTCCCTAGTGCACTCGAAATACATCAAATTTAAACTTTTGGGTCGAGGATTTTACATCCAAGACCGCATCGCTTTAAAATTCCTTCCCTATTGCACCGAAATACATCAAATTCAAACTTTTGGGTCGAGGATTTTACATCCAAGATCGCACTCGCTTTAGGATTCTTTCCCTATCGCACCGAAATACATCAAATTTAAACTTTTGGGTCGTGGATTTTACATCCAAGACCGCACCGCTTTAGGATTCTTTCCCTATTGCACTCGAAATACATCAAAATTCAAACTTTTGGGTTGAGGATTTTACATCCAAGACTGCACTGCTTTAGGATTCTTTCCCTATTGCGATGAAATACATCAAAATCAAACTCTCGAGGTTAAGGATTTTACATCCAATACCGCATTGCTCTGAGATCTCTCCTCATTGCAATGATTCAATTTGATCAATTCAATTTTCTTTCGAGGTTGGAGATGTTACATCTAAAACCTGAAAATTCCAATTTTCATTTCAAATCAAATCCCTTCAAATTAATTTTGACAAACTTTAATCTAAATTAAAATTCCAAATTGAAATCTAAACTCACACATCAAAACTTAAATCGAAACAAAATGAAATCTAAATCGAAATTCCCCCAAATCATGTGATTTGGAATTTACCTCCTTTTCCTTTCCCCAGCGAGAGTTCGTGAATCTCCGGCTTCGTAGATATACTTGCTACTCCCAGACGGAAACTCTTCTACTTCGTCCTAAGTTCGTCACTGGACATCCGTGTTGGTTTTGTTGATCGTTTCGGTCAATACCAATACGCGCGGTGTGCTCCGTCACTCACCACATCTATTGGGGGTCCATTTGTCGACCTCATTTTCGATGAGGTCTTCTCTTCCTCTCTTTAGTACTTAGGATTTAGCCTTAGGCTTTTCCTTTCGAATATCTTAGAGGACTAGAATTGGGACCCACCTTTTAGAAATTTAAACCACTTCTTAACTCCCCGCAAACTCCACAAACTCGACTATAGACCCCTAATCACCTAGAGGGTTGAAATCAAATGTGGAAGTTTAAAGGATGAGTTCCTATAGACTCTTCGGCCTTAGGACCGCCCTCGGCGGCCCGGTCGCAGTGAAGGGCTGACTTACACACACACTACACTTATACACTACACCTACACACTACACTTCCACACACCTCCTAAAACTACACCCATACCCAACTTGACCTCCCGACTCATGTAGGTGATTCACATGGATGGTCCTTAACCCCCGAGCCCTCGGCAAGAGGGTTAGGAACAACATAGCTGAATGCCTCAAATGAGTCCCTTCATGGCTCATATGGGCCTGATATGGCTTCATGGCTCAACCAAAATGATTTTATTCCACTTAGATCCACCCAATCTTCAATTTTCCAAATTTTCAATTTTTGACCCCCGGGGCCCTACACCTACTAAACCTACCAAAAACCCTTGAAACTACCCAAAATTCTCAAAAATTTCCAAATTACCCAAAATTCTCCAAAATCATTCCCAAACATTTCCACATCACTCAAATTGATCATCCATACCCAAAAACACCAAAAATTCCAAAAATACCTCCCAATACCCTCCAAATACCCAAAATACCCCTCTTGACCCAAAAATCCAAAAATTCAGAAAATTCCCAAAAAATTCCAGAAAATCCCAAATATTCCCAATTTCATTTTGTTCAACTACACCATGGGCCAATTTTGTCAATTTACCCTACTTTTGTCAAAACCCCCAATTTGGCCAATTTTAACACAAAGTGAACCCAATGTTAAACCAAACCTACCCAATTGACCCCAATTTTGGTCCAATTCAGTTCTAAACTTCAATGAAACATCCCCAATACCAATCTAGACCAAATCCAAGTCCAATTTGATTGATATTTGGATCCAATCTCACTTTTGGCCTTAAAACCCAATTTGGACCCATGACCCAAACCTAACCCAAACTCACCCAATTCAACTCCAATTTAACCCAAATCTTTTCTAAAATCTTCCTAACATCCCCACAAGCAAAAAAATAACATGATTTGCCCAAAATTTAGACCCAAACCCCACTCAAATTCAACCCAAAGCTAAAAGGCCCATTTTTGACCTAAACCCAAACCTAACCCAAATGAGCCCAAACCCCAAAATCAAAGCCCAAAAAAAGCCAAAACCTCTTTGAAACACTCCCATAAACATTTCTCAACATTGATTTTACATCAATTTCAACCCTAGCCCAACATTAGCCCAACTTGGCCCACTTGGACCCATATAGGCCCACTTACCAAATAAACCCAAATTCAAACCAATTCAACTCCAAATCACACCAAATTGACTCCAAGACCTTCATAGAACATCCCCAAACCAATTATGACATTTATTTGACAAAGTTACTCACAAAATATTTACCCAAATGCCCATCCTAAAATCAAAAAGCCCATTTCCCTTAAACTTTCCTAAGAGCCCACTTCCTTCAAATTCAAAAGCCCAAAATCTACCCTAAAGCCCACATGACATCTCCATTTGCCATCCACTTAATTAAAGCCATTACCTAAGTCCTAAATTCACCATCAAATTATTCGAAATCAAGTTTCATACAAATTTCCATCAAATTACCAAAAATTCCTAAAATCCATTTTCATGAAATTGACCAAACCTTTTCCCAAGCCAAAGGTGAGCCATGCAAGCCATGGACAAGCCACATGAAGCCATGGAAGGCTTCGACATGTGATCAAGCCATTAATGGCAAAAGGAGGGGCCCCTTTCCTAATCCTCCTTAAACCCTTTTTACCTTAAGCATGTCACACACTAAACCATGCTTAGCCACCTCATCATGGATGGAGACCACACCATTCTCTCTGGCCGACCCAAGTGACCCTTTTCAGCCCCAAGACCAGGCCTCGGGTGGTGAACCTAGCCCAAAACCATGGGTTGACTCATTTGAACCCAAAATGGTCTTCCCCCATTCCATTTAAATCCAAGCTCTTTACACATGGCAATTGCCGATTGCTTGCACCAAGTCCCGACCACGACACACCGACCTCGAGGGTGACCCATGCCCGGCCGGCCGCCCACCGAGCCGCCGGAAAACACCATGGCCAAGAGCTCACATGTGAGCCCAACTTGGAATTCTCACTCGCCGAGCCGCCCCATCCCCAGTGGCCATCGGAGCCGTTCTTCTCTTGCCAAGAGCGGCTCGATCCCAAGCCCTAACTCTCCCCGGGAGACCCTCCACCCTCTTCTATTTAAACACCACCCCTCTCGGCCATGAGAGGTGCCTGAAAACAAACCTTAAGGAAACTCGCCAAAATTGTTCCGGACTCCTCCCCATACACAGAGCACTTGATCCCAGGTGAGATCCCCCGCCATTTCTTCCTCGTGAGCTCAATTTCGGAGTTGAAATTCCACCCAAAACCAGGACACTTCTCCACGAGTGAGCCAATCCCCAAATTGATTGGTTCTACACCTTCACCGGACCAAGGGAAGGTGTCCACCAGAGAAAGCCCCATCTCCGAGCCACCCAGGTTGCTCCAGCCTCCAAGCTTTGTGATCGGGCTTGGTCGAAATCACATCTGGACAATTCACTGGACCAGGAGACTTCATCCGGAGCTTGCCGGGATCTAATCGAAGGTGCAACAACTCTCGGATCGAAGCCACACTTCTCCGAGCAAAGGTATGAACTAATTCTTCATCCCGAGCTTCGGAGATTCTCCATTTCAAATGCTTTAATTTCAATGCATGATCACCGTATAGATGTGTTCGTCTCTTCAAGACGAATCCATAGAGCATAAGAACATGAAAATCCATTGAGTATCGAGTGAGATCTTAGGGATTTAGTGTAGACGGCTCTCGGGTGAGGACGCTCGGGGACGATGAACGGATGCCGTCCATTCAATACACGCGCGGACAGACGGCTCAGATCGCGTCGGACCAGAAGACAGAGCTATACAGCGGCTTCGAATGGGAGCGTGACGCGTGTGCGTTCGGAGATGCCGAGGATGAGTTGGCGCCGCGTGGATAAATAGAAAATTAGGGGTATTTTCTATTTATTTAATTCCCTAAACTTCAAAAATTCATTTCTTTGTGTAGAAAAATCAGAAAAATAAAATAAAAATACCCTCTTGCTCAGTGAACAGAGGAGAATAATGTGGAAAAGAAATCATTTAATTTCATCAAGAATTTTATTTTTTATAATTTATTTACTCTCTGCATACTTTTAATTCTCCATGCATGTATACAATTCACCATGGCATGAGACCATAGGGCTTTTGAAGCCTCCGAATTCGGGAACATTCCCCGAATTTTCCAAAGTCGAGGCCATCCCTATGAAAAGTTATTGATTTTTCAAATTCATGTTGCTGTTTTGAGTATTTTAATTCCAATAAATAGCATGTTGTGAAATAAATTCTAGGAAAATTTGGTGATGTTCCTTATGACCAGAGAACCCTAGGAAAAATAGGTTTTGAGTTAGTTCATTTAAAACAACCCTAATTGGCTTAAACACCCAAAATAGGTCTCTAATTAATTAGAGCTAACCATACATCAAATTGACTTGAAATCAATTCTCCACTGACCTTTAGGATCAGAGGAACCCATCATAAAAATTTGAGGTCAATTGGACTTGGTTAGCCCTATTAATTTGGTTGATTAAGCCACTTAGTCATTTTAAACTTTAAAAATTCATAACTTTCAAAATATCTTTCAAAAATTCACCAAATTGGTTTTGGAGCCTCTCTGATATTAGGGAAATTTAAGAAAATTAAAATTTCAATTTTCTAAAAAAGTTGATTTTTAATATTATTTTAATATTTTTAATAATTAAAAAAAATAAAAATCACAAAAATAATAAAATTCACCAAAATGTCAAATTTTGAATTTTAATCACTTAGGAATAAACCCCATATTTTTCTTAGGTCCATTTAGTGAGATATTAAATTTTAAAGCTCTAGGATAATTTTAAAATTAAAAAAAATATGTTTTCTAGCTTTTTCACTAAAATAATTATAATAAATCATAAAAAAATCAGAAAATTGCAAAATTTGCTTCTCTAATTTCCTTGATATCAGAGAGATTTTTGAAAAATATAAAATTCATTTTTCAACATTTCTTTTATTTTTAAATTAATTAACACTCCAAAAATTAAAATAATTATAATAAAAATAATATAATTCAAAAAATCACCAAAATTAGTCCAAGTGGTCCTCTAGTCATTAGTGAATGTCCTCTAATTTTCTTAAGGATAGAAACTCTCCCTTGGTCATGTTATTAAATTTTTCTTGGAAATCTCTATTTTCTACCAAAAAATAATTATATAAATAAATTAAATACAGAAAAATCACATTTTCTCCTCTCATGTCTTTATTGACATATGAGTGAAGTCACATAAAAATTTCAAGTTCATTTGAGTTCAATTTAGTGAGTTATGAAATTATTAAGCTTAAAGGGTAAAGTGGTAATTAAAATTTTAACCCTTAATTAAAACTTTAGGTTTAATAAAAAAAAAATTAATAAGTAAAATATTTGATCCTAATCTGATTTGGATGATTGAAATTTAAATAATTAAAGGCTAGAAACCCCATTAAGCAATTTAAAATGATTAAACCTTAATTAAATAATTGATTAAATTTGGAAGAATAATAAAATTGGAATTATTAAGATAGGGATATTATTAGGAAGAGATTTATTCTTTAATTTAAAATTCCCTAAATTAATCATTTCATTAATGTTTAATTCTTAATTAAAATGATAACTCAAATTCAAAACATTAAAAGACTTAATCATTAAACTAAAATTAAATTATTAAACTCTTTTAAAAATTTCAATTAAAATTAAAAAATAAAATTAAATTAAAAATTAAATTAAATTAAATTAAATTAAATTAAAATTAAAAGTTGAATTAAATTAAATTAAATTAAAGATTAAATTAAATTAAATAAACAAATTAAATTAAATTAAATAACTTAAATTAAATCAAATTAAATTAAACTAAATTAAATCAAATTAAATAAACAAATTAAATTAAATTAAATAACTTAAATTAAATCAAATTAAATCAAGTTAAATTAAAATTAAATTAAATTAAATTAATTTAATTTAACATCAAATCAAACTAAATTGAATTAAATTGAATTAAATTAAATTAAAACTCAATTAAATTAAATTAAATTAAACTAAGTTGAATTAAATATAACATCACTAAAGACATAAAGAATTCAATATAAATCTAAAATAACTTGAACATTATTCCAAATTTAAACCCATTAATGGAAATTAAACTAAATCACAAATCATTTGAACACCAATTTACTCTCAAAAGCTTTAGTTATCATAACTCCTAAACAAAACATTAAATGAAATGTTACTTCATTTATAGGATATTCAAATGTCCTAGTTCACTGAGCAAGTTAACAAAACTTGAATTCTCGGACGATTAATTCATTTGTATAATTAAACCCATTTGGACTTAAAACAATCCTAGAAATATTGAAAAGATGTTTAAGATTATTCTTAAGCACTTCCTCAATATGATAGGACATTTAGAAGAACAATTGGACTTAATTGTTCTTCGATGAAGAAAATCGTCCTCAAACCAAAACACAAAGAACCTAGACGTCATAGGAAATGACTAGCTATAGGATTAGGAATTTGGTAGAAAACCATAACCCTTCCCTTAGCTTTACCTAGGAACTTGCTTAAATATTCTAATTGTGTTTTAAGTGCAGCTTGGGATGACGGGAAGACCCTCCAGGTTCGCTTTTATTTTATTGCAATCTACTTTCTTGCAATTTACATTATTGCAATTTATTTAACTGCAAATGCACTTTACTTTTCTTGCATGATAAAACAACTGTTGCAAGAAAACCCACACCTTTAGGATAGTCCCTAAAACTGAAACCAAAACTAAGTTAAAAGTCATTGCAAGATAAAATTCACCGCCACAACATTTCAAAATATAAAACAACTCAAAATTTAATCACAAACAAAACACAAAACTACAATTACAATTAAATTAAAACGTCCTGTTGGATAATCGGGAATACCTCGGATGATGTAACCTACGTGTTGCTAACGGGATTTCCACGGTCTAAATGAAAGTGTGGAACTCATTCAATTGAGTTTAGCAAATTCATCCGGACTAAGTGAATCCGATAAAAATAATGATGCCGAAGGATGGAACCGCGGGATCTTAACCGGTGTCGTTATAATCAACTTTAAGATTTGTTTTAATTAAAATATTGAAAACACTCGGAAATTAAGATTTTCTCTAAACCAAAACACTTTTCTCATCCCCGATTTATGATTTCTAAAACTAAAACTCTGCAACAACAAGGAGCTCGGAGCATGGTGGGCGAGCACGGCCATCGTCATCAAGCAAAACTCGAGTCTACTTCAGCAAAACTTTCCTAGAATTAAATAACAAAGCCATAGGATTTCGAGGTAGTTTGCCTAGTGCAACATAAATCCTCAACCACTTCGTTAGGCATTTGCATTGCAAATTAAGCCCTAACCGGACTTAGGATTCTGAGGTAGTCGTTTGGGTACGACATAAACCCTCACATCTTCAAGGCTATTTGTATGATTCTATCATATAAATATAAGTCCTAATTAACTAAAATTGGCAAGATCAAAACATTTAAATAAATATTAGGACTTTCCTAAACTCAAGCCAAACAATAGGATAGTCGGGAAATTACCGAAGTTCGCTTCGAACTCCGTGATTTCTCCTACTTTTCTTCCTTTGGATTCCCAAAACAAAATGTTCCAAATTTGATCCATTCCCTATTGAAATTCCAAAATTCAATCCCTTGAAAACTTAAACTTTGAAATCCTTGAGAGCAGAATTATTGATTATTATCGAGAGTTTTCTTAGGTGATTCCCATCACTTAAGATGTAATTAACTATAGGGGCTTGCCCTTATAGGAATTTTAAAAGAACCTGAGTAATATAAACCCCGTTTAATGCTTTCATATTAAGCGAGGGAATTTGTCGGCTTATAAAATTGGTTCGCGGACCAAACGGATGTCACAAATCTTCTAGTTTATTTAATCGAGCCCCACCGTCAAGCGATGTGTCTATCCTTAGGGATAGATACACGGTTTGTGGTGCGGTGCTCGTTTATATAAACTATTTGGGATGTGAGATCGGTTTAATCTCATATCTTAAAACCTTCAAATTTAAAATTATTTTCAAAATCAAATACTACTTTTCAAAATTATTTATTTAAATTAAATTAAAAAATTCGCCGACAACTTCTGTTAGGCAAACCCCTTTTCAAAATAAAACAAACAACCCGGAAATATGCCGACAGCTAGAAGTGTTTTGAGATTTTTAATGAAAAATATTTTCACAAGACATGGAATGCCTAGAGTAATCATCACTGATGGAGGATCCTGTTTTAAGAATAATCTGATTCAGAGATTGGTAGAAAAATATAATATTATGCATAGAATCTCTACAGCTTATCATCCCCAAACTAATGGCTTAGCAGAGGTATCTAATCGTGAAATTAAAATTTTGGAAATAGTCATAAATCCCAAGAATTTAGATTGGTCTGCTAGATTAGACAACGCTTTATGAGCATACATAACTGCTTATAGAACTCTTTTAGGAATGTCCCCTTAGAGATTAATTTTTGTAAAGACTTATCACTTGCTAGTTGAATTAGAAAATAAAGCATATTGAGCGATAAAAAAATTGAACTTTAATTTGAAAGACACTGGTCAGAAAAGACTGTTGCAATTGAATGAATTGGAACAAATTAGAAATGAATCATATGATAATGATATAATATACAAGGAGAGAAGAAAAATATGACATGAACGAAAGATTGTTAAAAAGGAATTTGAACCAGGACAAAAATTTTTACTATATAATACAAGATTGAAATTATTTCTTGAAAAATTGTAATCTAGATGGACAAGGCCTTCCACTGTCGTAAAAATCTATCAATTTGGAGCTGTGATTATCGAAGTCCCTAAATCTGGAAGAATATTCAAAGTTAATGAAGAAAGATTAAAACCATATTTTGAAGGCAATAGACATAATTTTAAAGAGGTTTTAATGTTGGATCAACCCGAATAACTTGAAGTTATGTAGGGCTGACGACGGTAAACCAAGCGTTTTATGGGAGACAACCCATAGTTATTGAGTGTTTGCTTGTTTGATGTATTGTTCGTGTTTGTGTTTCTACTTAATTAAATCCCACCCTTCCTTAAATATCATTAACAACATTAAATAAATGAATTGAATCGAAGTTTGGAATGAATTTGGACAAAACAAAGTTTGACAAAATTTGAACTAACGTTGGATAGCGTTGTTATCAGCACCGGACCGCGCTCCTGTTCAGAAAACAGTTTTTCATCTTTAAATTCAAATTTTGGCGGTTCTAGGTGGCAATTCTTCCACTTAAACTTCCGAAAACTGCCCCTATATGAGAAAACTACCAGAGGAACAAAAAGGTAGATCACAAATCTCATCCAAATGGATTTCGACTCGATAGAAACTTTAAGATTTCAAGTTTTCAACCGTAGAAAGTTTGTCAGTTTCGAAGCGCAACATCTATTCAACAAGAATATCTTAAAGATGAGGTTGATTAAGGAGTGAGGCTTCGTGAATCAAGGTATGAATTCTCCTACTACTCGAATTGAAGAAATCATTATTCAGAGACATTAGGCAGTGTTATGTTATACTACTAACACCGTAGTTGTCCCGATTGTGAAGGAGTTTTATGTAAATCTTCATGGAATCAACCAAGGATCAGCTATGTGTGAGGTAGGTTTGTCACATTTTCTCTTACAAAGATTAATGATTTATACATGATTGAGAATGTGTCGATCTGCCACTATTCAAACTTTGCCTCAATGAAAGACAACATGATTGATATATACAGATATTTGACGGATGAAAGTGATGATTGGGAGATAAGAGATAACAGGTATGTAAGTTTTTTGACCACATTGTTGAATCCTACATCGAAGCACTTACATTATTTTATATGTGCAAAATTTCTACCAATTATGAAAATCAGTAAAGCAACTAAGGAATGTGCTATTTTGAACTATTGTATTCAAATGGGGATGCCTATGGATGTTGGTTCTATAATTGTTAAATTTGTTTTGAGATTGATCTTTCATGGATCAAAGTATGGGCTTGGACATCCTTCCACCATATTTCTCCTCTACAGTCAATCACAAGTGCCATATGAAAATTAAGAAAGAGTACTTCTACCTTGGAAGCCTATACACCCGACGGATGAACATAGTAACCAGGCAGTTGGTGATATGATGAAATGAGTATCATTAAAGATCAACAATCTCAGAGTTCGGAATGTATTCCTCCTTTCTTTCCTGAGTTCACAGATTGTCGATCCATGAAAAAAATTCCTATTTTTATGCCTTGATTTTTATCAAATTTTTAAGGATATTACTCTTTAATGAAAGGTATTTTTGTGTTTTGGATATAGGTGATGCAAAAATGTCCAAGAAGGAAAAAAAAGATGAAAAAGGAGCAAAAAAGTAGCAAAAATGGAGCCAAAATGCAAAATTGTCAGAATAATTAGCTTGGAGCCTAGGCGCCAGAATCTTGCGCCTAAGCACCAGTTCGATACAGAATTCCGTAAGATTTTTTACGACTTTTGGACGGTTATTTTGACGGTGTTAGCGGTTATTGGGCCATCTAGAAGATTGCCAGTTATTCCTGGATTATAGGACATGTGATACATTGTATTTGGATGCTTGGAAACAGTTAGGATAGCGAAGAGGTGCGATCCAAAGTGAAGAGGTGCGAAGAACTGGACGCAGATTCCGACGCCTAGGCACCAGACACACCTTCTAGAAGATTCATTGAACATGAACACATTTTGAAGAGGTGCATCAAGGCAACCCTTGAAGCCTATAAATAGGAGGCTACTCCTTTAGAGAAAAACACCCACAAACCAACCAAAAACCACCAACGCCCAACCTAGCCCCATAGTTCCATTTAAAGAGAGAAATTAGAGAAATATTTTAAGGGCCATATTTATAGTTTCTTTTATTAATTAGTGAGTTTATTTTAGAGTTTGTATTAAGAGTATTTGAATATTCGGTGCTTTTGAAGTCTTTTTACTTTGGAGTCAGAAGGATTCAGAGGTTCAGTTGGAGAAACACTTGAGATAAGTATTTGTATTTTGATTCAAAGTTTTATTTAAATGTTTTGTTGTTTAAATTAAATGTGTTCTGAGTAGTTACTTTAATTTCTTCTTTAAATTATGAAAAGATAAATAAGATAATATAAAATTCATTGGAGAATTAAAAACTATATATATATTTTAAACATTGTGATGATATTAATACCAGATCTTAATTTAGTATTTAAATTGGCCATTTAAATAGTTAAAATCTGTTGAAGAGTTTTGAGATCTAGAAGGAGATGAATTCTTAACTAGTAGATATCACATGAATCCTTGGGTAGTCGAAGGCCTTGCGCGGGTTATTCAAGGTGAAGTGCAAATAAATAGGAGGATATTATTTAATGGGCGTAGAATTGATAAGTTTTTAGAGTGACAGGCTAAATTCTTATAATTTGGTTTATAGAGAAGGAAAGGGTCGCTAGTTGGGCCGACCATAGCCACCCTTGGACATCTAGTAGTGTGAGCCTAGATTAACCCATTCTACTAACAATACATCCAGACCTGATTTATAGATTAACCAATGTTCTTTATACTATCGAGCGAAAGTAAAGAATAGGAATTCTTCTATTTAGCACAATACCATAAATTTATATTCTCTATGAATATTACATTATCTAAAATGTCTTGGATTAATTGAAAGGAAGAAAGTTGTTTACTTATTTTTATTTACATCAATCATTACTTTATCACTCGCTTTATTTCGCATCTAGTAAATTAAATATCAACTTTTTAACTTTAAAAGAAATACATAAAAATAAAATCAAAATATTTAAAAAAAATCTATAATCCTCATCGTGGGATCGATACTGGAGTCTTTATTTAAAGCCCTATATTATTTAAAGCGATACATATACTTGCGTAGTACCCCTAGTGTGAAAAATATTTTCTATAAAATTATATTGATAAACACTAGCCTCTATGATTATTTGAGTCAAAGTATTGACTATAACATATTTTTGATAACATAAATTACTGCATTGTTTGGCGATTGCAAACCAAATTTTTGGTGCATTGCTGCGGATCGAGGGTCAAGTTTTTGGCACCGTTGCCGGGGAGACAAAATTTATAGATTTTAAATATTTTATTTTATTTATTTCTTTTATTTTCAAAAATATAAAATACAAAAACATTAAAAAAACAAAAACAAAAACAAAAACAAAAATAAAAATAATAAATATTTTATTTCTTGCTATTTTACTTTTTATTTACTTTTTATGCGTAGTTCTGGATCTGAAGGATTATTACCTTTAGATACTGAATTAGAAAGAACTGTTTGAAGAATTAGAAAAGGAAAACAAATTCAAAAATATCAAGAGATGGCTAATTTACATAATAATTTACAAAATCCAATTGAAATTAATGAACAAAATGTTTACAAACCATTAAGGGATTATGCTAACCCTACAGTTGATGAACTTCATAGTAGTATTCAAAAACCTACTGTAGATGCTAATGCTTTTGAGCTTAAACCATCTATTATTCAAATGGTTCAAAATAATCAATTTGGGGGAACATCTAATGGGGATCCAAATTTACACCTTGCTAGTTTTTTAGAACTTTGTGCTACCTTTAAATATAACAATGTTTCTGATGATGCTCTTAGACTTATACTCTTTCCTTTTTCTTTAAGAGATAAAGCGAAGATGTGGTTGAACTCATTAGCAACAGGTTCTATTAAAACATGGGATGAAATAGTACAAAAAATCTTTGCTAAATATTTTCCTCATTCTAAAACTGCTAAATTGAGAAATGATATTACTTCATTTAGTCAATTTTACGGGGAGACAATTTATGAAACTTGGTAAAGATTTAAAGAACTATTAAGAAAATGTCCTCATCATGCTTTACCTGATTGGTTAATTATTCAAACATTTTATAACAGACTAATTGGACCACTTAAATCAATTATTGATGCTGCTGCTGGAGGTTCTTTAATGGCTAAATCATTTGAAGAAGCTTATACTTTAATTGAAGAAATGGCTAACAATAATTTTCAATGGCCTTCTGAAAGGATTAATCCTAAAAGAATGGCAAGTATTCATGATAACATAGCCTTTTCTATCTTAGCTTCTCAAGTAGTTGCTATATCTATGAAATTAGATAAATTTGCTATCAATATATCACATAACAACTCTGCTAATATTGAAGATTCTCAAACTATTGAAACTTTACAAGCTATTGCTAGTAAAAATAACCCTTATTCCAATTATTATAATCCTGGATGGAAAAATCACCCTAATTTTAACTGGAATAATTCACAACAACAATGGGGTAATAATCAATCCCATCCAACTGGAAATTGGAACAATCAAGTAAATTCAAACTATAAACCACCTGGATTTAATAATCAACAGAAAAAGTTATCTATAGAAAAATCAAATGGGACAAATCGCTAAATTAATTAATTACAGACCTCCAGGAACACTTCAGAGTAATGTTGAAGTCAATCCAAAAGAAACTGGAAAAGAACATGAACATGTTAAAGTTATACAACTTAGAAGTGGAAAGGAATTAAAAGAAAGAATGCAGAATGAAATTGAAAATGAGATTGAGGATGAAGAGATTGAAAAACCTCAAGAATCTCCTTCTCCTAGTCAAGATCAGACTGTTATTCCTATTAATGTGGAAGTTGAAAAACCTCCACCACCTTTTCCTCAAAGACTAAAACAGCAGAAGCTTGATCTTCAATTTTCTAAGTTCTTTGAAATTTTTAATAAACTTACCATTAACATACCATTTGCTGAAGCTTTGGAACAGATGCTAACATATGCAAAAGTTATGAAGGATGTTTTAAGTAAGAAACAAAAATTTGAAGCTTTTGAAACTGTTGCATTAAGTGAATAATGTAGTGCAATAATTCAAAAGAAATTACCTCAGAAACTTAAAGATCCTAGAAGTTTCACTATACCATGTGCTATTGGAGAAAAAATTTATGGAAAAGCTTTATGTGATTTAGGAGCAAGTATTAATCTCATGACATTTTTTATTTTTCAAATGTTGAATTTAGGAGAGATTACTCCCACCACTGTAACCCTTCAGTTAGCTGATAGATTTATCACCTACCCTAAAGGAGTTATAGAGGATGTTCTTGTTAAAGTGGATAAATTTATTTTCCCCATGGATTTCATTGTACTTGATATGGAAGAAGATAAAGAAATACCAATTATTTTAGGGAGACCTTTTCTAGCTACTGGACGAGATATGATTAATGTGCAAGAAGGAAAATTAACCATGAGAGTTAATGATCAAGAGATTAAATTCAATGTTCTTAAATCAATGAAGTACCCTGATAAAGAAAAATGCTATCGAATGGATATTATTGACTATATAATTGAAAAACATTATCAAGAAAGATGTAAAGTCATTTCTGAAGAAAAAATAGAATTACTAACTGATGAAAAAGAAGAACTAAAAGAAGAAGAATTATCTAAAGAAACTAATTATATTAAAGATAACTGGGAAATTTTGGACATAATAAAAAATGATATACTTTTACCCTCA
Source organism: Papilionanthe hookeriana x Papilionanthe teres (assembly GCA_022702705.1). Lineage (NCBI taxonomy): Eukaryota > Viridiplantae > Streptophyta > Magnoliopsida > Asparagales > Orchidaceae > Papilionanthe > Papilionanthe hookeriana x Papilionanthe teres. The sequence continues at coordinate 5,062,640 of CM040438.1, read as the reverse complement.
ATTAAAAAAGCCCCTGAATTGGAATTAAAAATGTTACCTGCACATTTAAAGTATGCTTTTCTTGGAAATTCATTAACTTTAACTGTTATTATTTCTTCTAAACTAAGTTTAGATCAAGAAGAAAAACTGATAGGAGTGTTAAAGAATTATAAGAAAGCATTTGGTTGGACTATTGCTAATATAAGAGGAATAAGCCCTTCCATCTGTATGCATAGAATTTTAATGGAAGAAGATTTTAAACCTACTGTTGAACCTCAAAAAAGATTAAATCCTATTAAGAAAGAGGTTATTAAAAAAGAAATTTTAAAATGGTTAGATGCTGGAATTATTTATCCTATTTCGGATAGCTAATGGGTAAGTCATATTCATTGTGTTCCGAAGAAAGGAGGAGTAACTGTCATTGTCAATGATAAAAATGAACTAATTCCTACAAGACAAGTTATTGGATGGAGAATTTGCATTGATTATCGGAAATTAAATGAGGCCACTAGAAAGGATCGTTTTCCTTTACCTTTCTTAGATCTAATGCTTGATAAATTAGCTGGACACACAAATTTTTGTTTTCTGGATGGATATTCTGGTTATCATCATTTACCTATCGCTCTTGAGTACCAAGAGAAAACAACATTTACAAGTCGTTATGGAACATTTGCTTTTAGAAGAATGTCTTTCAGTTTATGTAATGCACTTGAAACTTTTCAAAGATGTATGATGTCAATATTTTGTGATTTGATTGACAAAGGAATTGAAATATTTATGGACGATTTTTCAGTCTTTGGAACTTCTTTTGAATCTTGTTTGGAAAATATTTCCAAAGTTCGAAAAGATGTGAAGAAACAAATTTAGTTCGAATCTGGAAAAATGTCAATTTATGTTCACGAAGGCATTGTACTTGGTCACAAAATTTCACAAAAAGGGATGGAAGTTGATCAAGCAAAAGTGAAAATTATTGCTGAACTGCAACCAACTACTATTACTGATGTGAGAAGTTTTCTGGGTCATGCTGGATTTTATAGAAGATATTTAAAGGATTTTTCTAAAATTGCTAAACCTCTTAGTCATTTATTGGAAAAAGAAGCTAAATTTGAATTTAATGAAGACTGTATTAATGCTTTCAATATTTTAAAAGAAAAATTAATAACTGCACCTATAATTATTGCACCTAATTGGAATAAATCCTTTGAATTAATGTGTGATGCAAGTGATTTTGCAACTGGAGTTGTATTGGGACAAAAATATGAGAAAATTTTCAAAGTTATATATTATGCTAGTAAAACTCTTTCTGAAACTTAAAGAAATTGCACTACTACCGAGAAAGAGCTTTTAGCTGTAGTCAATGTCTTTGATAAATTTAGACCTTATCTTCTTGGTACCAAATGCATAGTTCATATTGATCTATAAAAAAATACCTATTTCTTCATGTCTTAATTCTTATTAATTTCTAAGGATATTATGCTTTAATGTAAAGTATTTTTTGTGTTTTTAAATGTAGGTGATGTAAAAAGGTCTAAGAAGGAAAAAGGAGCAAAAAGGAGCAAAAATGGAGCAAAATATCAAAAGTATAAAAAAAATATGGCCTGGCGCCTAGGAGCCAGAAACTGAAACCTAAGCGCCAGATTCGATACGAAAACTGTCAAGTATCTGACATCGTTTGATCAGTTATTTTAGCGGAGTGAGCGGTTATTGGACATTAGTGAAGGCTGGCAGTTGTTCCTTGATAATAGGACATATGATACATTGCATTTGGACGCTCCAAAATGGTTTTAATCGCGAAGAGGTGCGAGCCAAAGTGAAGATGTGCGAAGAACTGGACGTGGTGTCCGACACCTAGGCAACAGATTCCGGCACCTAGGCGCCAGACCGACCTTCTAGAAGATTCATTCAATGTGGACATGTTTTGAAGAGGTGCCTCAAGGCAACTCTTGAAACCTATAAATAGAGGTCCATTTCTTCAGAAAACGTGCCCCTCTCATTGTACCCTTTTCTCTTATCTACTTTAGGATCTCTCATCCTTAGAGAGAGAATTAGAGAGAGAAATTTAGGGCCACTTTTGTTTAGTTTAGTGAGTTTATTTTCATGTTATAACATCTAGAGTTCATTACACTGTGGAGTCAGTAGGAATCAGAAGATTTGTAGAAGAAATATTTGAGATAAGTATATTTTTACATTTGATTCAAAGTTTAATTATCATGTTTTGTTATTACTTCAATTATGAAGAGATAAATAAGATAATATAAAGATTCGATGGAGAATTAAAATTCAAAATATTTTCAAAACATTGTGATGACATTAATACCTGATCTTACTTTACTTTTTAAATTGGCCATTTGAATTGTTAAAACATGTTGAAGAGTTTAGAAACCTTGAAGGAGAAGAACTCTTAACTTGTAAATGTCACATGAATCCTTGGGTAGTCGTAGGCCATGAGCGGGCTATTCATGGTGAAGTGCAAATAAATAGGAAGATAATATTTAAAGAGCGTAGAATTGATAAGTTTTTAGAGTGATAGACTAAATTCTTATAATTTCATTTATAGACTAGGAAAGGGTCACTAGAAGGGCCGACCATAGTGTACGGCTTATTTTTAGGTTGTGTTGTATTTTGAAAAGGGGTCGCCTACAGAAATTGTCGGCGAATTTTTAATTTAATTTAAATAAATAATTTGAAAAGTAGTATTTGATTTTGAAAATAATTTTAAATGCGAAAATTTTAAGATATGAAATCAAACTGATCTCACATCCCAAGTAGTTTATATAAATGAGCGCCACATCACAAGTTATGTATCTATCTCGAAGAATAGACACACTACTTGATGATGGGGCTCGATTAAATAAACTAGAAGATTTGTGACATTCGTTTGGTCTGCGAACCAATTTTATAAGCCGACAAATTCCTCGCTAATATGAAAGCATTAAACGGGGTTTATATTACTCAGGTTCTTGAAAATTCCTATAAGGGCAAGCCCTTATAGTTAATTACATCTTAAGTGACGGGAATCACCTAAGAAAACTCTCGATAATAATCAGTAATTCTGCCCTTGAGAATTTCAAAGTTTAAGGTTTTCAAAGGATTGAATTTTAAAATTTTAATAGGGAATGGATCAAATTTGGAACATTTTGTTTTGGTAATTCAAAGGAAGAAAGGTAGGAGAAATCACAGATTCGATGCGAACTTCGGTAATTCCCCGACTATCCTATTGTTTGGCTTGGATTTAGGAAAGTCCTAATGTTTATTTAATGTTTTGATCTTGCCAATTTTAATTAATTAGGACTTATATTCGTATGACATAATCATACAGATAGCCTCGAAGATGTGAGGGTTTATATCGTATCGGACGACTACCTCGGAGTCCTAAGACCGGTTAGGGCTTAATTTGCTATGCAAATTACTAACGAAGAGTTGAGGATTTATGTTGCACTAGGCAAACTACCACGAAATCCTATGGCTTGGTTTTTTTTATTCTAGGAAAGGTTTTGCTGATGACGATGGCCGTGCTGCCCACCATGCTCCGAGCTCCTTGTTGTTGCAGAGGTTTAGTTATAGAAGTCATAAATCAGAAGATGAGGAAAGTGTTTTGGTTTAGAGAAAATCTTAATTTCCAAGTGTCTTTTTTATATTTTATTTAAAATAAATCTTAAAGTTGATTATAATGACACCGGTTAAGATCCCACGGTTCCATCCTTCCGGCATCGTTATTTTTATCGGATTCACTTAGTCCGGATGAATTTGCTAAACTCAATCGAATGAGTTCCACACTTTCATTTAGACCGTGGGAAATCCCGTTAGCAACACGTAGGTTACATCATCCGAGGTATTCCCGATCATCCAACAACACGTTTTAATTTAGTTGTAATTGCGGTTTGTGTTCTGTTTGTGATTAAATTTTGAGTTGTTTTATATTTTGAAATGTTGTGGCGGTGAATTTTATCTTTTAATGATTTTTAATTTAGTTTTGGTTTCAGTTTTAGGGGCTATCCTAAAGGTGTGGGTTTTCATGCAACAATTGTTTATCATGCAAGAAAAGTAAGTGCGATGCGATTAAATAAATTGCAATAAGGTAAATTGCAAGAAAGTAAATTGCAATAAAATAAAAGCGTACTGGAGGGTCTTCCCGTCATCCCAGGCTGCACTTAAACACAATTAGAATATTTGAACAAGTTCCTATGTAAAGCTAAGGGAAGGGTTATGGTTTTCTACCAAATTCCTAATCCTATAGCTAGTCATTTCCTATGACGTCTAGGTTCTTGTGTTTTGGTTTGAGGACGATTTTCTTCATCAAAGAATAATTAAATTCAATTGTTCTTATAAGTATCCTATCATATTGAGAAAGTGCTTAAGAAGAATCTTAAACATCTTTTCAATACCGCTAGGATTGTTTTAAGTCCAAATGAATTTAATTAATCAGGTGAAGTAATCGTCCGAGAATTCAAGTTTTGTTATCTTGCTCAGTGAACTAGGACATTTTAATATCTTATAAGTGGAGTAACATTTCATTTAATGTTCTGTTTAGGAGTTATGAAAACCAAAGTTTTCGAGGGCAAATTGGTGTTCAAATGGTTTGTGATTTAATTTTAGTTATCGGATTTAAATTTGGAATAGTGTTCAAGTTACTTTATATTTAATTTCTTTATGTCTTAGGTGATGTTAGTTAATTCAATTTAATTTAACTTTAATTTAATTTGGTTTAGTTTTAATTTTAATTTAATTTTGATTTTTAATTTTAATTTTAATTTTAATTTTAATTTTAATTTTAATTTTATTTGATTTGATTTTATTTTTATTTTAATTTTAATTTTATTTGATTTGATTTTATTTTTATTTAATTTAATATGTTTTAATTTAATTTAATTTAATTTAATTTAATTTAATTTAATTTAATTTATTTGATTTAATTTAATTTAATTTATTTAATTTGTTTGATTTAATTTAATTTAATCTTTAATTTAATTTTATTTTTAACTTTAATTTAATTGAAAATTTAAAAAAGAGTTTAATAATTTAACTTTAATTTAATTTAATGATTAAGTCCTTTAACATTTTAAAACTTAAATTTGAATTATCATTTTAATTAGGAATTAAATATTATTGAGATGATTAATTTAGGGACTTTTTTTAATTAAAGAATAAATTTCTTCCTAATAACATCCCTATTTTAATAATTCCAATTTTATTATTCTTCCAAATTTAATCAATTATTTAATTAAGGTTTATTTCAATTATTTTAAATTGTTTAGTAGGTTTCTACCCTTTAATTATTTAAATTTCAATCATCCAAATCAGATTAAGATCAAATATTTTACTTGTTAATTTTATTAAACCTAAAGTTTTAATTAAAGGTTAAAATTTTTAATTACCATTTTTGCCCTTCAAGCTTAATAATTTCATAACTCACTAAATTGAGCTTAAATGAACTTGAAATTTTTATGTGACTTCACTCATATGCCAATAAAGACATGAGAGGAGAAAATGTGATTTTTCTATATTTAATTTATTTATGTAATTATTTTTGGTGGAAAATAGGAATTTCCAAGGAAAATTTAATAATATGACCAAGGGAAAGGTTCTGTCCTTAAGAAAATTATGGGACATTCCTAATGACTAGAGGACCACATGGACCAATTTTGGTGATTTTTTAAATTATATTATTTTTATTATAATTATTTTAAGTTTTGGAGTATTAATTAATTTAAAAATAAAATAAAGGTTGAAAAAAGAAATTTATATTTTTCAAAAATCTCTCTAATATCAAGGAAATCAAAGAATCAATTTTTGCAATTTTCTGATTTTTTTTTGATTTATTATAATTATTTTAGTGAAAATGCTAGAAAATACATTTTTTTAATTTTAAAATTACCCTATGGCTTTAAAATTTAATATCTCATTAAATAGACCTAAGAAAAATATGGGATTTATTCCTAAGTGATTAAAATTCAAAATGTGACATTTTGGTGAATTTTATTATTTTTTATGATTTTTATTATTTTTTAATTATTAGAATATTAAAATAATACAAAAAATTAAATTTTTTAGAAAATTAAAATTTTAATTTTCTTAAATTCCCCTGATATCAGAGAGGCTCCAAAACCAATTTGGTGAATTTTTGAAAGGTATTTTGAAAGTTATGAATTTTTAAAGTTTAAAATGGCTAAATAGCTTAATCAACCCATTTAGTAGGGCTAACCAAGTCCAATTGAATTCAAATTTTTATGGTGGGTTCCTCTGATACTAAAGGTCAGTGGAGAATTGATTTCAAGTCAATTTGATGTATGGTTAGCTCTAATTAATTAGATACCTATTTTGGGTGTTTAAGTCAATTAGGGTCATTTTAGATGAACTAGTTCAAAACCTATTTTTCCTAGGGTCCTCTGGTCATAAGAAACATCACCAAATTTTTCTAGAATTTATTTCACAACATGCTAATTATTAGATTTAAAATACTCAAAACGGCAACATGAATTTGAAAAATCAATAACTTCTCATAGGATGGCCTCCGACTTTGGAAAATTCGGGGAATGTTCCCAAATTCGGAGGTTTCAAAAGCCCTATGGTCTCATGCCATGGTGAATTTCCTATATGCATGGAGAGTTAAAACAATGCGAAGGGAAATAAATCATTAAAAATAAAATACTTGATAAAATTAAATGATTTCTTTTCCACATTATTCTCCTCTGTTCACTGAGCAAGAGGGTATTTTTATTTTATTTTTCTAATTTTCCTACATAAAGTTATGGATTTTTTGAAGTTTAGGGAATTAAATAAATCAGAAAATACCCTAATTTTCTATTTATCCACGCGGCGCCGTGTCAACCTCGGCAGCTCCGAAACGCCGCGTGGCGCTCTCCGATTCGACGCCGCCATCTGACTCAGCGCTCTGGGGGCCCGCTGTGTCATTCCATCTCCTGATCTGGCGCGATCCTGGCTGTTCGTCCACGCGTGTATTAAATGAACGACATCCGTTCATCGTCCCCAGGCGTCCTTACCCGAGAGCTGTTCGTCTTCTAGGCCTAAGATCTCACTCGATACTTGACCAAATTTAACGTTCTTATGCTCTATGGATTCGTCTCGAGAAGACGAACATATCCATACGGTTTATGTGGCATAAAATTGACTCAATGAAAATGGAGGATGTTCAGAAGCTCGAGAAGAAGAGTGAGGCCATACCTTTGCTCGCAGAAGTGTGGCTTCGATCCGAGGGTTGTGTCACCTTCGATTGGATCCCGACGAAGCTCCGGATGAAGTCCTCTGGCCCCGTGAATTGTCTACAGTAGGATTTCGACCACGACCGATCACAAATCTTGGAGGCCGGAGCAAGCTGGGTGGCCTCGGAGATGGGGCTTTCGGTGGGGAACTTCTCCTCTCGGTCCAGGTGAAGGTGCGGGACCGGTCGATTTGAGGATTGGCTCACCGTGGCAAAGTGTCCTGGTTTTGGGTGAAATTTCGGTTGAGAAATTGGATTCGTTGGTGGGGATTAGGGCAAATTGACACTGGGGATCAACTGCTCTAAGGATGGAGAAGGGTTTGGAACAATTTTGGCAGAGTTTCGGCAAGGTTTGTGCAACTCTCCTCTCATGGCCGTGAGGGGGTCGGGTTTAAATAGAGGTGACTAGAGAGCCTCACAAGGATGGCCAAGGGCTGGGATCAGCTGCTCTGGTCATGGGAAGAACAGCCATGGTGGTCATTGGGCATGGAGCAGCTCAGCAAGGTGGAATTCCAAAGTTGGCTCACATGTAAGCTCTCGGGTGTGGTGTTTTCCGGCGACCCAGGCGGCTGGCCGGCAGGCATGAGTCACCATCTTGACCAGGGAGGTCAGGGCTTGGCAATGGTGAAGTCAATTGGGTTTGGACATGTGTAAAGGAGTTGGATCAAAGTGGCATGGGGGTGTGGCTATTTTGGCTCTAAATGGGTTAACCCATCCTTTTGGGCTTGGTTCACCCTCCAAGGTGGCTTTAGGTGTCAAAGGAATCGACTTGGTTTGGCATGGAGAAGTCCCTATCCAAATATATTTGGATTAAATTTAGGTTAAGATGAAACATGTTTAAGGTTAATGACTTTTAGGAGGTGCTTAAAGGACCTCCTCCTTTTGCCATTTAAGAAGGGTTGACAAATTAGAAATTCTTATGGCTTGCCAATGGCTTACATGTGGCTTCATGGCTTCATATGGCTTGGGAAAAGATTTGGTCAATTTCATGAAAAAAGGATTTTGTGAACTTTGGCATTTTGATGGGAATTGTTCTGAGGCTTGATTTGGAATCATTTAATTATAAATTAGGACTTTAAGAATGATCTTAAATTGAATGTGTGATGAGGGAAAGTGTCATGTGGGCTTTGTCATGAACTTTGGGCTTTTGAATTTGTCTTGGATGGGCTTTTAGGAAGGTTTAAGGGAAGTGGGCTTTAGGCTTGGAAATAAATTGGTGGATGGGAAATTTGTAAAGGATTGGGCCAAACAAATGTTGGGTTTATCTCATGGATGTGTCATGAGTGACTTGAAGCAAATTGGGAGTGATTTGGGTTTGAATTGCGTTGAATTTGGGCTTCTTTGGTGAATGGGCCAATATAGGTCAAATTAGGCTAACTTGGGCCAATGTTGGGCTAGGGTTGAAATTGATGTAAAATAAATGTTGGGAAATGTTTATGGGAGTGTTTTAAAGAGGTTTTGGCTTTGGTTGGGTTTTGATTTTGGGGTTTGGGCTTATTTGGGTTAGGTTTGGGTTTAGGTCAAAATTGGGCTTTTTGGTTTTGGGTTGAATTTGAGTGGGGTTTGGGTGTAAATTTTGGGCAAATCATGTTAGGGTTTTGTTTGTAGGGATGTTAAGGGAGGTTTGGAAAAGATTTGGGGTTAATTGGAGTTGAATTGGGTGAGTTTGGGCAAGGTTTGGGTCATGGGTCCAAATTGGGCTTTAAGGCCAAAAGTGAAATTGGATCCAAATGTCAATCAAATTGGACTTGGATTTGGTCTAGATTGGTGTTGGGAATGTTGGATTGAAGTTTATAATTGAATTGGACCATAATTTGGGTCAATTGGGTAGGTTTGGTTTGACATTGGGTTCACTTTGGGTTAAAATGGGTCAAATTGGGGGTTTTAATAAAAATAGGGTAAATTGACAAAATTGGGCCATGGTGTAGTTGAACAAAATGAAATTGAGAATATTTGGGATTTTCTGGAAATTTCTGGGAATTTTCTGAATTTTTGGATTTTTGGGTCAAGATGGGTATTTTGGGTATTTGGAGGGTATTGGGAGGTATTTTTTGAATTTTTGGTATTTTTGGGTATGGATAATCAATTTGAGTAATGTGGGAATGTTTGGGATTGATTTTGAGGAATTTTGGGTAATTTTAGGTGATTTTGCAAATTTTGGATAGTTTCAAGGGTCTTGGGTAGGCTAAGCGGGTGTAGGGTCCCGGGGGTCAAAAATTGAAAATTTGGAAAATTGAAGATTGGGTGAATATAAGTGAAATGAAATATTTTTGATTGAGCCTTGAAGCCATATCAAGCCCACATGAGCCATGAAGGGACTCATTTGAGGCATCCACTATGTTGTTCCTAACCCTCTCGCCGAGGGCTTAGGGGTTAAGGACCATCCATGTGGGTCACTTTCATGAGTCGGGAGATCAAGTTAAGTATAGGTGTGTGAAAGTGTAGTGTATGTGTAAGTCAGCCCCTTCACTGCGACCGAGCCACCTGAGGCGGTCCTAAGGCCAAAGAGTCCTATAGGAACTCATCCTTTAAACTTCCACATTTGATTTCAACCCTCAGGTGATTAGGGGTCTATAATCAAGTTTGTAGAGTTTGCAGGGAGTTAAGAAGTGGTTTGAATTTCTAAGTGGTGGGTCCCAATTCTAATCCTCTAAGATAGTCAAAGGAAAAGCCTAAGGCTAGATCCTAAGTACTAAAGAGAAGAAGAGAAGACCTCATCAAAAATGAGGTCAACACATAACCACCCTTGGACATCTAGAAGTGTGAGCATAGATTAGCCCATTCTACTAACAATACATCCGGACCTATTCTGTAAATTAGTCAATGTTCTTTGCACCTGGATCAAAGGGTAAAGAATAGGAATGCTTCTTTTTGGCACAATACCATAAATTAAATTCTCCAACAATGTTAAATTATCTTAAAAATCTTAGATTAATTGAAGGACAGAAAGTTGTTTATTTATATAGAGTCTATAAAATCATTTTCTTATTATTGTTTTCTTTAATTGCATCTAGTAAATTAATAGTAATTTATAATCAAAATAAAAATATTTTTACTATTTTATTTCGCTTTCACTTTATAGAAAATTTATTTCTATAAATCTTCCATGTGGGATCGATACTGGGATCTTCGTTTAAAAATCCTATATTACTTGAAACGATACGTATACTTGCGTAGTACCCCTAGTGTGTAAAAATATTACTAAATTATATAATATTAATTTTATACACTAGCCGCTATTTATAAATCGAGTTAAAGCTTTTTGGCTATCTTTTGGAAGGAAACATTACTGCGTTAAGCGCGGCGGTCTGGTCAAGTTTTTGGCGCCGTTGCCGGGGAAGAAATTAAAGGAAGAAAGAAATAGAATAGTTAAATTTTATTGCTTGTTTTATGTGAAGATTTGGTTCTGAAGGATTAATACCTTTAGATTCTGAATTGGAAAGAACAATTAGAAAAATTAAAAAGGGAAAAAAAATTCAAAAATTTCAAGAAATGACTACTTTACGAAATCCAATTGAACTTAATGATCAAAATGTTTATAAACCATTAAGGGATTATGCTAACCCTACAGTTGATGAACTTCATAGTAGTATTCAAATACCCACTGTAGATGCTAATTCTTTTGAACTTAAACCGTCTAATATTCAAATGGTGCAAAACAATCAATTTGGTGGATCACAAAATGAGGATCCAAATTTACATCTTGTTAGTTTTTTAGAACTTTGTGCTACATTTAAATATAACAATGTTTCTGATGATGCTATTAGACTTAGACTCTTTCCTTTTTCTTTAAGTGATAAAGCAAAGATGTGGTTAAACTCATTAGCAACTGGTTCTATTAAAACATGGGCTGAAATGACCCAAAAATTCCTTGCTAAATATTTCCTCCTTCTACAACTACTAAATTAAGAAATGATATTACTTCGTTTAGTCAATTTGACAGGGAGACAATATATGAAACTTGGGAAAGATTTAAAGAACTATTAAGAAAATGTCCTCATCATGCTTTACCTGATTGGTTGATTATTCAAACATTCTATAATGGATTAATTAGATCTTTAAAATCAATTATTGATGCTACTGCTGGAGGTTCTTTAATGTCTAAATCATTTGAAGAAGCTTACACTTTAATTGAAGAAATGGCTAATAACAATTTTCAATGGCCTTCCGAAAGGATTAACCCTAAAAAGATGGCCAATATTCAAGATAATGAAGCCTTTTCTATCTTAGCTTCACAAGTTGCAGCAATGTCTAAGAAATTAGATAATTTTGCAATTAATATTTCACATAATAACTCTGCTAATATTGAAGATTCTCAAACTATTGAAACTTTACAAGCTATTGCAAGTAAAAATAATCCTTATTAAAATTATTATAATCCTGGGTGGAAAAATCATCCTAATTTTAACTGGAATAATTCACAACAACAATGGGGTAATAATCAATCTCATCCCACTGGAAATTGGAATAATCAAGTTAATTCAAATTATAAACCTCTTGGATTTAATAATCAACAGAAAAAGTCATCAATAGAAGAATTGATTATGCAAATGAATAATCAATTACAAAATCAAAATACTGTTATTCGTAATATTGAAATTCAAATGGGGCAAATTGCTACTTTAATTAATAACAAACCTGCAGGAACACTTCCAAGTAATGTTGAAATCAATCCAAAGGAAACTAGAAAAGAACATGAACAAGTTAAAGCTGTACAACTTAGAAGTGGAAAGGAATTAAAAGAAAGATTGCAGAATGAAATTGAAAAAGAGATTGAGGTTGAAGAGATTGAAAAACCTAAAGAAACTCTCTCTCCTAGGCAAGATCAGACTTTTATACATGTTAATGTGGAAGTTGAAATACCACCACCATCTTTTCCTCAAAGACTTAAACAGTAGAAACTTGATCATCAAGTTTCTAAGTTCTTTGAAATTTTTAAGAAACTTACTATTAACATACCTTTTGCTGAAGCTTTGGAACAAATGCCAACTTACGTAAAATTTATGAAGGATAATTTAAGCAAAAAACGAAAATTTGAAGCTTTTGAAACTGTTGCATTAAGTGAAGAATGCAGTGTAATAATTCAAAAGAAATTACTCGAAAAGCTTAAGGACCCGGAAGTTTCACTATATCCCGTGCTATTGGAGAAAAATTTTGCGGAAAAGCTTTATGTGATTTAGGAGAGTGTATTAATCTCATGCCATTTTCTATCTTTCGAAGATTAGATTTAGGAGATATTACTCCCACCCCTGTAACTCTTCAGTTAGCTGATAGATCTATCACTTATCCTAAAGGAGTTATAGAGGATGTCCTTGTTAAAGTGGATAAATTTATCTTCCCTGTAGATTTCATAGTACTTGATATGGAAGAAGATAAAGAGATACCTATTATTTTAGGAAGACCTTTTCTAGCTACCGTACGGCTATGATTGATGTGCAAAAAGGAGAATTAACCATGAGAGTCAATGATCAAGAAATTAAATTCAATGTTCTTAAATCAATGAAGTACCCTGATAAAGAGAAATGTCATCGAATGGATATAATTGATTATTTAATTGAAAAACATTATCAAGAAAAATGTAAAGTTATTTCTAAAGAAAAATTTAAATTTTTAACGATGAAGATGAAATTGTAGAAGAAGAAGAGACTCATTTTATTAAAGATAATTGGGAAACTTTAGACATAACTCAAAATGATATACTTTTACCCTCAATTAAAAAAGCACCTGAACTGGAATTAAAAATGTTACATTCCCATTTAAAATATACCTTTCTTGGAAATTCGTTAACTTTACCTGTTATTATTTCTTCGAACTGAGTAAAGATCAAGAAGAAAAATTACTAGGTGTGTTAAAGAATTATAAGAAAGCTTTTGGTTGGACTATTGCTGATATAAAAGGAATAAGCCCTTCCATTTGCATGCATAGAATTTTAATGGAAGAAAATTTTAAACCAACTATAGAATCGCAAAGAAGATTAAATCCTATTATGAAAGAGGTTGTTAAAAAAAGAAATTATTAAGTGGTCAGATGCTGGTATTGTTTATCCTATTTCGGATAGTCAATGGGTATGTCCTATTCATTGTGTTCCTAAGAAAGGAGGAGTAACTGTCATTGTTAATGATAAAAATGAACTTATTCCTACAAGACAAGTTACTGGATGGCGAATTTGTATTGATTATAGGAAACTAAATAAAGCCACTAGAAAGGATCATTTTCATTTACCTTTCTTGGATCAAATGATCAATAAATTAGCTGGACACTCATATTTCTATTTTCTGGATGGATATTCTGGTTATCACCAATTACTTATTGCTCCTGAGGACCAAGAAAAGACAACATTTACAAGTCCTTATGGAACAATTGCTTTTAAAAGAATGCCTTTTGGTTTATGTAATGCAGCTGCAACTTTTCAAAGATGTATGATGTCAATATTTTGTTATTTGATTGACAAAGGAATTGAAATATTTATGGACGATTATTTAGTCTTTGGAACTTCTTTTAAATCTTGTTTGGAAAATATAGCCAAAGTTCTGAAAAGATGCGAAGAAATAAATTTAGTTCTTAACTGGGAAAAATGTCAATTCATGGTCACAGAAGGCATTGTACTTGGACACAAAGTATCATGAAAAGGGATGAAAGTAGATTAAGCAAAAGTGAAAATTATTGCTAAATTGCAACCACCTACTACTGTTACTAATGTGAGAAGTTTTCTAGGTCATGCTGGATTTTATAGAAGATATATAAAGGATTTTTCTAAAATTGCTAAACCTCTTTGTCATTTATTAGAAAAAGATGCACAATTTGAATTTAATGAAGAATGTATTAACGCTTTTAATATTCTAAAAGAAAAATTAATAACTGCACATATCATTGTTGCACCTGACTGGAATAAATCTTTTGAATTAATGTGTGATGCAAGTGATTTTGCAATTGGAGCTGTATTAGGACAAAAATATGAGAAAGTTTTCAAAGTTATATATTATGCTAGTAAAACTCTCACTTGAACACAAAGAAATTACACTACCACTGAGAAAGAGCTTCTAGCTGTAGTATATACCTTTGATAAATTTAGACCTTATCTTCTTGGTACTAAATGCATAGTTCATACTGATCATTCTCGCTATTAAATATCTAATATCTAAGAAGGATTCTAAACCTAGACTTATAAGATGGGTTTTACTTCTACAAGAATTTGATTTTCAAATAGTAGATAGAAAAGGAACTGAAAACCAAATTGTCGATCATTTGTCTAGAATTAAAAATGATATTATTTCGAAGAAAATATAAATGAGAAATTCCCCGATGAATCTTTATATGTTATTCAAAGATACAAAACATCGTGGTATGCTCTGATATTGTTAATTATTTAGTTAGCAATATTTTACCTTATGACTTGGATAACAAATTTATTAAGAAATTTAAATATGACGCTAAATATTATATTTGGGAAGAACCTCATTTATTTAAAATTGGTAAAGATTCTATGATTCGAAGATGTGTACCTTATGAGGAAACTTTTGCTATTATTCAAAAATGTCATGATTTTAATTTTGGAGGACACTTTGGCATAGATAAAACTGCATTTAAAACTTTAAATTCTGGATTTTATTGGCCTACCTTACTTAAAGATGTGAGATAATATGTGAAAACATGTGATCGATGTCAAAAGATGGGAAATATATCTAGGAAAGATAAAATACCGTTAAACTATATATTGGAAGTTGAAATTTTTGATATATGGGGATTAGACTTTATGGGACCATTTTTTCCATCATCTGGAAAAATTTATATTTTATTAGTAGTTGATTATGTTTCAAAGTGGATTGAAGTCGTTGCTTTACCAAACTCGTGGTTCCAAAAGTGTTTCAAAATTTTTAAAGAAAATGATATTTTCAAGATTTGGAATGCCTAAGGTAATTATCACCGATGGTGGAAGTCATTTCGGGAATATAAGAATTCAATCATTACTACAAAAAATTGGAATCAAACATAGAATTGCAACTCGCTTATCACCCTCAAACTAGTGGAATGATCGAAGTATCAAACGAGAGAAATTAAAAGAATTTTAGAAAAGACCGTTAATCCTTAAAGAATCGATTGGGTTTATAGACTTGATTCTCGCATTATGGGCTTATAGAACGACTTATAAGACACCAATCGGAATGTCACCTTACCGGTTAATTTATGGTAAACATTGTCACCTACTCGTAGAACTTGAACATAAAGCTTATTGGGCGATAAAGAAGTTTAATTTTAATTTGAATAAAGCAGGAGAAAAACGATTATTGCAACTAAATGAGATGGAAGAAATTAGAAATTAATCGTATGAAAATGCGAGAATTTATAAAGTGAAAATAAAGATGTTGCATGATAAGAAAATTTCAGGAAAAATTTTTGAGCCTGGACAAAAAGTTTTACTGTTTAATTCTCGTTTAAGGCTTTTTCCTGGAAAATTGAGATCTAAATGGATTGAACCTTATTTTGTTAAGAAAGTATACTATTATGGAGCTATGGATATTAAAGATCCCAAAACTGGAAAATTTTTTAAAGTAAATGGATTAAGATTGAAGCCTTATTTAGGAGATATTAACAAGATTTATAAAGAGGCTTATGAATTGAGTCAACCTGATTAAAGATTTACTTAAGTCGGGCTGACGACGTTAAACCAAGCGCTTTGTGGGTGGCAACCCATAATTATCTTGTGTTTTTGTGTTTTAATGTAAGGTTATGCCTCGATCTTGATTAATTTTATATTACTTTAGAAAAATTTGATGCTCATATGTCTTGGTTGACTTAGGCGGAAAATGATTTTGAATTATGTAAGATTTAAAAATAGGATCACTCTATTTTAAATATGAGTAAAAAGGAGATCAAGTTAACCTTCAATATGATTGCTTATAATTTGTGTTATCGAGTCTAAATTACTCTTACCAGTATAATTTACCTATCTTGGAGAATGAAATTTTGAAAGTTTGAAGATTAGGCGAAACGGAGTTGAACATAGTTCCGGTGCCTAGGCGCCAGAATTTTGTCCCTAAGCGCCAGAATCAACTATGTCTCAATAGGTCTGGCGCCTAGGCGCCAGATTTGGCGCCTAAGCGCCACAGTTACTGGGTCGTGCAAAAACTAAAAAATTTTCAGTTTTTCACATGATTTTCCCCTTTAAATCAACCCATCTTCTTCTCTAACCATCAAACAATCCAAATTACGTCCCTTACATTTCATTCTTGAGAGATTTGAGAAATTTTCGAAGAAATGGAAAGGAAAAATCATGGAGAAGAGGCTAGGGACAAGGTCTCAAGGGATCCTCAACCCTACTTCAATGGTTTCATCGCTGTAATTTTAGAGAAAATTTCTAGTCGTTTGGATATGTTTGAAGAAGATTTTAAAAGGATTGGAGATCACCCTCATGAGATGTTTCATCAAGTTGAACATCTAGAATGACAAATGAAACTTCAATTTGATCATATTGCGGCTTATCAAGATGCTCAAGTTGAAATGTATGTGAAGAATAAGTGGATTGATGAAAAGACGACTACGGATTTCCCGAGAGCGTTAGAATTCTTTCCAAGTGGAATACACAATTTCCCTTGTGAAGATTAGAATATTCTGGTAAAGAGATAGTTATTATGGGTTGTTGAGTCGTTGTATCGATTTAGAGAATCTATTGTGTTTGTTTGTGTATTTGCTTTCATGTTCAATGTGTGTTGTATTTGCTTTGAAATTGTTATGTCTGAGTGTGTATTAGGAACGTAAATTAAATGTAGTACTTATCTGGAATGTATTGAGTCAAAATTGAAGATTTTAAATGGAAATTAGTGAGTTTGATTGAAAACCTTATGTTTGATTAGTGGATTCAATATTTATTTTTTATAAAATTTTGAAAAAATGTTGTGGAAGTTAGAAACTGAAGCTCTACTCTGATATGAGTCATTGGAAGTTGAATTTATGAATTTTGGTGGAAAAATAAATTAAAAAATTTTTTTTTTGTGAAAGGCGAGTCTGGCACCTAGGCGCCAGAATTCGGCACCTAAGCGCCAGTTCGGCATGTACACGAAAATTACCATTTAAACCCCCAAAAGCAATTTTTGACGCCTAACCTTCATCTTCTTCCCCATTTTTGCTAAAATACATCCTCTAGATCCATTTTGAGGTCAAAACATCAAGGATTAGAGCGTGAAACCACTCGATTTCTTCGTCTCAAGGTCAGATCTACACTTTAAACCATTTATTTTCGATCTTCACCATAGATTTCCCTAAGTTTTGTTAAGAACTGAAAATTTGAAAAAATATTCAATTTTTAGTTATTCCTTTGGATTTTTAAACTTATTTTAAGTTTTATAAACTTAAAAAGAGTTTAAATCTTTGATTCCTAAATTAGTTCTTATTTTCTTTCATGTTTAGATGGCTCCAAAATCTAAGCGCGGGAAAGGACGAGAAAATTTTTATAGTAGCAAATTTCCAACTGCGGCTGTGCATTTTAGCTTCCACGAACTTGCGTCGTCAAGAAAGTTCATCTTGAAATGATGTTTTTATCATCCTGGGGAGATGATCGAAAACACTATCGTTGTGCACAACTGGCAACGATTTTTTTACTTTACTGCTATTGCTGTTATCCCGATTGTTCGAGAATTTTATGCAAATTTTCTGGATGCCGAGGATTCTGAAGTCTTTATTTGAGGAATTGGAGTAGGATTTTCTCCAGAAAGAATCAACATATTCTGGGGCCTACCACCGACTATTGAGTGCTATTATTCTGGATTATCCCCATTTGAGGGAGATTTGGACATGATTATTGCTTATCTGACTAACGGTACTGGATCTTGGAAGATCGAGAACCGAAAGAGGGTAAACTTCAAATCCTCGTTAATTAAATGGTGTATCTAAAGCATGGCACTACTTTATATCTCGCAAGATTGTTACCTTCCAACCACCCGAGTGAAGTGACTAG
Source organism: Papilionanthe hookeriana x Papilionanthe teres (assembly GCA_022702705.1). Classification (NCBI taxonomy): domain Eukaryota; kingdom Viridiplantae; phylum Streptophyta; class Magnoliopsida; order Asparagales; family Orchidaceae; genus Papilionanthe; species Papilionanthe hookeriana x Papilionanthe teres. The sequence goes on along the minus strand of CM040438.1, from coordinate 5,044,491 downwards.
AGATCGAGCGATCTTAAATTACCGCATTCGGAGAGGAAGCCTATTGATGTCGGGAGCATTATTTATGATTCTGTGGAGTCTACTGCAAGATCCAACACTTCTGTTGGACTGGGATTTCCATCTTTGATCTATTCATTATGTGTTAGTAATGGAGTCACTGTTGATATTTCTGAGGAGAAGCTGAAGTCTACTAAGCCAATTAGGCAGGAGAGTATTAGTATCTATGATCGTCTTCGAGAGAAGAGATCAACCGCTCCTTCTACTTCTGCACATACTTCAGGTAGACCTTCTACTTCTAGACTCGCTACTTCTGCTGAGCCACCATCAGATTTCTGGAATCAATGCATGATCGGCTTTTAGAGCAACAGCAGGAGTTATTTCAAACTCACTGCAGGATTGATACTATTGATAGAAAACTAGATCATTTATCTGATTATACCCATAGGAAGAGTAATTATGATGCTGAGTATGATGAAGTCCTAGTCAGATTTCTGAAGGGTGAACATGATATTAGTTTTCCTACTTTTCCTAGATTCACACAATTTGTTGATCCTAAGGACGTAGAATTTTTCTTTGGTGATGAAGATGATGATGAGGCTACAGCTAGTGATTAGATGTTATCGATTTCTTTGATGTGTTACTCCATTAGTTTGTTTTATTTGAATTGTTTGTTAGTTTTGTATTTGATGTCTGTTGACTCTTTAGTATTAGGATTCTGTTGTGTTGAGACTGAATTTAGAATTAGTTTATTTGTTGTTTTAGTTTAATGTTTAGTACTTAATTATTTTGCTCTGTTTTAATTCTGTTTCAAATTTAATATCATCATAAAATTAGCCTCCTTACTTTTCTATATACATGCTTCAATTTTATCTTAATTATTCATAAAAGCATGTTTAGGAGTTAATTTTTTTTTAAGATTGTTTTTTTACATACTTACTAAAAATACTTATGATTTTCTTTCTCTCATACTTTCAAATTATCATAGCATACCAAAACTTAAGTTTGGGGGAAGGGAAAATCCATTCAAAATTAAATTTTATTTGTCCTTAAAGAGCTAATACTTTCTTAAAAATAGAAACTTTTTAACATAACTTAAGGAATGAAGAATTTATTTGAGATCACTTTTATTTTTGAAATTATAAACAATTTAGTGAAATTAACCAAAATTTTACTAACTTTGATTGATTTTAAGGATAGAATTATTTAACTTAAAGAAGAATGAGAAAAATAATTTTTCTATCCATGATAGAAATAATAGAATTTTAGAAATACTAAGTAATAAAAAATTATCACTTGAAAAAGAAAAATTGGAATTCTTTTTGAATTTTTATTTATGTTATAATAATTAAGTGGAGATGTATAAGTTTTGAAAATATAAGTTAAGAATAGTGAAGTTCAAAACCATTAACGAGCTATCCAGATATAGTAATCATATATATATATATATATATATATATATATATATATATATATATATATATATAAAGAAAGAGATAGAGAGGAGAAGCTTGAGGAAATGCCTAATAAAAAATTGGCTTCACTTGAATTATCTTATAGGAAGAAGACTAATTACATACTTTACTTAATTTTTATGTATAAATAGTTATTTAGAAAAGATTTTTCAAAAAAAATATTTTTCTTGTAAATAATCTATGAAAGCTTAATATAATAGACTTCTATTATTTTCAAAATGAATGAAAAGTTTGAAATCTTATGATTTGGTAGTTAAATATTCTTTAAATTCTTAAAATTAAACCTAATTAGTGAAATTGGGTTAATAATTTACTAAAGACTTTAGAAAATAAAAAATTATAAGGAATCTTAAATATTTATCTTTTATTTCCAAAAGTTATATTTTATGTAGCAAAAAGAGTTACTTGAGGACAAGTAACATTTAAGTTTGGGGGATTTTGATCTATGAAAAAATACATATTTCTTCATGTCTTAATTCTTATTAATTTCTAAGGATATTATGCTTTAATGAAAGGTATTTTTTGTGTTTTTGAATGTAGGTGATGTAAAAAGGTCTAAGAAGGAAAAAGGAGCAAAAAGGAGCAAAAATTGAGCAAAATACTGAAAGTATAAAAAAAATATGGCCTGGCGCCTAGGTGCCAGAAATTGGCGCTTAAGCACTAGACTCGATACGAAAACTGTCAAGTTTTTGACAACGTTTGATCAGTTATTTTGATGGAGTGAGCGGTTATTGGACATTCTAGAAGGCTGGCAGTTGTTCCTTGATAATAGGACATATGATACATTGCATTTGGACGCTCCAAAACGGTTTTAATCGCGAAGAGGTACGAAGAACTGGACGGCGCCAGACGACCTTCTAGAAGATTCATTGAATGTGGAAATGTTTTGATGAGGTGCCTCAAGGAAACTCTTGAAACCTATAAATAGAGGTCCAATTCTTCAGAAAACGTGCCCCTCCCATTGTACCCGTTTCTCTTATCTACTTTAGTATCTCTCATCCTTAGAGAGAGAATTATAGAGAGAAATTTAGGGCTACTTTTCTTTAATTCAGTGAGTTTATTTTCATGTTATTGCATCTGGAGTTCATTACAATGTGGAGTCAGTAGGAATCAGAAGATCTGTAGAAGAAATATTTGAGATAAATATATTTTTACATTTGATTCAAAGTTCAATTATCATGTTTAGTTATTTACTTTCAATGTGTTATGAGTAGTTAGTTACTTTCTTACTTCAATTATGAAGAGATAGATAAGATAATATAAAAATTCGATGGAGAATTAAAATTCAAAATATTTTCAAAACATTGTGATGACATTAATACCTAATCTTACTTTACTTTTTAAATTTGCCGTTTGAATTGTTAAAACCTGTTGAAGAGTTTAGAAACCTTGAAGGAGAAGAACTCTTAACTTGTAAATGTCACATGAATCCTTGGGTAGCCGTAGGACATGAGAGGGCTATTCATGGTGAAGTGCAAATAAATAGGAAGATAATATTTAAAGGGCGTAGAATTGATAAGTTTTTAGAGTGATAGACTAAATTCTTATAATTTCATTTATAGACTAGGAAAGTGTCACTAGTAGGGCCGACCATAGCCACCCTTGGACATCTAGAAGTGTGAGCCTAGATTAACCCATTCTACTAACAATACATCCGAACCTATTCTGTAAATTAGTCAATGTTCTTTGCACTTGGATCAAAGGGTAAAGAATAGGAATGCTTCTATTTAGCACAATACCATAAATTAAATTCTCCAACGAATATTAATTTATCTTATAAATCTTAGATTAATTGAAGGAAAGAAAGTTGTTTATTTATATAGAGTCTATAAAATCATTTTATTATTATTTTTTTCTTTAATTGCATCTAGTAAATTAATAGTAATTTATAATCAAAATAAAAATATTTTTACTATTTTATTTCGCTTTCACTTTATAGAAAATTTATTTCTATAAATCTTCCCGCGGGATCGATTCTGGGGACTTTGTTTAAAAACCCTATATTACTTGAAACGATACGTATACTTGCGTAGTACCCCTAGTGTGTAAAAATATTACTAAATTATATAATATTAATTTTATACACTAGCCGCTATTTATAAATCGAGACAAAGCTTTTTGGCTATCTATTGGAAGCAAACATTACTGCGTTAAGCACGGCGGTTGGGTCACATACTGATCATTCCGCTATTAAATATTTAATGACAAAAAAGATGCTAAGCCTAGAATGATAAGATGGGTTTAACTTCTATAAGAATATGATTTTCAAATAGTGGATAGAAAAGAAACCGATAACCAAATTGCTAATCACTTATCTAAAATTAAGAATGATGTTATTACCGAGGAAAATATAAATGAGAAATTTCCTGATGAACATTTAAATGTTATTTAAGGATGCCAAACACCTTGGTATGCAGATATAGTTAACTATTTGGTTAGCAATATTCTACCTTATGGATTGAATAACATATATATTAAGAAATTTAAAAATGATGCTAAATCTTATATTTGGGAAGATCCTCATTTATTTAAATTAGGAAGAAATTCTGTAATTCGAAGATGTGTACCTTATGAAGAAACATTTGCTATTATTCAAAATGTCATGATTCTGATTTTGGAGGACACTTTGGAGTAGATAAAACAGCATTTAAAATTTTAAATTCAGGATTTTATTGGCCTACTTTGTTCAAAGATGTGAGACATTATGTGAAAACATGTGATCGATGTCAAAGGATGGGAAATATATCTAGAAAAGAAGAAATGCCTTTAAACTATATATTGGAAGTTAAAATTTTTGATATATGAGGTTTAGACTTTATGGGACCATTTGTACCATCATCTGGAAAGATTTATATTTTATTAGCAGTTGATTATGTTTCAAAGTGGATTGAAGCTGTAGCTTTACCTATTTGTGATTCCAAAAGTGTTTCAATATTTTTAAAGAAAATGAATTTTTTAAGATTTGGAATGCTTAAGGTAATTATCACAGATGGTGGAAGTCATTTTAGAAATATAAGAATTCAATTATTACTAGAAAAATTTGGAATCAAACACAGAATTGCAACTGCGTATCACCCTCAAACAAGTGGAATGACTGAAGTATCAAATAGAGAAATTAAAAGAATTTTAGAGAAGACTGTTAATCCTAAAAGAACTGATTGGGTTGATAGACTTGATTCTACATTATGGGCTTATAGAACAACTTATAAGATACCAATCAGAATGTCACCTTACCGGTTAATTTATGGTAAACATTGTCACTTACCGGTTGAACTTGAACATAGAGCTTATTGGGCGATAAAAGAGTTTAATTTTGATTTGAATACTGCAAGAGAAAAATGATTATTACAATTAAATGAGATGGATGAAATAAGAAATGAATCATATAAAAATGCAAAAATTTATAAAGAGAAAATGAAGATGTTAGATGATAAAAGATTTCAGGAAAAATATTCGAGCCTGGACAAGGAGTATTTTTATTTAATACTCGTTTAAGACTTTTTCCTGGAAAATTAAGATCTAAATCGATGGGACCACATATAATTGAGAAAGTATACCATTATGGAGCTGTGGATATTAAAGACCACAAAACAAGAAAAATATTTAAAGTTAATGGATTAAGATTGAAGCCTTATTTGGGAGACATTAAAATGATTTATAAAGAAGCTTACGAGTTGAGTCTACCTGATTAAATACTTAATTAGGTCGGGCTGACGACGTTAAACCAAGCGCTTTGTGGAAGGCAACCCATAATTATTTTTGTGTGTTTTTACATTATTTTAATGTAAGGTTATGCCTCAGTCTTAACTAATTTTATATAACTTTAGAAAATTGGACGCTAACAAGTCTTCATTGTCTTTAGCTAAAAATTATCTCGAAGTATATAAAGTTCAGACTTTGGATCACTCCATTTCATATGTGAGTAAAAAAGAGATCAAATTAGCCTTCATTATGATTGTTTATAATTTGTGTTACTAAGTCTATATTGATCTTACCATTCTAATTGACCTATTCTGGAAAAAGAAACTTTTAAATTTGACGATTGGCGAAATGGAGTCGAACATGGTTCCGGTGCCTAGGTGCCGAAATTTGGCGCCTAAGCGCGAGAGTAAAACTGTGTATCGATGGGTCCGACGCCTAAGCGCCACAGTTACTGGATCATGTAAAAACTAAAAATTTTTAGTTTTTCACACGATTTTCTCCTTTAAATTACCCCATCTTTGTCCCCAATCCCTAAGCAATCAAAATTACGACCTAAAAATTTCATTCTTGAGAGATTAGAGAGGATTTTTGAAGAAATGGAGAGAAGAAATCTTCGAGATGAGGCTAGAGACAAAGGTTCAAAGGATCCTCAAACCTACTTCAATGGTTTAATCGCTGTAAGTTTGGAGAAAATTTCAAGTCGTCTAGATAAATTTGAAGTAGAATTCAAAAGTATTGGAGATCGCCTCCATGAGATGTATCATCAAATTGAACATCTGGAATGGCAGGAGAAGCTTCAATTTGATCATTTAGCGGCTTATCAAGATGCTTAAGTGGAGATGTATGCGAAGAACAAATGGATCGACGAGAAAACTGCTACGGATTTTCTGAGGGCGTTAGTATTCTTCCCAAGTAGGCCTAGTAATCTTCCTTGTGAAGAGAATGGAAATTTCTAATTTGAAGATTGGATAGTTATTGTGGTGTGATCTAGACTTTTATTAGTGTGTCGTTGTATCGATTTATTAAATCGAATGTGTTGTTTGTGTGTTTGATTTATTGTTCAATGTGTGTTGTATTTGCTTTGAAATTGTGTAGTTTGATTGTTTGTTAGGACTTGAATCATATTACTATACTTATCTATATTGTATTGAGCCAAAATTGAAGATTATGAATGGAATTAGAAAAGTTTGATTTAAACCTTGTGTTTAATTGGTGGATTTAATTTTTAATTTTTAAAACTTTTAGGAAATATTTTGGAAGTTGGAAACTGAAGCACTATAATATGAGTAATTTGAAGTTGAATTTATGAGTTTTGGTGGAAAATAAAATTTTTAAAGTGATTTTTGTGAAAGGCGAGTCTGGCGCCTAAGCGCCAGAATTCGGCGCCTAGGGGCCGGTTCAACCTGCTTACCGAAAATTAGCATTTAAACCCCCTTAGCCGTGGTGACGCCTAAGCTTCATCCCCTTCCTCTTTTTCGTGAAAATACACCCCTTGGATCCATCTTGAGGTCAATACATCAAGTTTTTGAGCCCGAAATCACTTGATTTCTTCATCTCGAGGTCAGATCTACCTTCTAATCCATTTATTTTTTATTCTTTCCATAGTTTTTCCTATTTTTTGCTAAAACCCAAAATTTTGAGAAAAATTTTGATTTTTATAGTTTCTCCATGGATTTTTATACTAATTTTAAGTTTCTCAAGCTTAAAAAGAGTTTAAATATTTAATTCCTAAATTTATTTGTGTTTTCTTTCACGTTTAGATGGCACCAAAATCTAAGCGAGGAAAGGCATGAGAAAATTTCGACTGCAGCAAGTTTTCAACTGCGGTAGCGCATTTTCGTTATCACGAATTTGCGACATCATGAAAATTTATCTCAGAGCGCAGTTTTTACAATCCTGGTGAAATGATCGAGAACACGATCGTTGCACACAACTGGAAACAATTCTGTTATTTCACTGCTATTGCCGTTATTCCTATTGTACGTGAGTTTTATGCCAACTTTTTTGATGCGGAAGACTACGAAGTCTTCGTTAGAGGTGTCAGAGTAGAATTTACTCCGGAACGGATCAATATTTTCTACGGCCTGCCACCTACCATCGAGTGCTACTATTCTGGTTTATCTTCATCTGAGGGAGATCTTGAGATGATTATTGCATATCTGACTGATGGCACTGGAACTTGGAAGATCCGGAATGACAAAAGGGTAAACTTCAAATCTTCTAAGCTAAATGGTATTTTAAAGGCATGGCATTATTTTATTTATGCTAGACTTCTACCTTCCAACCACCTGAGTGAAGTTCCCAGAGATCGAGCTATCCTGAACTACTGCATTCAAGAGAGGAAGCCGATAGATGTTGGCAGTATTATTTATGATTCAGTGGGATCAATTGCTAGATCCAGCACTTCTGTGGGATTAGGATTCCCATTCTTGGTTCATTCTTTATGCATGAGCAATGGAGTTTCTGCTGATATAGCAGAAGAGAAGTTGAAGACTACAAAACTAATTGGGTAGGAGAGTGTTAGCATTTATGATCATAATCGAGGGAAGAGATCTACTGGCCCTTCTACTTCTGTACCTACTCCAGGTAGAGCTTCTACTTCTAGACCTTCTACTTCAACTGCTGCACCATCTAGTTTCTGGGAATCGATGTAGGATCAATTTCTGGAGCAGCAGAATGAGTTATTTCTAACTCACTGCAGAGTAGATACTATAGACAAGAAGATTGATCATTTATCTGAGTATAACCAAAGGAAAAGTGAGTATGATGCTGAGTATTCAGAGTCTTTAGTGAGATTCTTGAAGGGTGAGCATGATGTTCAGTTTCCTACCTATCCTAAATTTTCACCGTATGTTGATCCAAAGGATGTGGAGTTTTCTTTTGGTGATGACGATGATGAGGCTACAGATAGTGATTAGTAGCTTGATTTACCTCTGAGATGTGTTGATTCTGTTGTTAGTTTATTTCTTGTTTGCTAGTGCTGTTTGTTGTTTGATGTTTGTTAGTGTAGATTTATTTATGACACTTTGTGTGGATTGTTTGATGTTGAGACTGTTTTAAATATTTAGTGTATTATGTTGAAGACTGAAATTTGGATGAATTAATGTTTATTTCTATTTCAAACTCTTACTGTTTAGTATTCTTAAATAGTTAGTAATGTTGTTCTGTTTCTGTTACTATTAGTAGTATAGTCATTTAATTCAGCTACTAATATAAAAAAATGGATGAGCCTGCTTACTTTTATATATGTTTCGTTATTTCAATAATATTCATAAAAAGCATGTGTAGAAGTAAATTTTTCTTTTTAGACTGTTTTTACATACTTATAAAAATTCCTTTTTAAATTATACCTTTCTTGCTCTCATACTTTAAATTTTTTTTCATGATATACCAAAACTTATGTTTTGGGGAAGGGAAAGTACATGCAAATTTAAATATTATTTGTCCTTAATGAACTAATATTTTCTAAAAAAAATATTAACATAACATAAGGAATGAGGAATCTATTTAAGATCATTTAAATTTTTGAAATTATAAATAATTTAGCACACTTAACCAAAATTTTAATAACTTTGATTGATTCTAAGAATAGAATTATTCAACTTAAAGAAGAGTAAGATTAAGAATTTTTTTTTATTCATAGTAGAAATAATTGAATTTTAGAAGTATTAAGAAATTAAAAATTATAACTTGAAAAAGAAAAGATTGAAATTATTTTTGAAATCTATTCAAGTTATAGTAATTAAGTGAAAATGTATAAGTTTGAAAATAAAAGTTAAGGATAGCAAAGTTCAAAACCATTAACAGACTATCCATATATAGTAATCCTCTGTGTAAAAAAAAAAGGTGAAGAGAGAGGAGAAGCTTGAGGAGATGACTAATCAAAAAATGGCTTCACTTGAATTAGCTTATAAAAAAACTGATTACATATTTTACTTAATTTTTATGCATGTATCTTTATTAGAAAAGATTTTCATGAAGATCTTTTTCTTGTAAATAACTTATGTGATCTTAATATAATAAACTACAATTATTTTCTAAGTGAATGAAAATTTTTTGAAATCTTATAATTTGGTAGTTAAATATTCTTAAATTCTTAAAAAAAACTTAGTTAAATTTGGTTAATGATTTACTAAAGCCTTTATAAAATAAAAAATTATAAGAAATCTTAAATATTTATCTTTTATTCCAAATGTTATATATTTTATATAGTAAAAATGGTTACTTGAGGACAAATAACATTTAAGTTTGGGAGATTTTGATCCATGAAAAAAATACCTATTTTTATGCCTTGATTTTTATCAAATTTTTAAGGATATTATGCTTTAATGAAAGGTATTTTTGTGTTTTGGATCTAGGTGATACAAAAATATCCAAGAAGGAAAAAAAAGATGAAAAAGGAGCAAAAATGGAGCCAAAATGCAAAATTGTCAAAATAATTGGCCTGGCGCCTAGGCGCCAGAATCCGGCGCCTAAGCGCCAGTTCGATACAAAATTATTTAAGAATTTTGACGACTTTTGGATGGTTATTTTGACGGTGTTAGTGGTTATTGGACCATCTAGAAGATTGGTAGTTATTTCTAGATTATAGGACATTTGATACATTGTATTTGGACGCTTGGAAACGGTTAGGATCGCGAAGAGGTGCTAGGCGCCAGACACACCTTCTATAAGATTCATTGAACATTGACACATTTTGAAGAGGTGCATCAAGGCTACCCTTGAAGCCTATAAATAGGAGGCTACTCCTTCAGAGAAACACGCCCACAAACCAACCAAAAACCACCAACGCCCAAACTAGCCCCATAGTTCCATTTAAAGAGAGAAATTAGAGAAATATTTTAAGGGCCATATTTATAGTTATTTTTATTAATTAGTGAGTTTATTTTATAGTTTGTATTAAGAGTATTTGAAGTGTCGGTGCTTTTGAAGTCTATTTACTTTGGAGTCACAAGGATTCAGGGGTTTAGTTGGAGAAACACTTGAGATAAGTATTTGTATTTTGATTCAAAGTTTTATTTAAATGTTTTGTTGTTTAAATTCAATGTGTTCTGAGTAGTTACTTTACATTCTTCTTTCAATTATGAAAAGATAAATAAGATAATATAAAATTAGTTGGAGAATTAAAAACTATATATATATTTTAAACATTGTGATGATATTAATACCAGATCTTAATTTACTATTTAAATTGGCCATTTAAATTGGTAACATCTGTTGAAGAGTTTTGAGACCTAGAAGGAGATGAATTCTTAACTAGTAGGTATCACATGAATCCTTGGGTAGTCGAAGGCCTTTCTCGGGTTATTCATGGTGAAGTGCAAATAAATAGGAAGATATTATTTAATTGATGTAGAATTGATAAGTTTTTAGAGTGACAGGCTAAATTCTTATAATTTGGTTTATAGAGAAGGAAAGGGTCACTAGTAGGGCCGACCATAGCCACCCTTGAACATCTAGTAGTGTGAGCCTAAATTAACCCATTCTACTAACAATACATCCAGACCTGATCTATAGATTAGCCAATGTTCTTTATACCATCGAGCGAAGGTAAAGAATAGGAATGCTTCTATTTGGCATAATACCATAAATTTATATTCTCCACGAATATTACATTATCTAAAATGTCTTGGATTAATTGAAAGGAAGAAAGTTGTTTGCTTATTTTTATTTACATCAATCATTACTTTATCACTCGCTTTATTTACGCATCTAGTAAAGTAAATATCAACTTTTTAACTTTAAAAGAAATACATAAAAATAAAATTAAAATATTTAAAAAAATCTATAATCCTCCTCGTGGGATTGATACTGGAGTCTTTATTTAAAGCCCTATATTATATGAAGTGATACGTATACTTGCGTAGTACCTCTAGTGTGAAAAATATTTTCCATAAAATTCTATTTATAAACAATAGACGCTATTATTATTTGAGTCAAAGTATTGACTATAACATATTTTTAATAGCATAAATTACTGCATTGTTTGGCGATTGCAAACCAAATTTTTGGTGCAATGCAGCGGATCGAGGGTCAATTATTTTGAAGAAAATTAAGAAATTGTAGAAGGAAATTCAACACCCGATGAATGCAATCAACACTCTATCTGACTTCTTTGATCATCTGGATTGAAGAATGAAGGAACACTTTGATTATTCTGGGTACCTTGAAGGAAGTTTGATACGTATGATGAGAAGAAAAGGTTGGATTGAGAAGGATTCTACTGAAAATTTCTTGTTTTGTCCTTTCTACAATATGTTCGTTCACGTTCAATCAATTGGAGATTTAAGAGTTGATGATAGTTCTGAGGAAGAATGAAGACTTAATTATTATGTTTTTGTGTTTATGTATTTGAACTGATTACTTTGCTTTGCTTTGCTTTGCTTGGATGTTATATTTGAACTTGCTTTCTTGTTTAGTTTTCAACGTTATTGTGTTGTGGCTGTGAGCGACGCTGTTTTATGGCTTGACGATGTGTAGGTTTTAGTGTTATATCTATGTATTTGTAATCTGGATTTTATATATCAAAGTGATGTTTTGTGTTGTTTGTGTTAAAAAAATATCATTTGTCATGGATTTAGTATGTTTAGACTAATTAGACATCAGAGCGGGCTTGAAAGATAGAAATTGCAAAAGTAAGTTGGAAGCCCAGATTTTGAACTGACACTAAACCGTGCTGTCACCACCGCCGGACCACGCCGAAATATAGAGAGTTTGGCCTATTGAGCAGAAAATAGCGCCGAACGGCGCTGTCACCAGTGCTGGACCGCGCTCGACCGACAAAAAGACCTAAAACCCAAAATTTCACAATTAAACCCTGGGACCCACCATTTCTACCCAAACCATCATCTTCTACCTCCAACCAAGGCCGATTTTCGCAACTAGGGCTCACTTGCATTTGGATTTAAAGCGATTTCGTTGCCAAAAAAGTTCGGATTTCATCTTCTCTTTGTATGAGCTACACTTTAAACTAATTTTTTTTATTTTGACCGTGAAAATATCTTACATTAGGAAGATTTGAATTATGAGGTTTTTAAAGAAAGTTTTGAGATTTTCATTGGTTTTGGAGTTCTTATCTATTTAAATTTACATTGGAGTCCATTACATTGCAATTTTGAAATTGATTTGGATAAATTTGACATTTCTAGAAAAATGGCTCGAAAAATGGCTAAGGGGAAGAGAAAATTTTATTACGATGAGAGTAAATTTGTGAATTTCAAGGCTTATTCCCACCTTAGTACATTTCTTAGCAATAAAAAGTTTATTCAAGAAAAAGCCTTTGAAAATCCTCGATGTGTAATTAAAGAACCAATTGCAAATCGTCAATAGAAAATTTTCTGTTATTTTACTGCTGAAGCGATGCTAGGGTTTGTAAGAGAATTTTATGCAAACTTATACTATTTTGAGAGTGAATATATCCTAATTAGAGGTTAAAAGGTTGAATTTACCCCCACCAACATCAATGCATTTTATCAGTTGAGAGAACCTTTCTTATGTGAATACGAAAATTTTCCTGTTACTAATGAAGCATTAGATATGATTACGAACTATTTAATTAATGGAATAAGCGAATGGAAGATTAAACTTAAAAAAAAAAGTTAACTTCCCCCATTCTACCTTGAATCCTTTATTGAAAGCCTGACTTTAATTCATTTCGGCAAGACTTTTGCCTACCAGCCATCACAAAGAGGTTAATGTAGATAGAGCTATTCTGAATTATTGTATTCAGAATATAAAAAATATCAATATTGGGGGTATTATTCATAAGAGTATTTTGATAAATTCAAAAGGAGAGACTACACGTGGACTAGGACACTCCAGCCTGATTCATGCTTTGTGTATTCAGTCAGGTTTAACAACTGAAGATAATGATAAGGTAGTCCATCTCCTAAAGACCATTAGTAAATTAAATCTGAAAACCTATGACGCACATATATGATGGAAATGGAGTAAGAAAGCTGATGAACCTTCTTCTAGTGATGAGAGACCATCTACATCTAGGGAACCTACATTACATGATGTTATGGATCAGTTAGAGAATTTGAACACCAAAGTAGAGGGACTAGAAGCAAGGAATAAGATAAATAATGATTATCAAGTGCAGCGGTGAGAATATGAGATAGCTTATCATGAAGCACAGATGAGTTTCTTCAAGGGAGACACTAGTGTTGTATTTCCTACATACCCTGAGTGCACTCCATACCAGCCTGATGAACCTGATGATTGTGGAGCTCCTGCAGATGATGATTGCTAGTTTATGTATTTATATTTTCATTGTATTTTGTATTTGTTAATGTATTTGTGATGTACCTAAGAATGTCTGATTTGTATTTCTGATTTAATTTGTATTTGGTTGTGTTTGTAGCAAACTTTATGTTGAACTGTGATGAATGTGATCTGATAGTGGAGTTTGCATGTGTTTAGTCTGTTGTTTAATATGTGATTGTAACAGTTTGATGTTAATGTTGTGTGTTTAGTTGATGTTTTATGTTTAAGATTTTAAACTTCTTCACTTACAAATTTCTAACCCATATTTTTATGTATAAATGCTCTTAATTATTTCAAGCCTACTATTCTAACTTATGAAGAAAATCTACTTGAACTCAAAGGTATGAAAAGCCCAACATATTGAGGTATGAGTTATATATGTTTTTATCTCTTCTTTCTTCCCATATAAATTGTATTGATATTCAAAAAATTAATTTTGGGTGAGGGAAAGAATTAACTGTTAAATGTTCTCATTTAAATGTACTTTTCAAAATTATTAACATGATTTCCAGTGATATAACTCAATTTCATAACAATATTTTCATTTTATTTAAGTATTTTTTGAATTTGAAAGGAACTATTTAGTAATGAAAACTAATTTTGTAGGCTAAGATATTTGGTACAAGAGAATAGGACTATAGTCAACTATTCAAAGTAAGAAATATTTTCTTTTTGGAGTATTAAGAATCCTAAAAATTTATGTGAAAGGAAAGGATTTAGACTCTAAGATGAATCAATAATAAGCTAAAGAAATGAATATAGGGTAAATGATTGTGGTAAGTTTCAAATTTTGGGTGAAATGGGTGAAGTTCAAAATTAACAAAGGCCATCAAAATATAGTAATCCTCATTTGCAAAAAGTAAAAAGTAGAAGAAAAATGAAAAAAAAATAAGAAAAGAAGAAAAAGTAAAGAAAAAGAAGTGAGGAGAATCTTGAGGAGATGCCTAATCAAAAATTGGCTTCACTTGAACCTACCAAAATGGAAGAACTTAATTATTATTTTGAACTTATATGTATGGATTAGCATCTTTACTAGTAGTGTTCTCATAAACTTCTTTTCATGTAATTCTTTTAAGTGCCTTAATACGACAATCTACAATCTTTTTTGAAATGAATAGAAGACTAGAATTCTTAGACTTGATTACTAAATAGACTTACACCTGCAGAACTTACTTGAATTATTCAAAGATCTTTCTAAAAATTTTACTATTGTACTTTTCTAAGTCAAAATTATGGTATTCAAGAAAGAAAGTTCATTGCAGTGGATCATTATTTTATGTATTATCTAAAATTACTTGAGGCAATAGTTAAGTTGGGGGATCTTGACCCACTAAAAATTTGATAGTTTTTAATATCAATTTTATACCTGATTTTGATAATGTTGGAGTTTAAAGAAATGTATTTTTCATGATTTCATGCAGATACAATGATTTTAGCCCTTTGGAGAAAAAGGAAGCGAAAAGGAGCAAATTTGGAGCAAAATGGAGCAAAAGTGCTTTTTATTCAACTAGTGCTGAATGGTGCTGTCACCAACATTAGACCGTGCCAATTTACAGAGACTTTGAACCAAAAGGCGGAAAATATGGCCAGACAAAGCCCTATCCAGCACTGGACCGCTCCCTATCTCGATTTCAAACTAAATTCAATGTTTTTGGCCGGATTTTGGAGGGATTCTTGAAGAAACTCTTGATAAATCAATTATGGCCAGATTTAAACTATTTTGGAGCCAAATTTAGAGAAGGGGAGAGAGTTTAGAGTGTGAGGGAGTGAAGTGTGAGTGTGTCTTTCCATTTTTTTAGGAAATCTAGTGTTTGAGTGTTCTCTTCTAAGGAGTGTAGGAGGAGAGGGAAAATGAGAGATTTCTTCTTCCTTATTTATCTAAAAAGAGAATTGTGTGTTATTGTGAAGAAAGAAGAGGAGTCAAATGAATTTATTGAGATTTGGTTCGGGAAGAGTTTGTGATAAGTTTTCTTTTCTTTACTCTGTTTGTATGACATTGCTTTTATATATAAAATCTGTGTTCTGTCATCTTTTCCTCATGAGTAGTGAGTATATTTCTTTCTCTTCCTCCTTTTCATGTGATGTGTTGATGTTGTGATATGGAAATGATGTGTCGATTTATTAAGGAGAATTTGTGATGAGCTTTTCACTTCGAACTTCATTTACTTTTTGATCTAGCTAATTAAATTGTTAAAACTTGTTTGGAAGCATATGTTACGAAAGGATTACGAGTTTCACAACAAAAGTGAAGGTCACATTCAATCTCCATGAATGAGTGACATAGATCATGGGGATTGATTGCAAATAAATATGGAAATATACTTTGATGGGCATAGAATTAGAGATTTCAGAGTGACAGGCTGAAATCCTCAATGTGGTCCTAGGGTTTGGAAACCAAAGCGAGAGTTAGCCTTCAGGGGAAAGTGGGAGCTCTGGAGTGAGAGCTAGTATCCTTCCAGCCTAACCACGGACTTGGGGACTGAACTTAGGATTAGTAAATGTTCTTTATGCGCTTGAAAAAGGGTAAAGAATAGGAATGCTCCTATTTGGCACAATACATTTGCATCACTGATCTGTCATTAAATCATCACAATATTATTGGAGAGGAGGAAGATTCTTTCTTACAACAGAACTTTGTTATAAATTTAGTCTTGTGTTAGTTATCCTTGCTAGAAAGTAAAAACATAGTTTGGTAGAATTAGTAACTACAACTGTTTGTCTCTATATTATAATTAGTAATTACTTACAATTATGTTGTGATTCTAGAAGTGATTTATTTACTACGTTATAAAATTAATTGCCTCCCTGTGGGATCGATATCCAGGACTCCACTAGAGTCCTATATTACTTGAGTGATACAATTACTTGCGTTTAATTGTGTGACTCGTTATAAAATTAAATCAATATATATATATATATATATATATATATATATATATATATATATATATATATATATATATATATATATATAGTTTTGAGCTCATAAATTTTGGAAAATTAAAAAAGTCGTTCCAATATACATGTATAATCAGGATAAAATGACTCAAGAAGAAAGAAAATCTAGCCTAAAACTTGCTTGTAATAAAATTACACAAAAAGGAAGCATTCTCACATTAAAATTTTATTTTTCTTCCTACCTCAAAACTGAATTTTTAACACATATAACATTTAGTACAAAAAATATAAGCAGGAAGAAAAATAGTTTAGAAATTATTTCTACAACAAATGTCTATAAAAAACATCTTCAATTATTCATCAGGGCAGAACAATATGCAGTAGATAGTAAATCTAAGCTAATCATGCCAGAATGAAATTCACTAAATAAAAGTTTAATTAGCATAGTAGGTATCAGCAAGGGAATATAAAAATGTTCTTCAAGTCTTATATAAAGTTGTAACAAAAACACGAAAACATATAATAAATGAGGTCAATTCTTCCATTAACTCATTGCATCTCACTAACTTACATCCAGTTCTAACAGAATCATCACACTAATAAATTAGGTACATTCTAAAATGATTTTAAAGATTATAATCCTAAAGATAAGATTATCCTTAATATGTTGGCTCCCAGGCACCAATCTCAGGAATTATCTAATCTCTTTAATTAAGAACCTCTAATAGTTATAAATAGTAGTGTAAGATCATACTAATGTTATTCATCAAATAGGTTCGTGACTCCTACAAAATGGAAGCAAAGTTAGAGAAAGCAAGTAACAAAAGTAAGATGGATCTATTACTGCTCAAATCCATGATATCTCTTGTAAAACTCAAGTCCGAGTAAAACCCGTGTTAGTGAACTCATCAATCTAACTACTATAAGAGAACATACAAATCTGACCATAATAAGAAGTTAAGGAAACACTTCCCTCATGACACACAAAGATCAAATAAAACTATTAACAATCCAAACATCTACCAATCAATAATCAAACTAATCAATCCATAATGACATATAAAGATCAAGTCAATCTACTCTAAAGCAAACACAATACAACACTAACAATCATGACTCTCAAGCATACTAAATCCAAGCACACCGATAACTATGGGTTGCCTCTCATAAAGAGCTTGACTTTAATGTCGTGAGCCCGACAAGTGATTCCTCCTGAATCAAAATTCCAATTAAGTAATCCTCGATCAATTGCCCAATCTTTTTCAGATCCAGAGATTCCTACAAAATCCTCAAATTGTAATTTTTCTTTCAGCTCTTCCTTTTCAGATTGATTTATATCATTGTTCCTCATATTTCCTTATAGATCCAATATTATTATATTGATTTTTTGAACTTTCATATTAATATCATCGTTGAAATTTACAAGAAATTGATCTTTATAAGATAATTCATCATCTCCTAAATTTTGGATTGAATTCTCTCTTGATAATTCAGATTCAGGAACAAAATCTTCTATGTTACTGTTCTGTTTCAAGTTATCTTCCAATTCTTCCCCCTGGTAATTATTTAATGATGGAGGTGGTCTTTCTATATCTATCTTATTTGAGGAAATATGTTTTTCTAATTCCTTAGAAATTTCTTCCAATGGCCTTTTAATATCCTTATCCTCTTTTCTCAACTCAAAGTTCTTTTTAAATATATCCTTAAATTCTCTTCCAAGTCTTAGTTCAATAACTTTATCTTGTTCATCATTAAATTCAAATTTTTCTTGTGATTGAGTCGGATCTAAAGATATAAAGACTGGTGGTGTAGATGAATTTCCTAAATAGGTAGGCTTTAAATTTGTATGGGGTACAACCATTTCAAGTTCATGAGATTTTTCAACAGATGGAATTAAAAGTTCACTATTTTTGGTAGCATCCATCATTTTACACCTCTCCTAAACATGCATACAGTCTTCTTTAAACAACATTTTCAACTCATTATGACAGTCCATTTCGATCTCATCTGTTAACTTACTTCAAAACATTTTTGGAAATGGTCTTTACTTAAATAATCAATTTCATCCATCCAAAAACAATCATCTTTTTTCTCAGCTAGATATTTCATAGTCTTTAACATATCAAAAGTGACTTCCTGGTCATTAGTATTTATAATCAACTCTTATTTTTGCACATCTATCATAGCTTGTCCAGTAACAAGGAATACTTGTTCATTATTTTTCTCTTAGGTTTAATCACAATGTTGCTAGGAAGTGTTCTTTGAGGTCTATTGCTGAGTGAATTAGCAATTTGTCCCAGTTGATTCTCTATATTTCTAATAGCAGCATTTTGACTTTGTAACTAGTTTCCCATTTGCAATACCATTTCTTCTATAGACATATTCTCATCCTCAAATTGTTATTCATTGTTAGAGTCTTGTGGATATGAATGTCTATAGCTTGTGTTAACCTGATTATTCCATCTTCCATTAGGATTTGCATGATTATTTTCTTATTTTTGGTTTCCACCCCTAGTAGTATGATTAATCCCCAAATATTATTCTTACATTTTTCAATTTATAATATGTCTTTCTTTGCAACGGTGCCAAAAAATTGACTCCACCAAATATTTATGCTTATGATTTAGACATGAAATTATATTTTATTTTTTTATAAAATGGGATACTACGCAAGTATACATATCATTTATCAAGTAATATTAGACTTTTTAAATAAGCCCCGAGATATCAAACCCACAGGGAAATTTCTGAAAATTTAAAAAAATAAAAAAAATAATTTTTTTACTTTTAAAATGATTTTGTAAAGTATGTTTTAAGATATAAAGTTTTTCAAAATTATTTTTGGTATTTTCTGAATAAAAAGTAATGAAAACAACTAAAGTTAACACAACTTTAAAATAGTATGAAAGGAAATGAGAATAAAATATCTTTTTCCTCTTTCAATGAATCAGTAATAATTATGGAATTTCATTGTGGAAGTATCTAAAATGTGTTGTGTCAAATAGAAGCAATTATATTCTTTACCCTTTGATGTAAACATACACGAGAAAAGAGTATTGGGGTCGATGTTCAAATTATAAAACTTGAGGTGCTATACAAAAAATGAAATTAATTTGTGGAAATTCATATGAAATGCATGAAACAAAACAAGAAATTCGTCCCAAGACTAGAACAAACTGAAATATGGTAGGATACAACCTTGGGTGAAATGGATGGAGATAAACCTCGACCAATGCTCAACACAAACAAGAACGTCGATATGAGACCTTCACCCTATGCTTGACGTGAGGAAAGAACCTTGGTAAAATGATAGACGCCACAAACAGGGTGAAAATCCACTTGATAAGTCAAGAAAGAACTCCTTGGGAGATGGCCAAGAGTCCAGTTGGAATCCCAGAGAAAACCAAAGGAAAAACCCAAAATCTGTTTTGCCAAAAGACTAAAAATCCCTTTCTCATTTCAAATAAAGCCTATATATAGGCGAAAGCTTACATGCAAAAGAAAATAGAAGATAAAATATCTTCTAAAACATATTTAAAAAACTACTTCAAGTTGGCATGCAAGCCATTATTAAATCAAATAAAAGAAGAAATGTCCAGCCATAATAATATGACTCCTTTGTCCTTTGTCTTGGATTAAATTGAGAAATCTTGGTGGCTTTTTTACCTTAGATCTCCATGAATTGGCTTGAGTCCAAGCCTCCCGAAATAATCCATTGAGAGCTTTCTTCAACCCCTTTGCACGACATCTAGTAATTTACCCACATGGAACTTGAATTAAATCTTCTCTTAAGGCCGTGTCATTGCCATCCATGCTATCATTTACATTATTCCCTTCCTCTTGAAAAGGATTTGTCCTCAAATCAATAGCTTCGAGAAAGAGCGTCAGCAACCACATTTTCCTTACCTTGCTTGTACCGAATGACATATGGAAATGTCTCAATGAACTCCACCCAATGAGCATGCCTTTTCTTGAGCTTGTGTTGACCTTTCAAGTGTTTTAAAGACTCATGATTAGTGTGAATCACGAACTCCTTAGGCCAAAGGTAGTGCTGCAAAGTTTTCAAAGCTCTAACTAATGCATACCTCTTCTTGTCATAAGTTGGGTAGTTTAAGGCGGCCCCACTCAACTTTTCACTGAAATAACCAATTGGTCTTTGTTCCTGCATAAGA
The DNA here is from genome assembly GCA_022702705.1 of Papilionanthe hookeriana x Papilionanthe teres. Classification (NCBI taxonomy): domain Eukaryota; kingdom Viridiplantae; phylum Streptophyta; class Magnoliopsida; order Asparagales; family Orchidaceae; genus Papilionanthe; species Papilionanthe hookeriana x Papilionanthe teres. Next base: position 5,023,979 of record CM040438.1, on the reverse strand, counting down.
ACATCACCTATGCCAATACCTGAAGCATCACATTAAATTTCAAATGTTTTAGAAAAATTAGGTAAAGATAAAACATGGGCGTGGGTAAGTTTTTCCTTGATAAATTGAAATGCCTTTTCTTGCGCTTCTCCCCACTTGAACCCAACATTCTTCTTAATAAATTCAGTGAGTGGTGCAACTATGCTACTAAAGTCTTTTACAAACTGTCGGTAGAAACTAGCAAGTCCATGAAAACTACGAACATTGCTTACACTAGTGGGACTAGGCCACTCATGTACAACACTCACCTTTAATTCATCAACTTGTATACACTGCGCACTCACAACAAATCCCAAAAGAAAAATTTTGTTGATGCAAAAGGTACACTTTTCCAAGTTACCAAATAACTTTTCTTTTCTCAAAACATCTAAAACAAGTTTTAAATGTTCAACGTGATCCTTCAATTTTTTGCTATAGATCAGAATATCATCAAAATAGACCATAACAATTTTTCCAATAAAACCACGTAAAACATGGTTCATTAGTCTCATGAAAGTAGTAGGTGCATTAGTCAAACCAAAAGGCTTAAATAACCATTCATACAAACCATATTTTGTCTTAAAAGCAGTCTTCCACTCATCACCTTCTTTCATCCTAATCTGATCATATCCACTTTTTAAATCAATCTTAGAAAACACACAAGATCCATGTAACTCATCTAGCATGTCATCTAAGCGAGGAATAGGATGTCTATAATTTATCGTAATATTATTTTTGGCTCAATAATCCACACACATTCTCGAAGACCCATCCTTCTTAGGAACTAGAATTACAGGAATAGCACATGGACTCATGCTCTCTCTCACATACCCCTTCTCTATTAGTTCGCCAACCTGCCTTTGTAACTCTTTTGTTTCCTCGGGATTGCTTCTATAGGTTGGATGGTTTGAAAGGGTGGCTCCTGGTATAAAATCAATTTGATGCTCAATCCCTCGAGTGGGTGGTGTTGACCTCATTTTTGATGAGGTCTTCTCTTCTTCTTTTCAGTACTTAGGATCTAGCCTTAGGCTTTTCCTTTGACTATCTTAGAGGACTAGAGTTGGGACCCACCACTTAGAAACTCAAACCACTTCTTAACTCCCTGCAAACTCTACAAACTTGATTGTAGACCCCTAATCACCTAGAGGGTTGAAATCAAATGTGGAAGTTTAAAGGATGAGTTCCTATAGGACTCTTTGGCCTTAAGACTGCCCTGGGTGGCCTGGTCTGGTGAAGGGCTAACTTACACACACACTACATTTATACACTACACTTTCACACACCTCCTAAAGCCACATACCTATACCTAACTTGACCTCCTGACTCATGTAGGTGATTCACATGGATGGTCCTTAACCCCTAAGCCCTTGGCTAAGAGGGTTAGGAACAACATAGTGGATGCCTTAAATGAGTCCCTTCATGGCTCATGTGGGCTTGATATGGCTTCATGGCTCAACCAAAATGATTTTATTCCACTTACATTCACCCAATTTTCAATCTCCCAAATTTTCAACTTTTGACCCCCGGGACCCTACACCCGCCTAGCCTACCCAAGACCCTTGAAACTACCCAAAATTTGCAAAATCACCTAAATTGCCCAAAATTCCTCAAAATCAATCCCAAACATTTCCACATCACTCAAATTGATCATCCATACCCAAAAATACCAAAAATTCCAAAAATACCTCCCAATACCCTCCAAATACCCAAAATACCCCCTTGACCCAAAAAATCCAAAAATTTAGAAAATTCCCAGAAAATTCCAGAAAATCCCAAATATTCCTAATTTTATTTTGTTCAACTACAACATGGGCCAATTTTGTCAATTTACCCCACTTTTGTCAAAACCCCCAATTTGACCCATTTTAACCCTAAGTGAACCCAATGTCAAACCAAGCCTACCCAATTGACCCAAATTCTGGTCCAATTCAATTCTAAACTTCAATTCAACATTCCAAACACCAATCTAGACCAAACCCAAGTCCAATTTGCTTGACATTTGGATCCAATTTCACTTTTGGCCTTAAAGCCCAATTTGGACCCATGACCCAAACCTAACCCAATTCAACTCCAATTAACCCCAAACCTTTTCTAAATCTTCCTTAGCATCCCCACAAACAAAACACTAACATGATTTGCCCAACATTTAGACCCAAACCCCACTCAAATTCAACCCAAAGCTAAAAGGCCCAATTTTGACTCGAACCCAAACCTAACCCAAATGAGCCCAAACCCCAAAATCAAAGCCCAACCAAAGTCAAAACCTCTTTGAAACACTTCCATAGACATTTCCCAATATTAATTTTACATCAATTTCAACACTAGCCCAACATTGGCCTAAGTTAGCCCACTTTGACCTATATTGGCTCATTCACCAAAGGAGCCCAAATTCAACCCAATTCAAATCCAAATCACTCCCAATTTGCTCCAAGACATATATGAGCTAAACCCAACAATTATTTGGCCCAAGCCTTTACCAAAATTTCACCCTAAAGTCCATTTTAAAATTCAAAAAGCCCACTTCCCTTAAACTTTCCTAAAAGCGCACTTCCTTCAAATTCAAAAGCCCAAATTCATCCAAAGCCCACATGACATTTCCATTTGCCATCCACTTAATCAAAGCCATTCCCTAAGTTCTAATCCCATCAATTAAACAATTCCAAATCAAGCCCCATAACAATTTCCATTAAAATGCCAAAATCCACAAAACCCTTTTTTTATGAAATTGACCCAATCTTTTCCCAAGCCACATGGAGCCATGAAGCCACATGCAAGCCATTGGCATGCCATGAGGATCTCTAAGTTGTCAACTCTCCCTAAATGGAAAAAGGAGGAGGTCCTTTAAGCACCTCCTAAAAGTCATTAACCTTAAGCATGTTTCACCTTAACCCAAATTTAATCCAAATATATTTGGATAAGGACTTCTCCATGCCAAACCAGCTGATCCTTGTGACTCCCCACAACACCCAAAGCCATCTTGAAGGGTGAACCAAGCCCAAAATGATGGGTTGACCCAAACCTAGCCAAAATGATCTCTTCCCCATTCCATTCCAAGCCATCTCCTTTACACATGGCAAGACCCAATTGACTGCACTAAACCCTAGCTCTGACCCACCTGGACCTGAGGGTGACCCATGCCTGCCGGCCAGCCGCATGGGTCGCCGGAAAACTCCATGGCCGAGAGCTCACATGTGAGCCCACGCTTGGAATTCTCACATGCTGAGCTGCCCCATCCCCAGTGGCCATTTTAGCTGTTCTTCTCTTGCCAAGAGCAGCTGATCCCAAGCCCTAACTCTCCCTGGGAGGCCCTCCACCCTCTCCTATTTAAACACCACCCCTTCTCGGCCATGAGAGGTGCTGAAACAAACCTTAAGGAAACTCGCCAAAATTGTTCCGGACTATTCCCCATACATAGAGCATTTGATCCCCACTCGAATTCCAGCCTCTAATTCCTCCAACGAGCCCAATTTTGAGCTCAAACTTTAGCCCAAAAACCAGGACACTTCTCCACAGTGGATCAATAATCAAATTGATTGGTCCTACACCTTCACCAGACCAAGAGAAGGTGTCCACCAGCAAAAGCCCCATCTCCAGGCCACCCAGTTGCTCTAGCCTCCAAGCTTTGTGATCGGCTGTGGTCGAAATCCTACCTAGGCAATTCATCAGACCAGGAGTCTTCATCTGGAGCTTGCTGGGATCCAATCGAAGGTGAAACAACCCTCAAATCGAAGCCACACTTCTCTGAGCAAAGGTATGGCCTCACTCTTCTTCCCGAGCTTCTGAACATTCTCCATTTTCATTAAGTCAATTTTATGCCACATAAACCGTATGGATGTGTTCGTCTTCTCGAGACGAATCCATAGAGCATAAGAACGTTAAATTTGGTCAAGTATCGAGTGAGATCTTAGGCCTAGAAGATGGACGGTTCTCGGGCTAGGAGGCTTGGGGACGATGAACGGATGCTGTTCATTCAATACACGCGCGGACGGACGACTCAGATTAGGTCAGACCGACAGATGATACGCGGAAGGCGGGACCCGGGCTGCTGAATCAAGCGGCGGCGTCAGATGGGAGCGCGCCGCGTGGCCGTTCGGAGATGCCGAGGATGACGTGGCGCCGACTCGGATACATAGAAAATTAGGGATTTTCCTATTTATTTAATTCCCTGAATTTGGAAAATTCATAACTTTGTGTAGGAAAATCAGAAAAATAAAATAAAAATACCCTCTTGCTCAGTGAACAGAGGAGAATAATGTGGAAATGAAATCATTTAATTTCATCAAGTATTTTATTTTTAATAATTTATTTACTGTCTGCATTATTTTAATTCTCCATGCATATAGGAAATTCACCATGGCATGAGACCGTAGGGCTTTTGAAGCCTACGAATTTGGGAACATTCCCTGAATTTTCCAAAGTCGAGAGCCATCCTATGAGAAGTTATTGATTTTTCAAATTCATGTTACTGTTTTGAGTATTTTAAATCTAATAATTAGCATGTTGTGAAATAAATTCTAGGAAAATTTGGTGATGTCTCTTATAACCAGAGGAACTTAGGAAAAATAGGTTTTGAGTTAACTCATTTAAAATAACCCTAGTTGGCTTAAACACCCAAAATAGATCCCTAATTTATTAGAGCTAACCATACATCAAATTGACTTGAAATCAATTCTCCACTGACCTTTAGGATCAGAGGAACCCACCATAAAAATTTGAAGTCAATTGGACTTGGTTAGCCCTACTAAATAGGTTGATTAAGCCACTTAGTCAATTTGAACTTTAAAAATTCATAAATTTCAAAATACATTTAAAAAATTCACCAAATTGGTTTTGGAGCCTCTCTGATATTAGGAGAATTTAAGAAAATTAAAATTTCAATTTTCTAAAAAAGTTGATTTTTAATATTATTTTAATATTTTTAATAATTAAAAAATAATAAAAATCACAAAAATAATAAAATTCATTAAAATGTCACATTTTGAATTTTAATCACTTAGGAATAAACCCCATATTTTTCTACGGTATATTTAATGAGATATTAAATTTTAAAGCCCTAGTGTAATTTTAAAATTAAAAAATGTATTTTCTAGCATTTTCACTAAAATAATTATAGTAAATCATAGAAAAATCAGAAAATTGCAAAAATGATTCTTTGATTCCTTTGATATCAGAGAGATTTTTGAAAAATATAAAATTCATTTTTCAACCTTTATTTTATTTTTAAATTAATTAACACTCCAAAACTTAAAATAATTATAATAAAAATAATATAATTCAAAAAATCACCAAAATTGGTCCAAGTGGTCCTCTGGTCATTAGGAATGTCCCATAATTTTCTTAAGGACAGAAACTTTCCCTTAGTCATATTATTAAATTTTCCTTGGAACTTCCTATTTTCCACCAAAAATAATTAGATAAATAAATTAAATACAGAAAAATCACATTTTCTCCTCTAATGTCTTTATTGGCATATGAGTGAAGTCACATAAAAATTTCAAGTTCATTTAAGCTCAATTTAGTGAGTTATGAAATTATTAAGCTTGGAGGGCAAAGTGGTAATAAAAAAAATTTTAACCCTTGATTAAAATTTTAGGTTTAATAAAATTAACAAGTAAAATATTTGATCTTAATCTGATTTGGATGATTGAAATTTAAATAACTAAAGGGTAGAAACCCATTAAACAATTTAAAATAATTAAAATAAACCTTAATTAAATAATTGATTAAATTTGGAAGAATAATAAAATTGGAATTATTAAAATAGGGATATTATTAGGAAGATATTTATTCTTTAATTTAAAGATCATTAAATTAATCATCTCATTAATATTTAATTTTTAATTAAAAATGATAATTCAAATTTAAGTTTTAAAATGTTAAAGGACTTAATCATTTAAATTAAATTAAAGTTAAATTATTAAACTCTTTTTAAATTTTCAATTAAATTAAAATTAAAAATTAAATTAAATTAAAAATTAAATTAAATTAAAATTAAATTAAAAAAAAATTAAATTAAATTAAATTGAAAAAATTAAATTAAATTAAATTAAATAATTAAATTAAATTAAATTAAAAAATATTAAATTAAATTAAATTAAATTAAAATTAAATCAAATTAAATCAAATTAAAAGAAATTAAATCAAATTAAACTAAATTAATTTAACATCAAATCAAACTAAATTGAATTAAATTAAGTTAAATTAAAATTAAAATTAAAATTAAATTAAATTAAATTAAAGTTAAACTAAATTAAATTAAAAATAACATCACCTAAGACATGAAAGAAATTAAATATAAAGCAACTTGAACACTATTCCAAATTTAAATCCGATAACTGAGATTAAACTAAATCATAAACCATTTGAACACCAATTTGCCCTCGAAAACTTTAGTTATCATAACTCCTAAACAGAACATTAAATGAAATACTACTTCACTTATAGGATATTCAAATGTCCTAGTTCACTGAGCAAGATGACAAAACTTGAATTCCTGGACGATTAATTCATTTTATTAATTAAATTCATTTGGACTTAAAATAATCCTAAAGGTATTGAAAAGATGTTTAAGATTCATCTTAAGCACTTCCTCGATACGATAGGATGTTTATAAGAACAACTGAACTTAATTATTCTTTGATGAAGAAAATCGTCCTCAAACCAAAACACAAGAACCTAGACGTCATAGGAAATGACTAGCTATAGGATTAGGAATTTGGTAGAAAACCATAACCCTTCCCTTAGCTTTACCTAGGAACTTGCTTAAATATTCTAATTGTGTTTTAAGTGCAGCTTGGGATGACGGGAAGACCCTCCAGGTACGCTTTTATTTTATTGCAATTTACTTTCTTGCGATTTACTTTACTGCAATTTATTTAATTGCATCGCACTTACTTTTTCTTGCATGATAAACAACTGTTGCATGAAAACCCACACCTCTAGGGTAGCCCCTAAAACTAAAACCAAAACTAAATTAAAAGTCATTGCAAGATAAAATTCACCGCCACAACATTTCAAAATATAAAACAACTCAAAATTTAATCACAAACGAACACAAAACTACAATTACAACTAAATTAAAACGTCATGTTGGATGATCGGGAATACCTCGGATGATGTAACCTACGTGTTGCTAACGGGATTTCCCACGGTCTAAATGAAAGTGTGGAACTCATTCGGTTGAGTTTAGCAAATTCATCTGGACTAAGTGAATCTGATAAAAATAACGATGCCGGAAGGATGGAACCGTGGGATCTTAACCGGTGTTGTTATAATCAACTTTAAGATTTGTTTTAATTAAAACACAAAAAAAAACACTTGGAAATTAATATTTTCTTTAAACCAAAACACTTCTCTTATCTCCTGATTTATGACTTCTATAACTAAACCTCTGCAACAACAAGGAGCTTGGGGCATGGTGGGCAGCACGGCCATCGTCGTCAGCAAAACTGGAATCTACATCAGCAAAACTTTCCTAGAATTAAACAACAAAGCCGTAGGATTTCGAGGTAGTTTGCCTAGTGCAACATAAATCCTCAACCTTTTGTTAGGCATTTGTATTGCAAATTAAGCCCTAACCGGTCTTAGGATTCCGAGGTAGTCGTCCGATACGACATAAACCCTCACATCCTCCAGGCTATTTGTATGATTCTATCATATAAATATAAGTCCTAATTAACTAAAATTGGCAAGATTGAAATATCAGATAGTATTAGGATCTTCCTAAATTCAAGCCAAACAATAAGATAGCCGGGAAATTACCGAAGTTCGCTTCGAATCTGTAATTTCTCCTACTTTTCTTCCTTTGAATTCTCAAAACAAAATGTTCCAAACTTGATCCACTCCCTATTAAAATTCCAAAATTCAATCCCTTGAAAACCCTAAACTTTGAAATTCTTGAGAGCAGAATTACTGATTATTATCGAGAGTTTTCTTAGGTGATTCCCGTCACTTGAGATGTAATTAATTATAGGGGCTTGCCCTTATAGGGAATTTTAAAGAACCCATGTAATATAAACCCTGTTTAATACTTTCATATTAAGCGAGGGAATTTGTCGGCTTATAAAATTGGTTCGCGGACCAAACGGATGTCACAAACCTTTCTAGTTTATCTAATCGAGCCCCATTATCAAGCAAAGGTGTCTATTCTTCGGGATAGATACACGGTTTGTGGTGCGGCGCTCGTTTATGTGAATTATTTGGGATGTGAAATCAGTTTGATTTCATATCTTAAAAATTTTCAAATTTAAAATTATTTTCAAAATCAAATGCTACTTTTCAAAAAATTTATATTTAAACTAAATTTAAAATTTTAAAAATTCGCCAACAACTTCTGTTAGGCGACCCCTTTTCAAAATAAAACACAGGACCTAAAAATATGCCGACAACTTCTGGCGACTCCGCTGGGGAGAATTCCTCTCTCCATTTTTAATCAGACAATTCTGCTTTCAAAAATCGGTAGTGTATCCATGTCCCTTGTGGATCAAGCTACCCTTCTTTCCGTTGGAATACTATGTTCATTTCTACCTTGAACGAGTATAGCCAACATTCTGTTGGATTTAGGAGCCACTGTTTAGACACCCCTAAACAGAGAGGTTCCGAGATCCTTTTACCTCATTTCCGAGGTGGGATGGACCCCCAATAGGTGTTAATTTAGGAGTGATCCTCCGAGTCGAGAAGTCTTGCATAAGACTTTCTTTTCCTTTCCAACTCTGAATCGGATTCCTTACCTTCTCTACACCTTTGAACATTCCGTTCTAAATAAACAAACCCTTTAATGAATGATTCTTTTAACAAATAACTCCATCTTATAAATACATGAACAAGGATGAGTTCGGACTCTTTTCAATTCCTATCTTTTCGTCCTAATGAGAAGAAGCATAACTTGGGACTGACAATCAGAATCTGCCCTGCAGAAATGGAAGCCCCAAAGCTGATTTTCTCCTTCACCAATGGACTCGACTTCGCTGTTTACAAGGATGAGCTGCCCGACAATGGGATCATCCGGTTTGGACAAGGATTCGAGAACACAAATGTCAAGATCACCGACGTTTCCCTTTTTGCACTGACAAACAAAGTATCTGAAACTAAGAAGCCGCTGATCGAGTTCAACCTTAGGTCAACCCAAGAGTTTCCTCCCCTGCAAAAGATCCCGACTGAGAGGAGTACTGCTGTCCGCAGGAGGACCGTTCTTGCTACCCCCACCGGTCTAGTTGTCTCCGCACCTACCCCAGCTTCGCAGATTAAAGGGGAAGGAAATCCGGAACAATGGTGAACTCCGCTACCGTGGAGGGTACGGACTTTCTCGTGAGACGCTCTCGTTTTTGAAATCGGGTCCAGCTCAAGAATTCCATCACTAACACGGACCCAAAGAAGGAACGAAGTAGGAAGATTGCCGGGAAGGCCGTAGCCGCTCGAAGTTGCTTTCCTGGAAGAAATCCCAGAAATCCTTGAGTACACACCACTACCTGAATACATACCATTGCCTGAAGATACACCCTTTTTGGAAGGAAGCAGATTCCATCCCCTTTCCACCGCAGCTGACGAGGAAAGTGTCCGCAGGATTGTTTCTACATTACCTCGACCAGCATACTATGACGACAGCAGAAAGAAAAGGGCTAGGATCACGCCATTTGCCCGACTACAGACTGTGATCGAGAAGCTAGCAAAGAAAGAGAAATGCCCCGTATCGGAGATTCTACGAAGGATAGGGCGGGTGCCAGTCAAATCCCGTCTTGGGCCACTAGTAGAACCCGCCATCGTTACAGAAAAGCCAAATAAAAGGATGAAGGCTAATCCGCCTGTCATCGTTTCAGGATTACAGATTAGGGAGGATACCACCTTCCAGCATTTGGCTGACAGACCATCCGGTCCTAGACCTTCTGCTGCTAGAAGGATAGTATGACGTCTCACTACTAGACAACTAAGATTGAAACAACGACTCGAGAAGGAAAGTCTCGTCGGGAGACTTGAATGCGAAGAAAGTGCTACCGCAAGAAAGGGGACTCGTGAGAAGGGAACCCGACAGCCATCACATGACAACTGCGAGGATGCACAGAAAAGACCGCTAGAGGACGCTATGGAAAAGTTGAGGACTGATATTCGACGACTAGCAAAAGAAAGAGAAGAGAAATTCAGAGACAAGATTGATTCATCAGAATTCATGGATGATGAGTATGCAGAAATCAACATGGTCGAAACACGAGCCTCGTCAGCTTCACAAGGTGCTCCTGCAGCCGCAGAAAGAGAGGAGCCGGAAATGATGAGAAGACAGCTTCAAGAGAAAGACGATACGATCGCCCAAATGGCGAAGAGGATGGAAGAGATGGCTGTAGCCCTAGCCACTCTCCAAAGTTAAGTGCAACCCAAAGAGAGACACCCCCAGAGGTCATTCACATTGTGGACGGAGGAAAGGAGATTACATCCGTCAACGGGGATGATCAGCTAAAGAAAGATACAACACAAAGTATGATTCCGGAAAAAGATATCAAGAGCTTGGTGGAACGAGCAGGTGCGAGAAGCCTTAGCACAATCAAAGAGCGGGGCATCCATTCGGACGGGTAGACCTTACCCAGAAGAATTCGACGCTGTGCAATACCCGAAAGGCTTCGTACCACCTCTGTTCAAGACCTTTGATGGAATCGGGAATCCCCGACAGCATGTTGCACACTTTCGTGCCAGTTGTTGCAATGCCGGCGGGAGCGATGCATTACTCTTCCGATAATTCGTCAGCAGCCTGTCACTATAGGTGATTTAGTGGTAGAGAAGTAGAAGCCGAACGAAAATTTGGTGGATTACATACTTCGATGGAGGAACTTAAGCATGAAGTGTGAACCATAATTACAAGAACAACATGCAGTCGGCATCTTACTTAAAAGCATTCACGGCCCGATAGCACTTCTCCTCAAAGGATTCACTATTAAGACTTTTGAGAAGTTGTTAAGCAAGGCCGGGAGCTTGCAAGAGGAGGCGAAGCAATTAAGTTTCACCGACAAGACAGACAAGCAAAAGCCTGTGAAGACTTTTGAAAAGAAATCTGGGATCGTTGCAGCAGTCGACAAAGGCAAGCAACCGATACAAATATCGTCCGAACGGCTACAGCAACCTCAACAGAATTACCAGCGAACCCCGACCCGGCTATCGGTCATCTCCGCAAGTATGAACAACCGCCTCGTCCGCAACGTACATTAAGGGAGCTTCGAGCAGAGAATATCCATTCAAGAATGAGGCAGTGCCGAAAATGTTCTGTAGTCTGATGAAGACTCCAGATTTCCAGCTGCCAGAGCCTAAGAGACAAGAAGAAGTCAACAAGAAAGGTGATCCCAACTTTTGCCCTTATCACCGGATGCTTGGACACAAGATAGAAAATTGCATTACCTTCAAAAGTTGGCTCAATGACAACCTTCGGAAAGGGAATATAACAATCCCGAAGGAGTACATGAAGGAACCCCAGAAAGGAGGTTCCGTCAATGTTGTCTTGACTGATCCCATCGTTCTGATAGATCCCTATACAACTGACGGTGGATGGACTACCGCTTGGACGAGGTCTTCAAAAAAGATTTTAGACAGCATCCAAACCGCTTCGGTGCGAGCTTCAATTCAAAGTTTGAAACCTGTCAAGTCGGCACTATCACTTGCGATAGAAGAACCACCTCAACAGGAGATGATTGAAGAGAAGAAGAAAATTGATGAAGAAGAGAGGACCGAGGTTCCTAAGGCTAGACTAGGGGCTGCTTATCCTAGGATAGTTGTTTCGGATTCGGGGGAGAAATCCCTCGAACCTCTGACTTTGTATGATTATCTGCTCACTTCGGTGGGATCTTATAATGATAAGGGTGATGGCGTTGGCTACGTTTTGACTGTTTCTAACGATTACGTAACTAGCGACAATCCGAACATCGATTTCGATACCAATGACAATTCTCAAATCATACACAATCTCGACGATCACAATGACGAAGAAGACATCCATCAAGGAGGTTACGAGAGTTCAACAAGCAACGAATCTATCTGTGAGTTTCGAGGAGCTCCAGTCACAATAGAGTTAGAGCCTTCAGACTCTGAAGCTAATCCAGAAGAACCTGTCATTCCTATTCAAGAAGAAACACCAGCAAGCTCAACACTAGATTCAAAAGAAATTACAGAAGTTAACTTAAGAAGCGGAAGAGTTCTACCTCCGAGAATGGGTCTAAAGGACAAAGGAAAGCAGGTGGTTGTTCAAGAAGAACCAACCCCGGCAGAAGAAATACCCATTCATGAAGAAGCCGAGACACATGAAAATAAAGTGGACTACAACGTGCTAGCCCATCTTAGGAAACTACCAGCCAAACCGAGCATCTACGATGCTCTCATCTTATCAAAGGAGATGAGAGAAGCTCTGATCAAGGCCTTACTTGATCCGGAAATTTGCTTAGCTCAAATGGCCGGAGATTCCTTAGATGAGGTTTGTTCGTTAAAGGAACAGCGAGGTGTCACCTTCACGGACAATGATCTACTACTTGGGACAGCAGATCACAACCGACCGTTGTACATTTCAGTTACAATTGGGAAGTTTACACTCTCCAGAGTATTGGTGGATCCAGGAGCATCAATCAATATAATGAGTCTTCGAACACTAGCATATTTGGAAATTGATGCTCGTGAGCTCGAAGCCGACAAAATGTTATTAAGAGGATTCAACCGTGAAAGGAGAAAGAGCCCTCGGATCAATAACACTACTAATGAAGACCGGTGACTTAGCAAAGACAACCGCAAAATTTCACATAATTGATTCAGAAACGTCGTTCAACGCTCTACTGGGCCGACCATGGATACATGAAAACAGGATGGATACATGAAAACAGGATGGTACCATCATCTCTACATCAGTGCATCAAATACTACGATGGAGGGGAATAGTGCATCAAAGGTGACTTACAACCATTCTCCGTACATGAGATTGGAATCCATGAAGACGCAGCTTATTATGCACCACCGAAGAAAACAATCTTCTCCAGAGATACCATAACGAGTGAAGTAAAGGAAATTCGGGATGACGAAGAACCTGAAGTTCTAGTCCAACAGTCACTCACCACTCCCTTACGGCGAGATGGTGAACGTTTCTCCACAACTCGCATCCGAGGTTGAGGCCGGGGACGAGGTCGTGACAGAGACGTTAGGACAGTTGGACAGAAGAAACCAACCATCAATGTTGATTGGGAAGACAGTTCTGAAGAAAAAAAAGAGATCAAGCAAGAAGCAGCGACAAAAAGTCGGAAGAAGCCGCAATTCAAGATCCCTCTCGAAGATGAAAAGAATGAAGAATATAAATCGATGTACGAGAAGATTAACCACTATGTACATACTATGACCCTAACCCCGATCCATTCTAATAAGATCGAGGGTATGGTGGTCAAAGAGGTACGTAGCGGCGCTGCAAAGCCCATCAAATTCTACCGTGGTGCTCCTTCCTCCAAAACTGAAAATAATGTACAATTTGAAGATGTCACTTCATCGGAATTAATGGAAGTACCTTTTGAGTGGTACTCTCCCTGTGTTCAAAATTTAATTCAGCGTGGTTTCTTACCTCGACAATGGACAAAAGGTCAATCACAACATTTTGAAAAATTATGGAATAACTCCGGTCATCCACCCAATTCAAAGCATGGTCTCGGATTCGGCACAGTAGGATCAGTTGACGATACTGAATTTTGCCTGGTTGTCACTTGCGAGTCTAATGAAAACTGCATGGAAACTACAGAAGAACTCGAAGATTTACAAATTGGAGATGCTCCACCATAATTCGAAGAATAAATTAAATCTACAATAGATGAGTTAACGGAAGTTAACTTAGGTACTAGCGAAGAGCCTAAACCTACCTTTGTTAGCTCCTTACTCAATAAATAAGACTCCGAATGAATAATCAAGTTATTAAGGGAATTTAAAGACCGTTTTGCTTAGAGCTACGATGAGATGCCGAGTTTAGCTCCAGAGGTCGCAGTCCATAAGCTAGGAGTGGATCCTACTTCTGTCCCAGTCAGACAATGTCTCAGAAGAATGCGTCTAGAAATCGAACAACAAGTCATAGCCAAAGTTAAAAAGCTAATAGACGCCAAGTTTGTCCGTGAAGAATAATACCCGACTTGGTTAGCCAACGTGGTGCCAGTCAGAAAGAAGAATTGTCGGATCGAATTTGTGTGGACTTCGGAGATTTAAACAAGGCATGTCCAAAAGACGAATTCCCTCTACCGATCCTGAATTAATGATTGATATTGCTTCAACGCATGAAATATTCTCATTCATGGATGGATCTTCGAGATACAACCGGATAAAAATGGCTCTAGAAGATGAAAAGCTTACGGCATTCGAACGCCGATCGGAGTATATTGCTACACGAATGATGCCATTCGGATTGAAGAACGCAGGAGCAACATACCAGAGAGTGATGATAAGAATTTTTGATGATCTCATCCACAATCAAGTCGAATGCTACGTGGATGATGTGGTCATCAAAAGCAAAGTAAAGGAAAACCACCTGTATGATTTGAGAATTGTTTTCGAACGATTAAGAGAATTTAACCTTAAGATGAATCCCTTAAAATGCACCTTCGGCGTCACCTCCGGGAAATTCTTAGGATTCGTTGTCCGACATCGTGGAATTGAAATCGACCCGGAAAAGATTAAAGCTATCTTAGAAATGCCACCTCCCAAAACCTTAAAACAACTACAATCTTTTTAAGGGAAGTTGGCATATCTTCGACGCTTTATCTCAAACTTGTCAGGTAGGTGTCAGCCTTTCTCGGCACTAGTTAAAAAGGACGTCAAATTTATTTGGGAAGAGAAATGTCAGAAGGCCTTCGAGGACATTAAACAATATTTAATGACACCTCCTCGTCTTAGCAGCCCCGAGTCTCGTGTAGAGCGCCGATACTTTATACCGCGGCTTTAGACGACTCTCTCGGAGCCCTGTTAGCCCAGGTCAATGATGAGGGTAAAAAAAATGCTCTTTACTATTTAAGCCGTCGTTTACTTTCGACGGAAATAAGGTATCCCGCAATTGAAAAGCATTGTTTGGCCCTGATCTTCGTCGCTCAAAAGCTCATGCACTACATGCTTTCTCATAAGGTCAACTCGATCTCGAAGTTTAATCCATTGCAATACTTGATGACTCGTCCAACGCTTTCCGACGGACTTGCCGGATGTCGATGATATTATCGAAATTCGATATAACTTTCGTGCTTCTTCGTGCCGTAAAGGGACAAGTCTTAGCGTACTTCCTCGCAAAGCACACCCTTTGCCGGCGAATCTCCTCTCAATGACGATTTACCAGATGAACAAATAATGAGCCTAGAAGACCCTGATGATCGACGTTGGGAATTATATTTCGACGGAGCATCTTCAGCACACAAAGACGAAGAAACGCAAGTGATAGTGCCCGGTAAGGCAGGAATCAGGCTAATCTTTATAACACCGGAGTGGGGGATGTTAAGATACTCCTACCACTTGACAGAACCGTGTACAAACAACGAAGAAAAATACGAAGCCCTCATAACAGGACTGGAATTAGCTATTCAAATGGGGATAACAGACATCAACATCTATGGGGATTCGAAGTTAATCATTCAACAGATCGTCGGACAGTACAGAATTTTAAAACCAAGACTCGAGCAATACTTCCAGTATGCCATACAGCTGTTGGAGAAAATTCCAAATGTGACAATCTACAAAATTCCCAGAAAAGAAAATGCCTTAGCAGATGCGTTAGCTCGCCTCGCAAAAGAATTTGCCTGTTTGCAAGATGAGTCAGTGGAAGTGTCAGTTCACGGACGTCAGGTCCTATCACAGCTCGACATAGACACGATACACATATCAGGAAAAGAAGAAAAATCAGTTGCAACAGTGACAGAAAACACGTAAGATCAGCGACGACCATTAATAGACTACCTACAAACAGGAAAACTACTGGACGATAGGTCATTAGCTCCATCGGATCAAGAAAAGAACTCGTCCTACGCATTAATAAACAACACATTGTACGTAAGGTCTTACGATCAAATGTGGCTAAGGTGCCTAAGCGGGTCCGAGGCCCGTGAAATCGTTAAAGAGGTGCATTCGAGACTCGTGGCGCTCACCGGTCGGGTCCGAAGATGAAAATGAAAATTAAAAGACTAGGGTACTACCGGCCCTCGATGATGACCGACCGCATGAAAATCGCCAAGAGCCGTCACCAATGCCAAGTGCACGGAGTGGTTCTACACCAACCTCCAAATGTGCTACATCCGACAATTGCGTCGCGACCATTTGAATGTTGGGGCACGGATATAGTGGGTCCGATAGAACCACCATCTTCAAAAGGACATCGCTTCATTCTTGCGGCTACGGATTACTTTTCCAGTGGGCGAGAGGCGGCTCCACTCAGAGAAGTGAAAGCACACCACGTGCTACAGTTTTTCAAGAACCAAGTTGTCTACCGTTTCGGAGTGCCACGCAGGATTATCTCGGATAATGGGTCAGCATTCAGAAGCACGCAAATCAACAATTTTGTCAGGAGACACGGAATCGACTGGCGATACTCAACAATTTACTACCCAAGAGCAAACGGCCTCGCTGAGGCTTTTAATAAAACTCTCGTTCAAATCTTGAAGAAAACCCTGGACGATAATAAGAGAAATTGGCACGAGAAGTTATTAGAAGCCTTATGGGCCTACCGGACAACCTTCAGAACTCCTACTCAAGCTACACCTTACGCTCCGGTGTACGGGTCCGAGGCGATGTTACCTTTAGAGGTTCGGCCTTCCTTCACTCGGAATCGCAGTTGCAAATAAGATCACGACGAAGAGAATGCCAAATTACGACTAGAAGAATTAGAAAGCCTGGAAGGGAAAAGACTTGCAGCGCAGCAGAACTTAGAATTATACCAAGCTAAGATGGTTCAAGCCCATGACAAACTGGTCCTCCCAAGAACCTTCAAAGTTGGTGACTTAGTTCTAGTTCTCAAGAGACCTATTCTTGCACACCACAAGATAGGAGGAAAATTTGAACCCACTTGGGAAGGACCGTTCGTGGTTGAAGCATTATACTCAGGAGGTTCCTACCAGCTAGTGAATTGCCAAGGAGAACGACATATGCTTCCGATCAATGGACGATACTTGAAAAAGTATTACGCCACCTGATGTTTCGAAGGAATGAATTCTTCATCCCTAAGAAGCACGGGCGAAGTAATTACTTATGACTGGGTCCGAACCCAAAAATAATAAAAAATGTGCTAAAATAAATAAAATCATGATAATAAAGTTTTCCTTGTTTTCCCTTCCATATCAAGATCTTTTTCCTGATCTTATCCCACTTCATTCCTATTAAATTTAAAAATACAAAAAATAATATAAAAAAAAAACTGTCTTGAATAAACATTTTCTTAATGTTCTTGTTCTTAGTACAGCCCCTGATCCTTTTCCTTGTCTTTTCGCAGGGAAATATCGAACGGGCAGTTGGTCTTGAACTTTAGAAATGGCGTAAGCCTTGCACTCGATGAAAACAGGGTGAAAGATGGAGCGATAATCGAGATTGACTCGGACTTCGCACCGGCAGGCCTCGCGAGTACGAGGAAAGTGACCGGATCCCGGTTGATCGAGAGGAACCGCCGGCGCAGACAGTGATGAAAGTGGGTGGCCCAAGCCACCAATCCGACGACGAAGAAAAGAAAGGCAAACACCGAAGAAGATAAGAAAATCAAGTCCGTAGTCGCTACGGCGGAGGGCGAGCATGTCAGCGCCACGCCCACAGAGATTCAAGAAGTTCGAAGAGCTACTCTCACAGCAACGCAACGAAGAAATAAGAATCGCCGTATTCGTAAGATGTTAACCAAACTAGCAGCGTACCAGCGCCACGAGGCGGTACTGCATGCCGCGTACATACACTTCAAGGACGCCGGTTCACCGAGAACTCGAAGAAAGGAGGCCGGCTCCTAGGATAACAGAAAGGACCAAGGAAATTTCACGAGAGATCGAAGAAAGAAGGCTACCACGCTACCGGATAGAACCACCGCAATGCATGACCTTGTTGCAGAAGCAACCCCGGGGGATGTCCAGACGGACATCATCCCCGAGGAGCCGAGGTATGCAAGAGAACGTGAAGGGATTGAGCTGTATATCCCACAATACGTCACCAGGCCCCGCCATTTGCAGATTATTCCGGAATATGAGCTGGAAAGAATGCAGAATGTCGGAAAGAAAACCTTTGAATACTTCGAGAGAATCAGAGGCAGAAGGATCAATATACTAGAAGGCGTTGAGCTACATACAGACGTATTCTCAGAATATGAACAACAACAAATCGTGGATTGCATCCGGGATTTGAAAAGAATGGGCCGAGTGGGCCGCCTAAGAGAAAACACCTACTCAGAATCCCGGAGATGGATGCCAGGGAAAGGAAGAATTACAATACAATGTGGATGCTGTTACAACTTTGCAGAAGACAGGAAGGGAAACCCTCCGGGAATACTCCGTCATGGCCAAGTGGATCCAATGCCATTAGTCATCAAGAGAATGGTAACGATATTGATAACATGGAGGGTATTGCCAGCAGATTGCATACCCAATCACTCGCATTATTAATATTTACAAGCGGTGGTGATCGCATACCCCCGCACATAGATCACCACGACTTTGTCGGACCTCTCGCACGCTCTCTTTCCCGAACGAGTGTAACATCATGTTCGGATCCGACCTCCGGATAGCGAGCCCGGAGTGAGTTCCGAGGGCCAGTGAAGATACCATTACCGATAGGTTCCGTCATGATACCGAAGGGCAACGGAGCGAGATATCACTAAGCATTGCATACCGGAGTACCGGTGAAGCGGATCTCAGTTACTTTCAGGAGGATGGACGACAGGAAGACACCTTACCATTTCCAACCGGACCCGGAGCTAGAGAGCCTCCGGCCTTACGAGCTGTGAGCTACATGGAAGATATCACACCTCCAATGTACATCCATACGACATCTTTGCCAAGGATGGCTTGGAAGGTGATGTTATTGACCATGTACCCCACTATTCAGACATGGATTTTTGACAGATGCTTCTTTGGATGGATCGACAAAGATCATACATAGTCCGTTTTAAGTCTACATGGATTCTATGAGATGTATTCCAGATCGAGTTGTATGATGTATCTTCGACATGATTGGAATGAAAGTGACCATGTCACATTTTTGGCCTTCACCTCTTTTAAGCAAATTGACTGGGAAACGCCATTAAAGTTAAATGAACTTCGAATAAAGAACAGAAAAGAAACAAAAAGAATAAAAGAAAACTTTCCGTAAAAATCTAAAATTGACGAACACCAAATTCACATGGATATTAAATAAATAAAATAAATTTGAATCATTAAAGGACAAACAAAATGACCACAAATTTTCAATCAAATTCAAATTCAATCCTTCCAGATCTCAAATCAAATTTCAAATCAAATCTCAATCAAATTCAAATTCAATCCTTCCAGATTTCAAATCAAATTTCAAATCAAATCTCAATCGAATTCAAATTCAATCTCCCAAATCTGAAATCCAATCCATTCTACTCTTTCCCTTGTCTGGGATGGAAGCGGTTGATTCCAATGACACGGATCGAATCCGATGGCGAGGAATTGTATCCAATCTAAACCAGCAACTTTCGATCAACTCTTTTGAAGGGATATGTAACATCTACATATTCCCTCCTAATCTATTTCCATCATGAAAGTCTTTTACAACTTTCATGAAATTCTCGAAACACCAAAATTCCACACCTTTCAAATCAACACTACAAATCTTTACAAAGTCAATGACTAATCAAATTCAAACTTTTGGGTCGAGGATTTTACATCCGAGACTGCATTGCTTTAGGATCCTTTCCCTATCGCAATGAAATACATCAAAATCAAACTTTTGGGTCGAGGATTTTACATCCAAGATCGCATTGCTTTAGGATTCTTTCCTATTGCAATGAAGTACATCAAAATCAAACTTTTGGGTCGAGGATTTTACATCCGAGACTGCATTGCTTTAGGATCCTTTCCCTATCGCAATGAAATACATCAAAATCAAACTTTTGGGTCGAGGATTTTACATCCAAGACTGCATTGCTTTAGGATTCTTTCCCTATTGCAATGAAGTACATGTAAATCAATCTTTTGGGTCGAGGATTTTACATTCGAGACTGCATTGCTTTAGGATCCTTTCCCTATCGCAATGAAATACATCAAAATCAAACTTTTGGGACGAGGATTTTACATCCAAGACTGCATTGCTTTAGGATTCTTTCCCTATCGCAATGAAATACATCAAATTCAAACTTTTGGGTCGAGGATTTTACATCCAAGACTGCATTGCTTTAGGATTCTTTCCCTATTGCAATGAAGTACATCAAAATCAAACTTTTGGGTCGAGGATTTTACATCCAAGACTGCATTGCTTTAGGATTCTTTCCCTATCGCAATGAAATACATCAAAATCAAACTTTTGGGTCGAGGATTTTACATCCAAGACTGCATTGCTTTAGGATTCTTTCCCTATCGCAATGAAATACATAAAATTCAAAATTTTGGGTCGAGGATTTTACATCCGAGACTACATTGCTTTAGGATCCTTTCCCTATCGCAATAAAATACATCAAAATCAAACTTTTGGGTTGAGGATTTTACATCCGAGACTGCATTGCTTTAGGATTCTTTCCCTATCGCAATGAAATACATCAAAATCAAACTTTTGGGTCGAGGATTTTACATCCGAGACTGCATTGCTTTAGGATCATTTCTCTATCGCAATGAAATACATCAAAATCAAACTTTTGGGTCGAGGATTTTACAACCGAGACTGCATTGCTTTAGGATCCTTTCCCTATCGCAATGAAATACATCAAAATCAAACTTTTGGGTCGAGGATTTTACATCCGAGACTGCATTTCTTTAGGATTCTTTCCCTATTGCAATGAAGTACATCAAATTTAAATTCTTGGGGTTAAGGATTTTACATCCGAGACTACATTGCTTTAGGATTCTTTCCCTATTGCAATGAAATACATCAAAATCAAACTCTTGAGGTTAAGGATTTTACATCCAATACCGCATTGCTCTGAGATCTTTCCTCATTGTAATGGTTCAATCCAATCAATTCAATTTTCTTTTGAGGTTGAAGATGTTACATCTAAAAACTCAAAATTCCATTTTCAAATCAAATCCCTTCAAATTAATTTTGACGAACTTCAATTTAAATTAAAACTCCAAATTGAAATCTAAGCTCACACATCAAAACTTAAATTGAAAAAAAATAAAATCTAAATCGAAATTTCCCCAGATCATGTGATTTGGGATTCACCTCCTTTTCCTTTCCCCAGCGAGAGTTCAGGGATCTCCAGCCTCAGAGATATACTTGACACTCCCCAGCAGAAACTCTTTTACTTCGTCCTAAGTTTGTCACTTGGACATCTGTGTTGGTTTTGTTGATCGCTTCGGTCAATGCCAATACGTGCGGTGTGCTCCGTCAGCTCACCACACCTATTGGGGGTCCATTTGTTGACCTCATTTTTGATGAGGTCTTCTCTTCTTCTTTTAGTACTTAGGATCTAGCCTTAGGCTTTTCCTTTGACTATCTTAGAGGACTAGAGTTGGGACCCACCACTTAGAAACTCAAACCACTTCTTAACTCCCTGCAAACTCTACAAACTTGATTGTAGACCCCTAATCACCTAGAGGGTTGAAATCAAATGTGGAAGTTTAAAGGATGAGTTCCTATAGAACTCTTTGGCCTTAGGACTGCCCTGGGTGGCCTGGTCTGGTGAAGGGCTAACTTACACACACACTACATTTATACACTACACTTTCACACTCCTCCTAAAGCCACATACCTATACCTAACTTGACCTCCTGACTCATGTAGGTGATTCACATGGATGGTCCTTAACCCCTAAGCCCTTGGCTAAGAGGGTTAGGAACAACATAGTGGATGCGTTAAATGAGTCCCTTCATGGCTCATGTGGGCTTGATATGGCTTCAAGGCTCAACCAAAATGATTTTATTCCACTTACATTCACCCAATTTTCAATCTCCAAAATTTTCAACTTTTGACTCCCGGGACCCTACACCCGCCTAGCCTACCCAAGACCCTTGAAACTACCCAAAATTTGCAAAATCACCTAAATTGCCCAAAATTCCTCAAAATCAATCCCAAACATTTCCACATCACTCAAATTGATCATCCATACCCAAACCTAACCCAATTCAACTCCAATTAACCCCAAACCTTTTCTAAACCTTCCTTAGCATCCCCACAAACAAAACACTAACATGATTTGCCCAACATTTAGACCCAAACCCCACTCAAATTCAACCCAAAGCTAAAAGGCCCAATTTTGACCTAAACCCAAACCTAACCCAAATGAGCCCAAACCCCAAAATCAAAGCCCAACCAAAGTCAAAACCTCTTTGAAACACTTCCATAGACATTTCCCAACATTAATTTTACATCAATTTCAACCCTAGCCCAACATTGGCCCAAGTTAGCCCACTTTGACCTATATTAGCCCATTCACCAAAGGAGCCCAAATTCAACCCAATTCAAATCCAAATCACTCCCAATTTGCTCCAAGAGATCTATGAGCTAAACCCAATAATTATTTGGCCCAAGCCTTTACCAAAATTTCACCCTAAAGTCCATTTTAAAATTCAAAAAGCCCACTTCCCTTAAACCTTCCTAAAAGCCCACTTCCTTCAAATTCAAAAGCCCAAATTCATCCAAAGCCCACATGACATTTCCATTTGCCATCCACTTAATCAAAGCCATTCCCTAAGTTCTAATCCCATCAATTAAACAATTCCAAATCAAGCCCCATAACAATTTCCATTAAAATGCCAAAATCCACAAAATCCTTTTTTATGAAATTGACCCAATCTTTTCCCAAGCCACATGGAGCCATGAAGCCACATGCAAGCCATTGGCAAGCCATGAGGATCTCTAAGTTGTCAACTCTCCCTAAATGGCAAAAGGAGGAGGTCCTTTAAGCACCTCATAAAAGTCATTAACCTTAAGCATGTTTCACCTTAACCCAAATTTAATCCAAATATATTTGGATAAGGACTTCTCCATGCCAAACCAGCTCGATCCTCGTGACTCCCCACAACACCCAAAGCCACCTTGAAGGGTGAACCAAGCCCAAAATGATGGGTTGACCCAAACCTAGCCAAAATGGCCTCTTCCCCATTCCATTCCAAGCCATCTCCTTTACACATGGCAAGGCCCAATTGACTGCACTAAACCCTAGCCCTGACCCACCTGGACCTAAGGGTGACCCATGCTTGCCGGCCAGCCGCCTGGGTCGCTGGAAAACTCCATGGCCGAGAGCTCACATGTGAGCCCAAGCTTGGAATTCTCACCTGCTGAGCTGCCCCATCCCCAGTGGCCATTGTAGCTGTTCTTCTCTTGCCAAGAGCAGCTGATCCCAAGCCCTAACTCTCCCTGGGAGGCCCTCCACCCTCTCCTATTTAAACACCACCCCTTCTCGGCCATGAGAGGTGCTGAAACAAACCTTAAGGAAACTCTGCCAAAATTGTTCCAGACTATTCCCCATACATAGAGCATTTGATCCCCACTGAATTCCAGCCCCAATTCCCTCCAGCTGAGCCCAATTTTGAGCTCAAACTTTAGCCCAAAAACCAGGACACTTCTCCACAGTGGATCAATCCTCAAATTGATTGGTCCTACACCTTCACCAGACCAAGAGAAGGTGTCCACCAGCAAAAGCCCCATCTCCAGGCCCACCCAGCTTGCTCTAGCCTCCAAGCTTTGTGATCGAGCTGTGGTCGAAATCCTACCTAGGCAATTCACTGGACCGGAGACTTCATCCGGAGCTTGCTGGGATCCAATCGAAGGCGAAACAACCCTCGCATCGAAGCCACACTTCTCTCGAGCAAAGGTATGGCCTCACTCATCTTCCCGAGCTTCTGAACATTCTCCATTTTCATTAAGTCAATTTCATGCCACATAAACCGTATGGATGTGTTCGTCTTCTCGAGACAAATCCATAGAGCATAAGAACGTTAAATTTGGTCAAGTATCGAGTGAGATCTTAGGCATAGAAGATGGACGGTTCTCGGGCTAGGAGGCTTGGGGACGATGAACGGATGTCGTTCATTCAATACACGCGCGGACGGATGGCTCAGATTAGGTCGGAACGGTAGATGATACGCGGAAGGCGGGACCCGGGCTGCTGACTCAAGCGGCGGCGTTGAATGGGAGCGCGCCGCGTGGCCGTTCGGAGATGCCGAGGATGAAGCGGCTCCGACTCGGATAAATAGAAAATTAGGGATTTTCCTATTTATTTAATTCCCTGAATTTGGAAAATTCATAACTTTGTGTAGGAAAATCAGAAAAATAAAATAAAAATACCCTCTTGCTCAGTGAACAGAGGAGAATAATGTGGAAATTCACCATAAATCATTTAATTTCATCAAGTATTTTATTTTTAATAATTTATTTACTGTATGCATTATTTTAATTCTCCATGCATATAGGAAATTCACCATGGCATGAGACCATAGGGCTTTTGAAGCCTACGAATTTGGGAATATTCCCCGAATTTTCCAAAGTCGAGGCCATCCCTATGAGAAGTTATTGATTTTTCAAATTCATGTTACTGTTTTCGAGTATTTTAAATCTAATAATTAGCATGTTGTGAAATAAATTCTAGGAAAATTTGGTTATGTCTCTTATGACCAGAGGACCTTAGGAAAAATAGGTTTTGAGTTAACTCATTTAAAATAACCCTAATTGGCTTAAACACCCAAAATAGATCCCTAATTAATTAGAGCTAACCATACATCAAATTGACTTGAAATCAATTCTCCACTGACCTTTAGGATCAGAGGAACCCACCATAAAAATTTGAAGTCAATTGGACTTGGTTAGCCCTACTAAATGGGTTGATTAAGCCACTTAGTCAATTTGAACTTTAAAAATTCATAAATTTCAAAATACCTTTCAAAAATTCACCAAATTGGTTTTAGAGCCTCTCTGATATTAGGGGAATTTAAGAAAATTAAAATTTTAATTTTCTAAAGAAGTTGATTTTTAATATTATTTTAATATTTTTAATAATTAAAAAATAATAAAAATCACAAAAATAATAAAATTCACCAAAATGTCACATTTTGAATTTTAATCACTTTGGAACAAACCCCATATTTTTCTAAGGTCTATTTAATGAGATATTAAATTTTAAAGCCCTAGGGTAATTTTAAAATTAAAAAATGTATTTTCTAGCATTTTCACTAAAATAATTATAGTAAATCATAGAAAAATCAGAAAATTACAAAAATTGATTCTCTAATTCCTTTGATATCAGAGAGATTTTTGAAAAATATAAAATTCATTTTTCAACCTTTATTTTATTTTTAAATTTATTAACACTCCAAAACTTAAAATAATTATAATAAAAATAATATAATTCAAAAAATCACCAAAATTGGTCCAAGTGGTCCTCTGGTCATTAGAAATGTCCCATAATTTTCTTAAGGACAAAAACTTTCCCTTGGTCATATTATTAAATTTTCCTTGGAACTTCCTATTTTCCACCAAAAATAATTAGATAAATAAAATAAATACAAAAAAATCACATTTTCTCCTCTAATGTCTTTATTGGCATATAAGTGAAGTCACATAAAAATTTTAAGTTCATTTAAGCTCAATTTAGTGAGTTATGAAATTATTAAGCTTGAAGGGCAAAATGGTAATAAAAAAAATTTTAACCCTTGATTAAAATTTTAGGTTTAATAAAATTAACAAGTAAAATATTTGATCTTAATCTGATTTGGATGATTGAAATTTAAATAATTAAAGGGTAGAAACCCATTAAACAATTTAAAATAATTAAAATAAACCTTAATTAAATAATTGATTAAATTTGGAAAAATAATAAAATTGGAATTATTAAAATAGGGATATTATTAGGAAGAGATTTATTCTTTAATTTAAAGATCCCTAAATTAATCATCTCATTAATATTTAATTCCTAATTAAAAATGATAATTCAAATTTAAGTTTTAAAATGTTAAAGGACTTAATCATTTAAATTAAATTAAAGTTAAATTATTAAACTCTTTTTAAATTTTCAATTAAATTAAAATTAAAATTAAAATTAAATTAAAAATTAAATTAAATTAAAATTAAATTAAAAAAATTAAATTAAATTAAATTAAATTAAATTAAATTAAATAATTAAACTAAATTAAATTAAAAATATTAAATTAAATTAAATTAAATTAAAATTAAATCAAATTAAATTAAATTAAAAGAAATTAAATCAAATTAAACTAAATTAATTTAACATCAAATCAAACTAAATTGAATTAAATTAAGTTAAATTAAAATTAAAATTAAATTAAATTAAATTAAAGTTAAACTAAATTAAATTAAAAATAACATCACCTAAGACATGAAAGAAATTAAATATAAAGCAACTTGAACACTATTCCAAATTTAAATCCGATAACTGAGATTAAACTAAATCATAAACCATTTGAACACCAATTTGCCCTCGAAAACTTTAGTTATCATAACTCCTAAACAAAACATTAAATGAAATACTACTTCACTTATAGGATATTCAAATGTCCTAGTTCACTGAGCAAGATGACAAAACTTGAATTCTCGGACGATTAATTCATTTGATTAATTAAATTCATTTGGACTTAAAATAATCCTAAAGGTATTGAAAAGATGTTTAAGATTCGTCTTAAGAACTTCCTCAGTACGATAGGATGTTTATAAGAACAATTGAACTTAATTATTCTTTGATGAAGAAAATCGTCCTCAAACCAAAACACAAGAACCTAGACGTCATAGGAAATGACTAGCTATAGGATTAGGAATTTGGTAGAAAACCATAACCCTTCCCTTAGCTTTACCTAGGAACTTGCTTAAATATTCTAATTGTGTTTTAAGTGCAGCTTGGGATGACGGGAAGACCCTCCAGGTACGCTTTTATTTTATTGCAATTTACTTTCTTGCGATTTACTTTATTGCAATTTATTTAATTACATCGCACTTACTTTTTCTTGCATGATAAACAACTGTTGCATGAAAACCCACACCTCTAGGGTAGCCCCTAAAACTGAAACCAAAACTAAATTAAAAGTCATTGCAAGATAAAATTCACCGCCACAACATTTCAAAATATAAAACAACTCAAAATTTAATCACAAATAGAACACAAAACTACAATTACAACTAAATTAAAACGTCTCGTTGGATGATCGGGAATACCTCGGATGATGTAACCTACGTGTTGCTAACGGGATTTCCCACGTGTCTAAATGAAAGTGTGGAACTCATTCGAGTTGAGTTTAGCAAATTCATCCGGACTAAGTGAATCCAATAAAAATAACGATGCCGGAAGGATGGAACCAGTGGGATCTTAACCGGTGTTGTTATAATCAACTTTAAGATTTGTTTTAATTAAAACACAAAAAAAAAACACTTGGAAATTAAGATTTTCTCTAAACCAAAACACTTCTCTCATCTCCTGATTTATGACTTCTATAACTAAACCTCTGCAACAACAAGGAGCTTGGGGCATGGTGGGCAGCACGACCATCGTCGTCAGCAAAACTTGAATCTACATCAGCAAAACTTTCCTAGAATTAAACAACAAAGCCGTAGGATTTCGAGGTAGTTTGCCTAGTGCAACATAAATCCTCAACCTTTTATTAGGCATTTGTATTGCAAATTAAGCCCTAACCTAGGTCTTAGGATTCCGAGGTAGTCGTCCGATACGACATAAACCCTCACATCCTCCGTGCTATTTGTATGATTCTATCATATAAATATAAGTCCTAATTAACTAAAATTGGCAAGATTGAAATATCAGATAGTATTAGGATCTTCCTAAATTCAAGCTAAACAATAGGATAACCGGGAAATTACCGAAGTTCGCTTCGAATCTGTAATTTCTCCTACTTTTCTTCCTTTGAATTCTCAAAACAAAATGTTCCAAACTTGATCCACTCCCTATTGAAATTCCAAAATTCAATCCCTTGAAAACCCTAAACTTTGAAATTCTCGAGAGCGAATTACCGATTATTATCGAGAGTTTTCTTAGGTGATTCCCGTAACTTGAGATGTAATTAACTATAGGGGCTTGCCCTTATAGGGAATTTTAAAGAACCCGAGTAATATAAACCCCGTTTAATACTTTCATATTAAGCGGGGAATTTGTCGGCTTATAAAATTAGTTTGCAGACCAAACGGATGTCACAAACCTTTCTAGTTTATCTAATCGAGCCCCATTATCAAGCAGTGTATCTATTCTTCGGGATAGATACACGGTTTGTGGTGCGGCGCTCGTTTATGTGAACTATTTGGGATGTGAAATCAGTTTGATTTCATATCTTAAAAATTTTCAAATATAAAATTACTTTCAAAATCAAATGCTACTTTTCAAAAAATATATATTTAAACTAAATTTAAAATTTTAAAAATTCACCGACAACTTCTTTTAGGCGACCCCTTTTCAAAATAAAACACACGACCTAAAAATATGCCGACAGGTGGTAAACCATGTGGAATCTCCTCAGGAAATACATCATGAAAATCTTGCAAAAGAGAAACAATAGAACTAGGTAAAGTATTGTCATGTTCATTAGTGTTTAAGAACGCCTCATTTTACAGAAGTACAATCATTGGTTGTTTTAAAAACAATGATCTCTTGATTTCACTTGCCTTTTAATAAAAATTCTTTTGTTTTCTATGTTCTTTTCTCTTAATGGCTGCTTGTTCAATTTCTTCATTTTTCTTAGTTGATTCGGCCTCTTTATGTTGAGCACTCCTTTTCATTTGACTATAATCATTTTGCAATTTCACTTGATCCTCGTAGACCTCCTTTGGTGTCATTGGAACTAGAGTGATAATTCTATTATTGACTTCAAATGAGTATTTATTGGTGAAACCATCATGTTTAACTCATCGGTCAAATTTCCATGGTCTGTCTAGTAACAAATGGCCTGCTTGCATTGGTACTACATCGCACAAGACTTCATCTTCATACTTTCTAATGCAGAATGAGACCAAAACCTGCTTGTTCACATTTACCTCACCATTATCATTAAACCATTGCAACTTGTAAGGTCAGAAGTGCTTAATGGTTGGCAGCCCTAGTTTTTCAACCGAAATAGTGCTAGCAGCATTAGTACAACTTCCTCCATCAATGATCTTACTATATACCTTGTTTTGTACATGACACCTAGTGTGAAAAATGTTCTCTTTGAATTCCCTCATCAACCTTGGTCTGCACGCTTAAAGCCCTTCTTGTGACTAACAATTCTCCTGTGACTGCATATTCTTCACCTTCAATTTCCTCTACTTGTGGTATAGAGTCACTTTCTAATTCTTCATCAGTTTCAATTTCTCGATTTTCCCTTATCACCATGATTCTTTTATTAGGACATTCACTGGCTATATGACCCCTACTTTGACATTTAAAACATTTAATGTCTCGATTTCTAGAAGTGGAAGAGGAAATTTTCCCTTGAGTTCCTTGGTTAGATGTCTCTTAACTTGACTTTGGTTTGAACTTTGTAATTGGATTGTCCTCTTTTTTTGAAAAGTTGGCTTCCATGAAGTACCCACACTAGTTGACATACGTTGACCTCCCCTCCTCTTGAGTTGTTGCTCCACCTTTATGGCCACATGTAACATGTCCTCCAACTCCACATGATGTTGCATTTCAACTCTATCTTAGATTTCTGGGTTTAAACCATTCAAGAATCTAGCCATAGTGGCTTCTCTATCTTCTTCTACATGAGCCCTAATCATAGCAATCTCCATCTCCTGATTGTAATCTTCCACACTTCGATTACCTTGCCCAAGCCTTTGTAACTTTTGATACAACTCTCGATAATAATGGCTTGTCTCAAATTGCTTCCTCATGACAACTTTCATTTCTTCCCATGTTTCTATGGGATGTTCTCCATTTCTCCTTCTACTCAACATAATTGATCCCACCAAACAATAGCATAATCAGTAAATTCAATGTCGGCGAATTTCACCTTCTTTATTTTGGAATAGTTGTGGTAGTCAAACACAAATTCCACCTTCTTCTCCCATTCAAGATAGGCTTCAAGATTGTTTTTGCCTTGAAAAGAAGGAATACGCATCTTAATACTCCCTAAGTTGTTATCTTCTCTATTCCTACTATCTCTAGCTTACCCACCATAATGCCTTCTCTCAACCAATGAATCCCTATCAATTTCTTCATCAAATCCACCCACATAATATTCTTCATCCTCCTCTCTCTCTCTGCTCTCATCAAAACTCTCTCCCTTTCCCTATTAGAAATATTTCGTCGTTGTACTTCTTGAATTCCTCCCTCTACTCGTTCCAACCTTTCACGAATTTGATCAAACTCAACCTTCATTATTCGTTTCATCTCCCCCACCATGGTTTGAAATTGGAGATTAGGAATGGTTGGTTGCCTTTCCTTATCTTCAAAATTTAGTTGGGACATGGTTGAAGATTTATGAGGGTGGGTAACCAAGAATTTGAAAATAAGCAACTTAAACGAAATTCAATATTACCACAAATAAGAAAAATGAAATGCTAAGCAAATCATTGGGATGATGATAATACAGTAAAAATTTTGATATCCCGAATCAATGAAAAAGCACAGCTACACATATGAAAACAATAATATCAACAAAAGAAATGAAAATAACAAGAAATAAAAATAACAAGATCACATCAAGAATAATATTTATCATAAACAATAACAAGAACAAGATGATTTTGAATAATAGCAAGAACACTGATCTGGACAATAACAAGAACAAATGATGAATAATAATGATGCGAACATTAAGAAGAAAACAAATATGAATAATAATGATTGCAGCGAATTGAATAACTA
This sequence comes from Papilionanthe hookeriana x Papilionanthe teres, assembly GCA_022702705.1. Classification (NCBI taxonomy): domain Eukaryota; kingdom Viridiplantae; phylum Streptophyta; class Magnoliopsida; order Asparagales; family Orchidaceae; genus Papilionanthe; species Papilionanthe hookeriana x Papilionanthe teres. The sequence goes on along the minus strand of CM040438.1, from coordinate 4,993,057 downwards.
ATTACGAAATTAAAGGGAAAATTGGATTACCAAGTAAAAATTCAGACATAGATAAAAAGAATCAGACAAAAGAAACAAGAACAAAACTAAATCTCATCAATTACCCATGAAGAACAAAAATAAATAATCCAACAAGAAAATCAAAACCCAAAAAGAAACTTATGTCTTCAAGAACCATGAGGCTCTGATACCAAACGATGTGAACATACTCGATAAAAGACTAGTGGGGTCGATGTTCAAATTAGAAAACCTGAGGTAATATGCGAAAAAGGAAATTAATTGGTGGAAATTTGTATGAAATGCATGAAACAAAACAAGAAATTCGTCCCAAGACTAGATCAAATTGAAATATGGTAGGATACAACCTGGCGGTGAAATGGATGGAGATTAACCTCGACCCAATGCTCAACGTAAACAAGGACGTCAGTATGAGACCTTCACCCTATGCTTGACGTGAGGAAAGAACCATGGTAAAATGGTGGACGCCACAAACGGAGTGAAAATTCTCTTGATAAGTCAGGGAAGAACTCCTTGGGCGATGGCCAAGAGTCCGAATGGAATCCAGGGGAAAACCAAAGGAAAAACCCAAAAGCTGTTTTGCCAAAAGACTAAAAAACCCTTTCTCATTTCAAATAAGGCCTATATATAGGCCAAAGCTTAAATGCAAAAGAAAAGTGAAGATAAAATATCTTCTAAATCAAATTCAAAAAACTACATCAAGTTGGCATGAGAGCCATTATTAAATCAAATAAAAGAAGAAATATCCAGCCATAATAATATGACTCCTTTATCCTTGGGCTTGGATTAAGTTGAGAAATCTTAGTGGATCTTTCTCTTTAGATCTCCATGAATTTGGTTGAGCACAAGCCTCCCGAACTAATCCATTGAGAGCTTTCTTCAACCACTTTGCACGACATCTAGTAATTGGCCCACAAGGAACTTGAATTAATCTTTTCTTGAGGTTGTGTCATCGCCATCCATGCTATCATTTACATCACTCTTACTTGGTTCTATAAAGAACATTGGTTAATTTGATGATTTGAAATCTTGTTGATGTGATAGGTAGAAAAGATACTAACTCTCACTCTAGAGTTCCCTCGATTACCTCCACCTGGGGGCTAACATCTCATAACAAAGTTTTTCACATCAAACCAAATTAGGGGGCTTTAGCCTGTCACTCTAAAGTCCTCTAGTTTTACTCCCCATTATAAGCATATCTTCCTATTTGTTTAAACTCAATCATCTGGATGACAATTCTCATCCATACAATTGCATGTGATTCTTTCCAATTATTGATTGAGACAATACCATAATGGATCTTACAAAGTCTACCAACAAATTTTAACATCTTAATTGGCCAAATCGAGAAGTAAATGAAGTACAAGGTACTGAATCATCACAACTTCTTCCAACATTGAAATCCTATACTTCACACAACTTCCTTCCATAATTTAATTACTTTATCATTTAAAATGAAAAAGATAAAGAAAACTACTCAAAATCCATGGAGAAAACACTATCACAACTTGATTTGAAAGTAGCAATCATAGTGAAAACACAACAAGTTTTACTTTAAAACTAAATGTAAAAAAAAGTTGAACACTTATCTGAAAATTCTCTCCACAAGACTTTGAAGTTCCTTTGAAACTTTGCTTTCCCTTTACAAGACTCAATAAAGGTTGGTGACCAACTCTATTGACTCCAAATCTCTATTCTACTCTTATTAAAAACTAGAAACAATTGATAATAAAAGTGGTGAAGTGGGAAGGTGTACTCTCTCTAACATAAACTTGACTCTTAAGACTAATCACATCCACCAACAACAACACGTTTTTTATCTTCAAGTCTTCTTTCTAAAATTTTCCAAAAGGAGCCTTGGTGTCTTTTCAAATCATGTCCAGATTCAATGTATCCACTAAGAATGCATCCATTCGTTCAAATTTTAAATGAGTTTTGGCGCTGATGGGAAGTTAGTAAATTTTAAACCAAAGGATGCCTCAAAATCCCTTCAAATTCATGCCAAATTTAAATAAATTTGTCACTTTAACTGTGGCGACTATGCGCCAGCCATCCAACGCTTAGGCGCCAGAGGCTAATTTTTCACATCTTTCAATTTTTGCTTCAAATTTGATACTCTTTTGCTCCTTTCATAATAATCGCTCATTTTAACCATACTACAAGAAAATAAAATAAAATACCCTCCATTAAAGTGAAATATCATCAAAAATAGGTATAAAAATTCCTTAAAAACACAATATATTTTAGGTATATCAATGATTCAAGTTAAAATTAGGATGGTTCTTCCAAACTAGGTTGTACAAGTTAGAATATGGGTTTTTTATGGTATTTAATGTCTCATATAATAAGTTGGAATCAATCATATGCCCTAATGAACTTTCCTCACTTACAGGAGTAAATTAAGGCTGGTTCATTCAAAATTGGTCCAACTTCCTTGATATTGCAGTAAACAGAGATGCAAGAATTGTAATCGTATCTATATCATGAACACAAGCTACATTTTTAGGATTTACTCTTGTAGAGGTCCATTGAAATTTACTTTTAGCCATTTCTTCAATTAATGCATATGCTTCATCAAATGATTTTGAGATTAATGAACCAGCGGCAGCAACATCAATAATGGACCTAAGGGATCCTACTAACCCATTATAAAAAGTTTGAATTATTAACCAATCTGGTTGAGTATGATGTGGATACTTTCTTAGGAGTTCCTTAAATCTGTCCCAGGCTTCATATATTAATTACTCTACATATTGACAAAATGAGCTAATATCATTTCTAAGTTTAGTAGTCCTTGAAGGTGGAAAATACTTAGCTAGGAATTTCTGAGTTAAGTCCTCCCAATTTTTAATAGAACTAGGTGCTAATGAGTATAACCACATTTTAGCCTTATCCCTTAGCCAGAAAAGAAATATCCTTAGCCTAACAACATCTTCTGACATGCCGTTATAACGAAATGTAGCACAAAGTTCTAGAAAACTAGATAAGTGTAAATAGGGATCTTCCGAAGGAGTTCCCCCATACTGGTTGTTATGCACAAGTTGGATAATCGCTAGATTTATTTCAAACGAGTCAGCTTCTACGACAGGGTTTTGTATACTTGAGTGAATTACATCTATCATAGAATTTACATAATCCTTCAATGATTTATGATGATTTTCTAAGTTATTATTTTGAATGTTTTCCATTTCATTTTCTAGCTTTGACGTCCTTTTTGTTTTTTGATTTTCTTCCATTTTTCTAACTCGAGACCATAAGGCACAAGTTCTACAGATCCTTTATTTTGCATACATAACACAACAAACAATACATTAACAATAAAATAAATAAAATAAAAAATCTATTCAGCACAACAAAATATTTTCACAAACACCTTATTTTTCAGACAAACAGTTTATTAACAACACTTTTTCATACCAAAAACACTTTTCACACAAAAATAATTTTACAACACTAAAGTTTTCCAATTCTAAGCCTAAATTTTTTTTTTGGACTAAAATTCTTCTAAAATAGTTACCGAAACCTCCCGACAACGGCGCCAAAAACTTGATGCAACTTTATTATATGCAAAAAATTTATGAACACTGATTTATATTTTTATAATGATTTTTTCAAATCACAATTTCAAAAGCAAGTATATGTGTCACTCAAGTAATACAAGGCTCTGGTGGAGTCCTGTTTATCGATCACTTAGGGAAGCGAGGTAAGAGGTCCTTAGTCAAATTCTAGTCTACTACTATTAGACTTTAGTTTGGAAGGTCGATATAAGTGGTTCTTTTAGTAACTACTCTTAAAGGTAAATCATAATTTTAAAAAAACTAATAACTACTCCTAAAGGAAAACATTAATACTAAAGATAAACCTTTCTAGCTGAATTGTTTTGGAGATTTTTAAGATAATAAAAACTACTATTCTCATGTAATGAATTTGATAATGTAAATGAATGAGATGCATTAAATATTGTATGTGCCAAATATGAACAATCCTATTCTTTACGCTCTTTTGAGTGCATAAAGAATATTGGTTAATCATAGGTTTAGTCCATAAATCCGTAGTTAGGCTAGGATGATACTAACTCTCACAACAGAGCTCTCACTTCCCTTCGCCTAGAGGTTAACTCTCGCTTTAGTTTCCAAACGCTAGGACTAAATTGGGGATTTTAGTCTGTCACCATAAAATATCCAATTCTATGCTCATAAAACCAAATTTTGTTATTTATTCGCACCCAAAACCCATGAACTACGTAACTCTTTCATGGACATTGAATGTGGTTCCATTTTGTTGAGAATTACACCACCTTTTTTGGACATTGAAATTACAATGAATTTTGACAATATAATGGGCCCTTATTCCAATGTAAATGCAGTGCAAGTAAAAACCATCACATTAATAATTAAATCCACTTCTAACAAGCATCACAATATTCTAAACATGAATCTTACTCATTCCAAAAGAAAGTAAAATAAAAACAACGGAATAATCTTCTTATGCCACTATTTCAAAATAAGAAGAAAGAATAAGAGAAGACATCACAAGGCACAGAAAACACAATGAAAAACCTCATTTTAAAGCAAATCCACAGAATAAGTGTTTACAAAATTATAAGAAAATAAAGAACACAATACTTAGTTTTTTCCCCTTAAAAGAAAGATGAAAATCTGTCTCATAAAGTCTCCCGCTGATCCATGCATTGCTAGAACAAACCCTTATATTTTCTCTCAACATCCCTTCACCAATCTCTCCATAAAGGTAGAAATCTACATTTCTACTCCTATTCTAAGATCTCTCAACATTCTCCACATTTTTCCAAACATTCCTCTCCTCTTTTCTGACCTAAGATTGTTCTTTTAAAGTGTAGGGATGAATTTTGAAGAGTTCCCACAAGAAACCTTTCAAAAAATGTCTAAACACGTTGAATCTCGGTCCCTAACCGTCCAAAATAGCATCCAAATTGTTTCAGAGTTGTCCGGCGCTCTACCGGGCGCTGTCCGGCGCCCTACCAGGCACTGTCCGGCGCCCTATCGGGCACTGTAAGGTGCTATTTTCCACTTATTTTTATTGTTCTCTATCTTCTGGTGTAGTTCAGTGCCGGATAGGTAGCTGTCTGGCACTGGTACTGCGTAGCTCCACCATTGCGCTCAATTTGGCTCTGTTTCAGCTTCGATTCACCCCGTTTCAATTTTGTTATGTTCCTAACAGATTACCCTACAAAATAAGCATAAAACAAACTTTATTTAAAGTGTAATCCCATTCAATAAATGTAAGAAGTGTAAAAGAGATTAAGTAAAGAAAGACTTATCAAAATGTGTCAGGCTAAAATTTGTTTTTTACTCTTTTTTGTGGCAAATTACATCATTTTTGTTTCCTTTTTATTCCAAAATTCATTTCTTGTACCTAAAAACAAAAAAACATACAAAATACCTTTCTTTAAAGTGTAATATCATTAAAATTAAGCTTAAAAAGTATATGAAAAATCAAACATTCTTTAGACGTATCAAGATCCCCCAAACTTAACTGTTACTTATCCTCAAGTAACACTATAACTTTAAAAACTAAAAATGTTGACTTGTGGTTGTGGGTTTCAGTAGAGTTTCCTATAATTTTATCTCATAAATATTATAGTATAACATAAGAAAAATTTAGTGAATAAACCTAAGACTAGAGTGTAAGAATATCTCATATTCAACTTAGGAATCTTGATTTTCTATTTACTTCAAAGGTTATTGAAACTTGTCAAACTAGAGATTCAAGGAAAGTATAAAAACAGAATTGAAGCACCTTATTTATACCAATTTGACCAATAAATTTTAAAATAAGAATAAGCTTAAGATTGTTTTTAAGTCTTTTCATTTAAAAAGATTCAACTTAAACTAATTTTTTATTAGGCTTTTCCTCAAGCTTCTCCTCATATATTTTCTTTGGGGATCATTTTCAATCCCCCCTTTTTCTCTTTTTTATGTGAGGATTACTATATCTGGATAGGATTTTAATAATTTTGAATTTCACAATCCCCTTTCTAAAGTTCAAAACTCAAAACTCTCCCTTATTTTTTATAAGTGTAAGTATTAGTTCGAAAAAGGTTTAAAAAAAAGCTCAATTCTTATTAAGTATAAATCGATGAATTTTAGCTTTTCAAATATTAAACTCTTTTCTACCATAAATACTAAAATCATTTTCCTAATATTTCATGCAAAATATCTTCTCTAGAACAATTTCATCACATAAGATTTCGACTAAGTTATTTTTCTAACATTCCTAAAATCAAAATTAGAGTAATCGAAAGATAGCACCACATGTCACAAGTCATTTTAAAAGTGATATCAACTAAATACAGGCTACTGAGGACAAATAAAGTTTAAGTTTGAAAGTTATTTTTCTTTCTCCCCTCAAACTTAAATTTTAAAATATTTTACAATTAATTCCATAAAATGTGGCAGAAATAAAAAGTAATTGATTTTACTAGCTACTACAATATTCTATCAAATTCATATACATGCATAATTAGGATAAAATGACCGCAGAAGAAAGTATATCTTGCCTAAAACATGCTTACAATAAAATTACACTAAAAGGAAGTATTATCATTTTAAAATTTTATTTTTCTTCCTACCCCCAAACTTAATCTTTAACATATATAACATTTAGTACAGAAAATATAAGTAGGAAGAAAAATAATTTAGAAATTCTATCTACCACAAATGTCTATAAAAAACATCTTGAATTATTCATCAGGACAGAACAATATGTAGTAGAAAATAAATCTAAACTAATCATGCCAGAATGAAATTTACTAAATAAAATTTTAATTAGCATAGCAGGTATCAGCAAGGGAATATAAAAATGTTCTTCAAGTCCTATATAAAGTTGTAACCCAAACACAAACACATATAATAAATGTGGTCAATTCTTCCATTAACTCATCGCATCTCACTAACTTACATCCAATTTCTAACGGAATCATGACACTAATAAATTAGGTACATTTTAAAATGATTTTATAGATTATAATCCCAAAGATAAGATTATCCCTGATATATTGGCTCTCAGGCACCAATCTCAAGAATCATCTAATCTTATTCATCAAATATGTTTGCTTTAACAGTTATAATTTTAGTGTAAGATCATCCTAATCTTATTCATCAAATAGGTTTGCGACTCCAACCAAATGAAAGAAAATTTAGAGAAAGAAAGTAACAATATGAAGATGGATCTAACACTGCTCAAATTCATGATATCTCTTGTAAAACTCAAGTTCGAGTAAGACCCGAGTTAGTGAACTCATCAATCCAACTACTACAACAGAACATACAAATCTAACCATAATAAGAAGTTAAGGAAACACCTCCCTCATGAAACACAAAGATCAAATTAAAGTACTAACAATCCAAACATCTATCAATCAACAATTAAACTGAACAATCCATACTGACACATAAAGATCAAGTCAATCCACTCTAAAGCAAACACAATACAACACTAATAATTATTAATCTCAAGCATAATAAATCAAAGAACACTGATAACTATGGGTCGAATCCCATAAAGCACTGGGTTTTAATGTCGTGAGCCCGACAAATGATTCCTCCTAAATAAAAATTTCGATTAAGTAATTCTCGATCAACCACCATATATTTTTCAGATTCAAGGATTCTTATAAAATCCTCACATTGTAATTGTTCTTTCAGCTCTTCCTTTTCAGATTGATTTATATCATTGTTTCTCATATTTCTTTCTAGATCCAATATTCGTCTATTTATTTTCTGAATTTGCATATTAATATCATCCTTGAAATTTATATGAAATGGATCTTTATAATATAATTCATCATCTCCCAAATTTTGGATCGAATTCTCCCTAGATAATTCAGATTCAGGATAAAAATATTCTATGTTACTCTTTTGTTTCAAGTTATCTTCCAATATTTCCCCTTCGTAATTATTTAATGATGGAGGTTGTCTTTCTATATCTATCTTAGTTGAGGAAATAAGTTTTTCTAATTCCTTAGGAATTTCTTCCAGTACTCTTTCAATATCCTTATCCTCTTTTCTCAAATCAAAGTTCTTTTGAAATATAACCTCAATTTCTCTTCCAAGTCTTAGTTCAATAAATTTATCTTGTTCATCATTAAATTCGGGTTTTCTTATGATTGAGTCGAATTTAAAGATATAAAGACTGGTGGTGTAAATAAATTCTCTAAATAGGTATGATTTAAAATTGTATTGGGTACATCCATCTCAAGTTCATGAGATTTTTCAACAGATGGAATTAAATGTTCAATATTTTTGGTAGCATCCATCATTTCATACCTCTCCTGAACATACATACAGTCTTCTTTAAAATCTCAATACTTTTTTGGAAATAGTATTTACTTAAATAATCAATTTTATCCATCCAAAAAAATTCATCAACTTTTCTCTCAGCTAGATATTTCATAGTCTTTAACATATCAAAAGTGACATCCAGTCATTAATATTCATAATCAACTCTCCTTTTTGCATATCTATCATAGCTTGTTCAGTAACAATGAATACTTGTTCATTATTATTCTCTTTAGGTTTGATCTCAGTGTTGCTAGGAATTGTTCTTTGAGGTCTATTGCTAAGTGAATTAAAAATTTGTCCCAGTTGATTCTCTATGTTTCTAATAGCAACATCTTGACTTTGCAACTGGTTTCCCATTCACAATACCACTTCTTCTATAGACTTATTCTTATCCTAAAATTATTGATCATTGTTAGAGTCCAGTGGATATGAAGTTCTATGGCTTGTGTTACCCTGATTATTCTAACTTCCATTAGGATTTTCATGATTATTTTCTCATTTTTGGTTTCCACCCCCACTAGTATGATTCCAGTTAAAATTAGGATGGTTCTTCCAACCTGGGTTATAAAAGTTAGAATATGATGTTTTTATGGTATTTAAAGTCTCATATAATAAGTTGGAATCAACCATATTCCCTGATGAACTTTCCTCACTTATAGGAGTAAATTAAGGTTGGTTCATTCCAAATTAGTCCAACTTCCTTAATATTGCAGTAACTTGAGATGCAAGAATTGCAATAACATCTGTATTAAGAACACTAGCTACATTTTTAGGATTAACCATTTTAGAGGGCCATTGAAATTCATTTGAAATCATTCCTTTAATTAATGCATATGCATCACCAAACAATTTTTAACATTAATGAACCAGTAGCAGCAGCATCAATAATGTACCTAAGGGATCCTACTAACCCATTATAAAAAGTTTGAATGATTAACCAATATGGTAGAGCATGATGCAGACATTTTCTTAGGATTTCCTTAAATCTTTCCCAGGCTTCGTATATTGAATCCCTTTCATACTGACAAAATGACATAATATTGTTTCTAAGTTTAGTAGTCATTGAAGGTGAAAAAAATCTAGCTAAAAATTTTTGAGTTAACTCCTCCCATATTTTAATAGAACCAGTTGCTAATGAGTATAACAACATTTTAGCCTTATCCCTTAGCCAGAAAGGAAAAAGCCTTAGTTTAATAACATCGTATGACATGTCATTATAATGAAATGTAGCACAAAGTTCTATAAAACTAGATAAGTGAAGATAAGGATCTTCCGAAAAAGTTCCCCCAAACTAGTTACTCTGCACAGGTTGGATAATCGCTGCATTTAGTTCAAACAAGTCAACTTCTACAATAGGGTTATGTATACTTGAGTAAATTACATCTATCGTAGGATTTACATAATCCCTCAATGATTTATGATGATTTTTCAATTTATTATTTTGATTTTTTTTCATTTCCATTTCTAGTTTTTCAAGTCCTTTGTGTTATTTGATTTTCTTCCATTTTTCTAACTCAGGACCATAAGGCACAAGTCCTTCAAATCCTTTATTTTGCATACATAACACAACAAATAATACATTAATAATAAAACAAAAAAAATAAAAAAAACTACTCAACACAACAAAACGTTTACACAAACACTTTATTTTTCAGACAAACAGTTTTTTAACAACTCTTTTTCATACCAAAAATACTTATCATATAAAAACAATTTTATAACACTAAATTTTTCCAATTCGAAGCCTAATTTTTTTTCAACTACAATTCTCCTAAAATACTTACCAAAGCTTCTCCAGTAAAGGCGTAAAAAACTTGATGCGACTTTTTTATATGCAAGAATTTATGAACCAAGATTTATATATTTATAATGATTTTGTAAAGTCACAATTTTAAAAGCAAGTATACGTATCTCTCAAGTAATACAAGACCCTAGTAGAGCCCCGTTTATCGATCCACAGGGACTCGAGATAAAAGGTCCTTAATCAAATTGTAGTCTAATCTTATTAGACTTTAGTTTGGAAGGTCGATATAAGTGGTTTTTTTAACAACTACTCTTCAAGGTAAATCTTAATTTTAAAATAACTAATAACTACTCATAAAGGAAAATATTAATACTAAAAATAACCCTTTCTGGATAAATTGGTTTAGAGAATTTTGAGATAATAAAAACTATTATTCTCAAGTAATGAATTAGATAATGTAAAGGAATGAGATGCATTAAATATTGTATGTGCCAAATAGGAACAATCATATTCTTTACCGTCATCCGAGTGCATAAAGAACATTGGCTAATCTTATGTTTAGTCTCTAAATCCGTAGTTAGGCTGGGATGATACTGGCTCTGACTCCAGACTCCCACTTCCCTTCTCCTGAAGGCTAACTCTCGCTTTAGTTTACAAACACTAGGATCAAATTGGGGATTTTAGTCTGTCACCCAAAAATCTCTAACTCTACACCCATCAAACTAAATTTTCCTATTTATTTGCACTCAACCCCCATGAACTACTTAACTCATTCATGGACATTGGATGTGGTTCCACTTTGTTGAGAATTACACCGCCCTTATGAGATAATTCAATTACAATGAATTTTAACAATACAACGGGCCCTTAATGAAATATAAATACAGTGAAAGTAAAAATCATCACATTTATAATTAAATCTACTTCTAACATGCATCAAAAAATCCTAAACATGAACCCTACTCATTTCAAAAGAAAAGTAAAATAAAAAAATAATGGAATAATCTTCTTATGCCACTATTTCAAATAAGAAAGAATAAGAGAAAGATATAACAAAGCACAAACAAAGCACAACAGAAAACCTTATTTCAAAGCAAATTCACAAAATAAGTATTTAAAAAATCATAAAATTATGAAGAACACAATACTTAATTTTTTCCCTTTGAAAGAAAGATGAAAATCTCTCCCATAAAGTCTCCCGTTGCTCAATGCAATGCTAGAACAGACAGACCCTTATAATTTCGCTCAAAATCTCCTCACCAATCTCTCAAAAAAAGTAAAAATTTGTATTTCTACTCCTTTTCTAAGATCTCTCAACATTCTTCACATTTCCCCTAACATTCCTCTCATCTTTTTTGATCTAAAATCATTCGTGGGGACAAAGTTTGAGGAGTTTCCATAAGAAACCTTTCAAAAAGCATCCAAAAAAGTTGAATCTCGACACCTAACCATCCAAAATCGCATCCAAATTGTTTGGGCACGGTCCGACACACTATCGAGTAGTGTCTGGTGCTATTTTCCACTTATTTTCATCATTCTATGTCTTCAGGCATGATCCAATGCCCAATAGGGTGCTGTCCGGCGCCGGTACTATGCAGCACCACCATTTCGCTCCTTTTGGCTCTATTTCTACTCCAATTCACCCCTTTGTGTTCCTAGCAGATAACCCTACAAAATAAGCATAAAAAAATCTTTCCTTAAACATTAATCTCATTCAAAAATATGCAAGAAGTGTAAAATAAATTAAGCAAATAAAGACTTACCAAAATGTGTCGGGCCAAAATTTGCTTTTTTGCTCGTTTTTGCTCCAAATTGCATCATTTTTATTTTCTTTTCTCCAAAAGTCATTTCTTGTACCTAAAACCAAAAATATATAAAAAATAACTTCCTTTAAAGTGCAATATCATCAAAATTAAGCATAAATAGTATATGAAAAATCAAACATTTTTTAGGCTTATCAAGGATCAAGAAAAGACCACATTTACTAGTCCTTATAGAATATTTGCTTTTTAAAGAATGCCCTTTGGATTATGTAACACACCTGCAACATTTCAAAGATGTATGATGTCAATTTTTAGTAATCTTATTAATAATGTAATAGAAGTTTTTATGGATGATTTTTCTCTATTTGGAATTTAATTTGATGTTTGCTTAAATAAATTAAAAAAAGTTTTGGAGTTATGTGAAAAAATAAATTTAGCTCTAAATTGAGAGAAATGCCAATTTATGATTTCAGAAGGAATTGTACTTGGGCATAAAAATTCTGAATATGGCATGGAAGTAGACCTTACGAAAATTTAAATCATCGCGAAATTACCACCTCCAACTACTGTGAGAGGGGAAAGAAGTTTTTTAGGACATGCTGTGTTCTATAGACATTATATTAAAGATTTTTAAAAATTACTAAACCTTTGTGCCAACTTTTATAAAAATATGAGAAATTTAATTTTAATGAAGAATGCTTGAATTCCTTTGAATTATTAAAAAAACAATTAAACACTGCCACTATAATAGTTGCACATGATTAGGATTAACCATTTAAACTTATGTGTGATGCCAGTGATTACGCGATTGGAGCCGTTTTAGGATAAAGGTATGATACAATTCTCAAAGTTATATACAATGCTAGTAAAACTCTTAATAAGACTCAAATTAACTACACTACTACTGAAAGAGAGTTATTAGCAATCATATATGCATTTGAAAAATTTAGGCCGTACTTAATTAGAACTAAATGTGTAGGGCATACAAACCATTCTGCTATCAAATATTTAATACAAAAGAAGGATGTCAAACCAAGATTGATGAGATGAGTACTTCCAGTGCAATAATTTTCTTTCTTAATAGTAGATAGAAAATGATCTGACAACCAAATAACTGATCACTTATCTAGGCTGGAACAATCTGAACTATTTGATTTTGAAAACAAAATTACATAAACTTTTCCCGATGAACAACTTTACAATATTAAGGAATAAAATTTACTGTGTTATGCTGATATTGTGAACTATATTGTAAGTGATATTTTACCACCTGAATTACCAAAGCAACAATAGAATAAATTTGTACATTATGCCAAATTTTTATTTTTGGGATGACACATATTTATATAAACAATGCAAGGATCTAATTATTAGGAGATGTGTACCTTATGAAGAAATTGAAACAATTATTCAATGTTGTCATGATTCTGAATTTGGGGGATATTTTAGAACTGATAAAACTACACATAAAATTTTACAAACTGAATTCTATTGGCCAACTCTTTTTAGGGATATTAATAGATATATTAAAACTTGTGATCGATGCAGCGAGTAGGTAACATTTCTAGAAGAATTGAAATGCCCCTAAATTTTACATTAGAAGTTGAAATCTTTGATGTTTGGGGATTAGATTTTATTAGACCATTTATTCATTCATTTGAGAATATATAATAGTTGTTGTGGATTATGTATCAAAATGGATTGAAGTAATAGCTTTGCCCAAATGTGATGCTCGAAGTGTATCAAAGTTTTTAATGAAAAATATTTTTACAACTTATGAGATGCAGAGAGTTATTATTACTGATGGTGATTCTCATTTTAGAAATAATCTGATTTAGAGATTGACTAGAAAATGTAATATTATGCATAGAATCTCAACTGCGTATCATCTCTAGACTAGTGATTTAGCTGAAGTATCTAATTGCGACATTATAAGAATTTTGGAGAAATCTGTAAATCCCCATAAATTAGATTGGTCTATGATATTAGATAATGCATTATGGGTATATAGGACTACTTATAAAACTCGTATAGGAATGTCTTTTCATAGGTTAATTTTTGGAAAAACATGTCATTTACCAGTTGAATTGGAACATAAAGCAAATTGGGCGATTAAAGAGTTCAATATAAATTTAAAAGATGCTGGTGAAAAAAGATTATTGCAACTTAATGAATTTAAAGAAATAAGAAATGAATCTTATGAAAATGAAAGAATTTATAAGGAGAAAATAAAGTTATGGCATGATCGAAAGATCATAAGAATGAGTTTTGAACCTGGAGAGGAAGTTTTGTTATATAATACAAGATTAAGATTATTTCCTTGAAAACTTAAGTCTAAGTGGATAGAACCTTTCACTGTTATAAAAGTTTATCAATTTGGAGTTTTTTTATATTTACGATCCTAAACTGGAAGAATATTTAAAGTTAATGGGCATTGACTAAAACAAATTTGATGGTTCACGACCTAATTATAAAGATGTTTTAAAGTTAAGTCATTTTGAATAAAACTAATGTTTGTCGGGCTGACAACGTTAAACCAAGCGCTTTATGGGAGGAAATCAATAGTTATCTTTATTTTTTAGTGTGTTTGATTTGATTTTAATTGATATTATGATTAGATAGTCTTATATTTAAATCCTACTCACTCATAAATATCCTAAATGGTGTTAACTATTTGGTTGAATCAATGAATTGAAGTTCACTTGAGTGAAAACGATGATTGAAGCAAAATTGTGCTCCGGCGCCGACGACACCCAAACGAGCATTAACGGTGTAATTTTCCAGATAGCATTTTAATTTTCAGTGCTTGGGTACTAACGGTGCCCTATTCAGCACTGAAGGCACTGACGACTAAGAAACAGTTTTTGGAGTTTCAAATGGCATAATTTGGCGGTTTTAAGCAGCAATTTCACCCTTATAACTCACCAAACTCATTAACTCTAGAAAAATGAAACTTTAGTTCCAAAATTTGCATTCCATGGCTTCTAACTTCCTAGATTCTCTAAGATTTAGAGTTTTCAACATGAGAAATTTTGTCAAATTCGAGGTGCAACGACTTTGTGACAAAGTCCTTATTAGGAGGAGACTTATCAAAGAAAGTGGCTTTGTCCATCATGATATGAATGTTCCTAGTACTCGTGTAAAAGAACTTATTATGCAAAGGCATTGGGAAGTGTTTTGTTATACTACTGCCACAGTAATCATTCATGTGGTGAAGGAATTTTATGCAAATCTTCATGGAGTCAACCAAGGAGTCGTCCATGTGCGAGGTAGGTGGATAGCATTCACTCCTTCCAAGATTAATGAACTTTACAAGATAGATAATGGGCAAATCTGTCATTATACCAATATTTCCCCTATGAGAGAAAAAATGAATAAAATATATCAAATATATCAATAACTGAGAGATGAAAGCAAAGATTGGGAGATAAGAGATGACGTGTATGTCAATTTCCTTACTACTTTATTAAATCCTCTGTCAAAGAAATGCAATTTTTTATATCTTCAAAATTACTCCCGACTATGAAAATTTTGTGAAGTTACCAAAGAAAGTCTAATCTTAAGCTATTGTACTCAAATTGGAAGACATGTTGCTATTGACACCATAATCATGAAATCTATTTTGAGTTTGATTGTGCATGGATCAAGTTATGGCTTGGGACATTCTTCCACTTTATTTCTTCTTTGCAGCCGGTCACAAGTTCCATATAAGAGTTGGGAAAAAGTGCTTCTCCCTTGGAATCCCATGGATCCAAAGAATGTTTATGAATGTCTAGCAACTGGGGATGAAAATGATCTGAGCATAACTGTAGACCAACCATCTCAGTGTTTACTACTTATTCAACCTCATTTTTCTGAAAATGTGCAGTTGATTCTGAGGAAGATCAAGAAACTGGGGAAAGAGGTATGAATTTTTTTGGATTCATTTAATAATATATATGAATTATTTGATCACCTAGATTAGGATGAAGGAACAGTTTGATCATATTGGGCGTATGGAAGAAGGATTGATATGATTGATAAAGAAAAAGACTTCGATTGAAGAGGATTCGACTTATGAACTCCCATATCGACCATTCTACAGTTTGTTTGTGCACCACCAATACATGGGAGATATCGGAGAAGATAGTACTGACATTGATGAGGAGTAGTTATTTTCTATTTTATCTACTTTATTTAGAATTTAGACTTTATTTGCTTGAGTTTGGTTTGTATTTGGCTTGCTTATGGTGTGTTTCAGACTCACTATGCTGGATATTTGAATTTTTGTTATGTTTTCAGCATTAGAGTGTTGTGGTTTGATTACAATGTTGAGTTATTGATGTAATAGTTTAATTGATGTGTGTAGGTTTATAACTTTGGATTTTATATATAAAACTGATGTTTTGTATTGCTTATGTAAAATTTGTATAATTTAATCACTCAATATTGAATTTAGATGCTTAAAAACTCTAATTACATGTCGTTGTAACTTGAAAATGATTGAAATCATGGAATAATATTGGAGCAAAAAATTTGGTCTGGAGCCAATGGCCGTCGAACCAGCGCCGACAGAGCTTGATTCAGTGCTGAAGGCACCCAAAACCTAAAAGTTCAAAGTTCTCTTAAAAATCATGATTTTGAATAGTAACTACCCCATTTATCACCTTCAACCTCCAGCCAAGGCCAAAAAACACCCCTAGAGCTTGCTTACATTTGGATTTGAGGAGATTTCAAAGATTTTTGAGGTTGGATCTCATCTTCTCTTAGTAAGAGCTTTAGATAAAAGAAAAAAAATTTTATTCTGACCATGGAAATTTCCTACATTGGAGAGATAAAAAAATTTGGGTTTTTTGAAGAAAACTTTGAGAAAATCCATTGTGAAATTCTTTTATTATCATAGTAAAGTTTCAATGGATAGTGCAATTTAAATTTTTGTATTCAAAACATGAGAATAATTGATATTGGAAGGGTTATTTACAATAGTGTTCAAACTATAGTTAAGGGAGGAACTACTAGAGGATTGGGATATCCTACTCTAATTTATACATTATGTATACAATCAGGAGTTGAGGTTGATAGTAGCGAAGCGTTGGTCCACCCTTTGAAGCCTTTTAGTAAGGCCAACATTCGCACTTATGAATCTCATATAGGATGGAGATCTAGAGGAAAGAGTAGTGAGATTCCCTCTGCTAGTCATGATATACCTTCTACTTCTGGTTCCTCTACTATTTCTGATGTTATGGAGCAGTTGATGATACAACGAGGTGATATTACGAGGCTTCATAATAGAATTGATGGTTTGGAAGCAAGAAATAATATCAATGATGATTATCAGAGGAGATGAGTAGAATATGATATTGCTTATCATGATTCTAAGATGAGATTTATGACGAGAGAAGCGGGTGTGATATTTCCTACTTATGCATGTTACATTCTGTACCAACCTGAGGAAGAAGGAGCAGACGAAGGAAGAGATGATGATTGGTAGAGTAGTACTCTTTATGTTTGTTATTTTTTTGTTGATTTTTGTGTTTGTTGTTTGATTTTTTTTAGTAGTTGTGTGTGGTAATTGTACTTTCATTTTAGTTAAGTTGTATTAAAGTTTGTGTTAATTTGTCAGTGTAATAGAAAATTTATGTTGGATGTTGTATTAAGTGTTTTAAGTAATGTTTTTAATTTTATTTACCCTATAAATCTCTGATATATATATATATGAACAATGGTTCTAACAATTTCATACCTGTAGTAAAATTTTTAATTAATAAATGCATGCTTCAGAAGAATCAAAAGCCAAGCACAAAAAGGTTAGTTTTCTTTGTGTTTTTCTCTCTCTTTTATAATTGGATATGCATTGAAAAACTTAAGTTCGGAGGAGGAAAAATTAACTGTTACTTGTTCTTAATTAAAATATATTTTCAAAACTATTTTAGCATGACTTAAAGTAGTTGAGCTTAACTTTAGATCAATAATTTTTTTATCTTATTTAAATATCATTGTATATTTGAATGAATATTTTTAGTAACGAAGATAAACTTTATGGGTTAAGATATTTATTATAAGAGGATTAGACTATAGTTAACTATTTAAAGTAAAGAAAACTATATTTCTAAAATGTGAAGAGACTTAGATGTTTATGTAAAAAGAAAGGATTGGACTCTATGATGAATTATTAAAACCACTCAATTTATATAAAGTAAAGAAATGTTTCAAGTTCCAACTTTAAGAAGAGGAGAGTGGAGTTCAAAATTTTTAAAGGCTATCCAGATATAGTAATCCTTACATGAAAAGAAACAAATAAAAGATAAAAAGGAAAAAGGATAGAAAAACAATCCAAAAAAAAAGAAAATATATGTGAGGAGATGCTTGAGGAGATGCCAAATCAAAAATTTGCTTCACTTGAATCAACATAAGGGAAGAGCTTAGTTACATTTTTGAATTTATATTTAAAGTATTAGCATCCTTACTAATAGAGTTTTCATGAACTTCTTTTTCATATGATACTTCAAAGCACCCTTAATGTGACAAATTATGGTTATTCTTGAAATAAATAGGAAGCTAGAACTCTTAGACTTGATTACTAAATGTTTTTATACCTACAGTTTTGACATAAGTTATTGAAAATCTTTCTAAAAATCTTGCTATTATAGTTATTTAAATCAAAAATCATAGTAATCATTACGTAAAGTTCACTACTAAGAGCCATAATTTTTTGTAGTAAAAGGATTACTTGAAGAGAAGTAATAGTTAAGTTTGAGGGATTTTGATGAACCAAAAACATATTTGATTTTTCATGTACATTTGATACTCATTTTTGGTGATATTGTACTTTAATGGATGGTATTCTTCATGTTTTGTTGCAGGTATATTTATTTTAGGCAAATGAAGCAAAAAGATACGAAAATTAATGAATTTGGAGCAAGAAAGGCAAAAACTAGGATTTGAAGTTTTGGTGACGACGGCGCCCAAATTAGCACCGACGAAGAGTTTCTCCAAAGTTTTAAGAATTAAATTGTACAATAGGCGCCGACAGAACCTAATCCAGCACCGACGACACCCAATCCAGTGCCGACGGTGCCCAATGTTGGAGGAGGCCAATTTCAATCTATTTTGATGACTTTTTGAGGGATTCTTGAGGCAACTCTTGGGGAAATCGATCCTAAAATTTTTTAACTTGTTTTGAGTGCTAGAATTAATAGTGTGTGTTGCATTAAAGAGTGTTTGTAGTGTGTGTGATTAAAGAGAAAGCTTTTTGAGAGATTTTAGAGTCTAGGTGATTTGTGAGGGATTCTTCTTAAAGAAGTTGTAGGAGAAGAAGGAAAGTGAGAGATTGCTTCTTCCCCACTTTTCCAAGAGAGATTTGTGTGTTGTTGTGAAGAGAGAAGGACATTTAAAGGAACTTCAAGTAATTCGCTCGGGGAAGAAATTAAGATATGTTGTATTTACTTTTCATAGTTTGCATGACTTTGCTTTAATATATAAAATCATTATTTTTTTTGTGTCTTCTTCATGAATTCTAATTAGATTTCTTTGTCTTTCTCCTTGCAATATTAAAGTGTGAAGTGATGGTTTAGATTGGATGTGCTATACAAATGATAAGAAATTGTGATTATTTTCACTTCATTCTTCATTTACTTTTCGATCTGGTCAATTGAATTCTTAAAATATATTGTGAAACGTATGATACGAAAGGGCTATACTTTCTACAATAAGAGTGGAGATTACATTCAATGTCCATTAATGAGTGATGTAGTTCATGGAGTCTGGGTGCAAATAAATAAGGAAATAAGGTTTAGTTCACATAGAAGTGGAGATTTTAGAGTGAGAGATTAAAATTCCTAATTTAGTCCTTGTGTTAGGAAACAAAAGAGAAAGTTAGCCTTCAGGCGAAGGGAAGTGGGAGCTCTGGAGTGAGAGCCAATATCCTTCCAGCCTAACCATAAATTTAAGGACAAAACCTAGGATTAACAATTGTTCTTTATAGCACTCGGAAGAGGGTAAAGGTTAGGTATGCTCTTATTTGACACAATACATTAGCTATACTGATCTATATCATTCACTCACCATAACATCATTATAAGGGGGAGGATACTTTCTCTAAATTTGAACTTTACATTACAAAACTTAGTATAGTAATGGTTAACTTTATCTTAAGTTTAGATAGTACTTTAGAAATTATTAAATTCTCTAGCAAACTTTAGCATCTTAGTATTTACTATTGGTGCTTTACAAATTTGAATATAGAATTTCTATGCTACACTTTATAGTTTGCTTCCTCCCTGTGGGATCAATTATCAGGACTCCGCTAGAGCCTGGTATTACTTGAGGGATATGTATACATGCGTATAGACTGGCTGGTTTATTATTAAACTAATTATACTTTATATCTGAATTAAAAATAAGTTTGATTATTACTTTATGTATGCTGTAGCGAGCAACCGATAATCTTTCACGATATTTCAGGGTTGGAGCTTTATCGTCTGATCCCTTCAATTTCCTTAAATTTATGCATCTTTTCCGAGATATTTTCCACCTTTCACGATATTTCATGGTCGGAGCTTTATTTTCTAATCCCTTCAATTTTTTTAATTTTCCGCATCCTTTCCAAGATATTTTCCGCCTTCATAATATTTCAGGGTTGGAGCTTTGTCATCTGATACCTTCAATTTCTTTAAATTTCTACATCGCTTTTGAGATATTCTCCACCTTCCACAATATTTCAAGGTTAGAGCTTGTTGTCCGATCCCTTCAATTTCTCTAAATTTTTGTATCCTTTCCGAGATATTTTCCACCTTCCACAATATTTCAGTTTTTCATTAATTCCTTCAATTTTCCTAAATTTCTGTATCCTTTCCGATATATTTTGCACCTTCCATGATATTGCAATTTATCGTTTGAACCATTCAACTTCCCTAATTTTTCACTTTCTTTCAGAGATTTTTTCCACCTTCCAGGATATTTTAGGGTCGGAGCTTATTCATTCGATTTCTTCATTTAACTAAATTTCTTCTTCTCATCTGAGATATTTTCCACCTTCCACGTTATTTTAGGGTTGGAGCTTTGTCGTCTGATCTCTTCATTTTCTCTAAATTTCTACATAATTTTTGAGATATTTTCCGCCTTCCACGATATTTCAGGGTCGAAGCTTTGTCGTCCAATTCCTTCAATTTCCCTAAATTTCCATAACCCTTCCGAGATATTTTCCGCATTCACGATATTTTGAGGATGCTACATAAATTATAATTCTCATTTTTAGGCTCGTACCTAAATTCCAATTCTCATCTTTTGGGATCGGCACTTAAATTCTTATTCCCTCTTTTTGAGGTCAGTACCCAAATTCCAACTCTCCCCTCTGCACTCACTTAAACCAAAGAATCCCACGAAATTAAAATTCTTAAAATCAAAACAAAGTAAAAAATTTCACAAATTTGAAATTCAATAAAGCTCAAAATCAAATTCAAACTCAAAATTTAAATAAATATTCAAACCAAAATCGAAATTTGAAATCAAATCAAATCCTAATTCTAATTTGTGTTTCAAATTTCAAAATCGAATCGAATTAGGCTTCTTCGGAATGAGTAAGCTTGAAACTTAAAGATCCATAATCAAGGTTTTCTACCTGCTTTCCCCGGCGAGAGTTCACAGGTTTGAAGGTTTTCTGCCAGATAATCCCAAAAAACACTTTCTCGTTGAATTCCTACATTTTTTTTGGAGTTTTGACTCAAGCAATTATGTTGGTATTGTTGATCTCGTCGCTCAACACCAATACGTGAGGTGTGCTTGTCCAGTACACCACACATATTGGGGGTCCATTTATTTACCTTACTTCTGTTGACATTTAATCTTTCATTAAAATAGCCTATGATCTAACCATAGGACTTGTCTGGTGACTATCTTAGAAGACTAGTGATGGGACCCTTCCCCCTTAGAAATTCAAAACACTTCTTTGCTTCACTAAGAATTTCAAATGCTCAAAGTCTAATATTTAAATACTTAGGAGGATGAGACCAAGCATTATGAAGCTCAAGATGGGCTCCCTATAGGATGGTCAAGCCTTAGTTTGGACCATATGACTTAAATTCCCCAAATTGAACCTCTTACCCAAGTTGATTTCCTCAAATATGAATATTAAACTCCTCTTAAAATTCCACACACCAAATTGATTCACCAATTGACCCACATTTGAGCCCATACTTCATCCAAATCCAAACCAAGTCAAAATCCCCACATTTCCTCCAAATGTGCCATATGCTCAAATTGCACCAAATTGAATCCCTTAATTCCAAAATGTCCACCCAATTCTTGTTTAAAACACTTTTTGACATCCCCCTACATCAATTTGAACCACCAATTTAACCCCAAAGAAGCTCTAGCCTAAACAAACCCAAGCTTAAACCATGTTAACCCAAATTGACCAAATGCCCGAATCCCCAAAATTCACCTACCAAATCAATTCAAACCACTCAAATACTTCTCCAAATGCTTCATGAAAATCATTTACACAAAATTGCTAAATCAAGTGACCCCAAATTGGACCTAAACCCAACCTAGCCCAACTTAACCCAAATGACCCAAATGTGGACCCATAACTCAATGCCACCAAACTTAGCCCAATGTTACCAAGCCAAGCTCACCATAGCCATTAAGTGAACATTAGCAACTGGTCTAGATCCACCTAGCCCAACCTAGTTGAGCCATGGGCCAAAGGTCCCCTAAATTAAGGGATTTCTTTCTTAAAATGTTTAAACCATATGGATTTTTTCCAAAACCCATCATCCATCCAATTTAATACTTGGATCACCTGACAACTGGCTCACCTGGCCTCTATCCACCTCCCCAAGCCTGGCCAGCTGACCTAGTCACCAGAGCAGCTCAATACCGAGAGCCACTGCCTTCCCTCAAACACAAACTCACCCACCCTTATTGTCCAGCTCTGATTGATCACTACAGTTGTTCAACACTACATCTAAAGAGCTCAGTGCACCCATTGCTAAGCCATGAGCTCAGTTCAATTTCCATGGTCGTAAAAATAGCTCTCCATCGCCAAAGGAGGAGATACTGAAATTTCATTGGGAAACTCTACCCAATTGCCTCTAGAATATCCTCAAGACCTCTTGAGTCCATCCCCACCATTCTCCAGCCCTAACTCCCACTATCCATAACCAATTTCCCAGCCCAATTTATAGCCAAAACATGGACAAACTCCATCACACCTCCACAATGCATCAAACTTCAAATTGATTGACTCTACACCATCCCCACATTGAAAGATAGAGATTTCTCACAAAAGCCCCATCACAGACCCCCTCCAACATAGACTTTGATCAACACCTAAAATCGGGCCTAGTCAAATTTGGGTCTAGACAATTTACCATAGTAAAGCACATCATCTGTGAGCTTGTTAGACCTCTCTGAATCTTCTGCAGCCATCTGATTGAGGCTTCCCCGCTCAGACAAAGGTATTGAACTTCACTTTATTCTTGAGCTTATTTATTCTCCATCCATGTTGGGTTAATTTCAGCTTAAGTTAGCCATATAAATAGATTTGTATAGGTTAGATGAGTCCATAGAAACAAACCTGAAATGTTCTAGTTGTGTCTGGGCTGAGATCTTAGAGTTATAGTATGGTCGACTTAAGGGACAAACCAGATGGGGACGATGACCATAAGCCGTTAGATGGAGTGTGTATTCAATGGACAGCTAGGATTGTGTTAGACAGAAAATCTGAACACAAAGCATGGACTATGTGTCAGGTCACTCAGTTGGCGGTACAAATGGGAGCTCGCTGCCTGTGCTTTCGGAGGACCATAGGATGGCATAATGCCGAGTCATTTAAGTAGAAAAATAGTGATTCAAATGATTTAATTAATTTAACCACTTTTGAACTTCCATAACTTGGTCTAGAAAAACCAAAAGAATAAAAAAAACTACCCACTTGCTCAGAGAACAGAAGAGAACAATGTGGAAATAGTCTCATGTTTGTTTGATGTGTATTTTATTCTTAATTAATTAAATAGATTGTATTATGTTTGCATCCTAATTAGCTCTAAATATTTCACCATGGCTTGAGCTTTGAGGGTCTTTTTCTCTCTGTCATGAGGGATCTTTTTTTATTTTTACAAGGTCAGAGGGGATCTCTTTGTGGAGAACCCTAGGTTTCAAGTCAAATGTCCCTAATTTGATATAAAAAATTATAATAATTAAAATATTAATAAAAAAATACAAAGTAAATTTCAGTAGGTTCACTGTGACTAGAGGACCAAAGGAAAAATATAGATTTGGTTTAACTCATTCAAAATCTCTCTAATGGTAATTAAACTTGAAAAATTAAATAAAAATAAAAGGGGTTAAATATAAATAACTCAATTTTGGTCAAAATAAAACGGGTTAAATATAAATAACTCAATTTTAGTTCTGCAATGTTGATTAAGTTAAGAGTAGCTCCTATAAAAATTTTTAGGTCATTTGGAGTTAATTTGATCACCTAATCTGATTTTGTAAGCTAAATGGTAATTTTGACATTAAAATAATTATAATGATTAAAATATAAGTCAGAAAATTATAAAATTGGTTTTAGGGGTTCCTTGTGACCAGATGAATTAAGTAAAAATAAAATGGTAATTAAAATTAACACTTCCTTTTTAGGTTTATTTTTAATTATTTAAATAATTAAAAATTATTAAAATGAATTAAAAATCATAAAAATTACTAAAATATTAAAGTCCACTAAAATGTCACATTTAGTCTCCTAATCATTTGATAAAAATTAAAATAATTTTCCTAATTTTTTAAGTGAATATATTAATTTTAAAAGGGTTAATAATAATTTTTACACTTAGAATTGGATTTTTCTTAATTTCTCACTAAAATAATTCTAATAATTAAAATATAAATCACAATATATCAAACTTATTTCTCTAGGTTCTCTAAACTCAGAGAGGTTTATGAAAATATTAAACCTAATTTTTAACACATGTAATATTTTGTATTTAATTAATGCTTCAAAAATTAAAATAGTTGTAATAGTTAAAATAAAATTTAAATAATCACGGAAATTGGTCCATGTGGTCCCCTGATCTATGTGAACCTTCAATAATTTTCTTAATGGCAGAAGTTTTTTTCAATTAAGGTATAGAATTATCTTTGAAAATCCTCAATTTTGCATGTAAATAATAATATAAATTAAATTAAAGTTAGAAAAATCACATTTTCTCCTCTAATGTTCTAATTGACTCATGAGTGTGGTAACATAAAAATTTCAAAGTCATTTGAGTAATATTTAATAAATTATGAGGTTATAAGCCTTAAAGGGCAAAGTTGTAATTAAATAATTTAAACCTTAATTAATATTTAGGTATAACCAAATGGTAAAATGGGCAATGAACAATCTATTTGAATTTTTAGATGATTGAAACATAAGTGGATGAGTGGTAGTAACTAACCTCACCTTTGTCAAAGAAAGGATAAAATTGTAATTTCTTTAATTATTTTAATTTGGAAGATAATCAAAATTAAATGATCCCAGGGTTAAGGGTTTGACTTTGGATGTAAATAATTCATCAATGTAATACCCCAAGTTGGTTTTTAATGATAAATTCAAAACTTTTATAAAGATTAAGAATCATAATAACATAAGCTAACTTTTCTCAAAATTGTAAATATACTCATTAGGTCTTAAAAGCTTGGTAGTGAGCTAGGCTTAATCAAATTGACTAATATGGATTAGAAAGGAAGATAAAATTAATTGTGAGCATGTTTGAAACACTACAAGCCCAATTTTAAAATTAAATTAACTAAATTCTTAATAAATCAATTTACCCCTATGGGCCCTTACTCACATAATTTATAAATACAATTTCAAGTGATGATTATCCCTCTATTGGGACGATCAAAATATCAGTTCATTGAGCATAAGGGTATGATATGGATGGGTCCTCAAGCAACATAATAAATTTTAACGAACTCGAGACTTCTCAAGAGATTGTGAGATGTCTGGGGCCCGGTCCTTGGACCTTTCAGATAACATTTTGGATATCATGAAGGACGATTAAACTTATTACGTTTTTCTAAAGAAATCATCTATACATTTAAAATAAGACCCACCAAGTTATGATATAGGACTTGGTAGGCCCATGACCAAACTATCTATTTACTTGCCGAGCTTTTCTCACATCATGTTTCAACTCCTACAAAATTATATATATGCATTGCAAGACTAAAACTTTCAGGTGAAGGAACAACATGAAATGTCAAGCACGCTTTTATTTTATTGCACTGTGATTTATTTTCATTTACTTTTTCGTTCCTTTTTTGTTTGTGAAATTGCATGATAAATAAGAAGGTCACCTTGAATGTCAAAACCAAAACTTTTAGATAGTTATAAAAATAAAACTAAAATAAAGATAAAATTCACCCCCACAACAGTCAAAATTTAAGACAACTCAAAATTTAATCACAAAAACAAAAGCACAATTGAAACTAAATTAAAACTTCTCTTTGGATGATCAGGAATCCCTTAGAGGAGGCAATCTACAGCTTCTAATGAAATTTCCTACGATCTGAATGAAAGTACTGAATTCATTTAGTTAAATCTGGTAAGTTTATCTGGACTAAGTGAATTCAAAAAAACGGTGGTACCGAAACAAGGGAACCATGGGATCCTAACCGGTGTTGCCATAATCAACTTAAATATTCCACTAATAAGACATTAAGACAACTCAATTTAAACATTTCTAAAACACAATATTTCTCTTATCCCATACATTTCACATTTCTAAAACTAAACCTACTACGATGAGGACCTTGAAGCAAACAATAATGGGCATCTCATCTTCAATAGCAAAATTCCTTAAAAATATACAACAAGCAATAAGACTTCAAGGTAGTTTTTCTTGTGCGACATAAACCCTCACATTATCTCTTTAGGCCTCTTGCACCCTATGCAATATATGCCCTAACTCATCTTAGGTTATGAGATTATCATCCGATATAACATAAATCCTCATATCTTCCATGTTATTCACATGATCTGTATCGAGTAAATGTAGGCCCTAAATAATAAAATTGACAAGATTAAACATCAAATAAATATCTCAAATTAAAGCTAAATAATAGGATAGTTTGGGAAATCACCAAAATTTTACTTGGAGCTATTTTTTTCCCTATCTTTCTCTTCCTCTGGATTCCTGCAATAACTGTTCCAAACATGAGCTACTAACCTTTTGGATTTTCTATCACCACAATACTTTGAAAAGTCCTACCTTTTGGAAGTCATGAAGATAATATTTCTTGATCTAAATCAAGAGTCTTCTTAGGTGACTTCGGTTATCTAAAATGTAATTAACTATGGGGGTTTGCTCTTATAGGAAACTTAAACAACCCTGATTAATATAAACCTTATCTAATTACTTTATATTAGATAGGGGAAGTTGTGGTTCACGGATGATGCACAAAAATATGTTAGATTTTTGCTATATAATTTGACTCACTTTGGTGATATTGCACTTTATAGGAATGTATTTTTCATGTTTTGCTACAAGTATGATGATTTTAAGTGATTGGAGCAAAATGAAGCGAAAAAGAACAAATTTGGAGATAAAAGAGGAAAACCAAAGAAATCACCCTACTGGCACCGTCAGCACCCAAATACAGAGAGTTCAGAATTTAAATGGTGGCCCAGCGCCGCCGGCGCCCTATCTAGCGCTGCTGGCACCCTATGTCAGTTTGAGTTAAATTTGATGCATTTGGACAATTTTTGAAGGGTTTCCTGAGAAAACTCTTAGGTAATTTGTTTCTAAACTATTTCAAATAGATTTTGAATCCAAGAAAGAGAGAGAGAAAGAGGAGAGGGAGAGAACTTTTTTGAAGTGAGAAAAGTGTGTTAGGGTTTCTGGAGAGTGTGTAGTAAGTGTGTATAAGTGTAGAAGTCTTATTTTGTGAGGTTTGTTTCTCTAAATAGTGTACGAGAAGGAAAAAAGTGAGAGATTGCTTCTTCCTTACTATTCTAAAGAGAGAATTGAGTGTTCTAGTGAAGAGAGAAAAGGATTCAAAGGAACTTTAAGAGATTTGCATGAGGAGGTAATTGAGATAAGTTGTATTTACTTTTCTGGTTTGTATGACTTTTGCCTTAATATATATAATCCATATATTGTTGTATCTTACTCATGAATTCTGAGTAAATTTCTTCGTCTTTCTTCTTGTAATGAGATATGGTAAAGTGTTGATGTAGATTTGATGTGCCATAAAAATGTTAAGAAATTGTGATGATTTTTCACTTTGAACCTAATTTACTTTTCGATCTGGCCAATTGAATTGTTAAAATTTATTGTGAAACATTCAATCCGAAAGTACTAAGTGTTCTACAACTATAGTGGACAATTTATTCAATGTCTATGAAGGAGTTACGTAGTTCATGGGAATTAAGTGCAAATAAATAGGGAAATGTGGTTTGATGGGCGTCGAATTGGAGATTTTAGAGTGACAGGCTAAAATCCCCAATTTGGTCCTAAAGTTTGGTAAGTAAAGCTAGGGTTAGCCTTCAGGTGAACGGAAGTGGGAGCTCTGAAGTGAGGCCCTAGTATCCTCCCGTACCTAACCATGATTTGCATAACTTGGAAGAGGGGGTACTCTGACGAAAGTAAAGAATATGAATGCTCCTATTTTGGCACAATACTAATTTATTATCAATCTATATCAATCACTCGTCATCAAATCATTGTAAGAGGAAAGTTACTTTTTCTTATTCAAACCTTATAATACAAAACTTAGTGTGTGTTAATTAATTTTAGTTAATTTAACTTTAGCTATCTTTGCACTGGCAACTTAAATAGTACTTGAAATTGCATTGTGAATTGAGTATTGGATTTCAAATCATTATTACACTATGAAAAGTTTTGACCTTCCTTCTGGGATCGATAACCAGGACTCCACTAGAGCCCTGTATTACTCGAACGATGCATATACTTGCGTATATGAGTGACTGCCTAATTATTAAATTAATCTTAATGTGAAACTTAACTGAAACTATCTTTTGAATATTTTCATTAGAGGAAGTGCATTGGATCAAGTTTTGGGTATCATTGTCTAGAAGGTATAAAATGGTAACTGTTAAAATTGTAGTATTTGAAAACCTTTACTTTGTAGTTTGCAATTGTGTGTGCTTACTTACTTTATTTAGTGTATTTTGTGTGATTTTATATACGTATGATTGGATCCATAGGTTAGTGCCTTACGATTCAGAATTAGAGTATACTATTAGAAAATTTTAAAAACAACAAAAACAATCTTAAGATCCTCACAAAATGGCGAACCACTTAGATAATCAAAGAAATGAAAATGAAAATTTACCAAATCCTTTAAGAGATTATGCTCACCCAACAACAGATGAAATTCACTTAACTATCCAAAATCCTTATGTTGTTGCTAATTCATTTGAGCTTAAACATGTTATTATCCAAATGGTACAAAATAATCAATTTGGAGGAACACCTAATGAAGATCCTAATTTACATCTCACAAGTTTTTTAGAAATGTGTGCTACTTTTAAATATGATGGAGTGTCGAATGATGCTGTTAGACTTATACATTTTCCTTTTTCTTTAAGTGATAAAGCCAATGTGTGGTTAAATTTTTTAGCGCCTGGATCTATCAGAACTTGGGGATAACTTTCATAAAAATTCTTGTTAAAATATTTCCCTCCATTAAAAACTGCTAAGCTAAGAAATAATATTACAACTTTTGGTCAGTTTGAAAGGGAATCAATATGTGATGCTTGGGAAAGATTTAAAGGTCTCCTTAGGAAGTGTCCACGTCATGCTTTACCAGATTGGTTAGTAATTCAAATATTTTTTAATGGATTAGTGGGATCTCTTAGATTGACTATAGATGCTGCTGCTGGTGGATCATTAATGTTAAAACCTTTTGATGAAGCATATTTGTTACTAGAAGAGAATGTTACTAACAAATTTCAATGGCTCTCTAAACGGGTAAATCCTAAGGGAGTAGCTAATATTCATGATTTTGATGCTATAACTATGATAGTCTCTCAAATTGCTGACCTTTTGAAGAAAACGAATCAGTACATAATGAATTATTCTCAAACACTCCTAGTGTTAGAGGAAAATTCAGTAGGATTGATAATAGAATCTAAAACACCCTATGAGTCCTTAAATGTTATAAATAATAGGCCCAACAATCCTTAATCGAATTAGTATAATCATGGTTGGAAGAATCACTTGAATTTTAACTAAAGTAATAATAACAATGCTACTGTTAACCCGCAATGGGGAAACAATTCTATGAACCTAGTAGGAAATTTGAACAACCAAGGAAGCACAAACTTTAGACCTTCTTATCCTATAGGTTTTAATAATAACCCATAATTTAAGGAAAAGAAGTTGTCTAGTGAAGAATTAATTTTAGGTATAGGTAATCATTTACAAACTCAGGGTGTTGCGATCAAGAACATTGAGAATCAATTAGGACATATTTTCAATGCGCTTAATAATAAACCTTAAGGAACTCTTCCCAATTATGTTGAGATCAAAATAAAGAGAAAATTAAGGCTATTCAATTAAGGAATGACAAAGAATAGGAACGAGAGTGCAAAAAGAAGTTGAAACTGAGTAAGAGTTGTTGGAAATTGAAAAAGGTACTAATAAAATATATCCATACTTAGAATATCCACTTGAACCATTAAAACTTACTGTAGAAAAACCACCACCTCCATTTCCTTAAAGTTTGAAAAAACAAAATAGGGATAACCGATTTACGAAATTTTTAGAAATCCTTAAGAAATTAACAGTAAATATTCCCCTTGTTGAAGAAATAGAACATATGCCTGATTATGCAAAGTTTATGAAGGATATTCTTAAATGGAAAAGAAAGTTCATAGATCACGAGACTTTTGCACTTAGCGGAGAGTATAGTGTAATTATTCAAAAAAAGCTACCCAAGAAACTTAAAGACCATGGTAGTTTCAGTATCCCTTGTGCTATAGGTGAAAAATTGTTCTGAAGAGCTTTATGTGATTTAGAAGCTTGTATTAACCTTATGTCTTTATCAACTTTCAAAAGATTGGTAATATGAGAAATTTCACATACATCTGTAACTCTTGAGTTAGCTGATCATTCCATTACTTATCCTAAAAGATTTGGGGAAGATGTATTAAGGTGGATAAATTTTATCTTTCCTATGGATTTTTTTGTATTAGAATGGATGAAGATAAAGAAATTCCAATTATTTTGGAAAGACCATTCCTTATTGCTGGAAGAGCTATGATTGATGTTCAAAAAGGAGAATTAACTATGAGAGTTAATGATCAGAAGTGAAATTTAATAATCTGAAATCTATGAAATATCTCTCAACAGAAAAGTGATGAATGCTTTTGAATTGAAATATGTGATTATTTTAGAGATGATCATTTTAAAGAAATGTTGGAAGAGAAAACAGAATGTGAAAATTTAAAATGTGAAGATGATAACGAAATTGAAGATGATTTTGATGATATGAAGAATGAAGATTTAGATTATGTTCAGGAGAGATTTGAAATGTTGAATAATATGAAAAGTGATGATAAAAGTTTAATTTCATCTATCATAAAACCTCCTGAACTTGAAATGAAAAATCTTCATAATCATTTGAAATATATGTTTTTAGGAGAATCATCTACCTTACCAATTATTGTATCTTTGGATTTGAATGAATATCAAGAACAAAAATTATTGGATACTTTAATAAGATACAAAAAGGCTTTTGGTTTGACCTTAGCTAATATTAAAAGAATCTGTCCTTCAATCTGTATGCATAGAATTTTGTTAGATGAACAACATCAACTAGGAGCTAATCTGCAAAGGAGATTAAATCAAATGATGAAAGAAGTAGTTAAGAAGGAAATTTTAATATGTCTTGATCCTGGAATTATTTATCCAATTTTAGATAGTGCTTGGGCATGTCCAATTCATCGTGTCCCTAAGAAAGGAGGAGTAACAGTTGATGTGAATGAATAGACTAAAATTGAAATTATACGAATAAGAAAAATTAATGGCTGGTGAATTTGTATTAATTATATAAAATTAAATTCCGCCACTAGGAAAGATCACTTTTATCTTCCTTTTCTAGATCAAATGTTGGATAGACTTGCTGGACACAAGTATTATTGCTTTTTGGGTGGATATAGTGGTTATTATCAAATACTCATTGCTCATGAGGATCAAGAAAATACTACATTTACTAGCCCTTATGAAACTTTTACTTTTAGAAGAATTCTCTTTAGATTATGTAATGCATCTACATGTTTCAAAGATGTATGATATCTACTTTTAGTAATTTGATCGAAATGGAATAGAAGTATTTATGGATGATTTTTCTGCATTTGGAACTTCATTTGAGATATGTTTAAATAATTTAGAAAAAGTCTTGGAGCTTTGCGAGAGAACAAAATTTAGTTTTAAATTGGGAAAAATGTTAATTTATGGTTGCAGGAGGAATTGTACATGGGCATAAAATTTTTAAATTTGGTATGGATGTTGACCCTACAAAAATTCATATTAGTGAGAAATTACCACTTCCTACTACAGTGAGAGGGGTAAGGCGGTTCTTAGAACATGCTGGGTTTTACAGGCGTTATATTAAAGATTTTTCAAAAAATAATAAACCTTTGTGCCAACTTTTAGAAAAAGATAAGAAATATGATTTTAATGAAGAATGTTTGAATGCCTTTGAACTATTAAAAGAAAAACTAATCACTGGCCTTATAAGTATTTCGCCTGATTGGGAGAAACCATATGAACTTATGTGTGATGCCAGTGATTTTGCAATTGGAATTGCTTTAGGGCTAAGGTATGATAAAATGTTTAAGGTTATTTACTATGCTTGTAAAACTCTTAATGAAGCTCAAACTAATTATACCACTACGGAAAGAAAATTATTAGCTATTGTGTTTGCTTTTAAAAAGTTTAGACCTTATTTGATTGAAACTAAATGTACAGTGCATATGGACCATTCAGCTATCAAATATTTAATGCAAAAGAAAGATGTCAAACCAAGATTAATCAGATTGATACTTCTAATGCAAGCGTTTGACTTTGTGATATTTGATAAAAAAGGAACTGATAATTAAATTGTCGATCATTTTTCTAGACTGGAGTATTATAAATTATCTAAATCTAAGAATGAAATTATTGAATCTTTCCCTGATGAGAAACTATACATCATTAAGGAAAGAAATTTACCTTGGTACGCTGATATTGTGAATTATATAATAAGTGATATTTTGCCACCTGATTTAGCAAGGAAACAATAAAAGAATTTTAGATATGATGCTAAATTTTACTTTTGGGATGAACTCTACCTGTATAAACAGTGTAAGGATCTTATTATTAGAAGTTATTTCCCATATGAAAAAATTGAATCAATTATTCAGAGTTATCAGGATTCAGAATTTGGAGGATATTTTGTTACTGATAAACTACTTATAAGATTCTACAATCTGAATTTTATTGGCCTACTCGTTTTAAGCATGTATACAGGTATATAAGATCATGTGATCGATGTCAGAGATTAGGTAATATTTCTAGAAAAAAATGAAATGCCTCTAAATTTTACTTTAGAAGTTGAGATCTTTTATGAATGGGGATTGGATTTTATGGGACAATTTACTCCTTCATTTGGAAATTTATATATATTGGTTGTTGTTGATTATGTCTCAAAATGGATCAAAGCAATTTCTTTACCTAAATGTTATGCTCGGAGTGTTTCAAAAATTTTAATGAAAAATATTTTTATAAGATATGGAATGTCGAGAGTGATGATAACTAATAGTGGATCTCATTTTAGGAAAAATCTGATTTAGTGATTGGTTGGAAAATATAATATTATTCATAGAATCTCTATTGCCTATCATCCCAAGACTAGTGGTTTAATAGAAGTGTCTAACCATGAAATTAAAAAAAAATTGAAGAAAATTGTTGGTCTTCACAAATTAGATTGGTCTGTGAGGATAGATACTACAATATGGAAATATAGGACTGCTTATAAGACCCCTTTTGGGATGTCTCCTTATAGACTAGTATTTGGAAAGACTTGTCAAATACCTTTATAATTTGAGCATAAAAGAGCTGAATTCTAACTTAAAGAATGCAGGTGTGAAGATTTGTACCATTGAACGAATTGGAAGAAATTAGAAATGAATGTTATCATAATGATAGGATTTATAAGGACAAAATGAAATTATGGCATGATCAGAAGATATTAAGAAAGAAATTTGAACCTAGATAGAAAGTTTTGTTATATAATAGAATATCAAAATTATTTCGTGGAAAACTAAACTCTAGGTGGATAGGACCTCTTACTGTTATAAAATTTTCTTCTTTCAGAGCTGTTGATATTAAGGATCCTAAAACTGAAAAGATATCTAAAGTTAATGTGCATAGAATAAAACCATATTTTGAAGGGTATCAACCAGATTTGAAAGAGGTTTTAATGTTAAGTCATCCTGAATAACTGAATGTTGGTCGGGCCGCGACGTTAAACCAAGCGCTTTATGGGAGGCAACCCATATTTATCTTCATTATATTTTCTTGCTTGTTTTTAATAGCTGTACTTGTAGTTAGTAATATTTGAGTCATACTCAATCATAAATATCATAAAAAGAATGGAACTTATTGGATCATATCAAAGAAGTGGAATATTTCAGACCAAAATGAAGTTCGGAGCATTTTTTAACACTAGTGCTGCCGGTAACCTATTTGGAATAGTTCAGACCAAAATATTTTATCAAAGAATGGGCACCGCCGGTAACCTATTCTAGAGAGCAACACCTTATTTCAGGATTTGGAAACAGCCGGTGCCCTATTTGGCGCAACCGGTGCTGAAGGTCTGGTGACGATTTTTGGAGTTTAAAATTTTGGTTTATTGCAGGTTTTGGTGGTTTTAGGCGGAATTTTCTTTGTTTTAACTCCTCAAACTCAATTTTAAAATCGTAAACTCCAGAAAAATGAAATGTTTCATTCCAAATTTGCATCCAATGAATTCCAACTATGTAGAAACCCCAAGATTTAAAGGTTTTAACCGACGAAAGTTCATCAATTTTGACGCACAATGATTGTTCAACAAAGTGAAGATGAAGAGGAGGATTAACAAAAAAAGACATTTTGTGAATCGAATTTTGGATACTCTAAGTACTCGAGTAGAAGAGATTATTTTGCAGAGGCAGTGGGAAGTGCTATGCTACACTACTGCCGCTGTAGTCATTCTTGTTCTGAAAGAGTTTTATGTAAATCTTAATGGAATCAACCAAGGATTCATCTATATGTGAGGCAGGTTTGTAACGTTCACTCTTTCGAAGATTAATGATTTGTTTATATTAAGAACGTGTCTATCTGTCATTATATAAATTTTGACGCGATGAGAGAAAACATGAATGAAATTTATCACTATTTGATGTATGAAGTTGAAGATTGTAAGATAAGAGACAACAGATTTGTAAGTTTTTCTACTGTATTTTTAAATTTTGTGTCGAAACAATAGCATTACTTCATTACTGCAAAGTTACTTCCAACTATAAAAACAAGCAAGTGACAAAAGAAAGTGTAATTTTAAATTTTTTTATTCAAACTGGAAAGTTGATCGATAGTGGTACTATAATTGTGAAATTTGTATTGGGATTAATCGTTCATGGATCTAAATATGGGCTTCGACATCCTTCCATCATATTTCTTCTTTGCAGCCAATCACATGTTCCATATGAAAGTTGGGAAAAAGTGCTTCTTCCCTTGAGGCCTATGGACCTAACTAATCTTTATGACTTCTAGGCAATAGGAGATGAGAATGATATGAGCCTCATTGCAGATGAACCATCTCAGACTTCACGACCTATTCAGCCTTACTTTCTTGAAACTTCCCAAGTGATTTTGAAGAAGATTAAGAAGTTGGAGATATAGGCACAAAATCTTATGAATTCTATTAATAATATATCTGATTTATTTGATCATTTAGATTGGAGGATGAAAGAAAAATTTAATCACACTGGGCGAATTGAAGAATGCTTGATAAATCTGATGAAAAGGACTGTTGTGATTGCTGAGGATTTGACCGACGAATTCATGTATCGTCCCTTCTACAATCTGTTTGTGCATCATCAATCGATGGGAGATATCTGAGGAGAAAATAGTACTGAGATAGACAATGAGTAGTGACTCTGCTTTATATTTATTATTTAGTATTTTTATTAGGCTTTCGTGTGCTTAGTGTTGGCTTGATTGACTTTGTAGTATGTGTTTGGACTTACTATGCTTGGATTCTATGTTTGTGTTTAGTTTTCAGCGTTAGAGTGTAGTGTGTTTGCAACGCTGAATTTCTATGGCTTGATGAACTCATATGGTGAATGCTTAAGTGTGTATGTTTCTGATCTGGATTTTATATATTAAAGTGATGTTTTGTATTGTTTATGTAAGTTTAATGTTAGTAAGTTGCTTAATTGATGATATAGATACCTAAAGAAGCTAATTATGTGATGGAGTAATGTTGAAATGATTGAAATTCTAAAAATTTTATAGGCCCATAAAGTAAACTGGCACTGCCGGTGCTAGAATGGGTGCTGCCGATGCCCAAATACATAGAGTTGAGCAATTAAACTTAAATAAAGTGTCGTCGGCACCTTGTCCAGCGCCGTCGACGCCCGATTACAGAAAAGGCCCAAAACACTTTAAATTCTATATTTTTTCCCTGAGACTTGCCTATTTCGTCATTTTCATTGTCTTCTACCTCCAGCCAACTCATATTTGGAATCTTGGGCTTGCTAGATCCAAAATTTCAAGCAATTTTAAGGCTTAAAAAAGTGTGACTTCTCCTGGTAAGAGCTTCACCTTAAACTAATTATTTTTCATTTTCACCATGGAAATTCCTCACATTATTTAGATCCAAAATTTGGATTTTTTTGATGAAGTTTTGAGATTTTCCATAGTGATTTAAGCTCCTACTTACTTAGAGTTGCTTTAGAAGTCTCCTACATTGTGATTTTGAAATTTACAGATTTTCTTACAAATTTTTAGATAATTTCACATCGCTCCTAGAACAAGTAGAGGCAAGAGAAAGATGGATTTTGATGATGGTAGATTTGTTAATGTGAAAGCACAATTTTTTTTCAATTCATCCCTGCATAACAATATGTGTATTAAAGACCAGGCTTTTGTAAATCTGGGCTGATCTGTAGACCAGTTAATTTCTGATCAAATTGGGAAATCTTTTTTTATTTTACTGCTGATGCAATTATGGGTACTGTTAGAGAATTTTATGTAAATCTGCCTTGGACTGAAACTAAATATGAGCTTGTTCATGGAAAATAGTAGAGTTTACCCCTGAGTGTATTAATACTTTTTTTTCAGTTAAGGGGAACTTGATATTGTGAATATGAAAACTTTGGTACTGTGGAAGCTCAAATGAATGAAGTTATTACATTTCTTATTGATGGAAAAGGGGAATGCAAAGTAAAACAAAGACATATGATTAATTTCCTTCCTTCCAATGTAGTATCTAAAACTTGGTTCTATTTCATCTCTGCTAGATTACTACCTTCTTATCATCACAGTGAAGTCACTAGAGATAGTGCAATTCTCAATTATTGTATTCAGACTATGAAACAAATTGATATTGGATTGATTATCTTCAAGAATATTCAGACTATTTCTAGAGGAGAAACCAATGGTGGGTTAGGACATCCTGCCCTGATTCATTCATTATGTACACGGTCTAGAGTTGAGTTTGATAGTACTGAGGAGTTAGTCCATCCACTAAGGCTTATTACTAAGATCATTATTCCTAATATTGAGTCTCACGTAGTAGGGAGAGGAGAAAGTATGAGTAATGATATTCCTA
Source organism: Papilionanthe hookeriana x Papilionanthe teres (assembly GCA_022702705.1). Taxonomy (NCBI): domain Eukaryota; kingdom Viridiplantae; phylum Streptophyta; class Magnoliopsida; order Asparagales; family Orchidaceae; genus Papilionanthe; species Papilionanthe hookeriana x Papilionanthe teres. Next base: position 4,955,360 of record CM040438.1, on the reverse strand, counting down.
CTACTAGCCAGGACATACCATCTACTTCTGAGGCTGATGTTATGGAGCAGTTGAGGATTCAAAGTGTCAGTATTGATAGACTCCATAGCAGGATGGATGGATTCGAGGCTTAAAGCGATGTTAATGAAGATTATATGAGGAGCAGATTTGAGTATGACATTGCTTACCATGATGCTCAGGTCAGATATATGAGGGGAGACGCTGGAGTGACATTTCCAACCTGCCCCGGCTATGTTCCTTACCGACCTGATCATGCACATGAAGTTGAGGATGCTAGTGATGATGACAAGAAGTTTTATGATTTTTATTTTCATTGGTTGTTGTAGTATTGTTATGTGTTAGTTAGTTGTTTTTCTGAGATGTGTGAAGTCTTATAAATGTATTTGTGTTAAAAAAGGAAAATGTAATGAACTATGTGTTAGTTTGTTTAGTGATGTGGATTGAGATTGTGATATTATGTTGGATGTTTAATGTTTTTTTAGTATTTCTTCACCCTGCAAATCCTTATTATTATATATATCACTGCTTCTAACTATTTCTTGCTTGCTAGCTTAATTTTTTGATTAATGCCAGCATAGCTTCTAAAGATTTCAAAATCCCAGCACAAAAATGTTAAATTTCTTTTACTCTCTATCTTTTCGAATATATTTGTAATGAAAAGCTTAAGATTGGTGGAGGGTCAAATATTAATTTTTATTTGTTCTTAATTGATATAATTTCAAAAATTATTAGAACGACTTTAGTAGTTGAAGCTAAATTTAGATAACTAAATTTTTTATTTCATTTATATATTATGGAACATTTGGATGAAAGCTTTTAGTAAATAGAAGTTAATATTATAGGGTTAAGATATTTAGTATGAGAGGATTTGACTATAGTTGACTATTTAAAGTAAAGAAAACTATATTTTTGCAATGTTAAGAGACTTAAAGAATTATGTAGAAAGAAAGGATTGTGACTTTATGATGAATTATAATGTTGATATATATTTATAAAGTAAGTAGGTGTTTCAAGTTTCAACTTTAGAAAGAGAAGAGTGAAGTTCAAAACTATTATAGGCTATCCAGATATAGTAATCCTCACAAGGAAAGAGAAAGAAAAAGAAAGGATTGAAAAACAATACCAAAAAGAGAAAAAAGAGGAAAAAAAGAAAAAAAAAGGAAAAGAAAAAGAAAGAAAATATATGTGAGGAGAAGTTTGAGGAGATGCCTAATCAAAAATTGGCTTCAAATGAATCAACCTAAAGGAAGAACTTTGTTACATTTCTGAATTTATATTTAAAAGTATTAGCCTACTTTCTAAAAGAGTTTGCATGAGCTTCCTTTTCGTATAGTATTTCAAGGCACCCTTAATATGACAAATTATGGTTCATCTTGAAATGAATAGAAAACTAGAACTCTTAGATTTGACTACTGAATATTCTTATACATGTAGTTTTATTCTGAGTTACTCAATTTCTTTCTAAAAATCTTACAATTATATTCATTTAAATAAAAACTCGTAGTATTCTATAAGTGAAAAGTTCACTACTTTGAGTTCTATTTTTATGTAGTAAAAGGATTACATGAGGACAAGTAATAGTTAAGTTTGGGAAACTTTGATGCACCAAAAATGTGTTCGATTTTTGCTATATAATTTGTACTCACTTATGGTGTTATTACACTTTAAAGGAATGCATTCTTCACGTTTTACTGCAGGTATGATGATTTCAGGTGATTGGAGCAAAAGATAGAAAAAAAGGAATGAATTTAGAGCAAAAATAGGCAAAATGAATAAATCAGCCTACTGGCGCTGTCAGCGCCAAAATACAGAAAGTTCAGAATTTAAATGATGGCCCAGAATCGCCAATGCCCTATCCAGTGTCGCGGCGCCCTATGTGGACTTAAGTCAAATTCAATGCATTTAGATGATTTTTAAAGGGTAAACTCTTGGAGAATTCATTTCTAAACTATTTCAAACAAATTTGGACGCCAAGAAAGAAAAAGAAGAGTGTGAAAGAAGTCTTTTAGAGTGAGGAAAGTGTGATAGGGTTTCTGGAGAGTGTGTGGTAAGTGATTCTTCTCTAAAGAGTGTAGGAGAAGGAGGAAAGTGAGAGATTGCTTCTTTCTTTCTATTCTAAAGAGAGAATTGAGTGTTGTAGAGAAGAGAGAAAATGATTCAAAGGAACCTCAAGGGATTTGCTTGGGGAAGAAATTGAGATAAGTTGTATTTACTTTTGTGGATTGTATGACTTTGCTTTTGTATATAAAATTCATATATTGTTGTATCTTCCTCATGAATTCTAAGTAGAATTCTATATCTTTCTTCTCGCAATGAGATGTGGTGAAGTGTTGATGTAGATTTGATGTGCCATAAAAATGTTAAGAAATTGTGATGATTTTTCACATTGAACTTCATTTACTTTTCGATCTGGCCAATTGAATTGTTAAAATTTTTTGTAAAACATTCAATCCAAAAGGACTAATTGTTCTACAACAATAGTGGAGAATTCATTCAATATCCATGAATGAGTTGCGCAGTTCATGGGAATTGAGTGTAAATAAATAGGGAAATGTGGTTTGTTGGTCGTCGAATTGGAGATTTTAGAGTGACAGACTGAAATCTCCAATTTAGCCCTAAAAGTTTGTGACTAAAGCTAAGGTTAACCTTCAGGTGAAGGGAAGTGTGAGCTTTGAAGTGAGAGCCAATATCCTCCCAGCCTAACCATAGATTGGTGACTAAGCCTAGGATTTGTCAATGTTCTTTGCATAACTTAGAAAAGGGTATACTCCGACGCGGTTAAAGAATATGAATGCTCTTACACAATACAAATTTATTATCAATCTATATCAATCACTCATCATTGAATCATTGCAGGAGAAAAGATACTTTTTCATATTCGAACCTTACAATACAAAACTTAGTGTGTGTTAGTTAATCCTATTTAGAAATTTAGAAAGTAATTTTAGCTAATTTAGCTTTACTTATCTCTGCACTGGCAACTTATATAGTACTTGAACTTACATTGTGAATTGAGTATTGGATTTCAAATCTTTACTATACTTTGAAAAGTTCCAACCTTCCTCGTTGAATCGATAACCAGGACTCCACTAGAGCCCTGTATTACTTGAACAATATGTATACTTACATATACGAGTGATTGCCTTATTATTAAATTAATCTTATTGTGAAACTGAACTGAAAAGTTCTTTTAAATATTTACGTTAGAGGCAGCACACCGGATCAGCAGACCAAACAGATGTCATGAATTCTTTAGTTTTTTATCAAACTTCACCATCAAGTAATATATCTACTCTTCGGTATAGGTACATGGCTTATGATGTAGTGCTTAATTATTTAAGCTATTGTTTATATGAGATCGGTTTGATTTCATATTTCTCAAACTAAAAATGATATTTTCCAAATTAAATATATATTTGGATTGGTAGTCAGCATAATGGGTATTGGTGGGCTATTGTTATGGAACAAAAGCCAATTTACTGTCATCATTGTAAAATGTTTGGACATTCTATGGGGGACTGCTTTAGACTTCATCCGGAGATGAAATCTAATTTAGTCAAAACTACAAATCCTGTAATATCTAAAAAGAATGAAACTTTAATTGGTGTTTCAACTAGGATTTCTGATGGTCAGTTAAATTCTAATGCTTCAGTTACATATTCTTTTGTTCCTACTGTTATTTTAGATCATGCTCAATCTATTTCTAATCCAATTTCTGTATTGGATTCTGTGATAAATGGATTAGCTAACTCTATTAATTCTTCTGAAGTAGTAGATTTGGAGACTAATCACGTTGAAGCTGTCAATCCTAGGGTTGTTAATCCAGCTAATTCTTTTAATATTGCTTCTGGAATTGATTTTGTCAATTTATCTGTTAATCGTGATGATGTTCATCTTCTAATGGAAGAATGTATTGATGATGGTACTGCTAGAATTGCTAAAGTTTTAGATGAATCAGCCAATCATTATCTTTCTATAGTAACTCTTCCTAAGCCTTTGGAGTATCCTATCTTTCAAAATGTCTCTCAAGGAGAAGTTGTTGTAAAATCTGATAATCTGGCTGCCGCTTCAAATGAACTTAAGGAGGATTGGATGATTCAGAAGTCCAAAAGAAATAAGGGTTTGGAAGCAAAAAAACTATCTGAGGCAAATATCATACAATCTTCATTTTCATCTTCTTTTTCTAGACTTACTAGAGGGAGAAGATTAAATAAGAATGATTGAATTCTTATGTTAGAATATTAGGGGAGTTGCTAATCCTGGCTCCCTTAATAAAATTTTGAATTCTCTTAGAGCCTTTAGTGAGTTCTAACTTGCATAGATTCACTAAAAGATTCTCTGGATACAATTTCTATTTCAATTATTCTAATAAAATTTGGATATTCTATAGAAAAGAATTGAAGGTTAATATTTTCTTGATCATTATCAACTACTACATTTTCAGTTCCAATTAGAAAATTTTCATGGTTTTGCTTCATTTGTGTATTATGGTTCTTCTTCTAATGACAGAATTGATCTTTGGAATAATTTACATCAAATTAGCCATTTAATGACTGAAGGTTGGATTGTGGGTGGTGACTTTAATTGTATTGCACATCCTAGTGAAAAAAAGAGGGTCAGAATTCTAATCTTCAGTCTATGCTGAATTTTACAAATAATATTAAGTCTGCTAATTTTTTCATATTGGCTTTGAGGGTTCTCCTTACACTTGGAAGAGAGGTTCTATATTTGAAGGACTTGATAGAATATTGGATAACCAATGTTGGCTTAATATGTTCCCTATCTCCAAAGTTAAACATTTAGAAAGACTGAGATCAGATCATACTCCTCTGCTTGTTATGTTTTCTCCTTTTACTGTTGTCAAGAATTCTGCTTTTAGGTATTTGAATGTTGTTGACCTCAATTTTGGTGATGTCTTTTGCTTCTCTCTTTAGTATTTAGGATCTAGCCTTAGGCTTTTCCTTTAACTAATCTTAGAGGAATAGAAATGGAACCCACCACTTAGAAATTCAAATACTTCTTGACTCCCTACAAACCCCACAAGCTTGATTGTAGACCCCTAATCACCTAGAGGGTTGAAATCAAATGTGGAGGTTTAAAGGATGAGTTCCCTATGACTTTTCGGCCTCAGAATACCCCGGATGGCCCGGTCCGGTGAGGGTTGACTTGCACATACACTACACTCTCACACACATTCCAAGTCCTAAAACCACACTCTCACCCAACTCGACTTCCTGACTCATGTAGGTAATTCATATGGATGGGCCTTAACCCCTAAGCCCCTAGCTAAGAGGGTTAGGAACAACATAGTGAATGCCTCATATGAGTCATCTCATGGCTCATATGGGCTTAATATGGCTTCATGGCCCAACCAAAATGATTCCATTTCACTCACACTTGATCAATCTTCTTTTTTCAAAATTTCGGTTTTTGACCCCCGGGACCCACCAAGCCTACCAAATACACTTGAAATGGCCCAAAATTTGCAAAATTATCGAAATTACCCATGATTCCTCAAAATTAATCCTAAAAACTTCCCACCACTCAAATTGACCATCTTTGGACAAAAATACCAAAATTTCTAAAAATACCCCTAAACCCCCCCAAAATTACCAAAATACCCTTTTACCCCAAAAATCCAAAAAATTCTAAAAATTCCCAAAAAAATCCAAAAAATCCGAAATATTCTCAATTTCATTTTGTTCAACTACACCATGGGCCGTTTTTGCCAATTTAACCCACTTTTACCAAAACCCCCAATTTGACCCATTTTTTAAGCCAACTGAACCCAATGTCAAACCAAACCACCCCAATTGACCTCAATTTTCATCTAATTCAATTCTAAACTTCCCTTTAATATCCCCAATATCAATTTATACCAAATCCAAGTCCAATTTAATTGACATTTGGGCCCAATTCCAATTTGGGGCTTAAGGCCCAATTTTGACCCATGACCCAAACCTAGCCCAATTCAACTCCAATTGGCCCCAAATCTTTTCTAAAGCCTTCCTTACATCCCCATAAAAAACACTAACTTGATTTGCCCAAAATTTGAAGCTAAACTCCACCCAAACCTAACCCAAAACCAAAATCCCTTAAATTGACCTTAGCCCAAACCTAACCCAAATGGGCCCAAATCCCAAAATTAAAGCCCAACCAAAGTTGAAAACTAATTGTAACACTCCCATAAACATTTTTCAAAATTAGTTTTACATCAAATTCAAACTTAGCCCAACCTTAGCCCATGTTAGCCCAATTTGGCCCACCTTGGCCCCTTTACCAAAAAAGCCCAAATTCAACCCAATTCTACTACAAATCACACCAAATTGATTCCAAACCATTCATGAAACATCCCTAAACTAAACCCAAAATATATTTGGCATGGTCTTTCACAACATTCTTCATCCAAAAGTCCATTTTGAAATATAAAGGCCCACTCATTTAAGCCTTTTAAAAAGCCCACTTCCACCTAACCCAAAAGCCGAAAAATTCATCCAAAGCCCACATGACAATTCCTTCTAATCATCCACTTGATAATATCATTCCCTAAAGTTTGAAACCTATGATTAAATCATTCCAAGTTAGGCTTTATCCAAATTCCCATCAAAATGCCAAAATTCCTAAAATCCATTCCAATGAAATTGACTAAGCCATCCCCAAGCCCAAATGAAGCCATGAAGCCATCCTTAAGCCCCATGTAAAGCCATGAGAATTTTGACATGTGACCATCCCATAAATGGCAAGAGGAGGAGCCTCTTTAAGAATTCTCTTAAAGATGATTAAACCTTTTCATGCTTCCCCTAAACTATGTTTAAACTTAAACATGCTTGGATAGTGACTTATCCCCACTAATCTAGCTGACTCACCTGACCTCCCTCAGCCCAAATCAGAGCTTGGAAAGGTGCACCAAACCCAAACCCATAGGATGACCAAATTGAGTCCAAAAAAGCCCCCTTACCCATTCCATTTTGAATGAAGCTTTCTACACATGGCCAATCTCTATTGCTTGCACCATTGCCAACCCCTGACCCTCCTGATGACAACAGTGACTTGACCCTGGCCGGCCAACCACCATAGCCGCCGGAAACCACCAGGCTGAGGGCACCCATGTGAGCCAATTTTTGAATTTCTCCTTGCTTAGTTGTCCCAGCCCAATTGAACACCATGGCTGTTCTTCCCTTGTCCTGAGCAGTTGATCCAAGCCATCAAACCCCCCTGGTGAGCCCTCCAGCCCACCTCTATTTAAGAACCACCTCCTCTCGGCCAAAAAAGGTGTCGAACCAAACCTTACCAAAACTCGCCAAAATCACTCCGCATCCCTCTCCGTACATAGAGAACTTGATCTCCACCGAAATCCAAGCATTAAAGCCCTCTCCGTGAGTCCAATTTTGGAGTCGAAATTCAAGCCCAAAGCCGTGACACTTCACCACAAGCCGAGCCAATCATCAAATCGATCGACTCTACACCTTCACTCGTACCAAGAGGAGAAGTTCCCCAAGCAAAAGCCCCCTCACTGTGCCATCCATTGCTTCAAGCCTCCAAGCTTTGTGATCGACCTTGGTCACTTTTGTACCTAAGCATTTCCCCAGAGCAAGAGACTTCATCTGGAGCTTGCTTGGACTCAATCAAAGGTGACAACCCTCAGATCAAAGCTTCACTTCTCTGAGCAAAGGTATCAACTCACACTTCCTCCCGAGCTCCTGGAGATTCTCCATTTAGTTTGAGTTGATTTCAATGCACCTTAACCATATAGATGTGTTCGTCTCTTTAAGACGAATCGATAGAGTATAAGAACGTAAAAATCCATGGAGAATCAAGTGAGATCTTAAGGTTTTAGTGTGGACGGTCACGAGTGCACACTAGTCGGAGACGAAGATCAGGAGCCGTTGGATCGCGCGTGTACCGAGCGGACGGTCGAGATCAAGCCGGACAACATAATGGTACGTGAATGGCGGGCCCCCGTATCGCTGACTCAGATGGTCGCGCCGAATCAAGGAGCAACGCATGGGCTTTCGATCCGGACGAGGATGATGCGGCGCTGAGTCGGATAAATAGAAAATTATGATTTTTTGGATTTATTTAAATACCAGAACATCAAAAATTCATATCTTTGCACAGAAAAATTACAAAAATAAAATAAAAATACCCTCTTGCTCAGTGGACAGAGGAGAATAATGTGTAAAAAAATCAAGTTAATTGGATGAGTATTTTATTTTTAATAATTTATTTACTGTTTCCAATGTTTTGATTATCCTTTTGCATAGACAATTCACCATGGCATGAGACCATAGGGCTTTTGAAGCCTCTGATCCTAGAAACATTTCCTGAATTTTTCAAGGTCAGAAGCCATCTCTGTGAAAAGTTATTGATTTTTCAAGTTCATGTCACTGTTTTATGTATTCTAATTCCAATAATTAGCATGTTGTAAAATAAATTCTAGAAAAATTTGGAGGTGTTTCTTAGGACCAGGGGACCCTATGAAAAATATATTTTGAGTTAATTCATTCATAATAGCCCTTATTGGTCTAAACTCCCAAAATTGAATTTGAATTAATTAGGGTTAACCACAAATCAAATTGACTTGAAAACAATTCGTCATTGCTCTTTAGGGTTAGAGGAACCTTACATAAAATTTTGAAATCAATTGGACTTGATTAAACCCACCAAATGGATTGATTAAGCCTCATAAGCAAAATGGAACTTTAAAAATTCATAACTCCAAAAATACTTTTCAAAAATTCACAAAAACAGTTTTGGAGCTTCTCTGATATCAGGGGAGTTCAGGAAAATTAAAATTAGAATTTTCTAAAAAAGTTGATTTTTCACAATATTTTAATATTTTAATAATTAAAAAATAATAAAAATCACAAAAATATTAAAAATCATAAAAATGTCACATTTTGACTCCTAATCACTTATGAACAAACCAAATATTTTTCCTAAGTCCCTAGGATAAGATATTGAATTTTAAAGGCTTAATGTAATTTTTAATATTAAAAAATGAATTTTCAACCTTTTTCACTAAAATAATTCTAATAAATCAAAGAAAAATGAGAAAATCATAAAATTTGTTTCTCTAGACTCCTTGAGGTTAGAGAAATTTTAAAAAAATATAAAATCTATTTTTCAATTTTTATTTTATTTTAAAATTAATTAAAACTCTAAAAGTCAAAATAATTATAATAAATAAAATATAATTCAAAAAATTACCAAAATTGGTCAAAGTGGTTCTCTGGTCATTAGAAATATTACATAATTTTTTTAAGGTCAGAAACTTTACCTTGGTCATGTTGTTGAATTTTCTTTGAAAACCCCTATTTTCTACTAAAAATAATTATATAAATAAATTAAAGTCAGAAAAATCACATTTTCTCCTCTAATGTCTTAATTGACATGTGAGTGAGGTGACATAAAAATTTCAAATTCATTTCAGCTCAATTTAGTGAGTTATGAAATAAATAAGCCCAAAAGGGCATAAATGTAATTAAAGAATTTTAACCCTTAATTAAAACCTTAGGTTTAATCAAAATGGAGGATAAATTTTTTTATTTTAATTTTCTCATGGATGATTGAAACTTAAGGAAATTAAAAGTGTAGAAACCCATTAAATACTTTGAAAATATCAAAATGAAACTGTAATTAATTAAATAATTAAAATTTTGGAAAGAATATATTTATAATTTGGATTATTAAAATAGGGATATTATTAAGAGGATATTTATTCTTTAATTTAAAAATCCCTAAATAAACCACTTCAATAATATTTAGTTCTTAATCAAAAATTAAAATAATAATCCGAACTAAATAAATTAAAAATTAAAAGAAGATAACCCTTAAATGAATTAAAGCTTAAAATGTTAAATGGTCCAATAATTAAAATCAAATTTAAAATCTTGGAGTTAAATTAAATTAGATCAAATTAAGTCAAGTCAAAGTTTAAATTATATTAAATTAATACCTTAACAATTAAATTAAATTAAATTTAAAATATTGAAACCAAAGTTAAATTAAATTAAAATTAAATTAAAATTAAAAAATTAAAATTAAATTAAAATTAAAATTAAATTAAATTAAAATTAAATTAAATTAAATTAAATTTAAATTAAATTAAATTAAATTAAAATTAAATTAAATTAAATTAAATTTAAATTAAATTAAATTAAATTAAATCAAATTAAATTAAATTAAATTAAATCTAATTAAATTAAAATAAATTAAATTAACATCACTTAACAACAAACCTAAATGAAAACATTAAGAGTAAAATCGAAACATATGAGAGATTTCAACACCTTTTGAAATATAATATCACTTAATGTGTAAAGATTTAAATTAAATCTAAAATAATTCGAACCCTATTCCAAACTTAATAATCATTAATTAATTTTTATAACTAAATTAAATCAAATTAAATCATTAAAATATTTATTAGTTTTCCCTTAAAAGGCTTTTATTGTTATAACTCTGTACGGCTTATTTTTTAATATAAGTGTTGTATTTTTGAAAAGAGGTCACCTACAGAAATTGTCGGCGAATTTTAATTTAATTTAAATAAATAATTTGAAAAGTAGTATTTGATTTTGAAAATAATTTTAAATTTGAAAATTTTAAGATATGAAATCAAGCTGATCTCACATCCCGAATAGTTTATATAAACGAGCACCGCACCACAAACCGTATATCTATCCCGGAGAATAGACACACTCGCTCGATGATGGGGCTTGGTTAAATAAACTAGAAGATTTCAGTGACATCCGTTTGGTCTACGAACCAATTTTATAAGCCGACAAGTTCCCCTGCTTAATATGAAAGCATTAAACAGGGTTTATATTACTCGGGTTCTTAAAATTCCCTATAAGGGCAAGCCCCTATAGTTAATTACATCTTAAGGACAAGAATCACCTAAGAAAACACTCGATAATAATCAGTAGTTTTGCTCTCAAGAATTTCAAAGTTTAAGTTTTCAAGGGATTGAATTTTGGAATTTCAATAGGGAATGGATCAAATTTGGAACATTTTATTTTAGGAATTCAAAGGAAGAAAGGTAGGAGAAATCACAGATTCGAAGCGAACTTCGGTAATTTCCCGACTATCCTATTGTTTGGCTTGAATTTAGGAAGGCCCTAATGTTTATTTAATGTTTTGATCTTGCCAATTTTTAATTAATTTGGACTTATATATGTATGATAAAGTCATATAAATAGCCTCGAAGATGTGAGAGTTTATGCCGTACCAAACGACTACCTCGGAGTCCTAAGACCGGTTAGGGCTTAATTTACATGACATGATCATGCAAATGCCTAACAAAAGGTTGAGGATTTATGTTGCACTAGGCAAACTACCTCGAAGTCCTATGGTTTGGTTATTTAATTCTAAGAAAGTTTTGCTGAGTAAGACTCAGGTTTTGCTGATGACGATGGTCGTGCTGCCCACCATGCTCCAAGCTCCTTGTTGTTGCAGAGGGTTTAGTTATAGAAGGTGAAAATCAAGAGATGAGAAAAGTGTTCTGGTTTAGAGAAGCTCTTAATTTCCAAGTGTTTTTTATGTTTTAATTAAAACAAATCATAAAGTTGATTATAACAACACCGGTTAAGATCCCACGGTTCCATCCTTCCGGCATCGTTATTTTTATCGGATTAACTTAGTCCAGATAAATTTGCTAAACTCAACTAAATGAGTTCCACACTTTCATTTAGCATCGTGGGAAATCCCGTTAGCAACATGTAGGTTACATCATCTGAGGTATTCCCGATCATCCAATAAGACGTTTTAATTTAGTTGTAGTTGTAGTTTTGTTTTGTTGGTGATTAAATTTTGAGTTGTTTTATAATTTGAAATGTTGTGGCGGTGAATTTTATCTTGTAATGATTTTTAATTTAGTTTTGGTTTCAGTTTTAGGGACTATCCTAAAGGTTTTGGTTTTCATGCAACAATTGTTTATCATGCAAGAAAAGTAAAGTGCATTTGCAATAAAATAAATGCGTACCTGGAGGGTCTTCCCGTCATCCCAAGCTGCACTTAAAACACATGTTAAAGCATTTAAATGTTTCATCAAGTACCTAGGTAAAGCTAAGGGAAAGGTCTTGGTTATCTACCAAAGTCCTAATGGTATAGCTAGTCATCTCCTATGACATCTAGGTTCTTGTGTTTTGGTTTAAGGACGATTTTCTTCATCAAAGAACAATTAAGTTCAATTGTTCTTATAAATATCCTATCATATCGAGGAAGTGTTTAAGACGAGTCTTAAACATCTTTTCAATACTTCTAGGATTATTTTAAGTCCAAGAGAATTTAATTATACATGTGAATTAATCATCTAGGAGTTTAAATTTTGTTATCTTGCTCATTGAATTAAGACATTTGAATATCCTATAAGTGAAGTAACACTTCACTTAATACTCTGTTTATGAGTTATGACAATAAGAGCTTTTGAGGGCAAATTGATGTTTAAGTGATTTGTGATTTAATTTAATTTTAATTAATGGGTTTAAGTTTGGAATAGTGTTCAAGTTGTTTTAGATTTATTTTGAATTTTTTACGTCTTAGGTGATGTTATAATTAATTTAATTTAATTTAATTTTAATTTAATTTAATTTGGATTAGTTTTAATTTTAATTTAATTTTATTTTTAATTTAATTTTAATTTTACTTTAATTTGATTTTATTATTATTTTATTTAATTTAATTTAACTTAATATGTTTTTAATTTAATTTAATTTAATTTAATTTAATTTAATTTAATTTAATATGTTATAATTTAATTTTAATTTAATTTAATTTAATTTTAATTTAATTTAATTTAATTTTAATTTAAATTTAATTTAATTTTAATTTTAATTTTAATTTTAATTTATTTTTTTATTTTTTATGTTTTAAAGATGATTTAATTTAATTGTTAAAGTATTAATTTAATTGAAATTTTGGAAGGATTTAATTTAAATGTTTTAACTATAATTTAATTTAATGATTAAGTCTTTTAGCATTTTAAATCTTGAGTTTGGATTATCATTTTAATTAGGAATTAAATATTATTGAGGTGATTAATTAAGGGATTTTTAAATTAAAGAATAAATCTCTTCCTAATAATATCCCTATTTTAATAATTCCAATTTTTCATTATTCTTCCAAATTTAATTAAGGTTTATTTTAATTATTTTCAAATTGTTTGGTAGGTTTCCACCCTTTAATTACCTAAGTTTCAAACATCCAAAATCAACTTAGTATCAAATATTTTACCCACCCCTTTAATTAAACCTAAAATTTTTAGTTATAGGTTAAAAAATTTTAATTACCATTTTGCCCTTTAAACTTACTAATTCCATAACTCACTAAATTGAGCTCAAATGAATTTGAAATTTTTTATGTGACTTCACTCACATATCAATCAAGACATTAGAGGAGAAAATGTGATTTTTCTGTATTTAATTTATTTATGTAATTATTTTTGGTGGAAAATAGGGATTTTCAAGGTAAATTCAATAACATGACAAAGGGAAAGTTTCTGTCCTTAAGAAAATTATGGGACATTCTTAATGACCAGAGGACCACTTGGACCAATTTTGGTGATTTTTTGAATTATAATTTTTTTATTATAATTATTTTGAGTTTTGGAGTATTAATTAATTTTAAAATAAAATAAAGGTTGAAAAATGAATTTTATATTTTTGAAAAATCTCTGTGATATCAAGGAAACCAAAGAACTAATTTTTTTAATTTTCTGATATTTCTTTGATTTATTAGAATTATTTTAGTAGAAATGCTATAAAATACATTTTTTAATTTTAAAATTACCTTAGGGCTTTAAAACTTAATATCTCATCATAGAGACTTAAGAAAATATGGGGTTTGTTCCTAAGTGATTAAAATTCAAAATATGACATTTTGGTGAATTTTATTATTTTTGTGATTTTTATTATTTTTAATTATTAAAAATATTAAAATAATGCAAAAAATCAACTTTTTTAGAAAATTGCAATTTTAATTTTCATAAATTCTCTTGATATCAGAGAGGCTCTAAAAACAATTTGGTGAATTTTTTAAAAGCATTTTGAAAGTTATGAATTTTTAAAGTTTAAGTTTGGCTAAATGGCTTCATCAACCCATTTGATAGGGCTAACCAAGTCTAATTGACTTCAAACTTTTATGGTGGGTTCCCCTGATCCTAAAGGTCAGTGGAGAATTGATTTCAAGTCAATTTGATGTATGATTAGCTCTAATTAATTAAAACTCCATTTTGGGTGTTTAAGCCAATTAGGGTTATTTCAAGTGAGTTAACTCAAAACCTATTTTTCCTAGGGTCCTCTGGTCATAAGAAACATCATCAAATTTTCCTAGAATTTATTTCTCAACATGCTAATTATTAGAATTAAAATAATCAAAACAGCAACATAAATTTGAAAAATCAATAACTTCTCATAGGGATGGCCTCTGACCTTGCAAAATTCAGGGAATTTTCCCAAGTTCAGAGGCTTCAAAAGCCCTATGGTCTCATGCCATGGTGAATTTCCTATATGCATGGAGAATTAAAACAATGCAGAGAGTAAATAAATCATTAAAAATAAAATACTTAATGAAATTACATGATTTCTTTTCCACATTATTCTCCTATGTTCACTGAGCAAGAGGGTATTTTTATTTTATTTTTATGATTTTTCTACACAATGTTATGGATTTTTGAAGTTTAGGGAATTAAATAAATCAAATAAATACCCTAATTTTCTATTTAAAACGGCAGTGCTGTCTCATCCTAGGCATCTCCAAAACGCCGCGTGTCGCGCTACCATTCGACGCCGCCACTTGAGTCAGCAGCTCGGATCCCGCCTTTCGCGTATCATCCACTGATCCGACCCGATCTGAGCTGTTCGTCCGCGCGTGTATTGAATGGACGGCATCCGTTCATTGTCCCCAGCCGTTCTCACCCGAGAGCCGTCCACACTAAAACCCTAAGAACTCACTCATTTCTCAATGGATTTTCATGTTCTTATGCTCTATGAATTCGTCTTGAAGAGAAGAACACATCTATACGGTGATCATGCGTTGAAATTAAAGCATTTGAAATAAACAATCTCCAGAGGCTCGGGATAAAGAGTTAGCTCATACCTTAGCTCAGAGAAGTCTGGCTTCGATCTGAGAGTTGTGTCACCTTTGATTGGGTCCAAGCAAGCTCCAGATGAAGTCCTTTGGCCTAGTGAATTGTCCAGGTATGATTTTGACCAAGCCCAATTTCAACCTTTTGGTAATTTCAAGGGTTTTGGGTAGGCTAGGCGGGTTCGGGGTCCCGGGGGTCAAAAATTGAAAATTTAGAAAATTGAAGATTGGGTAAATGTAAGTGGAATGAAATCATTTTGGTTGAGCCATGAAGCCATATCAAGCCCACATGAGCAATGAAGGGATTCATTTGAGGCATTCACTATGTTGTTCCTAACCCTCTCAGCCAAGGGCTTAGGGGTTAAGGACCATCCATGTGAATCATCTTCATGAGTCAGGAGGTCAAGTTGGGTATGGGTGTGGTTTTATGAGGTGTTTGAAAGTGTAGTGTATAAGTGTAGTGTGTGTGAAAGTCAGCCTTCACTGCACTGAGTCACCTGTGTGCGGTCCTAAGGCCAAAGAGTCCTATTGGAACTCATCCTTTAAACTTCCACATTTGATCTCAACCCTCAGGTGATTAGGGGTCTACAATCAAGTTTGTGGAGTTTGCAGGAGTTAAGAAGTGGTTTGAATTTCTAAGTGGTGGGTCCCAATTCTAATCCTCTAGGATAGTCAAAGGAAAAGCCTAAGGCTAGATCCTAAGTACAAAAAAAACGGAAGAGAAGACCTCATCAAAAATGAGGTCAACAAATGGACCCCCAATAGGTGTGGTGAGCTGACGGAGCACACCGCGCGTATTGGTGTTGACCGAAGTGATCAACGAAACCAACACAGAAGTCCAAGTGACAAACTTGGGATAGAGTAGAAGAGTTTCCTCTAGGGAGTGTCAAGTTTATCTCCGAGACTGGAGATTCCTAAACTCTCGCTGGGTTAAGGAAAAAGAGGTGAATTCCAAATCACAAGATCTGGGGAATTTCGATTTAGATTTCATTTTGTTTCAGTTTAAGTTTTGATGTGTGAGCTCAGATTTTAGTTCGAGTTTCAATTTAGATCAAGTTTTGTTAAAATTAATTTGAAGGGATTTGAACTTGAATTGAAAATTGGAATTTTGTTGTTTTAGATATAACATCTTCAACCTCAACGAAAATTGAATTGATTGGATTGAACCATTACAATGAGGAAAGAACTCAGAGCAATGCGATATTGGATGTAAAATCCTTAACCTCAACAGCTTGATTTGGTGTGCTTCATTGCAATAAGGAGAGAACCTAAAGCAATGCGGTATTGGATGTAAAATCCTTAACCTCAAAAGTTTGATTTTGACGTATTTCATTGCGATAGGAAAAGAACCTAAAGCAATGCAGTATCGGATGTAAAATCCTCAACTCCAAGAATTTGATTTTGATGTATTTCATTGTGATAGGAAAGAACCTAAAGCAATGCAAGATCGGATGTAAAATCCTCAACCCCAAAAGTTTGATTTTGATGTATTTCATTGCGATAGTTAAAGAACCTAAAGCAATGCAAGATCGGATGTAAAATCCTCAACCCCAAAAGTTCGATTTTGATGTATTTCATTGCGATAGGGAAAGAACCTAAAGCATTGCAAAGATCGGATGTAAAATCCTCAACCCCAAAAGTTTGATTTTGATGTATTTCATTACGATAGGAAAAATCTAAAGCAATGCAAGATTCGGATGTAAAATCCTCAACCCCAAGAATTTGATTTTGATGTATTTCATCGCGATAAGGAAAGAACCTAAAGCAATGCAAGATCTGATGTAAAATCCTCAACCCCAAGAATTCGATTTTGATGTATTTCATTGCGATAGGGAAAGAACCTAAAGCAATGCAAGATTGATGTAAAATCCTCAACCCCAAAAGTTCGATTTTTATGTATTTCATTGCGATAGTGAAAGAACCTAAAGCAATGCAAGTATCGTATGTAAAATCCTCAACCCCAAAAGTTCGATTTTGATGTATTTCATTGCGATAGGGAAAGAACCTAAATCAATGCAAGTATCGAATGTAAAATCCTCAACCCCAAAAGTTTGATTTTGATGTATTTCATTGCGATAGGGAAAGAACCTAAAGCAATGCAAGATCGGATGTAAAATCCTCAACCCCAAGAATTTGATTTTGATGTATTTCATTGCGATAGGGAAAGAACCTAAAGCAATGCAAGCATCGGATGTAAAATCCTCAACCCCAAAAGTTTGATTTTGATGTATTTCATTGCGATAGGGAAAGAACCTAAAGCAATGTAGTATCGTATGTAAAATCCTCAACCCCAAAAGTTTGATTTTGAATGGTAATTGATTTTGCAAAGATTTGTAGTGTTGATTTGAAAAGTGTGGAATTTTGGTGTTTCGAGAATTTCATGAAAGTTGTAAAAGATTTTTGTGGAAAGAAATAGATTAGGAGGGAATATGTAGATGCTACATATCCCATTTAAAAAAAGTTGATCGAAAGTTGCTGGTTTGGATTGGATACAACTCCTCGCCATCAGATCTGAATCGCAAACCTCGTGGCTCCGTGTCAATGGAATCCACCGCTTCCATCCCAGACAAGGGAGAGAGTAGAACCGATTGGATTTCAGATTTGGAATGTTGAGTTTGAATTTGATTAAGATATGATTTTAGATCTGGAAGGTTGAATTTGAATGAGATTTGATTTAAAATTTGTGTTCATTTTGTTTGTCCTTTAACATTCAAATTTATTTTATCGTTCATTTAATGTTCATGTGAATTTGGTGTTCATAATCATTTTTTTTTAGATTTTAAAGGAAAGTTTTCTTTTATTCTTTTTGTTTCTTTTCTGTTCTTTGTTTGAAGTTCACTTAACTTTAATGGCGTTTCCCAATCAATTTGCACAAAAGAGGTGAAGGCCAAAATGTGACATGGTCACTTTCATTCCAATCATATTGAAGATACATCATACAACTCGATCTGGAATACATCTCATACAATCCATATAGACTCAAAACAGACTATGTATGATCTTTGTCAATCCATCCAAAAAAGCATCCGTCAAAAAATCCATGTCCGAATAGTGAGGTACATGGTCAATAACATCACCTTCCAAGCCATCCTCGGCAAGGATGTCGTATGGACGTACGTCGGAGGTGTGATATTTTCCATGTAACTCACAACTCATAAGGCCGAAGGCTCTCTAGCTCCGGGTCCGGCCGGAAGTGGTAAGGTGCTTTCCCGTCATCCATCCTTCCGAAAGTAACCGAGATCCGCTTCATCGGTACTCCCGTATGCAATGTTTAGCGACATCCGCTCCGTCGCCCTTTAGTATCATGACGGAACATACCGGTAATGGTATCTTTACCGGCCCTCGAAACTCACTCCGGGCTCGCTATCCGGAGGTCGCATCCGAAAATGATATTACACTCGTTCGTAAAAGAAACTCGCGTAAAGGTCCGACAAAGTCGTGGTGATCTATGTGCGGGGTATGCAATACCCTTCTTGTAAATGTTAATGATGCAACTGGCTGGGTATGCAATCCGCCGGCAATACTCTCCTCATTATCATTCTCTTTACCATCTTTTCGATGACTAATGACATCGGATCTACCTTGCCATGAAGGAGTATCCCCGGTGGGTTTCCCTTCCGTCTTCTCGCGAAGTTGTAGCAAGCATCCACATCGTATTGTAATTCTCCCTTTCCCTGGCATCCATCTCCGGGGTTCCGAGTAAGTGTTTTCTCTTAGGCGGCCTGCTCGACCCATTCTTTTCAAATCCCGGATGCAATCCACAATTTGTTATTGTTCGTATTCTGAGAACACGCCTGTATGTAGCTCGAGGCCTTCTAGTATATTGATCCTCCTGCCTCTGATTCTCCCGAAGTATTCAAAAGTTTGCTTCTTTACATTCTGCATTCTTTCTAGCTCTTATTCCGGAATAATCCGTAAATGGCGAGGCTCGGTGACGTATCGTGGGATATATGGCTCAATCCCTTCACGTTCTCCCCGCATACCTCGGCTCCTCGGGATGGTCTCCGTCGGGACACTCCTCCGGGTTGCTTCCGCAACAAGGTCATGCATTATCGGTGGCTTTATCTAGCTGGCGTGGTAGCCTTCCTTCTTCCGATCTTCTCGAGATTTCCCCGGTCTTTTCTCGTTATCCTCGTAGCCGGCCTTCTTTCTTTAGGTTCCCGGCGAATCGGTATCCTCGAAGTATATGCACCGGTAGTAGCGATCGCCTCGTCGCGCCTGGTCCGCCGCTAGTTTAGTTAACATCTTCGCTGATATGGCGATTTTTATTTCTTCACCGAGTCGTCGTGAGATTAGCTCTTCATACTTCCCGAATCTCCGCGGGCGCAGCGCCGACAAGCCTGCCCTCTGCTGTAGCGACTACAAACTTGATTCTCTTGTCCTCCTCAGTGTTTTTTTCCTTTTCTCGCCGGGTTGGTGGCTTGGGCCTCCCACTTTCATTACTATCCGACTAGGCAGCTCCTCTCGACCAACCGGGACCCGACCACCTTCCTTGTATTGCAGCGCCGCCGGTGCAAAGTCCGAGTCAATCTCTATTATCGCTCCATCTTTCACCCTCTTTTCGTCAAGTGCAAGGCTTACGCCATTTCTAAAGTTCAGGACCAACCGCCCGTTCGACATTTCCCTGTGAAAAGATAAGGAAAAGGATTAGGGGTTGTACTAAGAACAAGAACATTAAGAAAATGTTTAATAGAGACAGAGTTTTCTTTTTTTTTTATTTTTTTTATTCCTTTTGTCTTTTTAAATTCAACAGGAATGAAGTGGGAAAAGATTGGAAAAAAGATTTTGATTTGGAAGAGAGAACAAGGAAAACTTTACTATCATGATTTTATTTATTTTAGCACATTTTTTATTATTTTTTTTCTTTTATTTTGTTTTTTTTTATTATTTTGGGTTCGGACCCAGTCATAAGTAATTACTTCACCCGTGCTTCTAGGGATGAAGAATGCATTCCTTCAAAACATCAGGTAGCGTAATACTTCTTCAAGTATCGTCCGTTGATCGGAAGCATATGTCGTTCTCCTTGGCAATTCACTAGCTTGTAGGAGCCTCCTGAGTAGACTGCCTCAACCACAAACGGCCCTTCCCAAGTGGGTTTAAATTTTCCTCCTATCTTGCGATGTGAAAGGATAGGTCTCTTGAGAACGAGAACTAAGTCACCAACTTTGAAGGTACTTGGGCTAACCAGTTTGTCATGGGCTTGAACAATCTTAGCTTGGTATAGTTCTAAATTCCGTCGCACCGCAAGTCTTTTTCCTTCCAGTGCTTTCCAATTCCTCTAGTCGTAATTTGGCATTCTCTTCTGTCGTGATTTTGTTTGCAACTCGCAATTCGAGTGAAGGAAGCTCGGACCTCTAAGGGTAACAGTGCCTCGGACCCATACACCAGAGCTTAAGGTGTAGCTTGCGTAGGAGTTCTGAAGGTTGTCTGGTAGGCCCATAAGGCTTCTATTAACTTCTCGTGCCAATTTCTCTTATTATCGTCCAAAGTTTTCATTAAAATTTGAACGAGAGTTTTATTAAAAGCCTCAGGCAGGCCGTTTGCTCTTGGATAGTAAATTGTTGAATACCGCCGCCGATTCCGTGTCTCCCGACAAAATTGTTTATTTGCGTGCTTCGAATGCCGATCCATTATCTGAGATGATCCTGAGAGGTACTCCAAAACTGTAGACAACTTGGTTCTTGAAAAACTGTAGCACGTGGTGTGCTTTCACTTCTCTGAGTGGAACTGACTCTGCCCACTTGGAAAAGTAATCTGTAGCCGCAAGAATGAAGCGTTGTCCTTTTGAAGATGGTGGTTCTATTGGACCCACTATATCTATGCCCCAACATTTAAATGGCCACGACGCAATTGTCAGATGTAACACATTTGGAGGTTGGTGTAGAACCACTCCGTGCACTCGGCATTGGTGACGGCTCTCGGCGATTTTCATGCGATCGGTCATCATCGAGGGCCAGTAGTACCCTAGTCTTTTTAATTTCATTTTCATCTTAGGACCCGACTGGTGAGCGCCACATAGTCCTGAATGCACCTCTTTAACAATTTCACGGGCTTCGGACCCGCCTAGGCACCTTAGCCACATTTGATCGAAAGACCTTCTGTATAACGTGTTGTTTATTAATGCGTAGGACAGAGTTCTTTTCTTGATCTGATGCGCTAACAACCTATCGTCTGGTAGTTTTCCCTGTTAGCGGGTAGTCTATTAATGGATGTCGCCAATCATCCGTGTTTTCTCGTCTCTCGCCGCAACTGATTCTTCTTCTTTTTTTGATTTGTGTATTGTTTCTATGTCGAGCTGTGATACGACCTGACGTCCGTGAACTGACACTTCCACTGATTCATCTAGCAAGCAGGCAAATTCTTTTGCGAGGTGGGCTAGCGCATCTACTAAAGAGTTTTCTTTTCTGGGAATTTCGTAGATCGTCACATTCAGAATCTGTTCCAACAGCTGTATGGCATACTAAAAGTATTGCTCGAGTTTTGGCTTTAAAATTCTGTACTGTTCGGCGATCTGTTGAATGATTAACTACGAATCCCCGTAGATGTTGATGTTTGGTATCCCCATTTGAATAGTTAATTCCAGTCCTGTTACGAGAGCTTCGTATTCTGCTTCGTTGTTTGTACACGGCTCTGTTAAGTGGTAGGAGTATCTTAACATCCCTCGCTCCGGTGTTATAAAGATTAGTCCGATTCCTGCCTTACCGGGCACTATCACTTGCGATTCTTCGTCTTTGTGTGCTGAAGATGCTCCGTCGAAATATAATTCCCAACGTCGATCATCAAGGTCTTTTAAGCTCATTATTTGTTCATCTAGCAAGTCGTCATTGAGAGGAGATTCTGCCGGCAAAGGGTGTGCTGCGAGGAAGTCTGCTAGGACTTGTCCCTTTACGGCACGAAGAGGCACGGAAGTTATATCGAATTGTAATAATATGATTGACCGCCTGGCATGTTTGCTAGAAAGCGTTGGACGGGTCATCAAGTATTGCAATGGATTAAATTTCGAGATTAGGTTGACCTTATGAGAAAGCATGTAGTGCCTGAGTTTTTGAGCGGCGAAGATCAGGGTCAAACAGTGCTTTTCAATTGTGGGATACTTTACTTCCGTCGGAAGTAAACGACGGCTTAGGTAGTAAAGAGCATTTTCTTTACCCTCATCATTGACCTGTGCTAACAGGGCTCCGAGAGAGTCGCCCAAAGCCGCGGTATAAAGTATCAACGGTCTACCTAAGACTGGGGCTGCTAAGACAGGAGGTGTCATTAAATATTTTTTAATATCCTCGAAGGCCCTCTGGCATTTCTCTTCCCAAATAAATTTGGCGTCCTTTTTAACTAATGTCGAGAAAGGCCGACACCTACTCGAGAAGTTTCGTATAAAGCGTCGAAGATATGCCAACTTCCTCGAAAAGATCGTAGTTGTTTTAAGGTTCTGGGAGGTGGCATTTCTAAGATAGCTTTAATCTTTTCTGGGTCGATTTCAATTCCACGATGTCGGACAACGAATCCTAAGAATTTCCTGGATGAGATCATCAAAAATTCAAGGTTAAATTGTCTTAATCGTTCGAAAATAATTCTCAAATCATACAGGTGGTTTTCCTTCACTTTGCTTTTGATGACCACATCATCCACGTAGCATTCGACTTGATTTTGGATGAGATCATCAAAAATTCTTGTCATCGCTCTCCGGTAGGTTGGTCCCGCATTCTTCGATCCGAATGGCATCACCGTGTAGCAATATACTCCGATCGGCGTTCTGAATGTTGTAAGTTTTTCATCTTCTGAAGCCATTTTTATCTGGTTGTATCCTGAAGATCCATCCATGAATTAGAATATTTCATGTGTTGAAGCGATGTCGATCATTAATTCTGGGATCGGTAGAGGGAATTCATCTTTTGGACATGCCTTGTTTAAATCTCTGAAATCCACACAAATTCCGATCCGACCATTCTTCTTCCCGATCTGGTACCACATTGGCTAACCAAGTCGGGTATTGCTCTTCACAGACAAATTTAGCGTCTATTAGCTTTTTAACTTCAGCTATGACTTGTTCTTCGATTTCTAGACGCATTCTCCTGGGACCTTGTCCGATCGGAATGTAGTAGGATCCACTCCTAGCTTATGGACTGCAACCTCTGGAGCTAATCTTGGCATCTCATCGTAGCTCCAAGAAAAACAGACTTTGAATTCTATTAATATGTTGATTATTTCTTTGGAGTCTTCTTTATTGAGTAAGGAGCTAACATAGATAGATCTAGGCTCTTTGCTAGTACCTAAGTTAACTTCCGTTAACTCATCTATTGTAGATTTGATCTCTTCTTCGAACTCTGGTGGAGCGTTTCCAATTTGTAAATCTTCATGTTCTTCTGTAGCTTCCATGCAGTTTTCATTAGACTCACAAGTGACAACCAAGCAAAATTCAATATCGTCAATTGATCCTGCCGTGTCGAATCCGAGACCATGCCTTGAATTGGGTGGACGACCGGAGTTATTCCATAATTTTTCAAAATGTTGTAATTGGCCTTTTGTCCATTGTCGAGGTAAGACACCACGTTGAATTAAATTTTGAACACAGGGAGAGTACCACTCAACAAGTAATTCCATTAATTCTGATGAAGTAGCATCTTCAAATTGTACATCGTTTTCAGTATTGGAAGAAGAAGTGCCACGGTAAAATTTGATTGGCTTTGCACCGCTGCTACGTACTTCTTTGACCACCATACCCTCGATCTTATTAGAATGGATCGGGGTCAGGGTCATAGTGTGTACATAGTGGTTAATCTTCTCGTAGATCGATTTATATTCCTTGTTCTTTTCATCTTTGAGAGAGATCCTGAATTGCGGTTTCTTCCGGTTTATTGTAGCTGCTTCTTTCTTGACTTCCTCTTCTTCCTCAGAGCTGTTTTCCCAATCAACGTTGATCATTGGCTTTTTTGTCCAACTGTCCCAGTGTCTCTTCCACGACCTCGTCCCCGGTCTCGACCTCAGATGCGAGTTTTGGAGAAACCTTCACCATCTCGACGTAAGGGAGTGGTGAGTTACTGTTGGACTAGAACTTCAGGTTCTTCGTCGTCCCGAACTTTCTTTGTTTCATTCGTTATGGTATCTCTGGAGAAGATTGTTTTCTTCAGAGGTGCGTAATAAGCTGCATCTTCATGGATTCCAATTTCATGTATGGAGAATGGTTGTAAGTCACCTTTGATGCACTCGTTCCCCTCCATCGTAGTATTTGATGCACTGATGTAGAGATGATGGTACCATCCGGTTTTCATGTATCCATGGTCGGCCCAGTAGAGCGTTGAATGACGTTTCTGAATCAATTATGTGAAATTTCGCGGTTGTCTTTGCTAAGTCACCGGTCTTCATTAGCAGTGTTATTGATCCGAAGGCTCTTTCTCCTTTCTGGTTGAATCCTCTTAATAACATTTTGTCCGCTTCGAGCTCGCGAGCATCAATTTCCAAGTATGCTAGCGTTCGAAGACTCATTATATCGATTGATGCTCCCGGATCCACCAATACTCCGGAGAGTGTAAACTTCCCAATTGTAACCGAATACAACGGTCGGTTGTGGTCTGTCGTCCCAAGTAGTAGGTCATTGTCCGTGAAGGTAACACCTCGCTGTTCCTTTAATGAGCAAACCTCGTCTAAGGAATCTCTGGTCATTTGAGCTAAGCAAATTTATGGATCAAGTAAGGACTTGATCAGAGCTTCTCTCATCTTCTTTGATAAGATGAGAGCGTCGTAGATGCTCAGTTTGGCTGGTAGTTTCCTAAGATGGGCTAGCACGTTGTAGTCCACTTTATCTCCACGTGTCTCGATTTCTTCCTGAATGGTTATTTCTTCTGCCGGGGTTGGTTCTTCCTGAACAACCACCTGCTTTCCTTTGTCCTTTGGACCCATTCTCGGAGGTAGAACTCTTCCACTTCTTAAATTGACTTCTGTGATTTCTTCTGAATCTAGTATTGGGTTTGCTGGTGTCTTCTTCTAAATCGGAATGACAGGTTCTTCTGGATTAGCTTCGGAGTCTGAAGGCTCTAACTCTATTGTGACTGGAGCTCCTCGAAACTCACAAATAGATTCGTTGGTTGTTGAACTCTCGTAGCCTCCTTGGTGGATGTCTTCTTTGTCATTGTGATCGTCAAGATTGTGTATGATTTGAGAATTATTATTTGTATCGGAATCGACATCCGGATTAGGTTGGTTGTCGCTAGTTACGTAATCGTTAGAAACAGTCAAAACGTAGCCAATGCCATAACCCTTATCATTATAAGATCCCACCGGAGTGAGCAAATAATCATACAGAGTCAGAGGTTCGAGGGATTTCTCCCCCGAATCGGAAACAACCATCCTAGGATAGGCAGCCCCTAGTCTAGCCTCAGGAGCCTCGGTCTTCTCTTCTTCATCAATTTTCTTCTTTTCTTCAATCGTCTCTTGTTGAGGTGATTCTTCTATTGTAAGTGATAGTGCCGACTTGACAGGTTTCGAACTCTAAATTGAGGCTCGCACCGAAGCGGTTTGGATGCGATCCAAAATCTTCTTCGAAGACTTTTTCCAAGCGGTAGTCCATCCATCATTAGTCACATAGGGATCTATCGGAACAATGAAATCCGTTGAGATAACATTGACAGAACCTCCTTTCTGGGGTTCCTTCATGTATTCTTTCGGGATCGTTATGTTCCCTTTTAGAAGATTGTCGTTGAGCCAACCTTTGAAGGTAATACAATCTTCTATCTTGTGTCCAAGCATTCGGTGGTAAGAGCAAAAGTTGGGATCACCTTTCTTGTCGACTTCTTCTGGTTTCTTAGGCTCTGGCAGTTGGAAATCTGGAGTCTTCATCTGACTGCGAAACATTTTCGGCACAGCCTCATTCTCAAACGGATACTCCCTGCTCAGAAGCTCCCTTAACATATGTTGTGGACGAGGCGATTGTTCATACTGTTGAGATGACTGATAGCTGGGTCGGGGTTGCTGGTAATTCTGTTGAGGTTGCTGATGAATTTGCTGGGGACGTTCTGGCGGTATTTGTATTGGTTGCTTGCCTTTATCGACTGCTGCGACGATCCCGGACTTCTTTTCAAAAGTTTTCACGGCTTCCGTCGTCCGTTTTGTCGATGAAACTTAATTGCTTCGCCTCCTCTTGCAAGCTTTCGGCCTTGCTTAACAACTTCTCGAAAGTCTTAATAGTAAATCCCTCGAGGAGAAGTGCTATCGGGCCATGAATGCTCTTAAGTAAAATGCCGATTGCATGCTGTTCTTGTAGCTGTGGCTCACACTTCATACTTAAATTCCTCCATCGAAGTATGTAGTCCACCAAAGTTTCGTTCGGCTTCTGTTTCTCTACCACTAAATCACCTATAGTGATGTGGTGCTGTGCTCCGGCAATTCTCTTGATGAAGAGGTTCTCTAATTCTGAAAATGTCTTCACCGAACGGTTCGGTAAATCCGCATACCAATCAAAGACGATCCCTGACAGGCTGCTGACAAATTGTCGGAAGAGTAAAGCATCACTTCCGCCGGCATTGCAACAACTGGCATGAAAATGTGCAACATGTTGTCGAGGGTTTCTGGTTCCATCAAAGGTCTTGAACAGAGGTGGTACGAAGCCTTTCAGATATTGGACAGTGTCGAATTCTTCGGGGTAAGGTCTACCCGTCCGAATGGATGTCCCACTCTTTAATTGTGCCAAGGCTTCTCGCACCTGTTGTTCCACCATGCTCTTGATATCCTTTTCCGGAATCATGCTTTGTATTGCATCCTTTTTTACCTGATCATCCCCATTGATGGATGTAATCTCCTTTCCTTCGTCTACAATGTGAATAACTTCTGGGGGTGTTTCCCTTCGGGGTTGAACCCGACTCGGAGAGTGGCTAGGGCCGGCAGCCATCTCTTCCATCCTCTTCGCCATTCGGGAGATCGTATCATCTTTCTCTTGAAGCTGTATCCTCATCACTTCCGGCTCCTCTCTTTCTGCGGTTGCAGGAACACCTTGTGAAGCTAATGAAGCTCATGTTTCAACCATGTTAATTTCTGCATATTCATCATCCATGAACTCTGACGAGTCGACTTCATCTCCAAATTTTTCTTCTCTTTCTCTTGCTAATCGTTGAATATCAGTTCTTAGTTTTTCCATAGCATCTTCTAGTGGTCTTTTCTATACATCTTTGCAGTTGTCATGCGATAGCTGTCGGGTTTCCATCTCATGAGTCCCCTTCATTGCGGTAGCGCTTTCTTCAGACTCAAGTCTCCTGACGAGACTTTCCTTTTCAGGTTGTTGTTTTAATTTTAATTGTCCGGTAGTGGGACGCCATACCATCCTTCTAGCAGCAGAAGGTCTAGGACCGAATGGTCTGTCAGCCAAATGCTGGAAGGTGGTATCCTCCCTAATTTGTAGTCCTTAAACAACGACAGGTGGACTAGCTTTCATTCTCTTATTCGGCTTTTCTGCAGCGATAACAGGTTCTACTCGCGGCCCAAGATGGGATTTGGCCGGCACCCGCCCTAAACTTCTTAAAATCTCTGATACAGGGCATTTTTCTTTCTTTGCTAACTTCTCTATCACGGTCTGTAGTCGAGCAAATGGCGTAATTCTAGCCCTTTTCTTACGGCCGTCGTTGTAATATGCGGGCTGAGGCAATTTAGAAGCAATCTTGTGGACATTTTCCTCGTCCTCTGCGGCAGAGAGGGGATGGAACCTACTTCCTCCCAAAAGTGGTATGTATTCGAGCAGCGGTGTATACTAGGGCGCTTCTGGGATTTCCTCCAGGAAAGCAACTTCAGCAGCTCTGGCTTCTCTAGCAATCCTTCTACTTATGTTCCTCCTCTGAGTCTGTGTCAGTGGTGGAACTCTCGAGCTGGACCCGATCTCGAAAATAGGAGGGTCTCACAGGAAGGGTCATCACAGTTCTGAATTTCCTTCCCCTTTAATTTGACGTAGCTTGGGTAGGTGCGCAGACAACTAGACCAGATGGGAGTAGCAATAACGATCCTTCGCGAACAACGAGTACTCCTCGACTGGAATATTTTGCAGAGGAGGGAATTCATGAGTCGACTCGAGGTTAAACTCAATCAACGCGCTTCTCGCTTTCGGTACTTTGCTTGTGAGCGAAAAAAGAGTGACGTCGGGATTTTGATGTCGGTGTCCCCGAATCCTTTTCCGAATCGAATGATTCCATTATTAGAGCGATTCGTCCTCGAAATGCACTGTGTCCAGTCCATTAACGAAGGAGAAGATCAGTTTTGGGGCTTCCATTTCTACAGGGCAGATTCCAAGTGTTAGTCCTTGAATCGTGCTTCTTCTTGTCGTAAAACTTATGACAAAAAAAGAAAGAGTCCGAACACATTTTCATTTATCTTAATGTATTTGTGGTATTAAAAGAAAATTTATTTAGATAATTATTTTTTGAAAAGATTTGTTCGCTAGGAAGGAGAATTATTAAAAGAAGGAGAGTTGTAGGAAGGGCAAAGGAATTGATTAGGAACTGGAAAAGGAAGAGAAAGTCTTGAAGAAACTTCTCGACCCGCAAGACCGCTCCTAAACTAATACCTATCAGGGGTCCACCCCTCCTCAGAAATGAGGTAAACGAATCTCGGAACCTCTCTGTTTAGGGGTGTCTAAACAGTGGCTCCTAAATCTGAGAGAATGTTGGCTACACTCGTTCAAGGTAGAAATGAACATAGTATTCCAACGGAAAGGAGAGTAGTTTGATCCACTAGGGACATGGATACACTACCGATTTTTGAAAGTAGAACTATCTGATTAAAAAAGGAGAGAGGAATCCATCCCCAGCGGAGTCGCCAGAAATATTACGGCTTATTTTTTAATGTAAGTGTTGTATTTTTGAAAAGAGGTCACCTACAGAAATTGTCGGCGAATTTTAATTTAATTTAAATAAATAGTTTGAAAAGTTGTATTTGATTTTGAAAATAATTATAAATTTGAAAATTTTAAGATATGAAATCAAACTGATCTCACATCCCCAATAGTTTATATAAACGAGCACCGCACCACAAACTGTATATCTATCCCGGAGAATAGACACACTGCTTGATGATGGGGCTCGGTTAAATAAACTAGAAGATTTGTGACATCCGTTTGGTCTACGAACCAATTTTATAAGCCGACAAGTTCCCCTGCTTAATATGAAAGCATTAAACAGGGTTTATATTACCTGGGTTCTTAAAATTCCCTATTAGGGCAAGCCCCTATAGTTAATTACATCTTAAGGACAGGAATCACTTAAGAAAACTCTCGATAATAATCAGTAGTTTTACTCTTAAGAATTTCAAAGTTTAAGTTTTCAAGGGATTGAATTTTGGAATTTCAATAGGGAATGGATCAAATTTGGAACATTTTATTTTAGGATTCAAAGGAAGAAAGGTAGGAGAAATCACAGATTTGAAGCGAACTTCAATAATTTCCCGACTATCCTATTGTTTGGCTTGAATTTAGGAAGGCCCTAATGTTTATTTAATGTTTTGATCTTGCCAATTTTTAATTAATTTGGACTTATATATGTATGGTAAAGTCATAAAAATAGCCTCGAAGATGTGAGGGTTTATGTCGTACCAAACGACTACCCCGGAGTCCTAAGACCGGTTAGGGCTTAATTTACATGACATAATCATGCAAATGCCTAACAAAAGGTTGAGGATTTATGTTGCACTAGGCAAACTACCTCGAAGCCCTATGGTTTGGTTATTTAATTCTAAGAAAGTTTTGCTGAATTTGACTCAGGTTTTGCTGATGACGATGGCCGTGCTGCCCACCATGCTCCGAGCTCCTTGTTGTTGCAGAGGATTTAGTTATAGAAGGTGAAAATCAAGAGATGAGAAAAGTGTTCTGGTTTAGAGAAGGTCTTAATTTCCAAGTGTTTTTTATGTTTTAATTAAAACAAATCATAAAGTTGATTATAACAACACCGGTTAAGATCCCACGGTTCCATCCTTCCGGCATCGTTATTTTTATCGGATTCACTTAGTCCAGATGAATTTGCTAAACTCAACTAAATGAGTTCCACACTTTCATTTAGACCGCGAGAAATCCCGTTAGCAACACGTAGGTTACATCATCCGAAGTATTCCCGATCATCCAATAAGACGTTTTAATTTAGCTGTAGTTGTAGTTTTGTTTAGTTGGTGATTAAATTTTGAGTTGTTTTATATTTTGAAATGTTGTGGCGGTGAATTTTATCTTGTAATGATTTTTAATTTAGTTTTGGTTTCAGTTTTAGGGACTATCCTAAAGGTTTTCGTTTTCAAGCAACAGTTATTTATTATGCAAGAAAAGTAAAGTGCATTTGCAATAAAGTAAATTGCAATAAAATAAATGCGTACCTGGAGGGTCTTCCCGTCATCCCAAGCTGCACTTAAAACACATGTTAAAGCATTTAAATGTTTCATCAAGTACCCAGTAAAGCTAAGGAAAGGTTTTCGGTTATCTACCAAAGTCCTAATCCTATAGCTAGTCATCTCCTATGACGTCTAGGTTCTTGTGTTTTGGTTTAAGGACGATTTTCTTCATCAAAGAACAATTAAGTTCAATTATTCTTATAAATATCCTATCATATTGAGAAAGTGTTTAAGACGAGTCTTAAACATCTTTTCAATACTTCTAGGATTATTTTAAGTCCAAGAGAATTTAATTATACAAGTGAATTAATGATCTAGGAGTTTAAATTTTGTTATCTTGCTCAGTGAATTAGGACATTTGAATATCCTATAAGTGAAGTAACACTTCACTTAATACTCCGTTTGGGAGTTATGACAATAAGAGCTTTTGAGGGCAAATTGATGTTTAAGTGATTTGTGATTTAAATTAATTTGAATTAATGGCTTTAAGTTTGGAATAGTGTTCAAGTTGTTTTAGATTTATTTCGAATTTTTTACGTCTTATGTGATGTTATATTTAATTTAATTTAATTTAATTTTAATTTAATTTAATTTGGTTTAGTTTTAATTTTAATTTAATTTTATTTTTAATTTAATTTTAATTTTACTTTAATTTGATTTTATTATTATTTTATTTAATTTAATTTAACTTAATATGTTTTTAATTTAATTTAATTTAATTTAATTTAATATGTTTTAATTTAATTTTAATTTAATTTAATTTTAATTTTAATTTTAATTTTAATTTAATATTTTATTTTTTATGTTTTAAAGATGATTTAATTTAATTGTTAAAGTATTAATTTAATTGAAATTTTAGAAGGATTTAATTTAAATGTTTTAACTTTAATTTAATTTAATGATTAAGTCTTTTAGCATTTTAAATCTTGAGTTTGGATTATCATTTTAATTAGGAATTAAATATTATTGAGGTGATTAATTTAGGGATTTTTAAATTAAAGAATAAATCTCTTCCTAATAATATCCCTATTTTAATAATTCCAATTTTTCATTATTCTTCCAAATTTAATTAATTGTTTAATTAAGGTTTATTTTAATTATTTTCAAATTGTTTCGTAGGTTTCCACCCTTTAATTACCTAAGTTTCAAACATCCAAAATCAACTTAGTATCAAATATTTTACCCACCCCTTTAATTAAACCTAAAATTTTTAGTTTTAGGTTAAAAAAATTTAATTACCTAAAATCAACTTAGAGGAGAAAATGTGATTTTTCTGTATTTAATTTATTTATGTAATTATTTTTGGTGGAAAATAGGGATTTTCAAGGTAAATTCAATAACATGACCAAGGGAAAGTTTCTGTGATTAAGAAAATTATGGGACATTGTAATGACCAGAGGACCACTTGGACCAATTTTGGTGATTTTTTTAATTATATTTTTTTTATTATAATTATTTTCAGTTTTGGAGTATTAATTAATTTAAAAATAAAATAAAGGTTGAAAAATGAATTTTATATTTTTCAAAAATCTCTAATATCAAGGAAACCGGAGAACCAATTTTTATAATATTCTGATTTTTCTTTGATTTATTAGAATTATTTTAGTGGAAATGCTAGAAAATACATTTTTTAATTTTAAAATTACCTTAGGGCTTTAAAACTTTATATCTCATCATAGAGACTTAATAAAATATGGGGTTTGTTCCTAAGTAATTAAAATTCAAAATATGACATTTTGGTGAATTTTATTATTTTTGTGATTTTAATTATTTTTAATTATTAAAAATATTAAAATAATGCAAAAATCAACTTTTTTAGAAAATTGCAATTTTAATTTTCTTAATTTTTCTAATATCAGAGAGGCTCCAAAACAAATTTTGTGAATTTTTGAAAAGTATTTTGAAAGTTATGAATTTTAAAGTTTAAGTTTGGCTAAATGGCTTAATCAACCCATTTGATAGGGCTAACCAAGTCTAATTGACTTCAAACTTTTATGGTGGGCTCCCTTGATCCTAAAGGTCTGTGGAGAATTGATTTCAAGTCAATTTGATGTATGATTAGCTCTAATTAATTAAAACTCCATTTTGGGTGTTTAAGCCAATTAGGGTTATTTCAAGTGAGTTAACTCAAAACCTATTTTTTCTAGGGTCCTCTGGTCATAAGAAACATTATCAAATTTTCCTAAAATTTATTTCTCAACATGCTAATTATTGGAATTAAAATACTCAAAACAGCAACATAAATTTGAAAAATCAATAACTTCTCATAGGGATGGCCTCTGACCTTGGAAAATTCAGGGAATTTTCCCAAGTTCGCAGGCTTCAAAAGCCCTATGGTCTCATGCCATAGTGAATTTCCTATATGCATGGAGAATTAAAACAATGCAGAGAGTAAATAAATCATTAAAAATAAAATACTTAATGAAATTACATGATTTCTTTTCCACATTATTCTCCTCTCGTTCACCGAGCAAGAGGGTATTTTTATTTTATTTTTATGATTTTTCTACACAAAGTTATGGATTTTTGAAGTTTAGGGAATTAAATAAATCAAAGAAATACCCTAATTTTCTATTTAAAATGGCGGCGCTGACTCATCCTAGGCATCTCCAAAACGCCGCTTGTCGTACCACCATTCGACGCCGCCACTTGAGTCAGCAGCCCGGGTCCCGCCTTCCGCGTATCATCCACTGATCCGACCCGATCTGAGCCGTCTGTCCGCGCGTGTATTGAATGGACATCATCCGTTCATCGTCCCCAGCCGTTCTCACCCGAGAGCCGTCCACACTAAAACCCTAAGAACTCACTCATTTCTCAATGGATTTTTGTGTTCTTGTGCTCTATGGATTCTTCTTGAAGAGACGAACACATCTATACGGTGATCATGCATTGAAATTAAAGCATTTGAAATAAATAATCTCCAGAGGCTCGGGATAAAGAGTTAGCTCATACCTTAGCTCAGAGAAGTGTGGCTTCGATCTGAGAGTTGTGTCACCTTTGATTGGGTCCAAGCAAGCTCCAGATGAAGTCCCTTGGCCTGGTGAATTGTCCAGGTATGATTTTGACCAAGCCCAATTTCAACCTTCGGAGTCCGGAACGGATGGGTGGCCCGGAGAGGGGCTTTCACCTGGGAACTCCTTCTCTGGGTCTTGTGCAGGTGAGGGTGAGTTTAATTTGACTTTGGTGGAGGATTTGGGAGTGTCCCTGTTCGGCTCGAGAATTGAGCTCCAAAATTGAGCTCAATTAGTGGGGATTAGCGCAAGAGAACAGCAGGGATCAAATGCTCTAGGTGTGGGGGAGAGTCTGGAGTGATTTTTGCAGAGTTTCCTTAAGGTTGGTTCAGCACCTCTTCATTGCCGAGAGGGGCGAGGTTTAAATAGGAGAGGCTGGAGGGCCTCCCGGGGGAGTTAGGGACCGGGATCAGCTGCTCTCGGCACGGGAAGAACAACCGCAATGGCCACTAGTGCATGGGGCAACTCGAACAAGGGAGAATTTCAATGTTTGGCTCCTTCCAATGTCTCGCCCATGGTGTTTTCCGGTGACTCCAGCAGTGGCCGGTAGGCATGAGTCACCATCTTGATCAGGGAGGTCAGGGCTTGGCAATGGTGAAGTCAATTGGGTTTGGACATGTGTAAAGGAGTTGGATCAAAATGGCATGGGTTCATGGCTATTTTTGCTCTAAATGGGTCAACCCATCATTTTGGGCTAGGTGCACCACCCAAGGCTTGGTTTAGGCTGAAGAGAAAGTGATTTGGATCAGCTTGATTAGTGGGGTCAAGTCACAATCTAAGTACAATTAGGATTAAACATGGTTTAGGGGAGACATGGGCATGGTTAATTTCCTTAAGGGAATGTGGAAAGGATCTCCTCCTTTTGCCCAATGTGGTAAGGTCACATGTGAACAACTCACATGGCTTCGCATGTGGCTTAAGAGTGGCTTCATGGCTTATATATGGCTTTGGGAAAAGTGGGCTTGGTTTCATGAAAGTTGGTTTAAGGAATTTTGGTATTTTAGTGGACAAATTTCATGAAGCTTGATTTGGAACTATTTGGTTATTGATTTTGGAACTTAGGAAGTGTTTTAAATTATGGGTATGATGAGAGAAATTTCAAGTGGGCTTTTGGAATAAGTTTTGGGCTTTTAAATTTGTTTTGGGTGGGTTTTTTAGGAAGGTTTAAGAAAGTGGGTTTTTTAAGCTTGGAAATAAATTGGTGGATGGGAAATTTGTAAAAGTTTGGGCCAAATAATTGTTGGGTTTGGTTTAGGGATGTGTCATGAGTAATTTGAAACAAATTTGAGGTGGTTTGGGTTTGAATTGGGTTGAATTTGGGCTTTTGGTAAAGTGGCCAATGGTAGGCCAAATTCGATTAACTTAGGCTAATGTTGGGCTAATGTTGAAATTGGTGTAAAATTAATGTTGGGAAATGTTTTTAGGGCTGTTTCAAAGAGGTTTCAACTTTTTTTGGGTTTGGATTTTGGGGTTTGGGCCTATTTGGGTTAGGTTTAGGTGTAGGCCCATGTAAGGAGTTTTGGCTTTGGGTTGAATTTGAGTTGGGTTTGGGTTCAATTTTTGGGCAAATCATGTTAGTTTTTTGTTTGTAGGGATGTTAGGGAAGGTTTAGAAAAGATTTGGGGTTAATTGGGGTTGAATTGGGTTAGTTTGGTTTAACATTGGGTCATGGGTCCAAATTGGGCTTTAAGATCAAAAGTGAACTTGGATTCAAATGCCAATGAAATTGGGCTTGGATTTGGTCTTGATTGGTGTTGGGGATATTGAATTGAAGTTTAGAATTGAATTTGACCAGAATTTGGGTCAATTGGGAAGGTTTGGTTTGACATTGGGTTCACTTTGGGTTAAAATGGGTCAAATTGGGGATTTTGACAAAAGTGGGGTAAATTGACAAAATTTGTCCATGGTGTGGTTGAACAAAATGAAATTGGGAATATTTGGGATTTTCTGGAATTTTCTGGGAATTTTTGGAAATTTTGGGATTTTTGGGTCAAGAGGGGCATTTTGGTAATTTGGAGGGTATTGGGGGTATTTTCTGGAATTTGGGGTATTTTGGGTAAAAAGGGTCAATTTGAGTGGTGGGAGAATTTTTAGGATTGATTTTGAGGAATTCGGATGATTTTGGAGAATTTTGGAAAATTTTGGTAATTTCAAGGGTTTTGGGTAGGCTAGGCGGGTTCGGGGTCCCGGGGGTCAAAAATTGAAATTTTAGAAAATTGAAGATTGGGTAAATATAAGTGGAATAAAATCATTTTGGTTGAGCCATGAAGCCATATCAAGCCCACATGAGCCATGAAAGGACTCATTTGAGGCATTCACTATGTTGTTCCTAACCCTCTCAGCCAAGGGCTTAGGGGTTAAGGACCATCCATGTGAATCACCTTCATGGGTCAGGAGGTCAAGTTGGGTATGAGTGTGGTTTTAGGAGGTGTGTGAAAGTGTAGTGTATAAGTTTAGTGTGTGTGTAAGTCAACCCTCACTGCACTGTGTCAATTAGTAAGCGGCCTTAAGGCCAAAGAGTCCTATAGGAACTCATCCTTTAAACTTCCACATTTGATCTCAACCCTCTAGGTGATTAGGGGTCTACAATCAAGTTTGTGGAGTTTGCAGGGAGTTAAGAAGTGGTTTGAATTTCTAAGTGGTTGTCGGCATATTTTTAGGTTGTGTTGTATTTTAAAAGGGGGTCGCCTAACAGAAGTTGTCGGCGAATTTAAATTTTAAATTTGATTTAAATATATATATAATTTAGAAAGTAGTATTTGACTTTGAAAATAATTTTAAATTTGAAAGTTTTAAAATATGAGATTAAACCGATCTCACATCCCAAATAGCTTATATAAATGAGCACCGCACCACAAACCGTGTATCTATCCCTAAGGATGTACACACCGCTCGAGGGTGGGGCTCGATCAAATAAACTAGAAGTTTTGTGACATCCGTTTGGTCTCGCGAACCAATTTTATAAGCCGACAAATTCCCCGCTTAATATGAAAGTATTAAACAGGGTTTATATTACTCGGGTTCTTTAAAATTCCCTATAAGGGCAAGCCCCTATAGTTAATTACATCTTAAGTGACGGGAATCACCTAAGAAAACTCTCGATAATAACCAATAATTCCGCTCTCAAGAATTTCAAAGTTTAAGGTTTTCAAAGATCGAATTTTAGAATTTCAATAGGGAATGGATCAAATTTGGAACATTTTTGTTTTCGTGAATCCGAAGGAAGAAA
Source organism: Papilionanthe hookeriana x Papilionanthe teres (assembly GCA_022702705.1). Taxonomy (NCBI): domain Eukaryota; kingdom Viridiplantae; phylum Streptophyta; class Magnoliopsida; order Asparagales; family Orchidaceae; genus Papilionanthe; species Papilionanthe hookeriana x Papilionanthe teres. The sequence goes on along the minus strand of CM040438.1, from coordinate 4,918,691 downwards.
GGTAGGAGAAATCACCGATTCGAAGTGAACTTCGGTAATTTCCCGACTATCCTATTGTTTCGCTTGAATTTAGGAAAGTCCTAATGTTTATTTAGTATTTCAATCTCGCCAATTTTAATTAATTAGGGCTTATATTTGTATGATAAAATCAAACAAATAGCTCTAGAAGATGTGAGGGTTTATTGTCGTATCGGACGACTACCTCGAATCCTAAGACCTGTTAGGGCTTAATTTGCAATGCAAATGCCTAACAAAGAGGTCGAGGATTTATGTTGCATTAGGCAAGCTACCTCGAAGTCCTATGGTTTTGTTGTTTAATTCTAAGAAGGTTTTGCTGAAGTAGGTTCAAGTTTTGTTGATGACGATGGCCGTGTCGCCCACCATGCTCCAAGCTCCTTCTCGTTGCAGAGGTTTAGTTTTAGAAATCATAAATCGGAGATGAGAAAAGTGTTTTGGTTTAGAGAAGTCTTAATTTCCAAGTGTTTTGTATTTCGATTAAAACAAATCTTAAAGTTGATTATAACGACACCGGTTAAGATCCCACGGTTCCATCCTTCCGGCATCATTATTTTTATCGGATTCACTTAGTCCGGATGAATTTGCTAAACTCAACCGAATGAGTTCCACACTTTCATTTAGACCGTGGGAAATCCCGTTAAGCAACACGTAGGTTACATCATCCGAGGTATTCCCGATCATCCAACAGACGTTTTAATTTAGTTGCAATCGTAGTTTTGTGTTCCGTTTGTAATTAAATTTTGAGTTGTTTTATATTTTGAAATGTTGTGGCGGTGAATTTTATCTTGCAATGACTTTTAACTTAGTTTTGGTTTCAGCTTTAGTGACTATCCTAAAGGTGTGGGTTTTCATGCAACAGTTGTTTTATCATGCAAGAAAAGTAAAGTGCATCCGCAATAAAGTAAATTGCGTAGGAAGTAAATTGCAAGAAAGTAAATCGCAATAAAATAAAAGCGTACCCTGAGGGTCTTCCCGTCATCCCAAGCTACACTTAAAACACAATTAGAATATTTAAGCAAGTTCCCAGTAAAGCTAAAGGAAAGGTTATGGTTTTCTACCAAATTCCTAATCCTATAGCCTAGTCATCTCCTATGACGTCTAGGTTCATCGTGTTTTGTTCGAGGACGATTTTCTTCATCAAAGAACAATTAAGTCCAATTGTTCTTATAAATATCCTATCATATCGAGGAAGTGCTTAAGAAGAATCTTAAACATCTTTTCAATATTTCTAGGATCGTTTTAAGTCCAAATGAATTTAATTATATAAATGAATCAATCGTCCGAGGTTTTCAAGTTTTGTTAACTCGCTCAGATGAATTAAGACATTCGAATATCTTATGAGTGAAGTAAGCACTTCATTTAATGTTTCATTTAGGAGTTATAATAATCAAAGCTTTCAAGGGTAAATTAGTATTCAAATGATTTGATTTAAGTTAAAAAGTCGCTTTATATTTAATTTCTTTTATGTCTTAGGTGACGTTATATTTAATTCAATTTAATTTAATTGAGTTTTAATTTAACTTAATTTAATTTAATTTGATTTGATGTTTAATTAATTTGATTTGATTTAATTTAATTTAATTATTTAATTTGATTTAATTTAATTTAATTGTTTAATTTAATTTAATTTAATTATTTAATTTAATTTAATTTAATTTAATTTAATTTAATTTAATTGTTTAATTTAATTTAATTTAATTATTTAATTTAATTTAATTTAATTTAATTTAATTTAATTTAATTTAATTTAATTTAATTTAATTGTTTAATTTAATTTAATTTAATTATTTAATTTAATTTTAATTTAATTTAATTTATAATTTTAATTGAGATTTTAAAAGAGTTTAATGATTTAATTAAGTCTTTTAATATTTTAAATTTGAGTTATCATTTTAATTAAGAGTTAAATGTTAATGATATAATTAGTTTAGGGATTTTTTAAATTAAAGAATAAATCTCTTCCTAATAAATATCCCTTATTTTAATAATTCCAATTTTATTATTCTTCCAAATTTAATCTATTATTTAATTAAAGTTTAATTATTTTAAAATTTGTTTAATGAGTTTCTACCCTTTAATTATTTAAATTTCAATCATCCAAATCAGATTAAGATCAAATGTTTTACTTGTTGATTTTTTATTAAACCTAAAGTTTTAATTAAGGGTTGAAAGTTTAATTACCATTTTACCCCTTAAGCTTAATAATTTCATAACTCACTAAATTGAACTTAAATGAACTTGAAATTTTTATGTGACTTCACTCATATGTCAATAAAGACATGAGAGGAGAAAATGTGATTTTTCTGTATTTAATTTATTTATATAATTATTTTTGGTGGAAAATAGAGATTTTCAAGGAAAATTTGATAACATGACCAAAGGAAAGTTTCTGTCCTTAAGAAAATTAGGGGAAATTTCTAATGACCAGAGAAGCACTTGGACCAATTTTGGTGATTTTTTGAATTATATTATTTTTATTATAATTATTTTGAGTTTTGGAGTGTTAATTAATTTAAAAATAAAATAAATGTTGAAAAATGGATTTTATATTTTTCAAAAATCTCTCTGATATCAAGGAAACCAGAGAAACAAATTTTGTAATTTTCTGATTTTTCTATGATTTATTATAATTATTTTAGTGAAAATGCTAGAAAATACATTTTTTTTTAATTTTAAAATTACCCTAGGGCTTTAAAATTCAATATCTCACTAAATAGACCTAGGAAAAATGTGGGATTTGTTCCTAAGTGATTAAAATTCAAAATGTGACATTTTGGTGAATTTTATTATTTTTGTGATTTTTATTATTTTTTTATTTTTTAATTATTAAAAATATTAAAATATTATTAAAAATCAACTTTTTTAGAAAATTGAAATTTTAATTTTCTTAGGTTCCCCTGATATCAGAGAGGCTCCAAAACCAATTTGGTGAATTTTTGAAAAGTATTTTAAAAGTTATGAATTTTTAAAGCTTAAAATGGCTAAGTGACTTAATCAACACAATTAGTGGGGCTAACCAAGTCCAATTGACCTCAAATTTTTATGGTGGGTTCCTCTGATCCTAAAGGTCAGTGGAAAATTGATTTCAAGTCAATTTGATGCCTGGTTAATTCCAATTAATTAAAGACCTATTTTGGGTGTTTAAGCCAATTAGGGTTGTTTTAAATGAACTAAGTCAAAACCTATTTTTCCTAGTGGTTCTCTCGGTCATAAGGAACATCACCAAATTTTCCTAGAATTTATTTCACAACATGCTATTTACTGGAATTAAAATACTCAAAACAGATGACTCGAACTTGAAAAATCAAGAACTCTTCATAGGATGGCCTCCGACTTTGGAAAATTCAGTGAATGTTCCCAAATTCAGAGGCTTCAAAAGCCCTATGGTCTCATGCCATGGTGAATTGTATGCATGCATGGAGAATTAAAACAATGCAGAGAGTAAATAAATTATAAAAAATAAAATATTCGATGAAATTAAGTGATTTCTTTTCCACATTATTCTCCTCTCTTCACCGAGCAAGAGGGTATTTTTATTTTATTTTTCTGATTTTTCTACACAGAGATATGAATTTTCGAAGTTTAGGGAATTAAATAAATTAGAAAATCCCTAATTTTCTACTTATCCGAGTCGCCGCCGCCGCATCCTCGGCAGCCTCCGAAAGGCCACGCGGCGCGCTCCCATTCGACGCCGCCACCCGAGTCGGCAGCCCGGCCCCGCGGTTCTCGTACCGTCTCCCGGTCCGACGCGATCCCGGCCGTCCGTGCGCGCGTGTATTGAATGGACGCGCATCCGTTCATCGTCCCCAAGTGTTCTCACCCGAGAGCCGTCCACACTAAATCCCTAAGATCTCACTCGATTCTCAATGGATTTTTACGTTCTTATACTCTATGGATTCGTCTTCAAGAGACGAACACATCTATACGGCTAACTTGCATCGAAATTAAAGCATTTGAAATGGAGAATCTCCGAAGCTCGGGATGAAGAGTTAGCTCATACCTTGGCTCGGAGAAGTGTGGCTTCAATCCGAGAGTTGTTGCACCTTCGATCGGGTCCCAAGCAAGCTCCGCATGAAGTCTCCCGGTCCGGTGAATTGTCCGGATATGATTTCGACCAAGCCCGATCACAAAGCTTGGAGGTCGGAGCAACCGGGTGGCCCGGAGATGGGGCTTTTGATGGTGGACACCTTCTCTTGGTCTCGGTGAAGGTGTAGAGCCAACCAACTTGGGAATTGGCTCACCGTGGAGAAGTGTCCCGGTTTCGGGTGGAATTTCAACTCCGAAATCGAGCTTACGAGGAGAGATGGCAGGGGATTTCACTCTGGGATCAAGTGCTCTAAGGATGGAGAAGGGTCCGGAACAATTTTGCGCAGTTTTGGCAAGGTTTGTGCTTCTTCTCCTTCATGGCCGAGAGGGGTGGAGTTTGAACAGAGTTGGCTGGGGGCCTCCTGTGGGAGTTAGTGGCTTGGGATCACCGCTTCCGGTGAGAAGAAGATCAGCCATGGTAGCCACCGGGGATGGGGCAGCTCAACAAGTGAGAATTTCAATGTCGGCTCACATGCGAGCTCTCGGCCATGGTGTTTTCCGGCGGCCCGGTGGCCGGCCGGCCGTGCAATGGTCACCATCTTGGTCGTGCGGGTCGTAGCCGGGGTTTAGTGTAGCAATCGGCAAATGCCATGTGTAAAGTGGTTGAATCAAAGTAGAAAGGGGAAGGGGCCATTTTAGCTTATTTTGGTCAACCCATGCAAATGGGTTGGGTGCACCTCCCCAAGACCTGGTTTTGGGCCGAGGAGGTCAGTGGGTCAACCTCCCATGTGTGGTGGAGTCTCCATCAAGGATTAGGTGGCAAAGCATGGTTTAGAGTGCGACATGCTTAAGGTAAAAAGGCTTAAGGGAGGCTTAAGAAAGATCCCCCTCTTCTTGCCATAAATGGACTAATGACAAGTCAAAGCCCTCATGGCTTCATGTGGCTTCGAGAATGGCTTGTTCATGGCTCCATTTGGCTTGGGAAAAGGTCAGGCTTATTTCATGAAAAAGGGTTTTAGAAATATTTGGCATTTAGGGGGTAATTTGACATGTGGCTTGATTTGGAATGGTTTAATCGATGATTTTGCAACTTAGGGGTGATTTTGATCAAATGGATGATGAGGGGAAGTGTCATGTGGGCTTTAGGATGATTTGGGCTTTTGAATTTCTAAGGAAATGGGCTTTTAGGAGGGTTTAAGTGATGGGCCCTTAAGTTTAAAAATGAATTTATGGATGGGAATTTTGTAAAGAGGTTGGGCCAAATAATTGTTGGGTTTAGCTCATGGATGTGTCATGAGTGATTTGAAACAAATTGGGGGTGATTTGGATTTGAATTGGGTCGAATTTGGGTTAGGTTTGGGTTTAGGTCAAAAATGGGCCTTTTGACCTCGGGTCGAGTATGAGTGGGACTTGGGTTCAAATTTTGGGCAAATCATGTTAGGGTTTTGTTTGTGGGAATGTTAAGGAAGATTTAGAAAAGATTTGAGGTTAATTGGAGTTGAATTGGGTGAGTTTGGGTTAAGTTTGGGTCATGGGTCCAAATCGGGCTTTAAGGCCAAAAGTGAGATTGGATCCAAATGTCAATCAAATTGGACTTGGATTTGGTCTAAATTGGTATCGGGAATGTTGAATTGAAGTTTAGAATTGAATTGGACCAGAATTTGGGTCAATTGGATAGGTTTGGTTTAACATCGGGTTCACTTTGGGTTAAAATGGGTCAATTTGGGGGTTTTGACAAAAGTAGGGTAAATTGACAAAATTGGCCCATGGTGTAGTTGGACAAAATGAAATTGGGAATATTTAGGATTTTCTGGAATTTTTTGGGAATTTTCTGAATTTTTGGATTTTTAGGCCAAGAAGGGTATTTTGGGTATTCGGAGGGTATTGGGGGTATTTTTGGAATCTTTGGTATTTTTGGGTATGGATGATCAATTTGAGTGATGTGGAGATGTTTGGGATTGATTTTGGAAAATTTTGGGTAATTTGGAAATTTTGCAAAAATTTGGGTAATTTCGACGGTTTTGGTAGGTTTAAGTAGTGTAGGGTCTCGGGGTCAAAAATTGAAAATTTGGGAAATTGAAGATCGGGTGAATTTAGGTGGAAAGAAATCATTTTGGTTGAGCCATGAAACCATTTCAAGCCCATATGAGCCATGAAAGGACTCATTCGAGGCATTCACTATGTTGTTCCTAACCCTCTTAGCCAAGGGCTTAGGGGTTAAGGACCATCCATGTGAATCACCTACATGAGTCAGGAGGTTAAGTTGGGTATGGGTGTGGTTTTAGGAAGTGTGTGGAAATGTAGTGTGTAAGTGTAGTGTAAGTCAGCCCCTTCACTGCACCAGTGCCACCTGTGCAGGGCCCTAAGTGCCAAAGAGTCCCATAGAACTCATCCTTTAAACTTCCACATTCGATTTCAACCCTCTAGGTGATTAGGGGTCTATAGTCAAGTTTGTGGAGTTTGCAGGGAGTTTAGAAGTGGTTTGAATTTCTAAAAGGCGGGTCCCAATTCTAGTCCTCTAAGATAAGTCAAAAGAAAAAGCCTAAGGCTAGATCCTAAGCACTAAAAAGAAGAAGGGAAGACCTCATCAAAAATGAGGTCAACAAATGGACCCCCAATAAGTGTGGTGAGCCGACGGAGCACACCGCGCGTATCGGTGTTGACCGAAGCGATCAACAAAACCAACACGTATGTCCAAGCGACGAACTTAGGACGAAGTAGAAGAGTTTCGCCGGGGAGTGTCAAGTATATCTCCGGAACCGGAGATTCTTGAACTCTCGCTGGGGAAAGGAAAAGGAGGTAAATCCCAAATCACATGACCTGGGGAATTTCGATTTAGATTTTATTTTGTTTTAGATTTTTTTGTGTGATTTTAGATTTCAACTTGGAGTTTTTTTTTTAGATCAAGTTTTGTCAAAATTAATTTGAGGGATTCGATTTGAAATGAAAATTGGAGTTCGAGGTTTTAGATGTAACATCTCCAACCTCGAAAGAAAATCGAATCGATTAGATCGAATCGTTGCAATGAGAAGATATCTCAGAGTAATGCGGTGTTGGATGTAAAATCCTTAACCTCAAGAGTTTGATTTTTGATGTATTTCATCGCAATAGGGAAAGAATCCTAAAGCAATGCAGTCTCGGATGTAAATCCTCAACCCAAAAGTTTGAATTTTGATGTATTTCATCGCTAATAGGAAAGAATCCTAAAGCAAAGGCAGCTTCGATGTAAAATCCTCGACCCAAAAGTTTGAATTTTGATGTACTTCAAGTGCAACAGAAAAGAATCCTAAAGCAAGTGCAATCTTGGATGTAAAATCCTCGACCCAAAAGTTTGAATTTTGATGTACTTCAAGTGCAACAGAAAAGAATCCTAAAGCAATGCAAGTCTTGGATGTAAAATCCTCGACCCAAAAGGTTTGAATTTGATGTATTTCAATGCAATAGAAAAGGATCCTAAAGCAAGCAGAGTCTTGGATGTAAAATCCTCGACCCAAAAGTTTGAATTTTGATGTACTTCAGCTGCAATAGGAAAAGAATCCTAAAGCAAATGTAGCTTCGGATGTAAAATCCTCGACCCAAAAGTTTGAATTTTGATGTACTTCAAAGGCAATAGGAAAAGAATCCTAAAGCGAAGGTACTTCGATGTAAAATCCTCGACCCAAAAGGTTTGAATTTGATGTATTTCAGATGCAACAGAAAAGGATCCTAAAAAGGTACAGTCTTGGATGTAAAATCCTCGACCCAAAAGAGTTTGATTTTGATGTATTTCAATGCAATAGGGAAAGAATCCTAAAGCAGTGCAGTCTTGGATGTAAAATCCTCGACCCAAAAGGTTTGAATTTTGATGTATTTCAAAGGCAATAGGGAAAGAATCCTAAAGCAATGCAGTCTTTGATGTAAAATCCTCGACCCAAAAGAGTTCGATTTGATGTATTTCAAAGGCAATAGGAAAAGAATCCTAAAACAAATGCAACTTGGATGTAAAATCCTCGACCCAAAAGATTTGAATTTGATGTATTTCAAGGCAATAGGAAAAGAATCCTAAAGCAAGGTAGCTTGGATGTAAAATCCTCGACCCAAAAGTTTGAATTTTGATGTATTTCAAGGCAATAGGAAAAAATCCTAAAGCAAGGTAGTCTTGATGTAAAATCCTCGACCCAAAAGATTTGAATTTGATGTATTTCAAAGGCAATAGAAAAGAATCCTAAAGCAAGGTAGCCTTGATGTAAAATCCTCGACCCAAAAGAGTTTGATTTTGATGTATTTCAAAGGCAATAGGGAAAGAATCCTAAGCAAGCAGTACTGGATGTAAAATCCTCGACCCAAAAGAGTTTGATTTGATGTATTTCAAAGGCAATAGAAAAGAATCCTAAGCAAGGCAGTCTTGATGTAAAATCCTCGACCCAAAAGATTTGAATTTGATGTATTTCAAAGGCAATAGAAAAGAATCTTAAAGCAATAGAGCTGGATGTAAAATCCTCGACCCAAAAGAGTTCGATTTGATGTATTTCAAAGGCAATAGGAAAAGAATCCTAAAGCAAGTGCAATCTGGATGTAAAATCCTCGACCCAAAAGATTTGAATTTGATGTATTTCAATGCAACAGAAAAGAATCCTAAAGCAATAGGTACTTGGATGTAAAATCCTCGTCCCAAAAGAGTTTAATTTTATTTGATTGATATTCGATTCGAGATCCGGAAGAAATCGAATTTGAATTTGATCGAGACTCAAGCTCGGAAAGATCGAATTCGGAAATTGGAAATTTGGAAGGATGAGTTCGAACTCGATTGAAATTTGATTTAAGATTTGATTTGAATTTGGAAGATCAAGTTCGAAACTCGATCGAGATTGGATTTGAAATTTGATCGAGAATTTGATTTGGAATTTGTAAAGATGAAATTTGATTTGAAGTTTGGAAGGATGGAATTTGAGATTTGTGTTGATTTCGTTTATCTTTTAATGGTTCAAATTTTATTTTATTGTTTATTTAATGTTCATGTGAACTTGGTGTTTGTCATTTTTCGCATTTTTTTTTTTAGAAAGTTTTCTTTTATTCTCTTTTTTTTGTTTTATTTCTTTTCTCGTTCTTTGTTCGAAGTTCATTTAACTTTAATGGCGTTTCCCAATCAATTTGCACAAAAGAGGTGAAGGCCAAAAACGTGACATGGTCACTTTCATTCCAATCATGTCGAAAATACATCATACAACTCGATCCGGAATATATCTCATACAATCCATGTAGACTCAAAGCGGATCGTGTATGATCTTTGTTGATCCATCAAAAGAATCATCCGTCAAAAATCCATGTCCGAATAGTGAGGTACATGGTCAATAACATCACCTTCCAAGCCATCCTCGGCAAGGATGCCGGCTGGATGTACGTCGGAGGTGTGATATTTCCCATGTAACTCACAACTCGTAAGGCCGGAGGTTCTCTAGCTCGGGTCCGGTTGGAAATGGTAAGGTATTTTGTCGTCGTCCATCCTCCCGAAAGTAACCGAGATTCGCTCCACCGGCACCCCGGTATGCAATGCTTTGCGATATCTCGCTCCGTTACCTCGCAGTATCATGACGGAACCCACCGTAGAAGGTATCTTTATCGGCCCTCGAACTCACCCGGGCCTCGCTATCCGGAGGTCGCATCCGAACATAATGTTACACTCATTCAAGAAAGAGACCGTGCGTAAAGGTCCGACGAAGTCGTGGTGATCAATATGCGGGGGTATGCGACACCCCGTTTGTAGATGTTGATAATGCAGCTGATTGGGTATGCAACCGTCGGCAGTACCCTCCATGTTATCAATCTTTTTACCATTCTCTTGATAACCGATGGCATCGGATCTACTCGCCCATGACGGAGTATTCCCGTGGGTTTCCCTTCCCGTCTTCGAAGAAAGTCGTAGCAAGCATCCGCATTGTATCGTGATTCTTCCTTTCCCCGGCATCCATCTCCGGGTTCCGAGTATGTGTTTTCCCTCGAGCGGCCTCGCTCGGCCCATTCTCTTCGTATCCCGGATACAATCCACGATTTGCCGTTGTTCATACTTCCGAGAATACGTCTGTGTGTAGCTCGAGGCCTTCTAGTATGTCGATTCTTCTTCCTTTAATTCTCTCGAAGTATTCGAAAGTTTTCTTTTCAACATTCGCATTCTCTCCAGCTCGTATTCCGGAATGATCCGCGATGGCGAGGCCTCGTGACATATTGTGGGATATATGGTTCGATCCCTTCACGTTCCCCCGCATACCTCGGCTCCTCGTGGATGATGTCCGTCGGGACATCCCCTCGGGTCGCTTCGCAACAAGGTCATGCATTACCGGTGGTTCTATCCGGTGGCGTGGTAGCCTTCTTCCTTCCGATCTTCCGGAGATTTCCCCGGTTCTTTCGTTATTCTAGGAGCCGGCCTCCTTTCTTCGTGTTCCCGGTGAACCGGTGTCCTCGAAGTGTATGTGCCGGCATTAGCAATCGTCTCGTCGCGCCGGTCCGCAGCTAGTTTTGTTAACATCTTACTGGATACGGCGATTCTTATTTCTTCGTTGCGCTGGTCGCGAGAGTAGCTCTTCGAACTTCGAATCTCTCGCGGGCACGGCGCCGACAAGCTCGCCCTCCGCCGTAGCCACTACGGACTTCATTTTCGTCTTCTTCAGCATTTGCCTTTCTTTTCTTGTTGTTGGATCGGTGGCTTGGGCCACCCACTTTCATCACCGTCCGCCCGGGTAGTTCTTCTCGGCTAACCGGGACCCGACTCACTTTCCTCGTATCGTAGGCCCGCCGGTGCGAAATCCGAGTCAATCTCGATTATCGCTCCATCTTTCACCCTCTTTCATCGAGTGCAAGGCTTACGCCATTCTTAAAGTTCAGGACCAACCGCCCGTTCGACATTTCCCCGCGAAAAGACAAGGAAAAGGATCGTAGGTCGTACTAAGAACAAGAACATTAAGAAAATGTTTATTAAAGAGATTCTTTTTTTATATAAATTTTTTTATTTTCAAATTTAACAGGAATGAAGTAAAATAAGATCAGGAAAGGGATTTTGATTTGGAAAAGAAAACGAGGAAAACTTTATTATCATGATTTTATTTATTTTAGCACATTTTATTATTTTTGGGTTCGGACCCAATCATAAGTAATTATTTCACCCGTGTTTCTTAGGGATGAAGAATTCATTCCTTCGAAACATCAGGTAGCGTAATATCTTTTCAAGTATCGTCCGTTGATCGGAAGCATATGTCGTTTTCCCCGGCAATTCACTAGCCGGTAGGAACCTCCCGAGTATACCGCTTCAACCACAAACGGTCCTTCCCAAGTGGGTTCAAATTTGCCTCCTATCTTCGCGTGTGCAAGAATAGGTCTTCGAGAACGAGAACTAAGTCACCAACTTTGAAAGTTCTCGCGACCAGCTTGTCATGGGCTCGAACCATTTTAGCTTCGGTATAGTTCTAAATTTTGTTGCGCCGCAAGTCTTTTCCCTTCCAAGCTTTCTAATTCTTCGAGTCGTAGTCCGGCGTTTTCTTCGTCGTGATCTTGTTCGCAATCGCAATTCCGAGTGAAGGAAGCCGAACCTCTAAAGGTAACACTCGCCTCGGACCCATACACCGCAGCGTAAGGTGTAGCTTCGAGTAGGAGTTCGAAGGTTGTCCGGTAGGCCCATAAGGCTTCTAACAATTTCTCGTGCCAATTTCTCTTATTATCGTCCAAGGTTTTCTTTAAGATTTGAACGAGAGTTTTATTAAAAGCCTCGCCGAGGCCGTTTGCTCTTGGGTAGTAAATTGTCGAGTATCGCCGCCGATTCCGTGTCTCCCGACAAAATTATTGATTTGTGTGCTTCGAATGCCGACCCATTATCCGAGATGATCCCGCGCGGCACTCCGAAACGGTAGACAACTCGGTTCTCGAAAACCGCAGAGACGTGGTGTGCTTTCACTTCTCTAAGTGGAACCGCTCCGCCCACTCGGAAAAGTAATCCGTAGCCGCAAGAATGAAACGATGTCCTTTCGAAGATGGTGGTTCTATCGGACCCACTATATCCGTGCCCCAACATTCAAATGGCCACGACGCAATTGTCGGGTGCAGCACATTCGGAGGTCGGTGTAGAACCACTCCGTGCACTCGGCATTGGTGACAGCTCTCGGCGATTTTCATGCAATCGGTCATCATCGAGGGCCAGTAGTACCCTAGTCTTTTAATTTTCATCTTCATTTTTGGACCCGACCGGTGAGCGCCACGCAGTCCCGAATGCACCTCTTTAACAATTTCACGGGCCTCGGACCCGCTTAGGCACCTTAACCACATTTCGATCAAAAGACCTTCCGTATAATGTGTTGTTTATTAATGCGTAAGACGTAGTTCTTTTCGATCCGATGAGCCACCGACCTATCGTCCGGTAGCTTTCCGTTCGAAGGTAGTCCATCAATGGCCGTCGCCAATCTTCTCGTGTTTTCCGTCACCGCCGCAACCGATTCTTTTTCTTTTGCCGATTTGTGTATTGTGTCTATGTCGAGCCGTGATAGGACTCGACGTCCGTGAACCGACACTTCCACCGATTCATCTTGCAAACAGCAAATTATTTTGCGAGACGAGCTAAAGCATCTCGCTAAAGCATTCTCTTTTCTAGGAATTTTGTAGATCGTCACATTTGGAATCTGTTCCAACAAATCGTATGGCATACCGGAAGTATTGTTCGAGTCTTGGCTTTAGAATTCCGTACTCGTCCGCGATCCGTTGAATGATTAACTCGTGAATCCCCGTAGATGTTGATGTCCGTTATCCCCATTCGAATGGTTAATTCCAATCCCGTTATGAGGGCTTCGTATTCCGCTTCGTTGTTCGTACACGGTTCCGTCAAGTGGTAGGAGTATCTTAACATCCCCCGCTCCGGTGTTATAAAGATTAGCCCGATTCCCGCCTTACCGGCACTATCACTTGCGATTCTTCGTCTTTGTGTGCTCGAAGATGCTCCGTCAAAATATAATTCCCAACGTCGATCGTCAAGGTCTTCTAGGTTCATTATTTGTTCATCTCGCGCATCGTCATCGAGAGGAGATTCGGCCGGCAAAGGGTGTGCCGCGAGGAAGTCTCGCTAAGACTTGTCCCTTTACGGCAAGACGGAGGCACGAAAGTTATATCGAATTGCAATAATATCATCGACCATCCGGCAAGTCCGCCTGAAAGTGTTGGACGAGTCATCAAGTATTGCAATGGATTAAACTTCGAAATCAAGTTGACCTTATGAGAAAGCATGTAGTGCCCGAGCTTTTGAGCGGCGAAGATCGTGGCCAAACAATGCTTTTCAATTGCGGGATACCTTACTTCCGTCGGAAGTAAACGACGGCTTAAGTAGTAAAGAGCATTTTCTTTACCCTCATCATCGACCTCAGGCTAACAGGCTCCGAGAGAGTCATCTAAAGCCGCGGTGTAAAGTATCACGGTCTACTCGAGACTAGGGTCTGCTAAGACAGGAGGTGTCATTAAATATTGTTTAATGTCTTCGAAGGCCTTCTCGGCATTTCTCTTCCCAAATAAATTTGGCGTCCTTTTTAACTAGTGCCGAGAAAGGCCGACACCTACCCGACAGGTTTGAGATAAAGCGTCGAAGATATGCCGACTTCCTTGAAAAGATCGTAGTTGTTTTAAGGTTTTGGGAGGCGGCATTTCTAAGATGGCTTTAATCTTCTCCGGTCGATTTCAATTCCACGATGTCGGACAACGAATCCTAAGAATTTCCCGGAGGTGACGCCGAAGGCGCATTTTAAGGGATTCATCTTAAGGTTAAATTGTCTTAATCGTTCGAAAACAATTCTCAAATCATACGAGTGGTTTTCCTTTACTTTGCTTTCGATGACGACATCGTCCACGTAGCACTCGACTTCGATCGTGGATGAGATCATCAAAAATTCTTGTCATTGCTCTTTGGTAAGTTGCTCTTGCGTTCTTCGAGTCCGAATGGCATCACTCGTGTAGCAAAATACTCCGATCGGCGTTCCGAATGCTCGTAAGCTTTTCATCTTCTGGAGCCATTTTTATCTCGGTTGTATCCCGAAGATCCATCCATGAATGAGAATATTTCATGTGTCGAAGCAATATCGATCATCAGCTCTGGAATCGGTAGAGGGAATTCATCTTTTGGACATGCCTTGTTTAAATCTCTCGAAGTCCACACAAATTCCGATCCGACCATTCTTCTTCTCGACCGGCACCACATTGGCTAACCGTGTCGAGTATTGTTCTTCACTGGACAAATTTAGCGTCTATTAGCTTTTTAACTTCGGCTATGACTTCGTTGTTCGATTTCTAGACGCATTCTTCTCGGGACCTCGTCCGACCGGAACGAAGTAGGATCCACTCCTATCTTATGGACCGCAACCTCTCGGAGCTAATCCCGGCATTTCATCGTAGCTCCAAGCAAAACAAGTCTTTAAATTCCATTAATAACTTGATTATTTCTTCGAGTCTTCTTTATCGAGTAAGGAGCTAACAAAGGTAGGTCTAGGCTCTTTGTTAGTACCTAAGTTAACTTCCGTTAACTCATCTATCGTGGATTTAATTTCTTCTTCGAATTCGTGGAGCGTCTCCAATTTGTAAATCTTCGAGTTCGTCCGTAGTTTCCATGCAGCTTTCATTGGACTTGCAAGTGAGAACCAAGCAAAATTCAGCATCGTCAACCGACCCTACCGTGCCGAATCCGAGTCCATACTTTGAATCGGGTGGACGACCGGAGTTATTCCATAACTTTTCAAAATGTCGAGATCGGCCTTTTGTCCATTGTCGAGGTAAGAAACCACGTTGAATTAACTTTTGAACACAGGGAGAGTACCACTCAAAAGGTAATTCCATTAATTCCGATGAAGTGACATCTTCGAATTGTACATTATTTTCGGCTTTGGAGGAAGAAGCACCGCAAGTAGAATTCGATCGGCTTTGCACCGTCACTACGTACCTCTTCGACCTCCATACCCTCGATCTTATTAGAATGGATCGGAGTTAGGGTCATAAGTATGTACGTAGTGGTTAATCTTCTCGTACATTGATTTGTATTCTTCGTTCTTTTCATCTTCGAGGGAGATCTTGTATTGCGGCTTCTTTCGACTTATTGTCGCCGCTTCTTGCTTCGATTTCTTTTTCTTCTTCGAACTATCTTCCCAATCAACATTGATGGCGGGTTTTCTCTCGTCCAATCGTCCTAATGTCTCTACCACGGCCTCGTCCCCGCCTCGACCTCGGATGCGAGTCGTGGAGAAACCTTCACCATCTCGCCGGAAGGGAGTGGTGAGTGATCGTTGGACTAGAACTTCGAGTTCTTCGTTGTCCCGAACTTTCTTTGCTTCATTTGTTACGGTATCTCCGGAGAAGATTGTTTTCTTGCGGTGCATAATAAGCTGCATCTTCATGGATCCCAATCTCATGTACGGAGAATGGTTGTAAGTCGCCTTTGATGCATTGTTCCCCTCCATCGTAATATTTGATGCACTGATGCAGAGATGATGGTACCATCCTGTTTTCATGTATCCATGGTCGGCCCAAGAGAGCGTCGAACGACGTTTCGAATCGATTATATGAAATTTTGCGGTTGTCTTTGCTAAGTCACCGGTTTTCATCGTAGCGTTATTGACCCGAGGGCTCTTTCTCCTTTCCGGTTGAATCCTCTTAATAACATTTTGTCGGCCTCGAGCTCACGAGCATCAATTTCCAAGTATGCTAGTGTTCGAAGACTCATTATATTGATTGATGCTCCCGGATCCACCAATACTCCGGAGAGCGTAAACTTCCCAATCAGTAATCGAAATGTACAACGGTCGGTCGTGATCCGCCGTCCCAAGTAAGTAGGTCATTGTCCGCGAAGGTAACACCTCGTCGTTCCTTTAACGAGCAAACCTCATCTAAGGAATCTCCCGCCATTCGAGCTAAGCAATTTTCCGGATCAAGTAAGGCCTTGATCGAGCTTCCCTCATCTCCTTTCGATAAGATGAGAGCATCGTAAATGCTCGCCTGGTCGGTAGTTTCCTAAGATGGGCTAGCACGTTGTAGTCCACTTTGTTCCCATGCGTCTCGGCTTCTTCTCGAACGGGTATTTCTTCCGCCGGGGTTGGTTCTTCTTGAACAACCACCGCTTTCCTTTGTCTTTTGGACCCATTCTCGGAGGTAGAACTTTTCCACTTCTTAGGTTGACTTCCGTAATTTCTTCCGAATCTAGTGTCGAGTTTGTCGTGTCTCCTCCCGAATCGGAATGACCGGCTCTTCCGGATTATCTTCCAAATCGAAGGCTCTAACTCTATCGTAACCGGAGCTCCTCGAAACTCGCGGATAGATCCGTTGCTTGTTGAACTCTCGTAGCCTCCTTGATGGATGCCTTCTTCGTCATTTTGATCGTCGAGATCTTGTATGATTTGAGAATTGTTGTTGGTATCGAAATCGACGCCCGGATTGTCGCTAGTTACGTAATCGTTAGAAACAACCAAAACGTAGCCAACGCCTTCACCCTTATCATTATATGATCCCACCGAAGTGAGCGTATAATCATACAAAATCGAGGTTCGAGGGATTTCTCCCCCGAATCGGAAACAACTATCCTAGATAAGCAGCTCCCAAGTCTAGCCTTAGGAATCTCTGGTCCCCTCTTCTTCGTCAATTTTCTTCTTCTCTTCGATTGTCTCCCGTCGAGGTGGTTCTTCTATCGCAAGTGATAAGTACCGGCTTAACGGGTCTCGAACTCCGAATCGAAGCTCGCACCGAAGCGGTTCGGATGTTATCTAAAATCTTCTTCGAAGACCTTGTCCAGCGGTAGTCCATCCATCGTTGGTTGCATAGGGGTCTATCGGAATGACGGGATCGGCTGAGATAACATCGACGGAACCTCCTTTCGGGGTTCCTTCATGTACTCCTTCGGGATTGTTATATTTCCTTTCCGAAGGTTGTCGTCGAGCCAACTTTTGAAGGTAATGCAGTCTTCTATCTTGTGCCCAAGCATCCGATGGTAGGGGCAAAAGTCGGGATCACCTTTCTTGTCGACTTCCTCTCGGTCTTTTGGGCTCGGCAATCGGAAATCCGGAGTTTTCATTAAGCCGCGGAACATCTTCGGTACCGCTTCATTTTTGAACGGATATTCTCTCGCTCGAAGCTCCCTCAATGTACGTTGCGGACGAGACGGTTGTTCATACCGCGGAGACGACCGATAGCCGGACCGGGGTTGCCGGTAATTTTGTTGTGATTGCCGCGGCCGTTCGGTGGTATTTGCATCGGCTTGTTTGCCTTTGTCAACCGCCGCAACGATCCCGGATTTCTTCTCGAAGGTCTTCACCGCTTCGCTTGTCCGTCTTGTCGGCAAAACTTAATTGCTTCGCCTCTTCTTGCAAGCTTCCGGCCTTGCTTAACAACTTCTCAAAAGTCTTAATAGTGAATCCTCGAGGAGAAGTGCTATCGGGCCGTGAATGCTTTTAAGCAAGATGCCGACCGCATGTTGTTCTTGCAGCTTGTGGTTCACACTTCATGCTTAAATTTCTCCATCGAAGTATGTAATCCACTAGAGTTTCATTCGGCCTTTGTTTCTCTACCACTAAATCACCTATAGTGATGTGGTGCCGAGCTCCGGCAAATCGCTTAATGAAGAGACTCTCTAGCTCCGAGAATGTCTTCACGGTAACCGTCTGGGTAATTCCGCATACCGCCGAAGGCGATTCCCGACGTACTCGCTGACGAACCGTCGGAAGAGTAACGCATCGCTCCCGCCGGCATTGCAACAACCGGCACGAAAGTGTGCAACATGCCGTCGGGGTTCCCGGCTCCGTCGAAGGTCTTAAACAGAGGTGGTACGAAGCCTTTCGGTATTGGACAGCGTCGAATTCTTCTCGGGTAAGGTCTACCCGTCCGAATGGATGTCCCGTTCTTCGATCGTGCTAAGGCTTCTCGCACTCGCTCGCTCTACCAAGTTCTTGATATCCTTTTCGTGGATCATACTTTGTGCCGTATCCTTTTTCACTCGGTCATCCCCATCGACGGATGTAATCTCCTTTCCTCCGTCTACGATGTGAATGACTTCGGGGGTGTCTCTCTATGTGGTTGTACTTCGACTCCGGAGAGTGGCCGTAGCTATGGCCATCTCTTCCATCCTCTTCGCCATTCGAGCGATCGTGTCGTCCTTTTCCCGAAGCCGTCTCTTCATCGCCCGGCTCCTCTCTTCTGCAGCTGCGCAGGAGCACCTCGAGAAGCCGATGAAGCTCGTGTCTCAACCATGTTGATTTCTCGCATATTCATTGTCCATGAATTCCGATGAGTCGATCTCATCTCCGAACTTTTCTTCTCTTTCTTTGCCAACCGTCGGATGTCGGTTCTCAACTTTTCCATGGCATCTTCTAGCGGAGCTTTCGTGTATCTTCGTGGTTGTCATGCGATGGTTGCCGGTCCTTTTTCACGAGTCCCCTTCATCGCAAGAAGCACTTTCTTCGCATTCCGGCCTCCCGGCGAGACTTTCTCTCGGCCGCTCGTTTCGCCTCAACCGCCCGTAGTGGGACGCCACACCATCCTTCTAGCAGCAGAAGGTCTAGGACCAGATGGTCTATCGGCCAAATGCTGGAAGGTGGTATCCTCCCTAATCTGTAATCCTGATACTACGACAGGCGGGCTAGCCTTCATTCTCTTGCTTGGCTTTTCTATCATGACGGCGGGTTCTACTCGGGGCCCAAGACGGGATTCGACCGGCACCCGTCCTATCCTTCGTAGAATTTCCGACACGGGCGCTTTTCCTTCTTTGCTAGCTTTTCTACCAAAGTTTGCAATCGAGCAAACGGCGTAGTTCTAGTTCTTTTCTTGCGGCTATCGTTGTAGTATGCGGGCCGTGGTAATGTGGCAGCAATCTTGCGAACATTCTCTTCATCCTCCGCGGCGGAGAGGGGATGGAACCCGCTTCCTCCCAAAAGTGGTATGTAGTCGGCGAGTGGTGTATATTCCGGTAGCGGTGTATATTCCGGCAACTCCGGAATTTCCTCCAGAAGGCAATCTCGGCAGCTTCGGCTTCCCGGCGATCCTTCTATTTCTATTTCTTCTTTGGGTCTTTGTCGACGACGGAATCTTCGAACCGGACCCGATTTCGAAGACAAGGTCTTACGAGAAGATCCGTACCCTCCACTGCAGAATGTGTTTATCATAGCTTCCGGATTTCTTTCCCCTTCGATTCGGCGTAAGTCGGGGTAGGTGCAGAAACAACTAGACCAAGTGGGGGTAGTAAGAACAGCTCCTCCCGCGACGGCAGCACTCCTCCTAGTCGGGACCCTTTGCAGGGAGGAAACTCCTGGGTCGACCTAAGGTCGAACTCGCGCGGGTTCCTCGCTCGGATACCTTGTTCGTCGCTGCAAAGAGGGAGACGTCTGTGACCTCGACGTTCGTGTTTTCGAATCCCCGTCCAAATCGGATGACCCCATCGTCGGGCAGACTTCATCCTTATAGTACGGCGAAGTCCAATCCGTCGGTGAAGGAGAAAATCGGCTCGGGCTTCCATTTCTGCAAGGTGACTCGGTTCGTCGGTCCCAAGTTATGCTTCTTTTCTTCGAGACGAAAAGAAAGGAATTAAAAGAGTCCGAACTTATTCTTTGTTCATGTATTTATAAAAAAGAATCATTTGTTAAAAGAATCACTTATTGGAGGGTTTCGTTTATTTAGAACGGAATGTTCAAAGGTGTAGAGAAGGTAAGGAATCCGATTCGAAAGGAAAAGAAAGTCTTAAGCAAGACTTCCCGACTCGAAGGATCACTCCTAAACTAACACCTATCGGGGTCCACCCCACCTCGTAAATGAGGTAAAAGGATCTCGAACCTCTCCGTTTAGGGGTGTCTAAACAAATGGCTCCTAAATCCGAGAGAATGTTGGCTATACTTGTTCAAGATAGAAATGAACATAGTATTCCAACGGAAAGAAGGGTAGTTTGATCCATTAGGTACATGGATACACTACCGATTTTTGAAAGCAGAATTATTTGATTATAATGGAGAGAGGAATACTCCCCAGCGGAGTCGCCGTAAGTTGTCGGCATATTTTTAGGTTGTGTTGTATTTTAAAGGGGGTCGCCTAACAGAAGTTGTCGGCGAATTTAAATTTTAAATTTGATTTAAATATATATATAATTTAGAAAGTAGTATTTGACTTTGAAAATAATTTTAAATTTGAAAGTTTTAAAATATGAGATTAAACCGATCTCACATCCCAAATAGCTTATATAAATGAGCACCGCACCACAAACCGTGTATCTATCCCTAAGGATGACACACTCGCTCGAGGGTGGGGCTCGATCAAATAAACTAGAAGTTTTGTGACATCCGTTTGGTCCGCGAACCAATTTTATAAGCCGACAAATTCCCCGCTTAATATGAAAGTATTAAACAGGTTTATATTACCCGGGTTCTTTAAAATTCCCTATAAGGGCAAGCCCCTATAGTTAATTACATCTTAAGTGACGGGAATCACCTAAGAAAACTCTCGATAATAACCAATAATTCTGCTCTCAAGAATTTCAAAGTTTAAGGTTTTCAAAGATTGAATTTTGGAATTTCAATAGGGAATGGATCAAATTTGGAACATTTTTGTTTTCGTGAATCCGAAGGAAGAAAGGTAGGAGAAATCACCGATTCGAAGTGAACTTCGGTAATTTCCCGACTATCCTATTGTTTGGCTTGAATTTAGGAAAGTCCTAATGTTTATTTAGTATTTCAATCTCGCCAATTTTAATTAATTAGGGCTTATATTTGTATGATAAAATCAAACAAATAACATCTAGAAGATGCGAGGGTTTATTGTCGTATCGGACGACTACCTCGGAATCCTAAGACTGGTTAGGGCTTAATTTGCAATGCAAATGCCTAACAAAGAGGTTGAGGATTTATGTTGCATTAGGTAAGCTACCTCGAAGTCCTATGGCTTTGTTGTTTAATTCTAAGAAGGTTTTGCTGAAGTAGGTTCAAGTTTTGTTGATGACGATGGCCGTGCTGCCCACCATGCTCCAAGCTCCTTGTTGTTGCAGAGGTTTAGTTTTAGAAATCATAAATCAGGAGATGAGAAAAGTGTTTTGGTTTAGAGAAGTCTTAATTTCCAAGTGTTTTGTATTTTGATTAAAACAAATCTTAAAGTTGATTATAACGACACCTGTTAAGATCCCACGGTTCCATCCTTCCGGCATCATTATTTTTATCGGATTCACTTAGTCCAGATGAATTTGCTAAACTCAACCGAATGAGTTCCACACTTGTCATTTAGACCGTGGGAAATCCCGTTAGCAACACGTAGGTTACATCATCCGAGGTATTCCCGATCATCCAACGAGACGTTTTAATTTAGTTGCAATTGTAGTTTTGTGTTCCGTTTGTGATTAAATTTTCGAGTTGTTTTATATTTTGAAATGTTGTGGCGGTGAATTTTATCTTGCAATGACTTTTAACTTAGTTTTGGTTTCAGCTTTTAGGGACTATCCTAAAGGTGTGGGTTTTCATGCAACAGATTGTTTTATCATGCAAGAAAAGTAAAGTGCATCCGCAATAAAGTAAATCGCAGGGAAGTAAATTGCAAGAAAGTAAATCGCAATAAAATAAAAGCGTACCTGGAGGGACTTCCCGTCATCCCAAGATACACTTAAAACACAATAAGAATATTTAAGCAAGTTCCTAGGTAAAGCTAAAGGAAAGGTTATGGTTTTCTACCAAATTCCTAATCCTATAGCTTAGTCATCTCCTATGACGTCTGAGTTCTTTGTGTTTTGTTCGAGGACGATTTTCTTCATCAAAGAACAATTAAGTCCAATTGTTCTTATAAATATCCTATCATATCGAGGAAGTGCTTAAGAAGAATCTTAAACATCTTTTCAATATTTCTAGGATTGTTTTAAGTCCAAATGAATTTAATTATATAAATGAATCAATCGTCCGAGGTTTTCAAGTTTTGTTAACTTGCCCGCTGAATTAAGACATTTGAATATCTTATGAGTGAAGTAGCACTTCATTTAATGTTTCATTTAGGAGTTATAATAATCAAAGCTTTCAAGGGTAAATTAGTATTTAAATGATTTGATTTAAGTTAAAAAGTTGCTTTATATTTAATTTCTTTTATGTCTTAGGTGACGTTATATTTAATTCAATTTAATTTAATTGAGTTTTAATTTAACTTAATTTAATTTAATTTGATTTGATGTTTAATTAATTTGATTTGATTTAATTTAATTTAATTATTTAATTTGATTTAATTTAATTTAATTGTTTAATTTAATTTAATTTAATTATTTAATTTAATTTAATTTAATTTAATTTAATTTAATTGTTTAATTTAATTTAATTTAATTATTTAATTTAATTTAATTTAATTTAATTTAATTTAATTTAATTTAATTGTTTAATTTAATTTAATTTAATTATTTAATTTAATTTTAATTTAATTTAATTTATAATTTTAATTGAGATTTTAAAAGAGTTTAATGATTTAATTAAGTCTTTTAATATTTTAAATTTGAGTTATCATATTAATTAAGAGTTAAATGTTAATGATATAATTAGTTTAGGGATTTTTTAAATTAAAGAATAAATCTCTTCCTAATAAATATCCCTTATTTTAATAATTCCAATTTTATTATTCTTCCAAATTTAATCTATTATTTAATTAAAGTTTAATTATTTTAAAATTTGTTTAATGAGTTTCTACCCTTTAATTATTTAAATTTCAATCATCCAAATCAGATTAAGATCAAATGTTTTACTTGTTGATTTTTTATTAAACCTAAAGTTTTAATTAAGGGTTGAAAGTTTAATTACCATTTTACCCCTTAAGCTTAATAATTTCATAACTCACTAAATTGAACTTAAATGAACTTGAAATTTTTATGTGACTTCACTCATATGTCAATAAAGACATGAGAGGAGAAAATGTGATTTTTCTGTATTTAATTTATTTATATAATTATTTTTGGTGGAAAATAGAGATTTTCAAGGAAAATTTGATAACATGACCAAAGGAAAGTTTCTGTCCTTAAGAAAATTAGGGGACATTTCTAATGACCAGAGAAGCACTTGGACCAATTTTGGTGATTTTTTGAATTATATTATTTTTATTATAATTATTTTGAGTTTTGGAGTGTTAATTAATTTAAAAATAAAATAAATGTTGAAAAATGGATTTTATATTTTTCAAAAATCTCTCTGATATCAAGGAAACCAAAGAAACAAATTTTGCAATTTTCTGATTTTTCTATGATTTATTATAATTATTTTAGTGAAAATGCTAGAAAATACATTTTTTTTAATTTTAAAATTACCCTAGCGCTTTAAAAATCAATATCTCACTAAATAGACCTAGGAAAAATGTGGGATTTGTTCCTAAGTGATTAAAATTCAAAATGTGACATTTTGGTGAATTTTATTATTTTTGTGATTTTTATTATTTTTTTTATTTTTTAATTATTAAAAATATTAAAATATTATTAAAAATCAACTTTTTTAGAAAATTGAAATTTTAATTTTCTTAGGTTCCCCTGATATCAGTAGAGGCTCCAAAACCAATTTGGTGAATTTTTGAAAAGTATTTTAAAAGTTATGAATTTTTAAAGCTTAAAATGGCTAAGTGACTTAATCAACCCAATTAGTGGGGCTAACCAAGTCCAATTGACCTCAAATTTTTATGGTGGGTTCCTCTGATCCTAAAGGTCAGTGGAGAATCGATTTCAAGTCAATTTGATGCCTGGTTAATTCCAATTAATTAAAGACCTATTTTGGGTGTTTAAGCCAATTAGGGTTGTTTTAAATGAACTAAGTCAAAACCTATTTTTCCTAGGGTTCTCTGGTCATAAGTAACATCACCAAATTTTCCTAGAATTTATTTCACAACATGCTATTTACTGGAATTAAAATACTCAAAACAGTGACCTGAACTTGAAAAATCAAGAACTCTTCATAGGATGGCCCTCGACTTTGGAAAATTCGAGGAATGTTCCCAAATTCGGAGGCTTCAAAAGCCCTATGGTCTCATGCCATAGTGAATTGTATGCATGCATGGAGAATTAAAATAATGCAGAGAGTAAATAAATTATAAAAAATAAAATATTCGATGAAATTAAGTGATTTCTTTTCCACATTATTCTCCTCTCTTCACCGAGCAAGAGGGTATTTTTATTTTATTTTTCTGATTTTTCTACACAGAGATATGAATTTTCGAAGTTTAGGGAATTAAATAAATTAGAAAATCCCTAATTTTCTACTTATCCGAGTCGCCGCCGCATCCTCGCAGCCTCCGAAAGGCCACGCGGCGCGCTCCCATTCGACGCCGCCACCCGAGTCGGCAGCCCGGGCCCCGCGGTTCTCGTACCGTCTCCCGGTCCGACGCGATCCCGGCCGTCCGTGCGCGCGTGTATCGAATGGACGCGCATCCGTTCATCGTCCCCAAGTGTTCTCACCCGAGAGCCGTCCACACTAAATCCCTAAGATCTCACTCGATTCTCAATGGATTTTTACGTTCTTATACTCTATGGATTCGTCTTCGAAGAGACGAACACATCTATACGGTTAACATGCATCGAAATTAAAGCATTTGAAATGGAGAATCTCCGAAGCTCGGGATGAAGAGTTAGCTCATACCTTGGCTCGTAGAAGTGTGGCTTCAATCCGAGAGTTGTTGCACCTTCGATTGGGTCCCGACGAAGCTCCGGATGAAGTCTCCGGTCCGGTGAATTGTCCGGATATGATTTCGACCAAGCCCGATCACAAAGCTTGGAGGTCGGAGCAACCGGGTGGCCCGGAGATGGGGCTTTTGATGGTGGACACCTTCTCTGATCTCGGTGAAGGTGTAGAGCCAATCAATTTGGGAATTGGCTCACTGTGGAGAAGTGTCCTGGTTTTGGGTGGAATTTCAACTCGAAATCGAGCTTACGGAGGAGAAATGGCAGGGGGATTTCACCTGGGATCAAGTGCTCTAAGGATGGAGAAGGGTCCGGAACAATTTTGGCGTAGTTTTGGCAAGGTTTGTGCTTCTTCTCCTTCATGGCCGAGAGGGGTGGAGTTTAAATAGAGTTGGTCTGGGGGCCTCCTGTGGGAGTTAGGGCTCGGGATCAGCTGCTCCGGTGAGGAGAAGATCAGCCATGGTAGCCACCGGGGATGGGGCAGCTCAGCAAGTGAGAATTTCAATGTTAGCTCACATGTGAGCTCTCGCCATGGTGTTTTCCGGCTGCTCGGTGGCCGCCGGCCAGGCAATGGTCACCATCTTGGTCAGGTGGGTCAGTGCTGGGGTTTAGTGTAGGCAATTGGCAAATGCCATGTGTAAAGTGGTTGAATCAAAGTAGAAAGTGGAAGGGGCCATTTTAGCTTATTTTGGTCAACCCATGCAAATGGGTTGGGTGCACCTCCCCAAGACCTGGTTTTGGGCTGAGGAGGTCAGGTGGGTCAACCTACCATGTGTGGTGGAGTCTCCATCAAGGATTAGGTGGCAAAGCATGGTTTAGAGTGTGACATGCTTAAGGTAAAAAGGCTTAAGGGAGGCTTAAGAAAGATCCCCCTCTTCTTGCCATAAATGGACTAATGACAAGTCAAAGCCCTCATGGCTTCATGTGGCTTGAGAATGGCTTGTTCATGGCTCCATTTGGCTTGGGAAAAGGTTGGCTTATTTCATGAAAAAGGGTTTTAGAAATATTTGGCATTTAGGGGGTAATTTGACATGTGGCTTGATTTGGAATGGTTTAATTGATGATTTTACAACTTAGGGGTGATTTTGATCAAATGGATGATGAGGGGAAGTGTCATGTGGGCTTTAGGATGATTTGGGCTTTTGAATTTTCAAGGAAATGGGCTTTTAGGAGGGTTTAAGGGATGGGCCCTTAAGTTTAAAAATGAATTTATGGATGGGAATTTTGTAAAGAGGTTGGGCCAAATAATTGTTGGTTTTAGCTCATGGATGTGTCATGAGTGATTTGAAACAAATTGGGGGTGATTTGGATTTGAATTGGGTTGAATTTGGGTTAGGTTTGGGTTTAGGTCAAAAATGGGCCTTTTGACCTTGGGTTGAGTTTGAGTGGGACTTGGGTTCAAATTTTGGGCAAATCATGTTAGGGTTTTGTTTGTGGGAATTTTAATGAAGATTTAGAAAAGATTTGAGGTTAATTGGAGTTGAATTGGGTGAGTTTGGGTTAAGTTTGGGTCATGGGTCCAAATTGGGCTTTAAGGCCAAAAGTGAGATTGGATCCAAATGTCAATCAAATTGGACTTGGATTTGGTCTAAATTGGTATTGGGAATGTTGAATTGAAGTTTAGAATTGAATTGGACCAGAATTTGGGTCAATTGGATAGGTTTGGTTTAACATTGGGTTCACTTTGGGTTAAAATGGGTCAATTTGGGGGTTTTGACAAAAGTAGGGTAAATTGACAAAATTGGCCCATGGTGTAGTTGGAAAAAATGAAATTGGAAATATTTATGATTTTCTGGAATTTTTTGGGAATTTTCTGAATTTTTGGATTTTTAGGCCAAGAAGGGTATTTTGGGTATTTGGAGGGTATTGGGGGTATTTTTGGAATCTTTGGTATTTTTGGGTATGGATGATCAATTTGAGTGATGTGGAGATGTTTGGGATTGATTTTGGAAAATTTTGGGTAATTTGGAAATTTTGCAAAAATTCGGGTAATTTCAAGTGGTTTTGGGTAGGTTTAGTAGGTGTAGGGTCTCGGGGTCAAAAATCGAAAATTTGGGAAATTGAAGATTGGGTGAATTTAGGTGGAAAGAAATCATTTTGGTTGAGCCATGAAACCATTTCAAGCCCATATGAGCCATGAAAGGACTCATTTGAGGCATTCACTATGTTGTTCCTAACCCTCTTAGCCGAGGGCTTAGGGGTTAAGGACCATCCATGTGAATCACCTACATGAGTCGGAGGTTAAGTTGGGTATGGGTGTGGTTTTAGGAAGTGTGTGGAAATGTAGTGTGTAAGTGTAGTGTAAGTCAGCCCCTTCACTGCACTGTGCCACCTGTAGGCGGTCCTAAGGCCAAAGAGTCCTATAGGAACTCATCCTTTAAACTTCCACATTTGATTTCAACCCTCTAGGTGATTAGGGGTCTATAGTCAAGTTTGTGGAGTTTGCAGGGAGTTTAGAAGTGGTTTGAATTTCTAAAAGGCGGGTCCCAATTCTAGTCCTCTAAGATAGTCAAAAGAAAAAGCCTAAGGCTAGATCCTAAGCACTAAAAAGAAGAAGGGAAGACCTCATCAAAAATGAGGTCAACAGTGGTGGGTCCCAATTCTAATCCTCTAGGATAGTCAAAGGAAAAGCCTAAGGCTAGTTCCTAAGTACTAAAAAAAAGGAAGAGAAGACCTCATCAAAAATGAGGTCAACAAACTCTTAAATGAAGCGTCAAGTGAAGTGTCACTTCACACATAAGATATTCGAGTGTCCTAAGATCATTGAGCAAGAAACAAAATAAAATTGAAATCCTTTGATGATTAATTCACCAATACAATAAAATTCATTTGAACTCAAAATAATCCCAGAAGTATTGAAAAGATGTTTAAGATTCGTCTTAAACACTTCCTCGATACGATGGGGTGTTTTAGAAGAATAATTGAACTTAATTGTTCTTTGGTGAAGAAAATCATCCTTAAACCAAACCAACAACCTAGACGTCATAGGAAATGACTAGCAATAGGATTAGGATTCTAGTAGACAACCAAAACCCTTTCCCTTAGCTTTACCTAGGTATTTCTTGCAAAAATATGTTTAAATGCTCTAACATGTGTTTTAAGTATAGCTTGGGATGACGGGAAGACCCTCCAGGTACGCTTTTACTTTTTTACAATTTACCTACATGTGCTGCATTTTAATTTTCTTGCATGGTAAAACAACTGTTGCATGAAAACCAAAACCTATAGGATAGCCACAAAACTGAAACCAAAACTAAATTAAAAGTCATCACAAGATAAAATTCACCGCCACAACATTCCAAAATATAAAATAACTCAAAATT
Source organism: Papilionanthe hookeriana x Papilionanthe teres (assembly GCA_022702705.1). NCBI lineage: Eukaryota > Viridiplantae > Streptophyta > Magnoliopsida > Asparagales > Orchidaceae > Papilionanthe > Papilionanthe hookeriana x Papilionanthe teres. The sequence goes on along the minus strand of CM040438.1, from coordinate 4,890,695 downwards.
TAATCACAAACAAAACAACAAAACTGCAATTACAACTAAATTAAAATATCTCATTGGACGATCGGGAATACCTCGGATGATGTAACCTACGTGTTGCTAACGGGATTTCCCACGGTCTAAATGAAAGTGTGGAACTCATTCAGTTGAGTTTAGCAAATTCATCTGGACTAAGTGAATTCGATAAAAGTAACGATGCCGGAATGATGGAACCATGGGATCTTAACCGGTGTTATTATAATCAACTTTAAGATTTGTTTTAATTAAAACATTAAAAACACTTGGATATTAAGATTTTTTCTAAGCCAAGACACTTTTCTCATCCCCTGATTTTCACCTTCTAAAACTAAACCTCTACAACAACAAGGAGCTTGGAGCATGGTGGACAGCATGGCCATCGTCATCAGCAAAACTTGAATCTACTTCAGCAAAACCTTTCCGAGTTTTAAATAACAAAGCCATAGGATTTCGAGGTAGTTTTCTTAGTGCAACATAAATCCTCAACTTTTCGTTAGGCTTTTGTATAATCATGTTATGCAAATTAAGCCCTAACTGGTCTTAAGACTCCGAGGTAGTCGTTTGATACTACTTAAACCCTCACATCTTCGAGGCTATTTATGTGATTATGTCATACAAACATAAGTTCTAATTAATTAAAATTGGTAGGATTGCAACATTAAGTAATTTTCTTAAACTCGAAGCCAAATAATAGGATAGTTTGGGAAGTTGCCAAAATTCTTCTTGGATCCTCAACTTCTCCTACTTCTCTTCCCTTGAATTCCCAAAATAAATTATCCTAAATTTGATCCATTCCCTATTGAAAATTCTAAAATTCAATCCTTTGAAAACCTTAAACTTTGAAATTCTTGAGAGCAAAGCCACTGATCATTATCGAGAGTTTTCTTAAATGATTCCTGTCATTTAAGATGTAATTAACTATAGGGGCTTGCCCTTATAGGGAACTTTAAGAACCGAGGTAATATTAACCCTGCTTAATTCCCTTATATTAAGTAGGGGAACTTGTCGGCTTATAAAATTGGTTCGCAGACCAAATGGGTGTCACAAATCTTTTAGTTTATTTAATTGAGCCCCATCATCAAGCAGTGTGTCTATTCTTCGGGATAAATACACGGTTTGTGGTGCGGTGCTCGTTTATATAAACTATTCGGGATGTGAGATCGGTTTGACTTCATATCTTAAAACCTTCAAATTTAAAGTTATTTTCAAAATCAAATGCTACTTTCTAAATTATATATATATATATATATATAAATTAAATTTAAAATTCACCGACGACTTTTGTAGGCGACCCCCTTTTCAAAATAAAACACATAACCCAAAAATAAGCCGTACAATTTCTGGCGAGTCCATTAGGGAATAATTCCTCCCTCCATTTTGATCAGATGGTTTTGCTTTCATAAATTGGTAGTGTATCCATGTCCCTAGTCGAGCAAACTACCATTCTTCCGTTGGAATACCTCGTTCATTTCTGTCTTGAACAAGTATAGCCAACACCTCTTGGATTTAGAAGCCACTGTTTAGACACCCCTAAACGGAGAGGTTCCGAGATCCTTTTACCTCTTTTCTGAGGTGGGGTGGACCCCCAATAGGTGTTAGTTTAGGAGAGGTCCTTCAAGTCGAGAAGTCTTGCATAAGACTTTCTCTTCCTTTCCAATTCTAAATTGGGCCCTTTACCTTTTCTATAACCTTTTTCCTTTAATGGTTTTGTTTCTAACAAACGAACCCGCTAATAAACGACCTTCTAATAAACAATCTCTTTTAAAAATCACAAATACACTAAGATAAATGAAAATGTGTTCGGACTCTTTCTTTCTCGTCCTAAACTTTACGACGAAAGGAAGTATAATTCGGGACTGACATTCGGAATCTACCCTGCAGAAAATGACTGCCCCAAAGTTAATCTTCTCATTCACCAACAGACCGGACTTGGCTGTCTACAAGGATGAGCTGTCTGACAATGGAATCATCCATTTCGGACAAGGATTTGGTAATACAGATATCAAGTTCATCGACGTCACTCTCTTCGCACTAATGGACAAAGTGTCGAAGCGAGAAACTCCGATTGAGTTCAACTCGAAATCGACTCGAGAATTCCCTCCCTACAAAGGGTTCCGAGTGAAAGGAGTACTACTTGTTCGTAGGAGGACTCGTTGTCTCTACCCCCACCGGTCTAGTCATCTCCGCACCTACCCCGACTTCGCCAAGGCGAAGGGGAAGGAAATCCAAGTTTGTGATGAGCTGTCACCGTGGAGGGTACAGATTTTGCTGTGATACCGTCTATTTTCGAAATTGGGTCTAGTTCGAGAGTTACCCCCCCCTAACTCGAACTCAAAGAAGGAATAGAAGCAGAAAGATAGCCCGGGTTGAGAAGGCCAAAGCCGCTGAAATTGCTTTCCTGGAAGAGATCCCTGAACTGCCTGAGTATACACCTCTGTTGGAAGGGAGCAGGTTTCACCCTCTCTCTGCCGCATCAGATGAAGAGGATGTCCGAAGGATCGCCGCTGCATTACCCCGACCTGCGTACTACAACAATTACAAAAGGAAAATGGATAAGACTACGCCATTTGCTCGACTGCAAGCTGTGATAGAAAGATTGGCAAAGAAAGAAAGATGTCCTGTGTCAGAAATCTTAAGAAGGATGGGCGGGTACCAGCTAAATCCCACCTCGGACTGTGAATAGAGCCTGTTGCTGCCACAGAGAAACCAAAGAAGAAGATAAAAGCCAGTTCACCTGTTGCTGTATCGGGTTTGCAAATTAGGGAGGATACCACTTTCGAGCATATACCCGACAGACCATCCGGTCCTAGGTTTCCGGCTGCAAGAAGGATGGTATGGCGACCTACTACTGGTGAGCTAAGACCAAAACAATGTCCTGAGAAGAAAAGTCTCGTCAGGAAACTTGAATCAGAAGAAAGTGCTACTACAATAAAGGGGACTCCAGGAAAGGAAGTTCAACAACCGTCACGTGACAACTGCGAGACCGTGTGGAAAAGGCCACTAGAAGATGCCATGGATAAGTTAAGGACTGACATCTGACAGTTAGCAAAAGAAAGATAAGAAAAACTAGAAGATGAAGTTGATTCATCAGAATATATGGATGACGAGTATGCTGAAATCAACATGGTTGAGACGCGAGCATCATCAGCTTCACAAGGTGCTCCACCAGCTGCAGAAAGAGATGAACCGGAAGTGATGAGAGCACGACTTCAAGAGAAGGATGATACAATTTCCCAAATGACAAAGAGGATGAAAGAGATGGCTTCCGCTTTAGCCACTCTCCAGAGTCAAGTTCAGCCTTAGAAAGAGACACCCCCAGAAATTATCCATATTGCAGATGGAGGAAAAGAGATCACATCCGTCAACGGAGATGAACAACCAAAGAAAGATCCTGCACAAAGCATGATTCCAGAAAAGGACATCGAAAACTTGGTAGAACAGCAGGTGCGGGAGGCCTTAGCACGATCTAAGAACAGAACATCTATTCAGACGGGTAGACCTTACCCCGAAGAATTTGATGCGGTCCAATACCCAAAAGGCTTCGTACCACCTCTGTTCAAGACATTTGATGGTACCGGAAACCCTCGGTAGCACGTTGCACATTTTCATGCTAGTTGTTGCAATGCCGGAGGGAGTGACGCTTTACTCTTTCGACAGTTCGTCAGCAGTTTATCAGGGATTGCCTTCGACTGGTACGCAAAATTGCCCAACGGTTCAGTAAAGACCTTTTCAGAACTAGAGAATCTCTTCGTTAAGCGGTTTTTCGGGGCTCAGCACCACATCACTATCGGTGATCTAGTGGTCGAGCAACAGAAACCGAACGATACTTTAGTGGATTACATACTTCGATGGAGAAACTTAAGCATGAAGTGTGAGTCATAACTACAAGAGCAACATGCAGTAGGCATCCAACTTAAAAGTATCCATGGCCCGATAGCACTTCTACTTAAAGGATTTACTATCAAGACTTTTGAGAAGTTGCATAGCAAGGCTGGGAGCTTGTAAGAGGAGGCAAAGCAGTTAAGTTTTGTAGACAAGACCGATAAGCAGAAAACTGTGAAGACATTTGAAAAGAAACCCTGAATCGTCGCTACAGTAGATAAGGGCAAGTAGCCAATGCAGATACCGCCAGAACGACCACAACCCAGTTATCAACCACCGCAATGGACTTACCAACAGCCACCACAAATCTATCAGCAACCTCAGCAGGGCTATCAGCATCCTCGTCCGAGCTATCAGTCGCCTCAACATTATGAACAACCGCCTCGTTCATCGTGTACCTTAAGAGAACTTCTAAATAGAGAATATCTAATCAAAATTGAAGCAGTAGCGAAGACGTTCCGCAGTTTAATGAAGACACCAGATTTTCAGCTACCAGAGCCCAAGAGGCCGGAGGAAGTCAATAAGAAAGATCATCCAAACTATTGCCCTTACCACCAAATGCTCGGGCACAAGATAGAGGATTGCATCACTATCAAGAGCTGACTTGATGACAATCTCCGAAAAGGAAACATAACGATCCCAAAGGAATACAGGAAGGAACCCTAGAAAGGAGCTTTCGTCAATGTTATTTCAACAGCTCCCATTATTCCAATAGACCCGTACACGACTAATAATGGATGGAGTACTGTTTGGACAAAATCATCGAAGAAAATTTTGGATCATATCCAGACCGCTTCGGTGCGCGCTTCAACTTAGAGTTTGAAACCTGCCAAGTCGGCACTGTCACTTGCAATCGAAGAACCACCCCAGAAGAAAGAGAAAATCGTAGAAGAGAAGAAGACTAAAACTCCAAGGGGTAGACTAGGGGATGCTTATCCTAGGATGGTTGTTTCCGATTCGGGGGAGAAATCCCTCGAACCTCTGACTTTGTACAATTATCTGCTCGCCCCGGCGGGATCTTATAATTATAAGGGTTATGGCGTTGGCTACGTTTTGACTGTTTCTAACGATTACGTAACTAGCGACATCCGGCTTAATCCGGATCTCGATTCTAACACAAATAACGATTCTCAAATCATACACAACCTCGATGACCATGACGAAGAAGATGTTCACAAAGGAGGCTACGAAAGCTCGACAAGCAACGAGTCCATTTGTGAATTCCGAAGAGCTCCGATCACGATAGAATTAGAACTATCACATCCTGAAGCAACTCCAGAAGAGTCAGTCATCCCGATTCAAAAGGAGACACTGGCAGATCTAGCACCAGATTCAGAAGAGATTACTAAAGTTAATTTAAGAAGCGGAAAAGTTCTACCTCTGAGAATGGGTCCAAAGGATAAAGGAAAGCAGGTGGTTGCTCGGGAAGAGTCAACCCCAACAGAGGAACTGCCCATTCGGGAAGAAACCGAGGAACATGGTAATAAAGGGGACTACAACGTGCTAGCCCATCTTAGGAAGCTATCAGCTAATCTAAGCATATACGACGCTCTGATCCTGTCAAAGGAGATGAGGGAGGCTCTGATCAAGGCTTTACTTGATCCAGAGATTTGTTTAGCTCAAATGGCCGGTGATTCCTTCGACGAGGTTTGCTCGTTAAAAGAACAACGAGGTGTTACCTTCACGGACAATGATCTATTACTGGGAACAGCTGATCACAACCAACCGTTATACATTTCAGTCACTATTGGAAAGTTTACGCTCTACAGAGTGTTCGTTGATCTGGGAGCATCAATCAACATAATGAATCTTCGGAAGCTAAAATATTTGGAAATTGATGTTCGCTAGCTTGAAGCAGACAAGTTGTTATTAAGAAGCTTCAATTAAAAAGGAGAAAGAGCTCTTGGATCGATAACACTACTAATGAAGACCGGTGATTTAGCGAAGACAACCGTAAAATTCCACATAATTGATTCTGAGACATCGTTCAACGCTCTACTAGGTTGGCCATGGATCCATGAAAACCGGATGGTAACGTTGTCTCTGCACCTATGCATAAAGTATTATTAAAGAGGGGAACAGTGCATCAAAGGTGATTTGCAACCGTTCTCCGTGCATGAAATTGGAATTCATGAAGATGCGGCCTACTACGCGCCTCCGAAGAAAACAATCTTTTTCAGAAATATTCTTTTTCAGAAATACCATACCAAATGAAGCAAAAGAAATTTGAGATGATGAAGAACCTGAAGTTCTAGTCCAACAGTTACTCACCACTCCCATATGGCGAGATGGTGAAGGTTTCTCCAGAACTCGCACCCGAGGTCGAGGCCTGGGATGAGGGCGTGGAAGAAACGTTGGAACAGTTGGACAGAAGAAACCGGTCATCGATGTTGATTGGGAGAATAGTTCCAAAGAAGAAGAGGAAATTGAGAAAGAAGCAGCGACAATAAGTCAGAAGGAACCACAATTCAAGATTTCTCTCGAAGATGAAAAGAATGAAGAATATAAACCAATGTACGAGAAGATTAACCACTTTGTGCATACTATGACCCTGACCCATATCCATTCTAATAAGATCGAGGGTATGGTGGTCAAGGAAGTACATGGTGGCGATATTAAACCAATCAATTTCTACCGTGGTGCTTCTTCTTCCAAAACTGAAAGTGATGTACAATTTGAAGATGTTACTTCATCTGAATTAATGGAACTACCTTTTGAGTGGTACTCTCCCTGTGTTCAAAATTTAATTCAACGCGGTGTCTTACCTCGATTATGGACAAAAGGCCGATCACAACACTTTGAAAAATTATGGAATAATGCCGGTCGGCCTCTTGATTCAAAACATGGTCTCATATTCGGCACAGTAGGATCAGTTGATGATACGAGATTTTGCTTGGTTGTCACTTGTGAACCTAATAAAGACTGCTTGGAAGCTTCAGAAGACCTCGAAGATCTACCAATCGGAGACGCTCCACCAGAATTCAAATAAAAACTCAAATCTATAATAGACGAGTTAACGGAAGTTAACTTAGGTACTAGCGAAGAGCCTAGGCCTACCTTTGTTAGCTCCTTACTCAATAAAGAAGACTTCGAAGACATAATCAAGCTATTAATGAAATTCAAGGACTGTTTTGCTTGGAGTTACGACGAAATGCCAGGTTAGCTCTAGAAGTCTCAGTTCACAGGCTAGGAGTGGATCCTACTTCCGTTCCAGTCAGACAAGCTCCCAGAAGAATGCATCTAGAAATTGAGCAACAAGTAATAGCCAAAGTTAAGAAGCTAAAAGACGCTAAATTTTTCCATGAAGATCAATACCCAACTTGGTTAGCCAACATGGTACCAGTCAGAAAGAAGAATGGTCAGATCAGAATTTGCGTGGATTTCAGAGATTTGAATAAAGCATGTCCAAAGGATGAATTTCCACTACCAATCCCAGAACTGATGATCGACATCGCTTCGACGCATGAAATCTTCTCATTTATGGATGGATTGTCGGGATACAACCAGATAATGATGACACCAGAAGACGAAATTCTCACGACATTTTGAATGCCGATCGGAGTGTATTGCTACACAGTGATGCCATTCGGACTAAAGAACGCAGGAGCAACATACCAAAGAGTGATGACAAAGATTTTTGATGATCTCATTCACAACCAAGTCGAGTGCTACGTGGATGATGTGGTCATCAAAAGTAAACTGAAGGAAGATCACCTGTATAATTTGAGAATTGTTTTCGAGCGACTAAGACAATTTAACCTTAAGATGAATCCCTTAAAATGCGCCTTTGGCGTCACCTCCGGGAAATTCTTAGGATTTGTTGTCCGACATCGCAGGATTGAAATCGATCCGGAGAAGATTAATACTATTTTAGAAATGCCTCCTCCCAAAACATTGAAACAACTATGATCCTTTTAAGGGAAGTTGGCATATCTTCAACGCTTTATCTCAAACTTTTCATGTAGGTGTCAGCCCTTCTCGGCATTGGTTAAAAAGGACGCCAAATTCGTTTGGGATGAGAAATGCCAGCGGGCTTTCAAAGATGTTAAGCAATATTTAATGACACCTCCTGTATTAGCAGCCCCAGTCCCAGCGACTTTAGAAGATTCTCTCGGAGCCCTGCTAGCCCAGGTCAATGACGAGGGAAAAGAAAATGCTCTCTACTACCTAAGCCGTCGTCTAATCCGACAGAAGTAAAGTATCCTCTGATTGAGAAGCATTGTTTGGCCCTGATCTTCGCTGCTCAAAAGCTCAGGCATTACATTCTTTCTCATAAGGTCAACCTTATTTCGAGAGTTAATCCGTTGCAATACTTGATGACCAGACCGACACTTTTTGGCAGACTTGCCAGGTGGTCGATGATACTATTGAAATTCTCTTCGTGTCGTAAAGGGACAAGTCCTAGCAGACTTCCTCGCAGCACACCCTTTACCGGCGGATTCGCCTCTCGACGATGATTTACCTGACGAGCAGATAATGAGCCTGGAAGACCCTGATGATCGACGTTGGGAGCTATACTTTGATGGTGCGTCCTCAGCACAGAAGAACAAAGAATAACAAACGATAGTGCCCGGTAAGGCAGGAATCAGACTAATCTTTATAACACCGGAGCGGGGGATGTTAAGATACTCCTACCACTTAACGGAACCGTGTACAAACAATGAAGCGGAATACGAAGCCCTCATAATAGTACTGGAATTAACCATTTAGATGGGAATAATGGACATCAACATCTACGAAGATTCTCAGTTGATCATTCAACAGGTGGCCTGACAGTACAGAATTTTAAAGCCAAGGCTTGAGCAGTACTTTCAGTATGCCATGAAATTGTTGGAACAAATTCCAAACGTAACAATCTATAAGATTCCCAGAAGAGAAAATTCTCTCGCAGATGCATTAGCCCGTCTTGCAAAGGAATTTGCCTGCTTACAGGATGAGTTAGTTGAAATGTCAGTTCAGGGATGACAAGTCCTATCACAACTCGACATGGATACAGTACACAAATCAGAAAAAGCTGAAGAATCAGTTGCGGCAATAATAGAAAATACAGAAGATTAGCGGCAGCCATTAATAGACTACTTGCAGACAGGAAACCTGCCTGACGATAAGTCGTTAGCCCTTCAAATCAAGAAAATAACTATTTCTTACGCATTAGTAAACAATACGTTATACAGAAGGTCTTTTGACCAGATGTGGCTAAGGTGCATGAAAGGGTCCGAGGCTCGTGAAATTGTCAAAGAAGTGCATTCAGGATTTTGTGGCACTCATCAGTCGGGTCCAAAAATGAAAATGAAGATTAAAAGACTGGGTACTACTGGCCCTCAATGATGACCGACTGTATGAAAGTTGCCAAAAGCTGTCACCAGTGCCAAGTGCATGGAGTGGTTCTACACCAACCTCCAAATGTGCTACATCCGACAATCGCGTCGTGGCCATTTGAGTGTTGGGGCATAGATATAGTGGGTCCGATAGAACTGCCTTTTTCAAGAGGACATCGCTTCATTCTTGTAGCTACATACTACTTTTCTAAATGGGCAGAAGCTATACCACTCAGAGAAGTAAAGGCACACCACGTGCTACAGTTTTCCAAGAATCAAGTCGTCTACCATTTTGGGGTACCGCGCAAGATCATTTCAGATAATGGGTCTGCATTCAAAAGTACAAAGATCAATAATTTTGTCAGAAGACACGGGATCGATTGGCGATACTCAATGATCTACTACCCAAGAGCAAACGGCTTGGTCGAGGCTTTTAATAAAACTCTCGTCTGAATTTTAAAGAAAACTTTGGACGACAACAAGAGAAATTGGCACGTGAAGTTGTTAGAAGCCTTGTGGGCCTACAGGACGACTTTTAGGACTCCTACTCAGTCTACGCCTTACGCTTTAGTGTACGGTTCCGAGGCCGTCTTGCCCCTGGAAGTTCAGCTACCGTCACTCCGAATTGCAGTTGCAGAAAAGATCACTACAGAAGAAAATTCCAGACTACAACTGAAAGAATTGGAAAGCTTGGAAGGGAAAGACTTTCCGTGCAGCAGAATTTGGAACTGTATCAAGCCAAGATGATCCAGGCCCATGATAAACAGGTCCGTCCAAGAACATTCAAAGTCGGTGACTTAGTTCTTGTTCTCAAAAGACCTATCCTTGCACACTGCAAGAAAGGAGGTAAGTTTGAACCAACCTGGGAGGGACCATTTGTGGTTGAGACGATCTACTACGGAGGTTCCTACCAAGCGGTGAATTGCCGTGGAGAACGACCCATGCTTCCAATCGATGGACGGTATTTAAAGAAGTATTACACAACCTGATGTTTCGAAGGGTGGCCTCTAAAGTAGAATCTTATCCTTAGAAACACTCGGTGAAGTAATCACTTTGTGGTCGGGTCCGAACCCAAAACAAAATAAAATGGATGATAAAAAAAAATCTCATCAACGAAAATGTTAAAAAGAAAACATGGGAAATCGTATTAATAAAATGTCAATCTTTCCTTTTAAATCCATTCATTCCTGATATTTTCTCATCTTTTCCTACTTTCTTTAAATTTAAAAGAAGCGAATAAGAATTTTTAAGTGTTTTTCTTATTGTTCTTGTTCTTAGTATATCCCATGATCCTTTCCTTATTTTTTTTGCAGGGAAATGTCGAACTGGCGGTTGGTTCTAAACTTTAGAAATGGCGTGAATCTAGCACTTGATGAAAAGAGGGTGAGGGATGAAGCAGTGATAGAGATTGACTCAGACTTCACACCAGCCAGCTTACAATACGAAGAAAATGATTGGATCCCAGTTGATCGAGAAGAACTTCACAGCCAGACAGTGATGAAAATGGGTGGCCCGATCCACCAATCCAGCAGCAAGAAAAGAAAAGCAAACGCCGCTCATGCAACCAGAGAAGATAAGAAAGTTAAGTCTATGGTTGCCACAGCAGAGGGTAGGCTTGTCAGCGCCGTACCCGCAGAAATTCAAGGGGTAAGGAGAGCTACTCTCACTGCTACCCAGCGAAGAAATAAGAATCGTCACATTCACAAAATGTTGACTAAGTTAGCAGAAGATCAACATAAACAGAGAGTGGATTTCGTTAGTACAAATGCTCCAAGGAGACCAGTTCGTCCAGAAAGAAGAAAGTCAACTCCAAGAAAGTTGGAATAGTTAAAAGAAGTACCAAGAAAAATAGAAATAGAGTGAGTACCTCGACGCCGAGCAGATGTACCGGATCTGAAGAGTCTTGTTGCGAAAGCAACCCTGAAGGATGTCCCTACAGAGACTATCCCCGAGGAGCCAAGACATGCAGAAGAATGTGTTGGGGTTGAGCCATACATCCCACAGTATGTTACTAGACACCGAGGACTTCAGATAATCCCATAATACGAGCTCGAGAAAATGCAACTAGTTGAGAAGAAAACCTTTGAATACTTTGAAAGAATTAGAGACAAGAGGGTCAACATTTTAGATGGCCTCGAGCTGCATACAGATGTATTCTCAGATTACGAGCAACAACAAATTGTAGACTGCATCCTCGAATTACAGAAAATGGGCCGAGCTGGCCGCCTGAGAGAAAAGACATATTCTGAAACCCGAAGATGGATACCAGGAAAAGGAAGAGTTACAATCTAATGCGGATGTTGCTAAAATTTTGCCATAGACAAAAAAGGAAATCCACCAGGGATACTCCGTCGCAGTGAGGTGGATCCAATGCCAAGAATCATTAAGAGAATGGTGAAAAGGATGATAACATGGAGGGTATTGCCTACAGATTGCATACCCAACAACTGTATTTTTAACATCTACAAGGAAGGCGACGGCATACCTCCACATATAGACCATCATGACTTTGTTAGACCCTTCTGCACAATGTCGTTCATCAACCAGTGCAACATCATGTTAGGATCTGACCTCCAGATTGCAGGCCCCGGTGAGTTCTGAGGGCCGGTGGAGATACCACTGCTGGTAGGTTCCGTCCTAGTGTTAAAAGGAAACGGAGTAGATGTTGTGAAGCATTGCATTCCAGGAGTGCCTGTGGAGCGGATCTCAGTTACTTTTAGAAGAATGGACACCAGAAAAATGCCTTACCACTTTCAGCCAGATCCAGAATTGGAGAGTCTCTGGCCCTACGAGCTGTGAGTTACATGGGAAATAGCACACCTCCAATACACATCCATGCGGCCTTCTAGCCAAGGGTGGCTTGGAAGGTGATGTTATTGCCCATGTTTCTTACTATTCAGACATGGATTCTTGACAGACGCTTTTGGATGGATCAACAAGAATCTTACACAATCAGTTTTGGATTTACATGGATTATAAGAGAAATTAAATTTCCGAGGAAAATGTCATCATGATTAGATCAAGTTGTATGATGTATTTTCAGCAAGTTGGAATGAGAACGACTACGTTATATTTTGCCTTCACCTCTTTTTGTGCAAATTGTCTGGGAAACGCCATTGGAGTTAAATGAACTTTGAACGAAGAACAGAAAAGAAAAGAAAATAAATGAGAACTTTTCCTAAAAATCTCAATATTAAAATGAACTTCAAATTCACATGAACACTAAATAAACAACAAAAAAAATGGGATCATTAAAGGATAAAAAAAACGATTCTAAATTCCAAATTGAATTTCTATCTCAAACCTCTGATTCGAACCTTTCAGTTCTTTCCTCCATCGAAATCTATTGTAAACTCTTTTGAAATTTGAATATTCTCTTCGACTTGTCATTAAGTCAAGTCTTTTCAGCTTGGTACGCTTACCAGTTCATTTCAGTTCTCTTTCCTCTGTGTTTTAGAGGATCGACTAGTTCTGTTGACACGGAGCCACAAACTTTGTTCGATTTGGTTCTGATGGCATAAGACTGGGTCCCTCTTCATACAAATAAATTTTCGAGACTGGTACCAAATTCCAGTTCTCTTCCATTGAGGTCGGTACCAAATTCCGACTCTCTTTCGAATTGATACCAAATTTCAATTCTAAATTTCTGAGACTGGTACCAAATTCCAATTCTCTTCCTTCGTGGTAGGTACCAAATTCCGACTCTCTTTCGAATTGATGCAAAATTTTAATTCTAAATTTCCGAGACTGGTACCACATTCTAGTTCTCTTTTTTCGAGGTCGGTACGAAATTCCGATACTCTTTCGAATTGATACCAAATTTCAATTCTAAATTTCTGAGACTGGTACCAAATTCCAGTTCTCTTCCTTTCAAGGTCGGTACCAAATTCCGACTCTCTTTCGAATTGATACCAAATTTCAATTCTAAATTTCCGAGACTGGTACCAAATTCCAGTTCTCTTCCTTCGAGGTCGGTACCAAATTCTGACTCTCTTTCGAATTGATTCCAAATTTTAATTCTAAATTTCAGAAGATTGGTACCAAATTCCAGTTCTCTTCCTTCGAGGTCGGTACCAAATTCTGACTCTCTTTCGAATTGATACCAAATTTTGAATTTTAATTTTCTGAGACTAGTACCAAATTCCAGTTCTCTTCCTTCGAGGTCGGTATCAAATTCCGACTCTCTTTGAATTGATACCAAATTTCAATTCTAAATTTTTGAGACTGGTACCAAATTCCAGTTCTCTTCCTTCGAGGTCGGTACCAAATTCCGTCTCTCTTTTGAATTGATACCAAATTTCAATTCTAAATTTTCGAGACTGGTACCAAATTCCAGTTCTCTTCTTTCGAGGTTAGTACCAAATTCCGACTCTCTTTCAAATTGATACCAAATTTCAATTCTAAATTTCTGAGACTAGTACCAAATTCCAGTTCTCTTCCTTCGAGGTCGGTACGAAATTCCGACTCTCATTCGAATTGATACCTAAATTTTGATTCACAACTTTCGAGACTGGTACCTAAATTCTGGTTTTTATTTCGAGGTACGTACATAAATTCTGACTCTCTTTCCGAGATCGATACCTAAATTTCGATTCTCTTTCAGGATTGATACTTAAATTTCAAATCTCACTCTCTCGAGATCAGTACCTAAATTCTGATTCTCATCCATTTTCCGTCGATACTTAAACTCTGATTCTCACTCTGAGACTGGTACCTAAATTCCAATTCTCTTTGCAATCCCGAGGTTGAAACCCAGGTTTCAATTCTCATTTCAAATCCAAGTTTTAAATTCAAAATTTCCTTAAATTGATTTTAAATTAAACTTCAATCGAAATTGAAACTCAAAACAAATAGAAATCTAAACTCACACATTGAAACTTGAAATTTAAAATTAAAATGAAATCTAAATTGAATTCTCCAGATCTTTTGATTTGGAGTTCACCTCCTTTCCATTCCCCAGTGAGAGTTCAGGAATCTCTAGTCTTGGAAATATAACTGATACTCCCCAGCGGAAATTCTTCTACTTCATCCTAAGTTTGTCACTTGGACATCTGTGTTGGTTTTGTTGATCCCTTCGGTCAACGCCAATACGCGCGGTGTGCTCGGTTAGCACACCACTCCTATTGGGGGTCCATTTGTGATCCTCAATTTTGGTGAGGTCTTTTGCTTCTCTCTTTAGTACTTAGGATCTAGCCTTAGGCCTTTCCTTTGACTAATCTTAGAGGATTAGAAATGGAACTCACCACTTAGAAGTTCAAACACTTCTTGACTCCCTACAAACCCCACAAGCTTGATTGTAGACCCCTAATCACCTAGAGGGTTGAAATCAAATGTGGAGGTTTAAAGGATGAGTTCCCTATAGGACTTTTTAGCTTTAGGAATACCCTGGATGGCCTGGTCGGTGAGAGTTGACTTGCACATACACTACATTCTCACACACATTCCAAGTCCTAAAACCACACTCTCACCAAACTTGACTTCTTGACTCATGTAGGTAATTCATATGGATGATCCTTAACCCCTAAGCCTCTGGCTAAGAGGGTTAGGAACAACATAGTGAATGCCTCAAATGAGTCCTCTCATGGCTCATTTGGGCTTAATATGGATTCATAGCTTAACCAAAATGATTCCATTTCACTCACACTTGATCAATGTTCTTTTTTTCAAAATTTCAGTTTTTGACACTCGCGGCCCCAGACCCACCAAACCTACCAAATACCCTTGAAATGACCCAAAATTTGCAAAATTACCTAAATTATCCAAGATTCCTCAAAATTAATCCTAAACACTTCCCACCACTTAAATTGACCAAATTTGGCCAAAAATACCAAAATTTCCAAAAATACACCTAAACCCCCCCCCTCACCCCCCCAAAATTACCAAAATACCCTTTTACCCCAAAAATCCAAAAATTTCTAAAAATTCCCAAAAAATTCTAGAAAATCTCAAATATTCTCAATTTCATTTTGTTTAACTACACCATGGGCCAATTTTGCCAATTTACCCCACTTTTACCAAAACCCCCTATTTGACCCATTTTTTAACCCAAGTGAACCCAATGTCAAACCAAACCACCCCAATTGACCTCAATTTTGGTCTAATTAAATTCTAAACTTCAATTCAATATCCCCAATATCAATTTAAACCAAATCCAAGTCCAATTTGATTGACATTTGGGCTCAATTCCAATTTGGGGTTTAAGGCCCAATTTTGACCCATGACCCAAAACTAGCCCGATTCAACTCCAATTGGCCCCAAATCTTTTCTAAAGCCTTCCTAACATCCCTATAAACAAAACACTAACTTGATTTGCCCAAAATTTGAACCTAAACTCCACCCAAACCTAACCCAAAACCAAAATCCCTTAAATTGACCTAAGCCCAAACTTAACCCAAATGGGCCAAAATCCCAAAATTAGAGCCCAACCAAAGTTGAAAACTCTTTTTAACACTCCAAAAAACATTTTTCAACATTAATTTTACACCAAATTCAACCTTAGCCCAACCTTAGCCCAAGTTAGCCCAATTTGGCCCACCTTGGCCCCATTACCAAAAAAGCCCAAATTCAACCCAATTCTACTCCAAACCACACCAAATTGATTCCAAACCATTCATGAAACATCCCTAAGCTAAAACCAACATTTATTTGGCATGGTCTTTCACAAAATTCTTCATCCAAAAGTACATTTTGAAATATAAAGTCCCACCCATTTAAGCCTTTTAAAAAGCCTACTTCCACCTAACCCAAAAGCCCAAAAATTCATCCAAAGCCCACATGACAATTCCTTCTCATCATTCACATGATAAAATCAATCCCTAAAGTTTGAAAACTATGATTAAATCATTCCAAATTAGGCTTTATCCAAATTGCCATCAAAATGCCAAAATTCCTAAAATCCATTCCAATGAAATTGACTAAGCCATCCCCAAGCCCAAATGAAGCCATGAAGCCATCCTTAAGTCCCATGTAAAGCCATGAGAAGTTTGACATGTGACCATCCCATAAATGGTGAGAGGAGGAGCCTCTTTAAGGATTCTCTTAAAGGTGATTAAACCTTTTCATGCTTCCCCTAAACTATGTTTAAACTTAAACATGCTTGGATAGTGACTTCTCCCCACTAATCTAGCTGACTCACCTGACCTCCCTCAACACAAATCAGAGCTTGGAAAGGTGCACCCAACCCAAACCCATAGGATGACCAAATTGAGTTCAAAAGAGCCCCTTCCCCCTTCCATTTTGAATGAAGCTTTCTACACATGGCCAATCTCCATTGCTTGCACCATTGCCAACCCCTGATCCTCCTGATGACAACAGTAACTTGGCCCAGGCCGGCCAGCCACCAAAGCCGCCGGAAACCACCAGGCCGAGAGCACCCATGTGAACCAATTTTAGAATTTCTCTTTGCTTTGGTTTCCCAGCCCAATTGAACTCCATGACTGTTCTTCCCTTGCCCTGAGCAGTTGATCCAAGCCATCAAACTCACCTGGTGAGCCCTCCAGCCACCTCTATTTAAGCACCACCTCCTCTCGGCCAAAAAAGGTGTTGAACCAAACCTTACCAAAACTCTGCCAAAATCACTCCAGATCCCTCTCCAGACATAGAGAACTTGATCCCCACTGAAATCCAGCCCTAAAGCCCTCTCCGTGAGTCCAATTTTGGAGTTTAAATTCAAGCCCAAGACCAGGACACTTCACCACAGTGAGCCAATCTTCAAATTTATTGACTCTAAAATCTTCACCAGACCAAGCGGATAAGTTCCCCAGCAAAAGCCCCCTCACCAGGCCAGCCATTGCTTCCAGCCTCCAAGCTTTGTGATCGGCCTTGGTAACTTTTGTACCTAGCATTTCCCCAGAGCAAGAGACTTCATCTAGAGCTTGCTTGGACTCAATCGAAGATGACACAACCCTCAGATCGAAGCTTCACTTCTCTGAGCAGAGTTATGAACTCACTCTTCCTCCCGAGCTCCTGGAGATTCTCCATTTAGTTTGAGTTGATTTCAATGCACCTTAACCGTATAGATGTGTTCGTCTCTTCAAGACGAATCGATATAGTATAAGAATACAAAAATCCATGGAGAATCGAGTGAGATCTTAAGGTTTTAGTGTAGACGGTCACGGGTGCACACCAGTCGGAGACGATGACCAGGAGTCGTTGGATCACGCGTGTATCGAGCGGACGGTCGAGATCAAGCCGGACAGCGCAATGGTACGTGAATGGCGGGCCCACATAGCACTGACTCAGATGGTTGCGCCGAATCATGGAGCGACGTGTGGGCTTTCAATCCGGACGAGGATGACGCGGCGCTGAGTCGGATAAATAGAAAATTAGGATTTTTTGGATTTATTTAAATACCAGAACTTCAAAAATTCATATCTTTGCATAGAAAAATCACAAAAATAAAATAAAAATACCCTCTTGCTCAGTGAACATAGGAGAATGATGTGGAAAAGAAATCAAGTTAATTGGATGAGTATTTTATTTTTAATAATTTATTTACTATTTCCAATGTTTTGATTCTCCATTTGAATAGACAATTCACCATGACATGAGACCAGAGGGCTTTTGAAGCCTCTGATCTTGGGAACATTCCCTGAATTTTTCAAGGTCAGAAGCCATCTCTGTGAAAAGTTATTGATTTTTCAAGTTCATGTCACTATTTTAGGTATTCTAATTCCAATAATTAGCATGTTGTAAAATAAATTCTAGGAAAATTTGGTGGTGTTTCCTAGGACCAGGGGACCCTATGAAAAATATATTTTGAGTTAATTCATTCATAATAACCCTAATTGGACTAAACTCCCAAAATTGAATTTGAATTAATTAGGGTTAACCACACACCAAACTGACTTGAAAAGAATTCTTCATTGCTCTTTAGGGTCAGGGGAACCTTACATAAAATTTTTAAATCAATTGGACTTGATTAACCCCACCAAATGGATTGATTAAGCCTCATAAGCAAAATGGAACTTTAAAAATTCATAACTCCAAAAATACTTTTCAAAAATTCACAAAAATGGTTTTGGAGCTTCTCAGATATCAAAGTTGTTCAGGAAAATTAAAATTAGAATTTTTTAGAAAAGTTGATTTTTCACAATATTTTAATATTTTAATAATTAAAAAATAGTAAAAATCACAAAAATATTAAAAATCATAAAATGTCACATTTTGACTCCTAAACACTTAGAAACAAACCAAATATTTTTCCTAAGTCCCTAGGATAAGATATTGAATTTTAAAGGCTTAATGTAATATTTAATATTAAAAAATGAATTTTCAACCTTTTTCACTAAAATAATTCTAATAAATCAAAGAAAAATTAGAAAATTATAAAATTTGTTTCTGTGGACTCCTTGAGGTCAGAGAAATTTAAGAAAAATATAAAATCTATTTTTCAATTTTTATTTTATTTTAAAATTAATTAATACTCTAAAACTCAAAATAATTATAATAAATAAAATATAATTCAAAAAATCACTAAAATTGGTCCAAGTGGTTCTCTAGTCATTAGAAATATCCCATAATTTTCTTAAGAACAGAAACTTTTCCTTGGTCATGTTGTTAAATTTTCTTTGAGAACAACTTTTTTCTACTAAAAATAATTATATAAATAAATTAAAGTAAGAAAAGTCACATTTTCTCCTCTAATGTCTTAATTTACATGTGAGTGAGGTGACATAAAAATTTTAAATTCATTTGAGCTCAATTTAGTGAGTTATGGAATAAATAAGCCCAAAAGGGCATAAAGGTAATTAAAGAATTTTAACCCTTAATTAAAACTTTAGGTTTAATCAAAATGAAGGGTAAAATATTTGATTTTAATTTTCTCTTTGATGATTGAAACTAAGGGAAATTAAAAGGGTAGAAACCCATTAAACACTTTGAAAATATCAAAATGAAACTCTAATTAATTAAATAATTTAAATTTTGGAAAGATTATATTTAAAATTTGGATTATTAAAATAGGGATATTATTAAGAGGATATTTATTCTTTAATTTAAAAATCCCTAAATAAATCACTTCAATAATATTTAGTTCTTAATTTAAAATTAAAATAATAATCCAAACTAAATAAATTAAAAATTAAAAAAAGATAACCCTTAAATGAATTAAAGCTTAAAATGTTAAATGGTCCAATAATTAAAATCAAATTTAAAATCTTGGAGTTAAATTAAATTAAATTAAATTATGTCAAGTCAAAGTTTAAATTAAATTAAATTAACACCTTAACAATTAAATTAAATTAAATTAAAAATATTGAAACTAAAATTAAATTAAATTAAAATTAAATTAAAATTAAAAATTAAAATTAAAATTAAATTAAATTAAAATTAAATTAAATTAAAATTAAATTAAATTAAAATTAAATTAAAATTAAATTAAATTAAATTAAATTAAATTAAATTAAATTAACATCACTTAACAACAAACCTAAATGAAAACCTTAAGAGTTAAATCAAAACATATGAAAGATTTCAACACCTTTTTCAATATAAGTAAATCTAAAACATAAAAAGTTAATTTGAAATATAATATCACTTAAAGTGTAAAGATTTAAATTAAATCTAAAATAATTCGAACCCTATTCCAAACTTAATAATCATTAATTAATTTTTATAATTAAATCAAATCAAATTAAATCATTAAAATATTTATTACTTTGCCCTTAAAAGGATTTTATTGTTATAACTCTTAAATGATGCGTCAAGTGAAATGTCACTTCACACATAAGATATTCAAGTGTCCTAAGTTCACTGAGCAAGAAACAAAAGAAAATTAAAATCCTTTGATGATTAATTCACCAATACAATAAAATTCATTTGAACTCAAAGTAATACCAGAAGTATTGAAAAGATGTTTAAGATTCGTCTTAAACACTTCCTCGATACGATGGGGTGTTTTAGAAGAATAATTAAACTTAATTGTTCTTTGGTGAAGAAAATCATCCTTAAACCAAACCAACAACCTAGACGTCATAGGAAATGACTAGTAATAGGATTAGGATTCTGGTAGACAACCAAAACCCTTTCTCTTAGCTTTACTTAGGTATTTCTTGCAAAAATATGTTTAAATGCTCTAACATTGTTGACCTCATTTTTGATGAGGTCTTTTGCTTCTCTCTTCAGTACTTAGGATCTAGCATTAGGCTTTTCCTTTGACTAATCTTAGAGGACTAGAAATGGAACCCACCACTTAGAAATTCAAACACCTCTTAGCTCCCTGCAAACCCCACAAGCTTGATTGTAGACCCCTAATCACCTAGAGGGTTGAAATCAAATGTGGAGGTTTAAAGGATGAGTTCACTATAGGACTTTTTGGCCTTAGGAATACTCTGGGTGGCCTAGTCTGGTGAGGGTTGACTTGCACATACACTACACTCTCACACACATTCCAAGTCCTAAAACCACACTCTGACTCATGTAGGTAATTCATATGGATGGTCTTTAACCCCTAAGCCCCTGACTAAGAGGGTTAGGAACAACATAGTGAATGCCCTAAATGAGTCCTCCCATGGCTCATATGGGCTTGATATGGCTTCATAGCTCAACCAAAATGATTCCGTTTCACTCACATTTGATTAATCTTCTTTTTTTTTTCAAAATTTCAATTTTTGACCCCCGAGGCCCCGGACCCACCAAACCTACCAAATGTTTTTGAAGTTACCCAAAATCTACAAAATTGCCTAAATTACCCAAGATCCCTCAAAATCAATCATAAACACTTCCCTCCATTCAAATTGACCATCTTTGGCCAAAAATACCAAAATTTCCAAAAATACACCGAAACCCCCCAAAATTACCAAAATACCCTTTTACCCCAAAAATCCAAAAATTCAAAAAATTCCCAAAAATTCCAGAAAATTCCAAATATTCCTAATTTCATTTTGTTAAACTACACCATGGGCCAATTTTGCCAATTTACCCCACTTTTACCAAAACCCCTAATTCGACCCATTTTTAACCCAAGTGAACCCAATGTCAAACCAAACCACCCCAATTGACCTCAATTATGGTCCAATTCAATTCTAAACTTCAATTCAATATCCTCAACATCAATTTAGACCAAATACAAGTCCAATTTGATTGACATTTCAGCCCAATTTCAATTTGAAGCCTAAGGCCCAATTTTGGCCCATGACCTAAACCTAGCTCAAACCAACCCAATTCAACTCCAATTGTCCCCAAATATTTTCTAAGGCCTTCCTAACACCCCCATAAACAAAAAATTAACTTGATTTGCCTAAAATTTTGAACCTAAACTCCACCTAAACCTAACCTAAAACCAAAATCCCTTAAATTGACCTAAGCCCAAACCTATCCCAAATGGGCCCAAATCCCAAAATCAAAGCCCAACCAAAGTTGAAAACTCTTTGTGACACTCCCATAAACATTTCTCAACATTAACTTTACATCAAATCCAACTTTAGCCCAACCTTAAACCAGGTTAGCCCAATTTGAACCACTTTGGCCCCTTTACTAAAAGACCCACATTAAACCCAATTCAATTCAAAATCACTTCAAATTTGTTCCAAATCACTCATGACACATCCCTAGACTAAACCCAACATTTATTTGGCATGGTCCTTCACAAAACATTCATCCAAAAGCCCATTTTAAAATCTAAAAGCCCACTTCCATAAAGCCTTTAAAAGCCCATTTTAGCCAAAATTCAAAAAGCCCAAAATCCATTACAAAGCCCACATGGGATTTCCTCTCATCATCCCTTTAATTTAAATCATTCCCTAAGTTTCAAACTCAACATCAAATTATCCTAAATTAAGCCTCATGCCAATTTCCCCTAAATTCATCAAAAATCCCAAAATCCATTTCCATGTAAATGAGCCAAGACATTCCTAAGCGAAATGGAGTCCTTTGAGCCATGCACAAGCCACATGAAAGCCATGAGAGCTTTGACTTATCACCACTCCCTAAATGGAAAAAGGAGGAAACCCTTTAATGATTCTTTTAGGAGTGATTAAACACTCCCATGTATCCCCTAATCTTGCTTAAGCCTAATTGTACTTGGATTGTGACTTGATCCCACTAATCAAGCTGACCCAAGTGACTTTCTCTTCAGCCCAAACCAGCCTTGGGGAGGTGCACCTAGCCTAAACCATGAGTTGACCAAATTGAATCCAAAATGGCCTCTACCCCATACCATTTAAATCAAACCTCTTAACACATGGCCAATACCCATTGATTGCACCAAAGTCAACCACTGACCCCACTGAGTCAGATGGTGACCTGACCCTGGCCGGACCACCACCTGGGCCACCGGAAAACACCATACCTATGAGCACCTATTTGATTCAAATTTCAAATTCCTCCTCACTGAGGTGTCCCAACTCAATTGAACTCCATGGCTGTTCTACCCTTGCCCTGAGCAGCTAATCCTAGCCTCCAATTGGCCCTGGGAAGCCCTCTAGCCACCTCTATTTAAACACCACCACCTCTCGGCCAAAAGGTGTGTTGAACCAAACCTTACCAAAACTCTGCCAAAATCGCTCCAAATCCCTCTCCAGACATAGAGAACTTGATCCCCACTGAAATCCAACCCTAAAACCCTCTCTGTGAGCTCAATTTCTGAGTTGAAAATCCATCCAAAAAATAGGACACTTTACCAAAGTGAGCCAATCTTCAAATTGATTGACCCTACACCTTCACCAGACCAAGAGGAGAAGTTCCCCAGCAAAAGCCCCCTCACCAAGCCAGCCATTGCTTCCAGCCTCCAAGCTTTGTGGTCGGCCTTGGTCACTTTCATACATAGACAATTCTCTAGAGCCAGAGACTTCATCTGAAGCTTGCTTGGACTCAATCGAAGGTGACATAACTCTCAGAACGAAGCTTCACTTATCTGAGCAAAGGTATGAACTCATTCTTCCTCTCGAGCTTCCAGCAATTCTCCATTTTGTTTGGGTTAATTTCATAGCTTATAAACCGTGTGGATGTGCTCGTCTCTTCTAGATGAATTGATAAAGTATAAGAACTCGAAAATCCATTGAGAATCGAGAGAGATATTATGGTTTGAGTGTGGACGGTCACGGGTGCACACCAGTCGTAGACGATGACTAGGAGCCGTTGGATCGCACGTGTATCGAGCGGACGGTCGAGATCAAGCTGGACAGTGCAATGGCATGTGAACCGCGGGCCCACGGAGAACTGAGTCAGATGGTGGCACTGAATCACAGTGCGACGCGTGGGCTTTCGGAGCTGCCAAGGTTGACGCGGCGCCGCGTGGATAAGCAGAAAATTAGGGTATTTTTGAATTATTTAAATGCCCTGAACTTCAAAAATTCATATCTTTGCATAGAAAAATCACAAAAATAAAATAAAAATACCCTCTTGCTCAGTGAATAGAGGAGAATAATGGGGAAAAGAAATTAAGTTAATTGGATGAGTATTTCATTTTTAATAATTTATTTACTGTTTTTAATGTTTTGATTCTCCATTTGCATAGATAATTCACCATAGCATGAGACCATAGGGCTTTTGAAGCCTCTGATTTTGTCAACATTCTCTGAATTTTTCAAGGTCAGAGGCCATCTCTGTGAAAAGTTATTGATTCTTCAAGTTCATGTCACTATTTTAAGTATTTTAATTCCAATAATTAGCATGTCGTAAAATAAATTCTAGAAAAATTTGGTGATGTTTCTTAGGACAAGGGGACCCTATGAAAAATATACTTTGAGTTAATTCATTCATAATAATCTTAATTGTCCTAAACCCCTAAAATTGAATTTGAATTAATTAGGGTTAACCACACATCAAATTGACTTGAAAACAATTCTCCATTACTCTTTAGGGTCAGAGGAACCTTACATAAAATTTTGAAATCAATTGGACTTGATTAACCCCACCAAATGAATTGATTAAGCCTCATAAGCAAAATGGAACTTTAAAAATTCATAACTCCAAAAATACTTGTCAAAAATTCACAAAAATGGTTTTGGAGCTTCTCTGATATCAGAATACTTCAGGAAAATTAAAATTGGAATTTTCTAAAAGAGTTGATTTTTCACAATATTTTAATATTTTAATAATTAAAAAATAATAAAAATCATAAAAATGTCACATTTTGACTCCTAATCATTTTGGAACAAACCAAATATTTTTCCTAAGTCCCTAGGATAGGATATTGAATTTTAAATGCTTAATGTAATTTTTAATATTAAAAAATGAATTTTCAAACTTTTTCACTAAAATAATTCTAATAAATCAAAGAAAAATCAGAAAATTATGAAATTTGTTTCTATGGACTCCTTGAGATAAGAGAAATTTAAGAAAAATATAAAATCTATTTTTCAACTTTTATTTTTTTAAGTTAATTAATACTCTAAAACTCAAAATAATTATAATAAATAAAATATAATTCAAAAAATCACAAATTTGGTTTACGTGGTCCTCTGGTCATTAGGAACATTCCACAAATTTCTTAAGGATAGAAACCTTTCCTTGGTCATGTTGTTGAATTTTCTTTAAAAACCCTAATTTTCAACTAAAAATAATTATATAAATAAATTAAATTCAGAAGAATCACATTTTCTCCTCTAATATCGTAATTGACATGTGAGTGAGGTGACATAAAAATTTCAAATTTATTTGAGCTCAATTTAATGAGTTATGAAATAAACAAGCTTAAAAGGGCATAAAGGTAATGAAAAATTTTATCCCTTAATTAAAACTTTAGGTTTAATCAAAATGGGGGCGGGGGGTAAAATATTTGATTTTAACTTTCTCTTAGATGATTGAAACTTAGGGAAATTAAGGGGTAAAAACCCATTAAACACTTTGAAAATATCAAAATGAAACTTTAATTAATTAAATAATTTAAATTTTGGAAAGAATATATTTAAAATTTGGATTATTAAAATAAGGATATTATTAAGAGGATATTTATTCTTTAATTTAAAAATCCATAAATAAGTCACTTTAACAATATTTAGTTCTTAATTAAAAAATTAAAATAATAATCCAAATTAACAATTAAAACTAAAATTAAATTTAAAATATTGAAACTAAAATTAAATTAAATTAAATTTAAAATATTGAAACTAAAATTAAAACTAAAATTAAATTAAATTAAACTAAAATTAAATTAAAATTAAAGTTAAACTAAAATTAAAATTAAATTAAAATTAAATTAAATTAAATTAAATTAAATAAATTAAATTAAATTAAATTAAATTAAAATCAAATTAAATTAAATTATATTAAATTAAAATCACTTAACAACAAACCTAAATGAAATCATTAAGAGTTAAATCAAAATATCTCAATAATTTAAATACCTCTTTCTACCTAAGTAAATTTAAAATATGAACATCAATCTGAAATAGCAAGATAATTAAAAATGTAAATATTTAAATTAAATCTAAAATAATTTGAACACTATTCCAAACATAAAAAAATATTAATTAAAACCTCATAATTAAATTAAATCACTTTAAATCATTAACTCAAACTTTTAATTAAGGATGATTAAAATTCTCGATAAACCAACTTGCCCTTAAAGGCTTTAATTATTATAACTCTTAAATAGATTATTAAGTGAAATGTCACTTCATTCATCAGGTAATCAAATACCTAAGTTCACTGAGCAAGAGACAAAGTTTAACTAAACTCCTGGATGATTAATTCATATGTGCAACTAAATTTACTTTGACTCAAAATAATCCCAGAAGTGTTGAAAAGATGTTCAGGAATCATCCTAAACACTTCCTCAATATGACGGGATGTTTTAGAAGAACAACTGAATTTAATTGTTCTTTAATGAAGAAAATCATCCTTAAACCAAACCAACAATCTAGACGTCATAGGAGATGACTAGTTATAGGATTGGGATTCTGGTAGATAACAAAAACCCTTTCCCATAGCTTTACCTAGGTATTTCTTGCAAAATATGTTTAAATGCTCTAACATGTGTTTTAAGTGCAGCTTGGGATGACGGGAAGACCCTCCATGTATGCTTTTATTTTATTGCAATGTACATTATTGCAATTTACTTACATGCATTGTGCTTTACTTTTTCTTGCATGATAAATAAGACTGTTGCATGAAAACCAAAACCTTTAGGATAGCCCCTAAACTGAAACCAAAACTAAATTAAAAGTCATTGCAAGATAAAATTCACCGCCACAACATTCCAAAATATAAAACAACTCAAAATTTAATCACAAACAGAACAACAAAACTACAATTACAACTAAATTAAAACGTCTCGTTGAATTATCGGGAATACCTCGGATGATGTAACCCACGTGTTGCTAACGGGATTTCCCATGGTCTAAATGAAAGTATGAAACTTATTCAGTTTAGTTTAACAAATTCATCTCGACTAAGTGAATTCGATGAAAATAACAGTGTCAGGATGACAGAACCGTAGGATCTTAAACGGTTCTGTTTAAACAACTTTAAGATTTGTTTTAATTAAAATATTAAAAAATACTTGGATTTTAAGATTTCTTTTTCTAAACCAACACTTCTCTAATCTCCTGATTTATGAATTCTAAAACTAAACCTCTTCAACAACAAGAAGCTTGGAGCACAGTGGGCAGCACGGCCATCGTCATCAGCAAAACTCAGGTCTACTTCAGCAAAACCTTCCTTAGAATTAAATAACCAAGCCATAGGATTTTGAGGTAGTTTGGCTAGTGCAGCATAAATCCTCAACTGTTCGTTAGGCATTTGCATGATCATGTCACTTAAATTAAGCCCTAACTGGTCTTAGGACTCCGAGGTAGTCGTTTGGTACGATATAAACCCTCACATCTTCGAGGCTATTTGTATGATCATATTATACAAATATAAATCCTAATTAAATAAAATTGACAGGATTGCAATATTAAATAAATTCCCAAATTGAAGCCAAATAATAGGATAGTTTGGGAAGTTGCCATGATTCTTTTTGGATCCTCAGCTTCTCCTACTTTTCTTCCTTTGAACTCTTGAAATGAACTGTTCCAAACTTGATCCATTCCCTATCGAAATTTCCAAAACTCAATCCTTTGAAAACCTTAAACTTTGAAATTCTTGAAAGCAAAACCACTGATCATTATCGAGAGTTTTCTTAAATGATTCCAATCATTTAAGATGCAATTAACTATAGGGGCTTGCCCTTATAGGGAACTTTAAGAAACCATGTAATATAAACCCTGCTTAATTCCTTTAATTAAGCAGGGGAACTTGTCGGCTTATAAAATTGGTTCGCAGACCAAACGGTTGTCACAAATCTTCTAGTTTACTTAACCGAGCCCCATCATCAAGTAGTGTGTCAATTCTTCGGGATAGATACACGATTTGGGATGCGGTGCTCGTTTATATAAACAAGAACAAAGGAATTTGTCTGCTTGCAGGATGAGTCAGTTGAAGTGTCTGTTCACGGATGACAGGTCCCATCACAGCTCGACATGGATATAATACACAAATCAGAAAGAAAAGCAGAAGAAACGATTGCAGTAGTGACAGAAAATACAGAAGATTGGCGGCAGCCATTAATAGACTACTTGCAGACAGGAAACCTACCGGACGATAAGTCGATAACCCATCAAATCAAGAAAAGAACTCTATCTTATGCATTAATAAACAATACAATATACAGAAGGTCTTTTGATCAGAAGGGGCTAAGATGCCTGAGCGGGTCTAAGGCTCGTGAAATCATTAAAGAAGTACATTCAGGACTTTGTGGCGCTCATCAGTTGGGTCCGAAAATGAAAATGAAGATTAAAAGACTAGGGTACTACTGGCCCTCAATGATGACCGATTGTATGAAAGTTGCCAAAAGTTGTCACCAGTGCCAAGTGCACGGAGTGGTTCTACACCAACCCCCAAATATGCTACATCCGACAATCGCGTCATGACCATTTGAGTGTTGGGGCACAGATATAGTGGGTCCGATAGAACCACCTTCTTCAAGAGGACATCGCTTCATTATTGCAGCTATAGACTACTTTTCTAAATGGGCAGAAGCTATACCACTCAGAGAAGTGAAGGCACACCATGTGCTACATTTTTTCAAGAACCAAGTCGTCTATCATTTTGGGGTACCACGCAGGATCGTGTCAGATAATGGGTCTACATTCAAAAGTACAAAGATCAACAATTTTGTCAGAAGACACGGGATCGATTGGCGATACTCAACGATCTACTACCCAAGAGCAAATGGCTTGGTCGAGGCTTTTAATAAAACTTTCATTCAGATTTTAAAGAAAACTTTGGACGATAACAAGAGAAATTGGCACGAGAGGTTGTTAGAAGCCATATGGTCCTACAGGACGACTTTTAGGACTCCTATTCATTCTACGCCTTACGCTTTGGTGTACGGGTCCGAGGTCGTCTTGCCCCTGGAAGTTCAGCTTTCATCACTCTGAATTGCAGTTGCAAAAAAGATCACTATAGAAGAAAATGCCAGACTACGACTGGAAGAATTGGAAAGCTTGGAAGGGAAAAGACTTTCCGCGTAGCAGAATTTTGAACTGTATCAAGCCAAGATGATCCAGGCCCATGATAAACTGGTCCGCCCAAGAACTTTCAAAGTCAGTGACTTGGTTTTGGTTCTCAGAAGACCTATTCTTGCACATCGCAAGATAGGTGGTAAATTTAAACCAACATAGGAAGGGCCGTTCGTGGTCGAGACAGTCTACTCAGGAGGTTCCTACCAGCTTGTGAATTACCATGGAGAACGACCCATGCTTCCAATCAATAGACGGTATTTAAAGAAGTATTACGCGACCTGATGTTTCGAAGGGTGGCCTCTAATGTAGAATCTTATCCCTAGAAACACAGGTGAAGTAATCACTTTGTGACTGGGTCCGAACCCAATACAAAATAAAATGGATAATAAAAAATCTCATCAACAAAAATGTTAAAAAGAAAACATGGGAAATCATAATAATAAAATGTCAATCTTTCCTTTTAAATCCGTTCATTCCTGATATTTTCTCATCTCTTCCTACTTCCTTTAAATGTAAAAGAAGTGAATAAGAATTTTTAAGTGATTTTTCTTATTGTTCTTGTTCTTAGTACAACCCCCGATCCTTTCCTTATTTTTTCGCAGGTAAATGTTGAACGGGCGGTTGGTTCTAAACTTTAGAAATGGCGTGAGTCTAGAACTTGATGAAAAGAGGGTGAGGGATGGAGCAGTGATAGAGATTGACTTAGACTTCACACTAGTCGGCTTACAATACCAAGAAAATGATTGGATCCCAGTTGATCGAGAAGAACTTCGCAGCCCAACAGTGATGAAAATGGGTGGCCCGAGCCGCCAATCCAGCAACAAGAAAAGAGAAGCAAACGCCGCACATGCAACCGGAGAAGATAAAAAAGTTAAGTCCATGGTAGCCACAACAAAAGGTAGGCTTGTCAGCGCCGCACCCGCAGAAATTCAAGTGGTAAGGAGAGCTACTCTCACTGCTACCCAGTGAAGAAATAAGAATTGTCGCATTCGCAAAATGTTGACCAAGTTAGCAGAAGATCAATATAAACAGATAGTGGATACCGTTAGTGCAAATGCTCCAAGGAGACCGGTTCGTTAGGAACCAAAAGCAAGAAAGTCAACTCCAAGAAGGTCGGAACAGATAAAAGAAATATCAAGAAAAGCAGAAATAGAGTCGGTACCTCGACTCCGAGCATATGTACCGGATCCGAAGAGTCTTGTTGCGAAAGCAACCCCGGAGGATGTCCCTATGGAGACTATCCCTGAGGAGCCGAGACATGCAAAAGAACATGCTGGGGTTGAACCATACATCCAGCATTATGTTACTAGACACCGAAGACTTCAGATAATCCTGAAATACGAGCTGGAGAAAATGCAACTAGTTGAGAAGAAAACCTTTGAATACTTTGAAAGAATTGAAAACAAGAGGGTCAACATCTTGGAAGGGCTCGAGTTGCATACAGATGTTTTCTCAGATTATAGCAACAAAAAATTGTAGATTGCATCCTTAAATTGCAGAAAATGGGTCGAGCTGGTCGCCTAAGAGAAAAGCCATATGCAGAACCCCGAAGATGGATGCCAGGAAAGGGAAGAGTTACAATCCAATGCAAATGTTGCTACAATTTTTCCACAGACAGAAAAGGAAATCCACCAGGGATACTCCGTCGCAGTGAGGTGGATCCGATGCCAAGAATCATCAAGAGAATGGTGAAAAGGATGATAACATGGAGGGTATTACCTGCAGATTGCATACCCAACAGCTGCATTATTAACATCTACAAGGAAGGTGACTGCATACCTCCACATATAGACCATCATGACTTTGTTAGACCCTTCTGCACAGTGTCATTCGTCAACCAGTGCAACATCATGTTCGGATCTAACCTCCGGATTGCAGGCCCCGGTGAGTTCCGAGGACCGGTAGAGATACCACTACCGGTAGGTTCCGTCCTAGTGTTAAAAGGAAACGGAGCAGATGTTACGAAGCATTGCATTCCAGGAGTGCCTGTGGAGCGGATATTAGTTACTTTTAGAAGAATGGAAGAAAGAAAAATGCCTTACCACTTTCAGCCAGATCCAGAATTGGAGAGTCTCCGGCCCTACGAGCTGTGATTTACATGGGAAATAACACACCTCCAATGCACATCCATGTGGCATTCCTGCCAAGAATGGCTTGGAAGGTGATGTTATTGCCCATGTTTCTTACTATTTAGACATGGATTTTTTGACAGACCCTTTTGAATGAATCAGCAAGAAGATTACACAGTCCATTTTGGATTTACATGGATTGTATGAGACATTAAATATCTGAGGAAAATGTCATCATGACTAGATCGAGTTGTGTGATGTACTTTCAGTAAGTTGGAATGAAAACGACTACATCATATTTTTCCTTCACCTCTTTTTGTGCAAATTGACTGGGAAACGCCATTAGGGTTAAATGAACTTTGAACAAAGAAGAGAAAAGAAAAGAAAATAAATGAGAACTTTTCCTAAAAATCTGAATATTAAAATGAACTTCAAATTCACATGAACACTAAATAAATAACACAAAAAATAAAAATGGGATCGTTAAAGGACAAACAAAATGAATCTAAATCTCAAATTGAATTCTGATTTGAATCCTCTGATTCGAACCTTTCAGTTCTTCTCTCAATCGAAATCTGTTTGAAACTCTTTTGAAATTTGAATATTTTCCTCTACTTATTGCTAAGTCAAGTCTTTTCAGCTTGGTACACTTACCAGCTCCTTTTAATTCTTTTTCTTCTGTGTCTTAGAGGATTGACTAGTTCTACTGACACGGAGCCACGAAATTTGTTCGATTTGGTTCTGATGGCATGAGACTGGGCCCCTCCTCATACAGATAAATCTTCGAGACTGGAGCCTAACTTCCAGTTCTCTTCGAGGCTAGAGCCTAACTTCTAGTCCTCTTTCAAAATTTCGAGACTGGTACCTAAATTCCAGTTCTCATTTTGAGGTCGGTACCTAAATTCCGACTCTCATTCGAGATCGATACCTAAATTCAAGTTCTCTTCCTTCGAGGTCGGTACCTAAATTCCGAATCTCATTCAAGATCGATACCTAAATTTCGATTCTCTTACAAATTGATACCTAAATTTCAATTCTAAATTTCCGAGACTGGTACCTAAATTCTAGTTCTCTTCCTTCGAGGTCAGTACCTAAATTCCGACTCTCATTCGAGATCGATACCTAAATTTAGATTCTCTTTGGAATTGATACCTAAATTTCAATTCTAAATTTCTGAGACTGGTACCTAAATTCCAGTTCTCTTCCTTCGAGGTCGGTACCTAAATTCCGACTCTCATTCGAGATCGATACCTAAATTTCGATTCTCTCTTCAATTGATTCCTAAATTTCAATTCTAAATTTCTGAGACTGGTACCTAAATTCTAGTTCTCTTCCTTCGAGGTTCGTACCTAAATTCTGACTCTCATTCGAGATCGATACCTAAATTTCGATTCTCTTTCGAATTTATACCTAAATTTCAATTCTAAATTTCCGAGACTGGTACCTAAATTCAAGTTCTCTTCCTTCGAGGTCGGTACCTAAATTCCGACTCTCATTCGAGATCGATATCTAAATTTCGATTCTCTTTCAGGTTTGATACTTAAATTCCAAATCTCACTCTCTCGAGATCAGTATCTAAATTTTGATTCTCACCCTTTTTCCGTCGATACTTAAACTGTGATCCTCACTCCGAGGCTGGGACCTAAATTCCAGCTCTCTTAGCAATCTCGAGATTGAAACCCATGTTTCAATTCTCATTTCAAATCGAAATTTCAAATTCAAAATATCCTTAAATCGAATTTAAATTAAACTTCAATCGAAATTGAAACTCAGAACAAATCAAAATCTAAACTCACACATTGAAACTTGAAATTTAAAAAGTTAACTGAAAGCTAAATTGAATTCCCCAGATCTTGTGATTTGGAGCACACCTCCTTTTCTATTCCCCAGCGAGAGTTCAGGAATCTCCGATCTTGAAAATATACCTGATACTCCCCAGCGGAAATTCTTCTACTTCGTCCTAAGTTTGTCACTTGGACATCTGTTTTGGTTTTGTTGATCTCTTCGATCAATGCCAATACGCGCGGTGTGCTTGGTTAGCACACCACACCTATTGGGGGTCTATTTGTTGACCTCATTTTTTATGAGGTCTTTTGCTTCTCTCTTTAGTACATAGGATCTAGCCTTAGGCTTTTCCTTTGACTAATCTTAGAGGACTAGAAATGAAACCCACCACTTAAAAATTCAAACACCTCTTAGCTCCCTGCAAACCCTATAAGTTTGATTGTAGACCCCTAATCACCTAGAGGGTTGAAATCAAATGTGGAGGTTTAAAGGATGAGTTCCCTATAGGACTTTTTGGCCTTTTGAATACCCTGGGTGGCCTGGTCTGGTGAGGGTTGACTTGCACATACACTACACTCTCACACACATTCCAAGTCTTAAAACCACACTCTCACCCAACTTGATCTCCTGACTCATGTAGGTAATTCATATGGATGGTCCTTAACCCCTAAGCCCCTAGCTAAGAGGGTTAGGAACAACATAGTGAATGCCCCAAATGAGTCCTCTCATGGCTCATATGGGCTTGATATGGCTTCATGGCTCAACCAAAATGATTCCATTTCACTCACATTTTATCAATCTTCTTTTTTTTCGAAACTTCAATTTTTGACCCCCGGGGCCCCAGACCCACCAAACCTACCAAATGTCCTTGAAGTTACCCAAAATCTGCAAAATTTCCTAAATTACACAAGATCCCTCAAAATCAATCCTAAACACTTCCCACCATTCAAATTGACTATCTTTGGCCAAAAATACCTAAATTTCCAAAAATACCCCTAAACCCCCCAAAATTACCAAAATACACTTTTACCCCAAAAATCCAAAAATTCAGAAAATTCCTAAAAAATTCCAGAAAATTCCAAATATTCTCAATTTCATTTTGTACAATGACACCATGGGCCAATTTTGCCAATTTACCCCACTTCTACCAGAACCCCCAATTTGACCCATTTTTAAACCAAGTGAACCCAATGTCAAACCAAACCACCCCAATTGACCTCAATTTTGGTCCAATTCAATTCTAAACTTCAATTCAATATCCTCAACATCCATTTAGACCAAATCAAAGTCTAATTTGATTGACATTTGAGCCCAATTTCAAATAGAAGCCTAAGGCCCAATTTTGGCCCAAGACCTAGACCTAGCTCAAACCAACCCAATTCAACTCCAATTGGCCCCAAATCTATTCTAAGGCCTTCCTAACACCCCCATAAACAAAACACTAACTTGATTTGCCAAAATTTGAACCTAAACTCCACCTAAACCTAACCAAAATCCAAAATCCCTCAAATTGACCAAAGCCCAAACCTAACCCAAATGGGCCCAAATCCCAAAATCAAAGCCCAACCAAAGTTGAAAAGTCTTTGTGACAGTCCCATAAACATTTCTCAACATTAATTTTACATCAAATCCAACTTTAGCCCAACCTTAAACCAAGTTAGCCAAATTTGAACCACTTTGGCCCCTTCACTAAAAGACCTACATTAAACCCAATTCAATTCAAAATCACTTCAAATTTGTTCCAAATCACTCATGACACATCCCTAGACTAAATACAACATTTATTTGGCATGGTCCTTCACAAAACTTTAATCCAAAAGCCCATTTTATAATCTAAAAGCCCACTTCTATAAAGCCTTTAAAAGCCCATTTTCACCAAATTTCAAAAAGCCCAAAATCCATTCCAAAGCCCACATGAGATTTCCTCTCATCATCCATTTGATTTAAATCATTCCCTAAGTTTCAAACTCATCATCAAATTATTCTAAATTAAGCCTCATGCCAATTTCCCCTAGATTCATCAAAAATCCCAAAATCCATTTCCATGTAAATGAGCCAAGCCATCCCTAAGCCAAATGGAGTCCTTGGAGCCATGCACAAGCCACATGAAAGCCATGAGAGCTTTGACTTATCACCACTCCCTGAATGGAAAAAGGAGGAAACCCTTTAATGATTCCCTTAGGAGTGATTAAACACTCCCATGTATCCTCTAATCTTGCTTAAGCCTAATTGTACTTAGATTGTGACTTGACCCCACTAATCAAGCTGACCCAAGTGACTTTCTCTTCAGCCCAAACCAGCCTTGGGGAGGTGCACCTAGCCTAAACCATGACTTGACCAAATTGAATCCAAAATGTCCTCTCCCCCATACCATTTAAATCAAACCTCTTTACACAATGCCAATACCCATTGCTTGCACCAAACTCAACCCCTGACCCCACTGAGTCAGATGGTGACCTGACCCTGGTCGGACCACCATCTGGGCCGTCGGAAAACACCATACCCGTGAGCACCTATTTGATTCAAATTTCAAATTCCTCCTTGCTGAGGTGTCCCAACTCAATTGAACTCCATGGCTGTTCTTCCCTTGCCCTGAGTAGCTTATCTCAGCCTCCAATTGCCCCTGTGAAGCCCTCCAACCACCTCTATTTAAACACCACCAGCTCTCGGCCAAAAGGGGTGTTGAACCAAACCTTACCAAAACTCTGCCAAAATCACTCCAGTTCCCTCTCCAGACATAGAGAACTTGATCCCCACTGAAATCCAGCCCTAAAACCCTCTCTGTGAGCTCAATTTCTGAGTTGAAAATCCACCAAAAAAACAGGACACTTCACCACAGTGAGCCAATCTTCAAATTGATTGACCCTACACCTTCACCAGACCAAGAGGAGAAGTTCCCCAGCAAAAGCCCCCTCACCAGGCCAGCCAATGCTCCCAACCTCTAAGCTTTGTGATCGGCCTTGGTCACTTTCATACTTAGACAATTCCCCAGAGCCAGAGACTTCATCTGGAGCTTGCTTGGACTCAATCGAAGGTGACACAACTCTCAGATTGAAGCTTTACTTCTCTGAGCAAAGGTATGAACTCATTCTTCCTTCTGAGATTCCAACAATTCTCCATTTTGTTTGGGTTAATTTCATAGCTTATAAACCGTATGGATGTGTTCGTCTCTTCAAGATGAATCGATAGAGTATAAGAACTAAAAAATCCATTAAGAATCGACAGAGATATTATGGTTTGAGTGTGGATGGTCACGAGTGCACACTAGTCGTAGACGATGACCAGGAGTCATTGGATCGCGCGTGTATCGAGCGGACGGTCGAGATCAAGCCAGACAGTGCAATGGTACATGAACCGCAGGCCCCAGGAGAGCTGAGTCAGATGGCAGCGCCGAATCACAGCGCGACGCGTGGGCTTTCAGAGCTGCCGAGGTTGATGCGGCGCCACGTGGATAAGTAGAAAACTAGAGTATTTTTTAATTATTTAAATGCCCTGACATCAAAAATTCATATCTTTGCATAGGAAAATCATAAAAATAAAAAAAAAATACCCTCTTGCTTAGTGGACAGAGGAGAATAATGTGGAAAAGAAGTCAAGTTAATTGGATGAGTATTTTATTTTTAATAATTTATTTAATATTTTCAATGTTTTGATTCTCCATTTACATTGATAATTCACCATGGCATGGGACCATAGGGCTTTGAAGCCTCTGATCTTGGGAACATTCTCTGAATTTTTCAAAGTCAGAGGCCATCTCTGTGAAAAGTTATTGATTTTTCAAGTTCATGTCAATGTTTTAGGTATTTTAATTCCAATAATTAGCATGTTGTAAAATAAATTCTAGCAAAATTTGGTGATATTTCTTAGGACCAGGGGACCCTATGAAAAATATATTTTGAGTTAATTCATTCATAATAACTTTAATTGGCCTAAACCCCTAAAATTGAA
The DNA here is from genome assembly GCA_022702705.1 of Papilionanthe hookeriana x Papilionanthe teres. NCBI lineage: Eukaryota > Viridiplantae > Streptophyta > Magnoliopsida > Asparagales > Orchidaceae > Papilionanthe > Papilionanthe hookeriana x Papilionanthe teres. The sequence goes on along the minus strand of CM040438.1, from coordinate 4,854,230 downwards.
TTTGAATTAATTAGGGGTAACCACACATCAAATTGACTTGAAAATAATTCTCCATTACTCTTTAAGGTTAGAGGAACCTTACATAAAATTCTGAAATAAATTGGACTTGCTTAACCCCACCAAATGGATTGATTAAGCCTCATAAGCAAAATGGAACTTTAAAAATTCATAACTCCAAACATACTTTTCAAAAATTCACAAAAAAGGTTTTAGAGCTTCTCTGATATTAGAGGAGTTCAGGAAAATTAAAATTGGAATTTTCTAAAAAAGTTAATTTTTCACAATATTTAATAATTTAATAATTAAAAAATAATAAAAATCATAAAAATATTAAAAATCATAAAAATGTTACATTTTGACTCCTAATCATTTAGGAACAAACCAAATATTCTTACTAAGTCCCTAGGATAAGATATTGAATTTTAAAGGCTTAATGTAATTTTTAATATTAAAAAATGAATTTTCAACCTTTTTCACTAAAATAATTCTAATAAATCAAAGAAAAATCAGAAAATTATAAAATTTGTTTCTATGGACTCGTTGAGGTCAGAGAAATTTAAGAAAAATATAAAATCTATTTTTCAACTTCTATTTTGTTTTAAAATTAATTAATACTCTAAAACTCAAAATAATTATAATAAATAAAATATAATTCAAAAAATCACAAAATTTGGTCTAAGTGGTCCTCTGGTCATTAGGAACGTCCCATAATTTTTTAAAGGACAGAAACCTTTCCTTGGTCATGTTGTTGAATTTTCTTTGACAACCCATATTTTCTACTAAAAATAATTATATAAATAAATTAAATAAAGAAGAATCACATTTTCCCCTCTAATGTCTTCATTGACATGTGAGTGAGGTGAAATAAAAATTTCAATTTCATTTGAGCTCAATTTAATGAGTTATGAAATAAATAAGCTTAAAAGGGCATAAAGGTAATTAAAAATTTTAACCCTTAATTAAAACTTTAGGTTTAATCAAAATGGGGAGGGGGGGGTAAAATATTTGATTTTAACTTTCTCTTGGATGATTGAAACTTAGGGAAATTAAGGGGTAGAAACCCATTAAACATTTTGAAAATATCAAAATGAAACTTTAATTAATTAAATAATTTAAATTTTGGAAAGAATATATTTAAAATTTGGATTATTAAAATAGGGATATTATTATGAGGATATTTATTCTTTAATTTAAAAATCCCTAAATAAGTCACTTTAACAATATTTAGTTCTTAATTAAAAAATTAAAATAATAATACAAATTAACAATTAAAACTAAAATTAAATTAAATTAAATTTAAAATATTGAAACTAAAATTAAACTAAATTAAATTTAAAATATTGAAACTAAAATTAAAACTAAAATTAAATTAAATTAAATTAAAATTAAATTAAATTAAAGTTAAACTAAATTAAAATTAAATTAAAATAACAATTAAATTAAATTAAATTAAATTAAATTAAATTAAATTAAATTAAATTAAAATCAAATTAAATTAAATTAAATTAAATTAAAATCACTTAACAACAAACCTAAATGAAATCATTAAGAGTTAAATCAAAATATATAAATAATTTAAATACCTCTTTCTACCTAAGTAAATTTAAAACATGAACATCAATCTGAAATACCAAGATAATTAAAAAGGTAAAGATTTAAATTAAATCTAAAATAATTTGAACACTATTCCAAACTTAAAAAATTATTAATTAAAACCTCATAATTAAATTAAATCACTTTAAATAATTAACTCAAACTTTTAATTAAGGATGATTAAAATTCTCGATAAACCAACTTGCCCTTAAAGGCATTAATTATTATAACTCTTAAATAGAGTATTAAGTAAAATGTCACTTCATTCATCAGGTAATCAAATACCTAAGTTCACTGAGCAAGAGACAAAGATTAACTATACTCCAGGTACGCTTTTATTTTATTGCAATTTACTTTATTGCAATTTACTTACATGCACTGCGCTTTACTTTTTCTTGCATGATAAATAAGATTGTTGCAAGAAAACCAAAACCTTTAGGATAGCCCCTGAACTGAAATCAAAACTAAATTAAAAGTCATTGCAAGATAAAATTCACCGCCACAACATTCCAAAATATAAAACAACTCAAAATTTAATCACAAATAGAACAACAAAACTACAATTACAACTAAATTAAAACATCTCGTTGAATGATCGGGAATACCTTGGCTGATGTAACGCACGTGTTGCTAACGCGATTTCCCACGGTCTAAATGAAAGTGTGGAACTGATTCAGTTGAGTTTAACAAATTCATCTGGACTAAGTGAATTCGATGAAAATAACGGTGTCGGGATGACGGAACCGTGGGATCCTAATCGGTTCTGTTTAAACAACTTTAAGATTTGTTTTAATTAAAATATTAAAAAACACTTGGATTTTAAGATTTTTTTTTCTAAACCAAAACACTTCTCTCATCTCCCGATTTATGACTTCTAAAACTAAACCTCTACAACAACAAGAAGCTTGGAGCACAGTGGGCAGCACGACCATCGTCATCAGCAAAACTCGGGTCTACTTCAGCAAAACCTTTCTTAGAATTAAATAACCAAGTCATAGGATTTCGAGGTAGTTTTCCTAATGCAGCATAAATCCTCAACTCTACGTTAGGCATTTGCATGATCATGTCACGTAAATTAAGCCCTAACTGGTCTTAGGACTCCGAGGTAGTCGTTTGGTACGACATAAACCCTCACATCTTCGAGGCTATTTGTATTATCATATTATACAAATATAAGTCCTTATTAATTAAAATTGGCAGGATTGCAATATTAAATAAATTCTCAAATTGAAGCCAAACAATAGGATAGTTTGGGAAGTTGCCAAGATTCTTCTTGGATCCTCAGCTTCTCCTACTTTTCTTCCCTTGAATTCCCAAAATAAATTGTCCTAAATTTGATCCATTCCCTATTGAAATTCCAAAATTCAATCCTTTGAAAACCTTAAAATTTGAAATTCTTGAGAGCAAAACCACTGATCATTATCGAGAGTTTTCTTAAATGATTCTTGTCATTTAAGATGTAATTAACTATAGGGGCTTGCCGTTATAGGGAACTTTAAGAACCCAGGTAATATAAACCCCGCTTAATTCCTTCATATTAAGCGAGGAACTTGTCGGCTTATAAAATTAGTTCGCGGACCAAACGGATGTCACAAATCTTTTAGTTTATTTAATCGAGCCCCATCATCAAGCAAAGGTGTCTATTCTTTGGGATAAATACACGGTTTGTGGTGCGGTGCTCGTTTATATAAACTATTCGGGATGTGAGATCGGTTTGACTTCATATCTTTAAACTTTTAAATTTAAATTTATTTTCAAAATTAAATGCTACTTTCTAAATTATATATATATTTAAATTAAATTTAAAATTTTAAATTCGCCGACGACTTCTGTAGGCGACCCCCTTTTCAAAATAAAACACATAACCAAAAAATATGCCGTACAAATGTTTGGGCATCTCATTCTGATTTTAATCAGATTATTGAAAGCAATTGGTTGCACCTATAAATGTGGCATTTGATAATCTTATGCTTAGGCTTTGGCAATCACATAAGATATTGTCCAAGGCTTTAAGACATTGGAATTGGAATGTATTTGGTAATGTTCATCATAAGGTTATTGTTGTTGAATCCTTGGTAGCTGCTATTGAAAAAGATGTAGATGAGGGGAGGGAATCTGAACAATGCCTTGCTGATGCCTCTGAAAAACTAATGACTACCATTTCGCAAGAGGAACAATTCCTTAAACAGAAGGCTACTGCTAATTGGTTTCGTCATGGATATAGGAATTCAAAATTTTTTCATGTTGTGATTAAATACAAGAGATCTGTGAATGATATAGTTAAGATCAGAACTATTGATAATAGATGCTTGGTTAATTCTAAAGATATTGCTGCTAATGCTGTTGAAAACTTTCAGAATATGTTTTTATATCAGCCTACTATTTCTGATCTTTTTCTCTTTTCTTGTTACAATCTGATTTGAAGTTTGAACAAGATAGTTCATTTGTAGTTGTTCCTGATGAATAAGAGATTCTTGTTGCACTAAAAACCATGGATGGTAATAAGGCAGCAGGTCCTGATGGCTTTACATTTGACTTTTATAATAAATTTTAGTATATTATAAAAGCTGATCTATGTTCAGCTGTATAAAAGTTCTTTAAGGAGCTTATCTTCCAAAATACTCTGTCTCATCTACAATCATACCTATTCCTAAAGGCAGAAATAAAGCTTCTTGGTAGGACTTTAGGCCTATTAGCTTGAATTCTACATTTTCCAAGATTATCAGCAAAGTAATTGTTAATAGGCTGCAACCTATGTTGGATGGATTAATCTCTAAAAACAGACTGTCTTTATTAAAGGAAGGTGTGCTGGTGATAATATACTTTTGGCTCAAGAACTTCTATCTGATTTTGATAAAATGCAGGGGTTCTAATGTCATTTTCAAATTGTATTTATCAAAGGCTTTTGAAACAATTAGCTAGAAATGCATTATGGATGTGCTAGCTGCTAAAGGATTTGATTCTGAATTTTGTAGTCTTATTAATAGATGGCTCAGTAATAATTTCTATAGTGTTTTAATAAATGGTGAGAGTCATGGATTCTTTTCTTCTGGTAGAGGAATCAAACTAGATGATCCTCTATCACCTTATATCTTCATTTTAGCCTTTAATTATCTATCTAGAATGCTAAATAAAGTTCAAATAGATTTACCTTATACTTAATATCAGCATAGATCTTCCCATTTGGTTACTCATCTGGCTTATGCAGATGATGTGATTGTATTCTCTAATGGCAGAAAACAGGCCATTAAAAGCTTGTTGAAAACATTGGCTATTTTTGAAGATATTTCAGGCATGGTATTTAATAAATCTAAATGTTAGTTTTTGGCAAGCTCAAGAATCTGCTCAAAATCTAAAAACTGGATATCAAATTACTCTGGTTTCAAAGAAGCTCATTATCCACTTTTGAATTTGGGTTTTCCATTAATAAAAGGGAGAAGGAAATTGTCTCACTATGATGATATAGTTACTAAGATCTCCTCACAAATCAATTGTTGGTCTAACACTTTCTTTTCCAATGGTGGAAGAGTAACTCTTCTCAAAAGTGTTTTAACTTCCTTTCCTTTATATATTCTCCAAATGATCAAAATGAAGAAGAGTACTCAAAAGTTAATTTTAGTGATTTTTAATAAATATCATAAGCAAATGCACTGAAGTAATTAGGACAAGGAATGTAAGCCTATCGATAGTGGAGGTCTAGGCTTCAAAAGCTTTCAACTTTTAAGTTTCTCCTTCTACTGCAAACAATGGGTTAAATTTCGGGCTCAACATTCTATTTGGGAAAAGTTCATGAAAGGTAAATATTGTCAAGTTGTGCATCCTACTCAAGCTGCCTTTAAAATGGGTGACTCAAAAACTTGGAAATAATTACTCAATGTCAGAATGTGGGATGAAAATCTATTTACTTGGGAGATTGGCAATGGACAAATTAATTTTTGGATTAAGAAATGGTTATTTGACGAGTCATTGCAAAAATTTTATAATCGTTCCTCTTCTATTCAACTTGTGGCTGATTGTTGGAGCAACAATAATTGGGATCTATATAAGCTTAAACAATGTGTCAACTCTAAAACTCAAAATAGGATTCTAGCTATTCTTATTCAGAATACTAGCAGGGACAGAATTATCACTAAGGAATCACCCAACCAAAGTTTATCTAAATTTGACTATCTTTCTTATTTCAACTTGCAGAAGAATGATTGGGGGGCTAAATTATGGAACAAGTTTATAACATCTACAATGTCATTTTTTGTTGGAGGCTTTTTAGGAAGTTTCTTCCAACAGATAATATTCTGAGGCTTAAGGGTATTAAGATCACTTCCATGTGCCCTTTCTGTCACTGTAATGAGGAGACCTTGAATCACCTTTTTCTTAATTGTACTTGGGTGTAACAGATTTGGCATAATGTTATCTCTTCAACAGGAAACAATTCAAAATTCTTCTTATGGATTTCAGTGAAGGCATGTTGGCAAGACTGGAAAAATGACCTTAATTATTATATTCCTCTTATAATTTTCTAGTTTACATGGATGTCTCAAAATGATATGGTTTTTAATAATAAACTGCTGTCCAACATGATGGTAGTAAAGAATTGTTTGTCTTATCTTATTAAGATTCAGAAATTTGTTACATCTTCTAATCTGCATCAGTAAAGAAGATTACTTTTGGTTATTTGGAGAACTCCTAAACATCCTTGGTTGAAAATTAATACTGATGGAGACTTTAAGCTTTCATCTGTTGGAATTGGAGGTCTTTGTAGGGACTTCAAAGGATATTATTTGTGGTTCTACTCAGCTCCTATCATAGCTAGTTGTGCACTTGAAGCTGAAGCAATTGTTGTCTTTTGGGGTCTGAAAATTGCTGTTGGGAAACAACACGTCTTTTTACACATGGAATTGGATTCTTTGCTTCTTTTACAGATCTTGATTCATAAGGCTGCTATTCCTTGGTTTCTTCATATTTAGATAAATAAGATCAATCTTATTTGCTCTTTCAGGAAGGTTATATGGAGTCATATTTATAGAGAGGGAAATCAGCTTGCTAACTGGCTAGCTTCTAGAGCTTTATCATCTCTTGATGTAGTTTACAGTTCTTCTGTTTCTTCCTTTTCTATTTTTAGTTCTTGTTGACCTCATTTTTACAATCAGGCAATATTTTCACCTAAAATGTCCACTTTGCTCAAAATTATCAATCCAGACCCAATGACCAACCCTGTTGACCCCACAGGTCAACATTTTTATCCAAAATGATAATTTTGGTCAAAATGGTCAATTCATACCCAATGACCAACCCTGTTGACCCCAGAGGTCAATCTTTTTTCCTGAAATGACAACTTTGGTCAAAATGGTCAATCCAGACCCAATGACCAACCCTATTAACCCCATAGGTCAACCTTTTTACCTGATATGACAACTTTGGTAAAAATGGTCAATCCAGACCCAATGACCAAACCCCACAGGTCAACACTTTTACCTAAATTGACAACTTTGGTCAAAATGGTCAATCCATACCCAATGACCAACCCTGTTGACCCCACAGGTCAACCTTTTTACCTAAAATGACAATTTTGGTCAAAATGAAGAAGAGTACTCAAAAGTTAATTTTAGTGATTTTTAATAAATATCATAAGCAAATGCACCGGAGTAATTAGGACAAGGAATGTAAGCCTATCGATGGTGGAGGTCTAGGCTTCAAAAGCTATCAACATTTAAGTTTCTCTATCTACTGCAAACAATGGGTTAAATTTCGGGCTCAACATTCTATTTGGGCAAAGTTCAAGAAAGGTAAATATTTTCAAGCTGTGCATCCTACACAAGCTGCCTTTAAAATGGGTGACTCAAAAACTTGGAAATAATTACTCAATGTCAGAATGCGGGATGAAAATCTATTTACTTGGGAGATTGGCAATGGACAAATTAATTTTTGGTTTAACAAATGGTTATTTTGACGAGTCATTGCAAAAATTTTATAATCTTTCCTCTTCTATTTAACTTGTGGCTGATTGTTGGAGCAACATTAATTGGGATCTAGATAAGCTTAAACAATGTGTCAACTCTAAAACTCAAAATAGGATTCTAGCTATTCTTATTCAGAATACTAGCAGGGACAGAATTATCACTAAGGAATCATCCAACCAAAGTTTATCTAAATTTGTTTATCTTTCTTGTTTCAACTGGCAGAAGAATGATTGGGGGGCTAAATTATGGAACAAGTTTATAACATCTACAATGTCATTTTTTGTTGGAGGCTTTTTAGGAAGTTTCTTCCAATAGATAATATTCTGAGGCTTAAGGGTATTAAGATTACTTCCATGTGCCCTTTCTGTCACTGTAATGAGGAGACCTTGAATCACCTTTTTCTTAATTGTACTTGGGTGCAACAGATTTGGCATAATGTTATCTCTTCAACAAGAAACAATTCAAATTTCTGCTTATGGATTTCAGTGGAGGCATGTTGGCAATACTGGAAAAATGACCTTAATTATTATATTCCTCTTATAATTTTCTAGTTTACACGGATGTCTCAAAATGATATGGTTTTTAATAATAAACTGTTGTCCAACATGATGGTAGTAAAGAATTGTTTGTCTTATCTTATTAAGATTCAGAAATTTGTTACGTCTTCTAATCTGCATCAGTAAAGAAGATTACTTTTGGTTATTTGGAGAACTCCTAAACATCCTTGGTTGAAAATTAATACTGATGGAGACTCTAAGCTTTCATCTATTGGAATTGGAGGTCTTTGTAGGGACTTCAAAGGATTTTATTTGTGGTTCTACTCAGCTCCTATAATAGCTAGTTGTGAACTTGAAGCTGAAGCAATTGCTGTCTTTTGGGGTCTGAAAATTGTTGTTGGGAAACAACACTTCTTTTTACACATGGAATTGGATTCTTTGCTTCTTTTACAGATCTTGATTCATAAGGCTGTTATTCCTTGGTTTCTTCATATTTAGATAAATAAGATCAATCTTATTTTCTCTTTCAGGAAGGTTATATGGAGTCATATTTATAGAGAGGGAAATCAGCTTGTTAACTGGCTAGCTTCTAGAGCTTTATCATCTCTTGATGTAGTTTACAGTTCTTCTGTTTCTTCCTTTTCTATTTTTAGTTCTTGTTGACCTCATTTTTACAATCAGACAATATTTTCGCTTAAAATGTCCACTTTGCTCAAAATTGTCAATCCAGACCCAATGACCAACCCTGTTGACCCCACAGGTCAGCATTTTTATCCAAAATGATAATTTTGGTCAAAATGGTCAATTCATACCAAATGACCAACCCTGTTGACCCCAGAGGTCAATCTTTTTACCTGAAATGACAACTTTGGTCAAAATGGTCAATCCAGACCGAATGACCAACCCTATTAACCCCATAGGTCAACCTTTTTACCTAAAATGAGAACTTTGGTCAAAATGGTCAATCCATACCCAACGACCAACCCTGTTGACCCCACAGGTCAACCTTTTTACCTAAAATGATAATTTTGGTCAAAATGGTCAATCCTGACCCAAAGACCAACCCTGTTGACCCCACAGGTCAATCTTTTTACCTAAAATGATAATTTTAGTCAAAATGATCAATCCAGACCCTATGACCAACCCTGTTAACCCCATAAGATAACTTTTTGACATAAAATGATAATTTTGGTTAAAATGGCCAATCCAAATCCAATCACCAACCTTATTGACCCAATGGGTCAACACATGGCATAAAAAGTCAATTTTGGTTAAAATGATCAATTTTTTATCAAATAACCAATGCAAGTTTAAGACCTCACAATGAAAAAAATTAATCAAATTAATTTCAAAAATTATTTTGATTAATTAAATTGACTAATAATTTAATTTTTAATATTTTAATTAATCAAATGACATGATTAATTAAAATGAAAATTAAATTAGAAGTCATAAAATGACAAAATTGATTAAATAATTGATCTCAAAATTATTTTGATTATTTAATTGGCTAATGAATTAATTTTTAAATTTTAATTAATGACATAATTAATTAAAATGAAAAATTAAATTCAAAAGCCATAAAATCACAAAATCTACAAATTAATTAAAAATAATGGAATTAACCAAATCATTAATTCCAAAATTATTTTTAATTAATTAACTTTTCAATAGTTTAATTTTCATGTTTTAATTAATGAAAGTGAAAATTAAATTAAAAAGTCATGAAAAGAGACCAAAATCAATTTTAATGACATGGATATTAATCAAATAATTAATTTGGAATTATTTCCAATTAATTATTGATTAATAAAATAATTTCCAATATTTAATTAATGACATAATTAATTAAATATGGAAATAAAATGAAGAGGGCATTAAATGGAAATTTAAAACCAATGACATATGGTTTTCTAAAAATTCTAAAACTCTTTTATGACATCACACATGACCTCATATGGGTTAGACACATCCCATATGACCCAATAAAGAGAAAACAACCAATGAATCACTCAAATTTAACCATGGTAAAGAGTCATCATGACATGAAAAATGAGGTGGCAAAACCATGGTTATATAAAGTGTGAGGTGTCTTGCCATGGTGAGGTTAGTTTAGCCACCTCCCTAGCCACGTAATATTGAGGAGACAAAGCTTTAACCATCCTTCACACCATGGTTAAACTCATCATATCATTTCATGAAAAATATTAAGAGAGGGGCTAATGTGTCACCACCTCATGAAATGATAAATGAGGTGTTGCAAGGAGAGGGTCTCAACCATTTGAGTCACCATGAACCTCCCACTTAACCAATGGAATGGAAACAAAGAGGTTAAAATCCATCATGACAAAATTTAAGCCACAGTTGCCATGAAATGTGCACTTGCTTAAGTGGCAAAATTCTCATGGAGGAAGAAAAGTGAAGCTTGGTTTACATGGGGGAGGTTTTACTCTATAGCTTTAACCATACTATGATCAAATCCAAGCTAACCAAGGTTAATCCATAGCCATTCATGGCTATAAATACCCCCCTTGGCCGAAAATACCATGAAGAGAGAATGATCCCATAGAAACCTATAAGTTGCCCAAATCCCTTGGCTCCCAACACAAAAAATCTTCCTGGGTACCTCAGTAACCGAGTCAAATCAAACCCAAGCCATAGGATTAGCCCAATCAAGCCAATTTGTCCAATAACCAAACTCAGCCCAAACTAGCGCTTTTGTCAAAATTTCTCTCCTAGGCTAGCTACAAAACCAAATTGAAGTAACAAGGATCTTCTTTGGGATTCCTTGAAGCTGACCATCAAGCATGATCAAGCTCCACAAACTTGTGGCTAAGGTATGGATTTATTTTCTCCAAAATATTTCATATATTCGAAATATCATGGGTTATACTAGCCCAGAAATGTATCATCACCGTATAGATATAATCTATACATCCAGATGATTCCATAAGTTCAAAATTCCATATCTTTTGATCCAGAGGTCATAAAAATAAAATAAAAATAAATCTGGAAAGCTCTTGAAGAGAAGAAAATTAAGAGACCATAAACATAATTTTATTCTTAGTATTTAATTTTTAATTAACTAAATACTCTCTGGAGTATTTTAATTATTAAAAATTATTTACAAGTCAGAAAAATATGAAATTTTTAGGAAAAACCTTTAAGTCCTTAGACACATCTTCTGATTTTTCTAAGGCCAGGATAACCCTCTAGGATGTTATTTCCAAATTTCCATGATATTTTGTAATTATTTTCAAAAATAATTATAAAATTAGGAAAATTCAAAAATTTAAATGCAGAATGATTGAGAACCTTAGGATAACAGACAACAACTCTAAAACAACAATTCTCAAGTCATCAAATCAATCTAAAAGACATTTTGAAATAAGGTTAAGATTTATTAATTTTAAAATTAATAATTCAAAACCTCCTCTTCACATATTTAATCCATCTCATCATGGATTAAGCAAGTGATGAATCCAAACTTAAATGAACTCAAATCAAACAATAATTTGGTTTAAAGACAACTTAAACCTATTTAAACCATTAAACCTTAGGGTTTAAGACAAAAATCAAAACTTTTAATTAAGTCTAAGGACATATTAGACTTAATGAATTCAAAATCAAAACGTTTAATTAAGTTTAAGGACATATTGAACTTAATTAATCAAAATCAAATCTTTTTATAAAGTTTAAGGACAAATTAAACTTAATTAATCAAAAATCAAAACCATTTAATTAAGTATAAGGACATATTAAACTTAATTAATCAAAATCAAATCTTTTAATTAAGTTTAAGGACATATTAAACTTAATTAATCAAAAATCAAAACCCTTTAATTAAGTTTAAGGACATATTAGACTTAATTAATCAAAAATCAAACCTTTAATTAAGTTTAAGGACATATTGAACTTAATTAACCAAAATCAAACTCTTTAATTAAGTTTAAGGACATATTAAACTTAATTAACCAAAATCAAACCCTTTAATTAAGTTTAAGGACATATTAAACTTAATTAATAAAAAATAAAACCCTTTAATTAAGTTTAAGGACATAATAGAATTAATTAATCAAAATCAAACCTTTAATTAAGTTTAAGGACATATTAAACTTAATTAATCAAAAATCAAACCTTTAATTAAGTTTAAGGACATATTAGACTTAATTAATCAAAATCAAAATTTTTAATTTTTTTAAGGACATATTAAACTTAATTAACCAAAATCAAACCTTTAATTAAGTTTAAGGACATATTAAACTTAATTAATCAAAGACAAAACCCTTTAATTAAGTTTAAGGACATATTAGGCTTAATTAATAAAAATCAAACCTTTAATTAAGTTTAAGGACATATTAAACTTAATTAATCAAAATCAAAACCTTTTAATTAAGTTTAAAGACATATTAAACTTAATTAACCAAAATCAAAACCTTTAATTAAGTTTAAGGACATATTAAACTTAATTAATCAAAAACAAAACCTTTTAATTAAGTTTAAGGACATATTAAACTTAATTAACCAAAATCAAACCTTTTAATTTTGTTTAAGGACATATTAGACTTAATTAATCAAAATCAAAACCCTTTAATTAAGTTTAGGGACATATTAAACTTAATTAATCAAAACCAAACCCTTTAATTAAGTTTAAGGACATATTAAACTTAATTAACTCATTGAACCTTAGGGTTTCATTCAAAATCAAATCTTTAATTAAGTTTAAGGACATATTAACCATAATTAACCCATTAAACCTTAACTAAATTAGGTTTAATACAAAAAAAACCTTTAATTAAGTTTAAAGACATATTAAACTCCTTAAACATTAGGTTTAAAACAAACATAAACCCTAATTAGGTCTAACCCATTAGACCTAATTAAACCATTAAACCTTAACTAACTAAGGTTTAATCAAATCTAAACCCTAATTAGGTCTAACCCATTAGACCTAGTTAAACCATTAAACCATAACTAACTAAGGTTTAATCAAACCTAAACCCTAATTAGGTCTAACCCATTAGACCTAATTAAATCATTAAACCTTAATTAACTAAGGTTTAATCAAACCTAAACCCTAATTAGGTCTAACCCGTTCGACCTAATTAAACCATTAAACCTTAACTAACTAAGCTTGAATCAAACCTAAACCCTAATTAGGTCTAACCCATTAGATCTAATTAAACCATTAAACCTTAACTAACTAAGGTTTAGTCAAACCTAAACCCTAATTAGGTATAACCCATTAGACCTAATTAAACCATTAAACCTTAACTAACTAAGGTTTAATCAAACCTAAACCCTAATTAGGTCTAACCCATTAGACCTAGTTAAACCTTTAAACCTTAACTAACTAAGGTTTAATCAAACTTAAACTCTAATTAGGTCTAACCCATAAAACCTAATTAAAATATTAAACCTTAACTAACTAAGGTTTAATCAAACCTAAACCCTTATTAGGTTTAACCCATTAGACCTAATTAAACCATTAAACCTTAACTAAATAAGGTTTAAAACCCAAACCCAAAATACGCTTGACTTAGGTTCAACACAATATGAACCTAAGTTCAACTTTAACATAAGTTTAACCCACATTGAACTTAAGACAACCTTAAGTCTAGGTTCAACCTAACTTGAACCTAACTTAAATCAAACTCAAATCTTAACTTGAGTTCAACCCATATTGAACTTAAGTTAACCTTAAGTCTAGGTTCAACCTAACTTAATTCAAACCCAAATCCGACATAAACCTTAATTAAGTCTATCACATTAGACTTAATTAAATCATTAAACCTTAATCAACTAAGCTTTAAATAAAAACAAACCATGATTAAGTCTAATTCACTGAAACTTGATATCTAAACAAATCTCAGTTAAATCAAATTAAACTTAATTAAAACTTAAGCCTTACCTAAAAAGGACTTAGATGGTCTGCAATTCTAATTAAGTCTAATTTATTAGACTTAATTAACCTTTAAGTCCTATTTAAACAAGGCTTAAAACTTAATTAGGTTTATTCTGATTAAACCAAACATTTAAATTAAGTTCAAACAGACATGAACTCAAGTTAAATAGATTCAATTAATATTGAAATTAACTAAGGTTCAACCAGACATGAACCCAAGTTAATTTAATCTATATTGAATCTAACTTTAAACCTTTTAACTTAAGTTCAAACAGACATGAACTCAAGTTAATTAGATTCAATCAACATTGAATTCAACTTATGTTCAACCAGATGATCCCCGATAAGTGCAACTGCAGCTGAAAACTTGATACTGACTTGTAAATGTAACGACGCTAAAAACTTGATTCCCAACAAACAATGCCAAAAACTTGGGCCACTAGGAATATATGCGCTAATGATTTAGATATGAAAATTATGATTTTATAATATGGGATACTACACCAGTATATGTATAGTTTATCAAGTAATAATATATGACTTTTTGATTAAGCCCCGAGATATCGAACCCACAGGGAAAATATGAAAATCTTTAAAGGAATCAGAAAATTATCTTTTTACTTTCTTTAATTATTTTTGAAAAAGTATGTCTTGATTTTGAAAAGTTTTGAAAGTTGATTTGTCTTTAGAAATTTCCTTAATAAAATGTTAAGCAAGAAATTAAAATTATAATAACTAATAACACTGGATAAAAAATACTATTAACTAGAATATCTTTTTCTTTACTTTTATGAAGTAGTAATAATTCTTAAGGCATTGTAGTGGAAGTATTCAAATTTGTTGTGACAGATAGAAGCAAATGTGTTCTTTACCATTACTTGGTTTTATAAAGAACATAGGTTAATTTGAAATTTTTATTATTTTGAACATGGTTAGGCAGGGAAGATACCAGTCTCTCACTCTAGAGTTCCCTCGATTCCCACCACCTGGGGGCTAATTTCTCATAATAAAACTCAAAATTACAAACCAAATTAGGGGGTTTTTAAAGTTTAGAAAGTTCTTAAGTAAAGGAAAATGGCAAATATAAGTTTTCTATCTATTTCATAAATATTTGTAGATTCTTCAAAATATATGATTTAAACACTTATTTTTCTCACTTAAAAATCTTTATTTGATAATAATTTTACTTACTATATTTTAATCTTAAGCTTTAGATTATCTCTGAACTTAAATCTTAAACTTTAGGTATGAAACCAATTTTTGATTAGGCCCTTAAATCCTCAATCTTCTCCTCCCTTTTCGTATACTATTTTTCACTTTTCCTCTGTCTTTTTTTTTATAAGGCAAGGATTAATATATCAGGATAGGCTTTTAATGATTTTGAATTCCACCCTTCCATTTAAAATAAATTTCAGATATATATCTTTAACTTAAAAATCATAATAATAATATTTGAAAATTATTCTTCAATAAAAGAAATTTAAGCTTTGAAGAATAAAATTCAAATCTTCTATTGATCCAAAAATACAAAACTTCTTACTAAAGATAGTTTAACTTCATTTAACACTTCTTCATTAAGAAAATTTTAACTCTAAGTTTTTCATGATTACTATAAATTTTAACTAAATTCTTTTATTCATTTCTATATTCAAAATTTTGTTCCCCTAATATAACTTCATTTACATAATTGTTCTCAATCAAAAATATGATTTATTTTTAAGTATTCTTGAGAATTAAATAAAATTTTAGTTTTTTGAAAATCTTTGTTTTTTAAAAAATAAATCCCCCCAAACTTTAATATTTTAATTAAGATAAAACATTTAAGCATAAGAAATGATATATGGGTGAGAAATAAATACTGACATATCATGCTTGCAGAAATTTTTAATATCCTAATATGCAAGTATAACAATTTAAATAACAGGAGTAAAATGAAATCAAATTTAGTTTTTCAGTTTTTTTTTATACATAGAAAAGTAAAAATTTCAAAAAGACTTCTACAGTAGTGGAGATTTTCAAAGAAAATACACACCAACTAAAATAACACACTGATACAGATAAAAGATAGTGGCAAAATTTTGAAAAATTTTAAACATGTAGTTTCCTAAGTAGAAGTTCCTAATAGTGGTTTATAATCTCCTAACAGTTCTTGAATTAAAGTACACATTACTAAAAACTCTGACATAACATACACATAAAAAAAACATTTACTATTACACACACTACCACAAAGCAACATATAAAACATCAATACAACAACATCAATACATCTGAGTATGCATAACAGAAAAATAGTACAATTACAATCTGCATACTATCAAGGTTCACATCACACATAATGAAAATAAATACTAACAAAACAAACATACATCAATAACAACACCACAACAAAAACAAATAAGACAAATCTACTCATCATCCTCATCATCATCATCATCCTGCTCGTTCCAATCCCTGGATGACACGTAAGGTATGTAGAATTGATGAGGGGGCATCTCAGCACTCTGATCACCTCTAATCAGTCTATCCACATATTGCTGATAATTCTCCTCATACTGATCATGTTTTACAATATATCTTTCCACATTATCTAGCTAACCATCCATACCTTTCATATGCTCTCGAGTAAGACTCATTTTTTCAAAATTTTTCTTAATAAACCAGTCTGTGAATCAGTAGATGATGGAGCACGTGAATTAGTAGCACGAGAAGTAGATGCAAGAGAAGCAGAAGCAGTAGAAGCCCTACTAAATCCTCCTCTCCAACCAAACTCTGAATGTACAGTGTAAGCACCAACATTTACATTAGTAATTGGTCTCAATGGTTGAAGTACCTCTTCCCAGATTTCAAACTTCACTCTAGATTGTTCACATAGTGAATGAATCAAGAAAGGAAATCCCATACCTGCAGTAGTGGTTGATCTAGCACAGTTCAAAACATAATCATAAATTATACTTCCAATGTCAATATGCTTCCCTTGCTGAATACAATGGTTAAACACAGCTCTTTCTCTCGTTACTTCACAAGTGTGACTCAAAGGTAACAACTTAGATGAGATAAAATAATGCCACGCCTTAGAAGTAACATTCATTTTGGAAGCAGGAATGTTCACTCTTCTATCATTTGTTATTTTCCATAATGCTCTTCCATCAGTTAGAAATTCCATGATCTCATCTAATTCTCCTTCCGAAGGATGATAATTAGAATAAAAGCAGAACATGTCAGGAGGTAGTCCATAAAAAAGTATTGATTGCACCAGAATAAAAGTTGACCACCTGCCTTCTAACCATCACTTGATTCTCTTCTGCAGCAGGTAAATTTACATAAAATTCTCTAACCACATAAACAACAGCAACAGCGGAGAAGCAACAGTAATTCTCCCAGTTTCTTCTAGAAATCATATCTTCAATCACCTCTCCTGGCTTACTAAACACACGCTCAGGAATCAACTTACGTGACTGCAATGCATCAACGTATCGTTCCTCAGCCCTCATACTAACAAATTTGTTAGAATCAAACTTCATCTTTTCTCGTGCACGCTTTGACTTTGGAGCCATCTCTAAAAATTCACAAAAAGTTCACCATAAATTCCAAAATCAAACTAAATTTGCTAAAATATCTTCCAAAAGATATTTTCACTAAATCCAAGCAATTTCTCAAGTTTTTCCTCAAATTTTCACCATGAATAGTGATTTTAAGATTTTTCATGTACTCAAAATACATGGTGAAAATCAAAGATTTTTACTTAGTAGTCGTGCTCTTACCTCAAGGAATTCAAATTTAACAATTTTTGTTGAGATCAGCTCTTAAACGATCCACAAAATGATACCCTAGGCTCCTCTTTTATGGTAAACGAAGGTTGAAGACGATGGGGCGGTTGAAAATGGCAATTTTTGGGTTTTTAACTTTCGGGAACCAGTTTTCACGAACTGGCGCCTAAGCGCGAACTTTCGGCGCTTAGCCGCGAAATTTGGCCCGTAAGCTCCGAGACTCTAGCGCTTAGTCGCTAGTACCCAAATTTTCATAATTAAGGTATATGCACTAAGTCACTTTGTTAATTACCCTTAATTACTCCAAAATAATTATATCTCTCGACAAATCTTCCAATACTCCAAATCAAAGTTAAATAACCATTGATTCCACACAAATTTCACAAAAACACAAACGTATATTAAAACAAACATAACACTTAATACAATAATAGAATTTTCATCCACAAGTAGAGGATGAAATTCTTTATATACAAGAGACTTTAATCTCAAACTGATAAGTATACATCTCTAGGATGTAACCATCACATCATCAGGCTTAGTTGATACTTAAATATAAACACTAAGCACACCAAACATAACACACAAGAACACTAACATAACACATAAGAACACGAAGAAAACAAAACAAAGCACTCTTAATTCCATTCTCCATTAGGCAGAATATATCCCAGACAACTATTATTCTGATTTGACCCTTCTGGAATATAAATTTGATAAAACGGGCGATAATTGTTCATTCTTACATCATCTTCTTCAATCCATTTATTTTTTACAAACATCGCCTTATCTATTTCTTCCACATACCTTCAATGATTGAATTGCATCTTGAGTTGCCATCCCATGTGATCCAAATGCAGGTTAGTTTCATTGATCTTTGCTTCCATCGAAGTCACTCGAGCTTCAATTTTTGCAATCATTTCTACAATACCTTGAATACTAACTGCGAGATATCCATTAAATAACTCCTTAGCACTATCACTAATGAACTTACTTTTGCCAGAAGCTTTCTTCTTCTTCATCTCGTTCTCCCAAGAAGACATCATGCACTCAAAATTTTCTTCTTAGATCTTCAGAAATGAAAATAGGACTTGGGGCAAGTGTTTTTCTTAAGTCAGATCCTTTTTATAGACTTGGGAAATGCTAGAATATTCCCCAAGATGTTTAGAAACTCATAAATAACTTCCAAAACCTCTCCCCCACGATCTAGGCTTCTAGATCCACATTTTTCATATTTTTTATAACTGTGGTGCCTAAGCACCAACTAGTCGGCGCTTAGTCGCCAGTGCACAATTTAGCACAGGTTCACTAAGTGTCCAAATTTTCATTCTTACTTCTCTAAATCATCAATTAAGGTCAAATAAACTCTACTTAAGTTTAAAAACTCCAAATTACTACCACTAAAAACATAAAAACAAACCAAACAAAGCAAACAAAATACACAAAATAAATATAAAGCAAAGCTCACCGATAAATATGGGTTGCCTCCCACAAAGCGCTTGTTTTAATGTCTTCAACTTGACATACCCAGAACTCATTTTGAGTGAACCAACATCAAATTCTCATCAGATTTAGATTTATTGACTGAAAAATATGGTTTAAGTCTTTGTCCGTTAACTTTAAATATTTTTCCAGTCTTATGATCTTGAATATCTACAGCTCCATAAGAATAAACCTTCATCACAATAATGGACCCATCCACCTGGACTTAAGTTTTCCATAAACTATTATCAATCTAGCATTATACAACAAAACTTTTTGTCCTGGTACAAGATTTTTATTAAGAATCTTCTGATCATGCCATTACTTCATCTTTTCCTTATAAATCTTAGCGTTTTCATAAGATTCATTTTTTATTTCTTTAAGCTCATTCAATTGCAATAATTTCTTTTCAGGAGTATCTTTCAAATTATAGTTGAACTCTTTAATAGCCCAATATGCATTATGCTCAAGTTCAAAGGTAAATGACAAGCTTTTCCAAAAATCAGCTTATATGGGGACATTCCTATAGGTGTTACGTAAGCAATCCTACGAGCCCACAAAGCATTATCCAGGTTTAATTGACCAATCCTTTCTATTTGGATTAATAGTTTTTTCCAATATTCTTTTAATTTCACGATTGGATTATTCAACCAAACAACTTGTCTGCGGATGATAAGCAGTAGCAATGTGATGATTAATATGATATTTCTTTGCTAACTTCCCAATAATCACATTTCTAAAATGACTTCCCTCATCACTTATAATTACTCTTGGTATTCCAAATCTGTAAAATATATTCTCTTCTAAACACTTTGCAACACTTTGAGCATCACATCGAGGTAAAGCAGTAGCTTCAATCCATTTGGAAACATAGTCTCATCGCTTATCAAAATATAAACATTTCCGAAAGATGGTGTAAATGGTCCCATAAAATCTAGCCCCTAAACAACAAATATTTCAACTTCCAACATATAATTGAGGGGCATCTCATTTCTTCTAAAAATATTTCCTACACGCTGACATCTATCACAATTTTTAATATAAACATTCACATCCTTAAAAATTGTAGGCCAATAAAATCCTGATTGTAATATTTTATATGCGGTTTATCACTTCAAAATGTCCCTCATAATCGGAATCATGACATTTTTGAATAATTTCATAAGTTTCTTCCAAAGGTACACGTCTTCAAATTATAAGATCCTTTCCTTGTTTATATAAAAATGGGTCATCCTAAAAATAAGTCTTAGCATCAGACATAAATTTATTCCATTCATGATATGTCAAACCATAGGGTATAGTATTACTAACAATAAAGTTTACTATATCTGCATACCACGGATCACACCATTCTTTAACAGTGAACAGTTTTTCATCAGGAAAATGTTCATTAATTTCTTCAATATCACTGAGAGATTTTTAAATTTCAAACCTGGACAAATGATTAGCAATTTGATTATCAGAAGCCTTCCTATCTACTATCTCAAAATAAAATTCTTGCAAAAGAAGAATCCATCTTATCAGTCTTGGATTTGCATCATTTTTCTTCATTAAGTATTTAATAGCAGAATGATCTGTATGCACAACACATTTAGTTCCAATTAAAAATGATCAAAATTAATCAAAGGCAAATACTATAGCTAATAACTCTTTCTTAGTAGTGGTATAATTAATTTGAGCTTCATTAAGAGTTTTACTAACATAATAAATTACTTTGAAAATTTTATCATATTTCCGACCCAAAACAGCACCAATAGCAGAATCACTAGCATCACATATTAATTCAAAAGGTTTTTCCCAATTTGTGAAATTATTACAGGTGCAGTGATTAATTTTTCTTTTAATGTTTCAAAGGGTTTGAGGTAAACATCATCAAAATTAAAAATTGTATCCTTTTCCGGTAAACATCATAAATGTTTTGTAATATTTGAAAAGTCTTTAATGTAACGCTTGTAGAATCCAGCATGTCCTAAAAAACTTCTAATTCCCCTTACATTGGTTGGGCAAGGAAAATTAGATATAACTTGAATTTTTGCAGGATCTACCTTCAAACCTTTTTCTGAAATCCGATGTCCCAAAACAATTCCTCCTCCTACCATAAATTGGCATTTTTCCCAATTAAGGACCAAATTAGATTCTTCACAGCATTTTAGAACTTTAGATAGATGTTCTAAACATGATTCAAACGAAATTCCAAACACTAAAAAGTCATGCATAAAAACTTCAATCCCTTTTTCAATTAAATCACAAAAAATAGCAATCATACATCTCTGAAATTTAGCAGGGGCATTACATAAACCAAAGGGCATTATTCTAAAAGCAAACGTACCATAAGGACTGGTAAACGTAGTTTTCTCTTGATATTTAGGAGTAATTTGAATTTGGTGGTAACCAGTATATCCAACCAGAAAATAAAAGTATTTATGCCCAGCCAGTCTATCTAACATTTGATCTAGAAAAGGGAGTGGAAAATGATCTTTCCTTGTGGCAAAGTTTAATTTTGTATAATCAATGCATATTCGCCACCCTGTAACTTGTCTTGTTGGTATCATTTCATTCTTTTCATTAACAGTCACAGTTACTCCTCCTTTCTTAGGAACACAGTGAATAGGACTATCCCATGCACTATCTGAAATAGGGTAGATAATTCCAGCATCCAACCACTTTAAAATTTCTTTAACAACGTCTTTCATGATAGGATTTAATCTCCTTTGGGGATCAGCCCGCGGTTTGCAATTATCTTCCATAAGAATTCTGTGCATACAAATTGAAGGACTGATTCCTTTAATATCAACAATTATCCATCCAAAGGCTTTCTTGTGCTTCTTTAAAATTTCAAGTAAACTCTCTTCTTCTTTTTCAGTTAATTGAGAGGAAATTATAACAGGCAAGGTTGAGGATTCACCTAGAAAAACATACTTCAAATGATCAGGAAGCATTTTTAGCTCAAGTTTAGGAGATTTTTCTATTGATGGACCATAAGATTCATCTTTCTCAGTCATATCCAACTGTCGGCGTATTTTTAGATTATGTGTTTTATTTTGAAAAGGGGTCGCCTAACAGAAATTGTCGGCTAATTTTAGATTTTAAATTTAATTTAAATTTGTATATATGGTTTAGAAAGTAGTATTTGCTTTTGAAAATAATTTTAAGATATGAAATCAAACCGCTCTCACATCCCAAATAGTTTATATAAACGAGCATCGCATCACAAACCGTGTATCTATCCCGAAGAATAGACACACTGCTTGATAATGGGGCTCGGTTAAATAAACTAGAAGATTTGTGACATCCGTTTGGTCTGCGAACCAATTTTATAAGCCGACAAATTCCCCTGCTTAATATAAATGGTTTAAGCAGGGTTTATATTACCTGGGTTCTTAAAGCTCCCTATAAGGGCAAGCTCCTATAGTTAATTACATCTTAAATGATGGGATTCATCTAAGCAAACTCTCGATAATGATCAGTGGCTTTGCTCTCAAGAATTTCAAAGATTAAGGTTTTCAAATAATTAGATTTTTGGAAATTTTCAATAGGGAATGACTCAAAATTGGAACAAGTTACTTTTGAGGATCCAAAGGAAGAGAAGTAGGAGAAGCTGAGGATCCAAGAAGAATCTTGGCAACTTCCCAAACTATCCTATTGTTTGGCTCGGTATTAAGAAATTCATAATATTATTTGATATTTCATTCTTGCCAATTTTAATTAATTTGGACTTATATTTGTATGATAAAATCATACAAATAGCCTCGAAGATGTGAGGGTTTGTGTCGTACCAAACGACTACCTCAGAGTCCTAAGACCTGTTAGGGCTTAATTTACATGACATGATCATGCAAATGCCTAACGAAGAGTTGAGGATTTATATTGCACTAGGCAAACTACCTCAAAATCCTATGGCTTTGTTGTTTAAAACTAGGAAAGGTTTTGCTGAAGTAGACCCGAGTTTTGTTTATGACGATGGCCGTGCTGCCCACCATGGTCCGAGCTCCTTATTGTTGCAGAGGTTTAGTTTTAGAAGTCATAAATCAGGAGATCAGAGAAGTTTTTTGGTTTAGAAATCTTAAAATTCAAGTGTTTTTAATATTTTAATTAAAACAAATCTTAAAGTTGATTATAACAGAACCGATTAAGATCCCACGGTTCCGTCATCCCGACACCGTTATTTTCATTGAATTCACTTAGTCCAGATGAATTTGCTAAACTCAACTGAATGAGTTCCACACTTTCATTTAGACCGTAGGAAATCCCGTTAGCAACACGTGGGTTACATCATCCGAGGTATTCCTGATCATTCAACAAGACGTTTTAATTTAGTTGCAATTGTAGTTCTGTCGCTCTGTTTGTGATTAAACTTTGAGTTGTTTTATAATTTGAAATGTTGTGGTGGTGAATTTTATCTTGCAGTTATTTTTAATTTAGTTTTAGTTTCAGTTCATGGACTATCCTAAAGGTTTTGTTTTCATGCAACAGTTGTTTATCATGCAAGAAAAGTAGAGTGCATTTGCAATAAAATAAATTGCAATAAAATAAAAGCGTGCCTGGAGGGTCTTCCCATCATCCCAAGCTGCACTTAAAACACAAGTTAAGTCATTTAAATATTTCAACAAGTACCTAGGTAAAGCTAAGGGAAAGGTTTTGGTTGACTATCAAAGTCCTAGTCCTATAGCAAGTCATCTCCTATGACGTCTAAGTTCTTGTATTTTGGTTTAAGGACGATTTTTTTCATCAAAGAACAATTAAGTTCAATTGTTCTTCTAAACATCCTATCATATTGAGGAAGTGCTTAAGACGAGTCTTAAACATCTTTTCAATATTGCTAGGATTGTTCTAAGTCCAAATGGATTTAATTAATCAGGTGAAGTAATCATCCGAGGTTTAATTAAGTTTTGTTCTTTTGCTCAGTGAACTAGGATGTTTGAATATCCTATGAGTGAAGTGCCACTTCACCTAATGCTCCATCTAGGAGTTATGATAACAAGAGCTTTTAAGGGCAAATGATGTTTTAGTGATTTGTGATTTAATTTAATTTTTTATTAATAGATTTAAGATTGGAATAGTGTTCAAGTTATTTTAGATCTGTTTCAAATTCTTTGTCTTAATTGATGTTATATTTAATTAGATTTAATTTAATTTAATTTAATTTAATTTAATTTTGTTTTGTTTAATTTAATTTAATTTAATTTAATTTAATTTTAATTTAATTTGTTTTAATTTAATTTTAATTTAATTTTATTTTTAATTTAGTTTTGATTTTTATTTTAATTTAATTTTTGATTTAATTTAATTTAATTTAATATGTTTTAATTTAATTTAATTTAATTTAATTTTAATGTTAATTTAATTTTATTTTAATTTTAATTTTATATTTTATATATTTTTTTATTTTTTTATTTTTTATTTTTGCGTTTTAAAGATGATTTAATTTAATTATTAAAGTATTAGTTTAATTGAAATTTTGATTTAATTTAGTTTGAATATTTTAATTTTAATTTAATTTAATGATTAAGTCTTTTAGTATTCTAAGTCTTAAATTTAGATTATCATTTGGAATTAAATATTATTGAAGTGATTAATTTAGGGATTTTTAAATTGAAGAATAAATATCTTCTTAAATAATATTCCTATTTTAATAATTTCAATTTTTATTAATCTTCCAAATTCAATTAATTGATTAATTAAGGTTTATTCTTAAAATTGATTGATGGGTTTCTACCCTTCAATTATTTAAATTTCAATCATCCAAATCAGATTAAGATCAACTATTTTACTCTTTCATTTTATTAAGCCTAAAATTTTAATTAGAGGTTGAAAGTTTTAATTACCATTTTGCCCTCCAAGCTTAATAATTCCATAACTCACTAAATTGAGCTTAAATGAATTTAAAATTTTTATGTGGCTTCACTCACATGTCAATTAAGACATTAGAAGAGAAAATGTGATTTTTCTGTATTTAATTTATTTATATAATTATTTTTTTTGTAGAAAATAGGGATTTCCAAGGAAAATTTAATAAGATGGCCAAGGGAATTTTGCTGTCCTTAAGAAAATTATGGGGCAATCCTAATGGCCAGAGGACCATTTGGATAAATTTTGGTGATTTTTTTTAATTTTATTTTATTTATTATAATTATTTTTAATTCTAGAGTATTAATTAATTTAAAAATAAAATAAAGGTTGAAAAATGAATTTTATATTTTTCAAAAATCTTTCTGATATCGAGAGAAACCAGAAACCAATTTTTATAATTTTCTGATTTTTCTTTGATTTATTAGAATTATTTTTAGTGAAAAGGTTGAAAAATACATTTTTTAATATTAAAAATTACATTAAACCTTCAAAATTCAATATCTTATCCTAGGGACTTAAGAAAAATATTTGGTTTGTTCCTAAGTGTTTAGAATTCAAAATATGACATTTTGGTGATTTTTAATATTTTTTTTATTTTTATTATTTTAATAATTGAAATTATTAAAATATTGATAAAAACCAACTTTTTTAGAAAATTTTAATTTTAATTTTCCTAAGTTCCTCTGATATCAGAGAAGCTCCAAATCCAATTTTGTGAATTTTGAAAAGTATTTTGTGAGTTATAAATTTTTAAAGTTTGATTTCATTCATGGGGCTTAATTAACCCATTTGGTGGGGCTAACCAAGACGTACTTCGTACTTCAATAAAAATAAACTAAAAGAAAGAAAAGAAGTGGGAAGAAGAAGACTTCACTCTGAACCTTTTCTCCTTTCTATTCTCTACTCCTACTCTTAATAAAAACTCTCACAAAATAAAAGTCAAATACTGTAAAAAACTCTCTTCAAAATGCAAGTGGAAGAGCAATGGAAGTACCTTCAAACGCAAAGGAAGAGCCCTCCTAAAGCCTCCTCTAATCTTTCCTAAGACTCTTTAAATAGTAAACCAAAAGGTGTCTTGGTGCCTCTTCAAGGTCTCGCATTCGATGTCACTATGAAATCCACCCCTTCATTCAAATCAGCCGCCTCCAAAGGAAGTTATGGTAGTTACTACCAAGAGTTGCATCTCATCCCCTTTGAAATTGGCGCCAAATACATGTGAAGGCATCTCTGGATTTTTAATCGTGGCGCGTTGCCGCCGTCCAACGGCGCTTAGCCGCTAGTGCCAAAATTTTGATTTTCATTATTTTTGCTCCAAATTTGATCTAATATTGCTCCTTTCATCATGACCATCCATTTTCATCATACCTGCAAGAAAAACACAAAATACCTTCCCTTAAAGTGCAATATCATTAAAATAAATGTATAAAAATGTGCATAAAAATACTATATATTTTAGGTGTATCAACCCTATACCATTAAAGGAGGTCTTATACCGTTTCATGAAGATACTGAAATGTCGTATATGTCGTTTGGGAAGGAACTCTATGCGACTTATATCCTTTCTCAAAGAAAAATTTAAAGGGATGTCATGTTTTTGTGTCATAAAGGGTCTTATATCTAACAACCGGAAAGAGAGAAGATGTCATATCATCTCTCGTAAATGTCAAATGTCAATATTTCAATTTTAAGAAGGAAAGCTATGTGACCTATGTCCTTTCTTAAAGGAACAAATCTTAGAGGAATGCCATGTTTTTGTGTCGAAAGGATCTTATATCTAATAACTAGAGAGAGAAGATGTAAAAAACTTGTCGGTTTATAAGTCATTTTAATGTCAAAGAAATTTTATTTCTCAAGATAAGATGGATACCATATTCCATTAAAGGAGGTCTTATACCGTTTCTCAAGATATCAAATGTTGATATGTTGGTTTCGAGAAGGAACGCCATGCGACTTATATCCTTTCTCAAAGAAAAGTTAAAGGAATGCCATGTTTCTGTGTTAGGAGGATCTTAATATCAATAATCGAAAGAGAGAAGATGTCATATCATCTCTCTAAATGTCAAATGTCAACATTGCCGATTCGGAGAAAGAAAGTTATGTGACTTAAATCCTTTCTCAGCTATCACAAGGAATTCCATGTTTCCGTGTTAGGAAGGGTCTTATATCCAATAACTAGAGAGAGAGAAGATGTCATATCATCTTCGAATGCTTCAAATGTCAATATATCGATTTCTGTGAAGGAAAGTTATGCGACTTTTACACTTTCTCAAAGAAAGAAGGAATGACATGTTTCCGTGTTAGGATGGGACTTTTATCCAATAATTGGAGAGAGAAGATGTCATATCATGTCTCAGAAATGTCAAATGTCTATATGTTGATTTTCAGAAGAAAAGTTATGCGACTTATCCCTCTCAAAGGAAAAGTTAAAGGAATGTCAGTGTTTCCGTGTCAAGAAGCGACTATATCCACACAATTTGAAAGAGAGAAGATGTCATATCATCTCTCGTAAATGGCAAATTTCATTATGTCGATTTTGAGAAGGTAAACTATGCGATTTTTATCCTTTCTCAAAGGAAAAGTTAAAGGAATGCCAGTTTCCGTGTCAGGAAGGGACTTATATCCAATAATTGGAGAGAGAGAGAAGATGTCATATCATCTTCTCGTAAATGTCAAATGTCAATATGACTATTTGAGAATGAAAGCAATGCGACATATCCTTTCTCAAAGGAAAATATAAATGAATGTCATGTTTCCATGTCAGGAAGGGTCTTATATCCAATAACTGGAAGTTATGTGTGAAAAACGCAAGAAAAGCGTATCCGCCGAGGATTTGACCTTTATAGATCCAAAGCATAAATCTCATGTTAATTATCACAAGTTGTTCATCGTGTCATTTTTAAAATTTTTGTTCGGCATTTTTTGACTCGCTTGATTTATTGCAGAGAAATCGCAGGGATGTCTTTCAACATTTATTTCATTTTCAAAGGTAATGTACATAACAAACAAAAGCCAACTGTACATATATATACATATAGGTCAGATAGTACGCATGCTACAAACTATCATATTTATCATACGTCGAAGTTTCCATGTCATTGCTTTAGTTGTTAATGCAACTCGGATGCTATCGACCAAAATCACAAACATCTAACACTCCAAGACATTGTTTATCAACTATGTCTCATGTGTTTGGACATTCATAGAGTCATGGTAGTTCCAAAGGTTTAAGTCCTTCAAGTGCCTGAATGACCTGATATTCGACGGGTCGTTTGTCCGGACACATTCGTCATAAAGTGATCGAGGCAAATGGCGTTCATCGACGCCGTATGCAATGTTTTTCCACATCAACGTTGTTCCTTGCATTAAAAGGATTGATCAGTGAAAGGCATCTGGTATCGCTCCATGAAATTCTCGTGTCCGAGAATCTGTATTTTCCCAAAGAGGATAGAACACTTGTTCATCGGATAATGTAAAAATGGTTCTAAATCACACTACTGGACATGAGGAGGATTTAGTCTCTCTCATCATAAATATTGATAATAAAACCGTCCATGATGCATTTTGCGAGTATTATCCCCCAGGTGACAAGCGTCTAATGATTTGGATGATTATAGAGGGCAACAGTCTACTTGCTTGTGTTGTAGAATCCCTAGAGGGTTTCCTTTCAAGTTCTTAAGGCGATAAGAACACCCATACCGAATTGTAAATCGCCCCTTGCCATGTATCCATTTACTTGGCTCGAATAGGTCTTCTTTAAGGCACTCAGCTCAGCCTAAATCTCGAGCTTCCATTACATGTTCAATAATGGCGGCTTGTTTATTATCTTCATCGAATACTTTAGTGAACAACTTAAGGCCCTCTAGAATGTTGATAGTCTCGTCTATCGATATGTTTAAATTGTTCAAAAGTGTGTTGTCTGATGTTTCGAATTCACTGTAATTCTTCTTTAGAAATATCTCTTTTATCAGTCTACCTTTCCACACTATCAAGTCCAAACTCGATTTGTATGAGGTTAGGATAAAAGCAGTTCATTCAATTTAATCTTCTTCCTGCCCAAACTTCGTATCCCTAAATGATAAGTTTCATTGGGTGGCTTTTTAGATGCAGAAAATTCAAATTGGTCTGTATCATCCTCCATTTGTCTTTTCTGTGATTGTCTCTCTTCTTGTCATTTTAATCAGTTGTTACGATTTTTGCTTTTTAAAAGGAGCGAGTCCTCGTGTCAATTTTGCTCGATACTAGTAACATGCTTTTGCGATTCTCTCGGGTTATGTCATTACTACCGATTTCAGTATTCCACATCAATTTCGTTTATGAATGACTGATTTGTTCGTCCATGATGTCATATTGTTCTCGAGCTTGAACTCTATTAGAGGTGTCTTGTCTTCAACATCATCTTGATTAACAAGATATAACAATGATCCTTGATATATCATTTCAAGTTGTAGCAGATCAAGGTCAAAATAAATTCTTGCTCCCTTGTCAATGTGTCGACTATCCAATGCCAAGTTCATGCCATTTTGAAAGTAAAAAGAAGTCTATTGTCGTACATTTTCCCGTAAGTGACAAAATGGCAATCTAACATCTCGTACTAAATTTCATTTTCAAAAATGTTTTTGTCAATTAAGAGTTTTTTTTGTTTTTTGAAGGATTATGCTTATAAGTATCAACTTATAAGCAATCAAAGAGATTTTATTGACGGAATAAGGTTTTTTATAAACAAGGTAAAACATTTTTATTATTTTCCTGCAAACTTCATAAACAAATCGCGGTGCATAATGTTCATGTCGCATAATATTTTTTTAAGAAACACCGAATGATTGGGGGCAAGAAGCTTTCTCTTTGGCAATCTACTAATTTGTATCCTTCGAATATGTCTTTTCAATTACATATAGGACTCTATATTGGTTCTAACTTTCCATCTATATTTTGGCTAGAGCGAGTATAGGTCTTCGAAGAACTAAAACTAGTTCATTGATTTAAAAGGTTCTAGGAGGAACCAATTTGTCATGTGCTCGTATCATTTTTGCTTGATATTCCATATTTTGTTGATCTTGGAGATATTTGCCTTAAACTTTCAAGTTCTTCAAGTTGTAATTTGGCATTTTCCTTAGTTATTCATTTGGCATCAAAGAATCAGAGTAAGGAATTTGCACCTCAAGTGGTAAAATAGCTCAACCGTATACCAAATCAAAATGATGTTGACCGTGTTGGTGTTTGCATGTAGTCTTAGGCCCATAAAGCTTCTATTAATCGTTCATGCCAATTATCTCTTTAACCGTTAATTAATCTCTTTTTCAAAATTTGTACTAATGTTTTGTTGCTTCAACTAAAATCCATTGGCTTTAGGATAATAGGGATTGTGGAATACCACTACTATCCCATGTCTTTGAATAAAATTATTCATTTTTTTTTGTTTTTAAAGACTAGTCAATTGTCTGATATGACTCTTCGAGGTGTTCCAAATCTATTAGATAATATGAGTTCCGAAAAGTGGAGCACTTGTCTCCGCTTAACTTTCCGAGAGGTATTACTTTTATCCATTTGGAGAAGTAATCAAGGGCCGCCAGAATAAATCTATGACCTTGGGGATGATGGAGGGTCTATAGGGCCCACTATGTAAGTCCCCCAACACTCAAATGGCCAAGATGTGGCTGGGCGGAATATAGTACATTTGGCGGTTGATGTAAAGACCACTCCATGCATTTGATATTGATGACACCTTTTTGCGACTTCGAGACAATCAGTTATCATTGTTGGCCAATAATATTCCATTCTCTTTATTTTTTGTTTCTATTTTAGGCTTAGATTGTGTGCACCACATAGGCTCGAATGAACTTCTTAACAATATCTTGAGCTTCAGTTTGGTTAAATGATCATTTGTAAATGATATTATTCACTAGATTATATGATAATGCTCTTTATTTAATTTGAGTCGCAATAGAGTTATTTTTGGGTAATCTTTCGGATTGTTGATATTGAATAATCGTTGTCACCAATCATCCCTTTCTTCGTTAATTATTGTCATTGTCATGCTTTCAGTGATTTTGTGTAAATTATCCATGTCGATTTCCGAGAAAGAATTTGTGATCCTTTTATAGAAATTAGTATGTCATTCTTCTAGACAAGCAAATTTTACCAGCTTTGCCAAAGCATCTCGTTAAAGAATTATCTCGTCTCGGGATTAAAACGTCACGTCAGGAATTTATTGAAGTAATTTTAGAGTGTAATAGGAATATTACCCTCTAATCGAGGTTTCGTGTTCTTATATTTGCTCGCAATTTGATTAACATTAATCGAATCTCCGTACATGTCGATATTCTTGATTTTTATTAATATTGTAAATTCAAGACCGGTTATGAGTTCTTCATATTCAACTTCATTATTTGTGCATAGCTCGGTTAAATGGTATGTGAAAATGGCATCATTGCTTTGTCTCGAGTGATGAAAATTAATTTACTCAAATTTTGTCGTACATAATTGTATGTTTCTCGTTCTTGTCTTTTTCGAGCAGATGATGCTCCATCAAAATATAATTCTCATCGTCGTTCGTTCGAGCTTTTTATTTCTACTATTTTTCATCGTGTAAATCATCATTGTGAGATCCGCTTGGAATTGGGTAAAGGCGTAAATCGCCAAGATTTGTCCTTTGCCAAGACGTAATGATACAAATGTTATGTCGAACCGGAGCAGTATCATTGCCCATCATTGGTATTCCAAAAAGTGTCGGTCATGTCATCAAATATCGTAATGGATTAACCCTTGAAATAAGCGTTACTGTATGAGAAAGTATATAGTGCCTTCGCTTAACTCGCAGTACCATAAGTACGTTTAATTATCGGGGTATTTTATTTCTCGTCGAACCAGATACCAAATAATATAATACATTTTTCCTCATCTTTTCTACTTGAAGTAGTATACCTAAGGAATTATCTAGTGCCGCGGTGTAAAGAATTAGAGGTCTTCCTAACACAAAATGCTAAAATGTGAGGTGTTGTCAAGTATTGTTTGATATTTTCAAAGGCGTGTCGGCATTTTTCATTCCACACAAATTTGGTATCTTGTTCGGTAAGTGCAGTAAGAGTTCGACACCTACCTGACATATTGAAATAAAACATCGTATATTCTAATTTTCCTTGAAAATGATCTTAATTGAGTTAGATTTTAGAGGAGGCATATTTAGGATAGCCCCAATTTTGAGTGATCAATTTCACCCACGATGTCGAATAACAAATCCTAAAATTTCTCATAACACTCCAAAGACATTTTATGATTCATTTTAAGATTATTATGCCATAATCGTTCAAAGACAATTCTCAAATCATACGTACGATCATCTACATTATCGACAACTAAATCGTTCACATAACATTCGACCTGATTAGGCGTAATATCAAAATCCGTGTCACGGTTTCGATAAGCCGCACCCGCATTTTTCAATCCAAATGCAGACAACTTTTTATAACAATATATCCCTTATGGGTGTCCTAAAGGTTGTATTTGCTTCATCTTCTGAAAACATTTTTATTCGATTATATCCTTACGATCCATCCATAAAAATATTGCGTGTTTGGATGCTATATCGACCATAAATTCTCGGTATTGGTAAGGGGAGATCATCTTTCGGACATGCCTCGTTCAAGTCCCTAAAGTCTATAAAGAACCTTATTTAACTATTTTTCTTTCGAATTGGCACTACACAACAAATGTCGTAATTTTCAAGATGAAGCCGCATCAATTAATTTCTTAGAATATTCCTTATCAGGCTTCGTCATCAGCTGAATAATTTCTTTTTGCTTCTATATCATTAAGAAATGAATGAATAAAGTTGTTTATGGGTATTCATCAGTTCCTAAATTTATTTTTACATTCATCAACTGCTTACGAATTTCCTTCCACTTTCAGAGATTCGATCGGAAGATCGATGCTTCGGTTCAGAGTTGTGTCCCTTAGTATGACTAGGCAAAATCTTCGTATCATCTAGGGGTTTGAGAGTATCAAACCCACACCTTCTTTAGAGTTACATTTTGTTCAGTATTATTCAACATTTGTTCAATGAAATGTGGCTATTTTAAAGACCATCGGGTTCAATATTTAAACTATTTTAAATAAATTTTTAAGTTCTAGATTAATACAACTCAAAAGTAATTTTCATTGATTTTGTAAGATTTTCATCTTCTAACTTTACATCAGTTTCAGTACTAGAAGAATTTTTGTCTTCACTATATACTTCTTTGCTACTAAATTCTCAACTCAGAATTAGAGATCGGATTTTGTGAGTCATAGAGGTGTATATAATGATTAATTTTCTCATACATAGATTCAAATTGTTTTTCTTTGTCTTCTTCTTCAAGAGGTATTTTGAATTGAGGTTTTTTAGAACCACTTATATCGTTTCTTCTTTTTGTATCTTCTTTATTGTCATGATTGCCACCTCATTTTAAATGGGTATGCCTTTCCTTTCCTCTTACCGCTTAGGATCTAGCCATAGGTTTTTCCTTTAACTATGCTAGAGGACTAGAAATGGAGCCTACCACATGAAATTAAATATCTCTTAACTCTTCTTAATCCTATACAGATGACCATAAACCTCCAAGCCTCTTTTCGAAGGCAAGTCAAACGAGGAGGTCGCCGACGAGTTCCAAAAGGATTCTGCCTTAGGATTACACTCGGGTGGGCCTGGTCTTTGGTGAGGGTCAGCTTGCACACACTACACTCTCTCACATACATTCTAAAAAACCTAAAAACCACTCTCACCCAAATCAACTCCCCGACTCATGTAGGTAAATCATACAAGATGCTGCCTCAACCCCCGAGCCCCCCTACAAGAGGAAGCAGTAACAACATAATGGCGCCTAAAGGACCTCTCATGGCTCTTATGAGCTTAACATGGCTTTACTCAACTCTAAATGGTTTCATTTCACTCACATTTAATCAATCTTCATTTTTCTCAAATTTCAATTTTTTTAATCTCTCGGGCCCCTAAACCCACCAAACCTACCAAATACCCTTGAAATTACCCAAAATCTCCAAAAATTGCCTAAATTACCCAAATTTTTTTAAAATCAAACCTAAACATTCCCCACCACTCAAATTGATCACTCATGACCAAAAATACCAAAAATTTCCAAAAATAGCCCCCAATACCCTTCATGCACTCTCCTTGTACCCTAAATAAATTAAAATTCCAAAAATTCAAAAATTCTAAAAAAATACCAAAAATTCCAAAAATATTATCCAAATCATTTTTCTTCGACTGCAACATACCCCAATTTTGTCAATTTAACTCAGCTTGACTGCATCGCTAAAATGGGCCCTTAAGGCCCAAAGTGACCAATTAACCCAATCCATCCCAAATCAACCCAAATGTCACCCAATTTTTCCCAAATTTGTTTTGAAATCTTCCTAACATCCTCACAAACCAAACTCAACATTAATTTTCCCCAAATTTTAAATCAAACTTCACCCAAGCCTAACCCAAACCAAAATTCCCCAAATTGGCCTAAACCAATCATGAATTCAAACAAGCCCAAACCCCAAATTTAAGACCCAACCAAAATTGAAAACTCTTTGTTACACTCCCATAAACTTTTTGTAACATTTATTTCACATCAAAACCAACATTAGCCCAACCTTAGCCCAAGTTAGCCCAATTTGAACCACTTTCACCTTAATATTTAAAGACCAAAATTAAATCCAATTCAACTCCAACGACCCCAAATCTTTTCTAAAACTCTCATAACACATTCCTAAATTAAATGCAACATTTATTTGGCATAATATTTCACAAAATTTCCATCCAAAAAAATTTATTTTAAAACCTAAAAAACCCACTTCCTTAAAGCATTTTAAAAAGCCCATTTTCACTAAATTTTAAAAAAGCCCAAAATCGCCTCTAAAGCCCACATGACAATTTCTTCTCATCGTTCATTTAATAAAATCATCCCCTGAGTTTTATTTCATCATTTAATCAAACATAATATGGCCTCATGAAAATTTTCGATCAAAATACCTAAAATTTAGAAAACCCTTTTTCATGAAATGAACCAAGCCATTCCCAAGCCACATGCAGCCATGAAGCCATGGACAAGCCATATGCAAGCCATGGGAGTCACTTTACACATCACCATGTCATTTATGGCGAAAGGAGGAGTCCTTTAATGATTCTCGTTAAGAGTGATTAAGCCTTTCCATGACTCTTCTAAAACTCGATTAAACCTAAATGTACTTAGATGGTGACTTCTCCCACTAAGCTAGCCGACTTACCCGACCCCACAAAGACTCCAAGGTCCCCTTGGTGGGTGCACCAAACCCTAACCCATGACTTAGACCCAAAATTAGCTCTCCCCCCATTCTATTTAAATCAACCTTTACACATGCCTAATGCCAATTGTTTGCACAAACCTCAATCCCCGGACTCACCGAGTCAAATGGTGACTCGACTTCGGCCGACCACCACCCTGGCCGTTGGAAAACACCACACCCGAGAGCTCCATGTGTGCCAAAATTCAAACTCTCTTGCCGCAGTCAGTCTCATCCCTAGTGGACACCATGGCTCTTCTTCTCCTCCCTAGGCAACATCCCAACATCCAATCGCTCGGGAAGCCCCATAGCCATGGCTATTTAAACCTCACCTCCACGGCCAAAAGGGCGGGGATGCACAGACCTTAGTAAAACCCCTCACACCGGGGTTCCAAACTCCTCTCCTAACCGTGGTGCCAGCTTGATCCCCACCGAAATCAAGCACTAAAATCCTCTCGTGAGTTCAATCTCTCGAGCTCAATTTTAAGCCCAAAACAGACACTTCACCACAAGGAGCCACCTTCAAATTGATCGACCCTACACCATCACTCGCACCGAGAGAAGAAGTTCTCGAAAGGGAAGCCCCCTCATCAGGCCAGCCATTCCTTCTATCGACTCGCAGCTTGAAATCGGGCTTCTCGCGGAAGTCGTGTTCAGTATTTCTCACCATGCCTGTGCTTCATCCCTACCCTTCCTCGTACCCCAACGAACGTGCCAAGCCCCTCTGATCGAAGCTTCAATTCTCGTATCCAAGGTATTGAACTCCTCCTTCCCCGAGAGCTTATATTGATTCTCCATTTTGTTTCCGAGTCAATTTCAAGCATCATAGCCATATAGATGTGTTCGTCTTGTCGAGAGACGAGTTTATAGAGCCTAAAATCATGTAATTTGGTCGAGAGACGAGGGAGATCGTAGGTTAACTTGGACGACTCTGGGACACACCCGCCGTAGACAATGACCACCACCGTCGAATGGCGCGTGCAACAACGACCCGTGAAGATCAAGCCGACGAGGATATGGAACGGGACAACAGGCCGCGCGGCTGCCGAGTCGATGGCGCCGTCGAACAGAGCACGCCGCGCTGAGCTTCGACCCGAACGAGGATGACGCGGCGCCGACGTGTTTAAGAGATAAATGTGGTATTTTTGAATTATTTAAATGCCCTAAACTTTCAAAATGCATAACTGCTAGAAAATGATAAAATAAAAGAAAAATACCTCGTCAAGAGGAGAATAATGCGGAAAAGAAATAAATTAATTTGTCGAGTCTATGATTTTTAATGATTTAAATACTCTCTCGTTATGTTTTAATTCTCCATTCACATACACATTTCACCATGGCATGAGACCATGTGGCTTTTGTAGCTCGTCTGGAACATTCCCTGAATTTTCCAAAGCGTAGGCCATCTCTATGGCAAGTTATTTATTTTCCAAGCTTATGTGTCCGTTTTTGTATTTTAATTCTTATAATTAGCATGTCGATTAATAAAATCTAGGAAAATTAAGGGAGGTATCTTATGACTGCAGGACCTGTGGTACCATATTGATTTAACTCCTTAAAATAACCCTAATTAGCCTAAACATTTAAAACTGAACTCTAATTAATTAGGAGTAATTACACATCAAAAACATATTAAATTAATTCTCCACCGATCTTTAGTACGTAGGAGTCTCACAGAAAAATTTGATATCAATTTAAAATGATTTAACCCACTAAACTTAAAATCATATAAGCGGCATTACCATTCTTAAACTTTAAAAATTCATAAAACCTAAAATACATTTAAAAAATTCACCAAATTAGTTTTGGGACTCTCTCGGGACTAGAGAAGTCTAAGAAAACTAAAATTGGAATTTTTCTAAAAACTTTACTTTAACCTATTTTTAAATATTTTAATAATTAAAAATTAAAAATCACAAAAATATTAAAAAACACAAAAATGTCATATTTTGTTTCCTAATTACTTAGGAATCAACCAACATTTTTCCTAAGCTTCAAAGTAAAGATATTAAATTTTAAGAGCTTAATGTAA
Source organism: Papilionanthe hookeriana x Papilionanthe teres (assembly GCA_022702705.1). Taxonomy (NCBI): domain Eukaryota; kingdom Viridiplantae; phylum Streptophyta; class Magnoliopsida; order Asparagales; family Orchidaceae; genus Papilionanthe; species Papilionanthe hookeriana x Papilionanthe teres. The sequence continues at coordinate 4,816,842 of CM040438.1, read as the reverse complement.
TTTTTAATATTAAAAAATGGATTTTCCAAACCTTCCCACTAAAATAAGTCTGAAAATTTAAAGAAAAAAATTAGAAAAATATAAAATTTGTTTCTTTAAGTTTGAGGTCGAGAGATTTAAGAAAATATAAAACATAATTTTCTAACTCTTATTTTATTTTAAAATTAATTAATACCTTAAAATTTAAAAAATAATTATAATAAATAAACTATAATTCAAAAATCATCAAAATTAGTCCAAGTGGTCCTATGGTCAGTAGGAATATCCCATAATTTTCCTATGACGTAAATCTTAATTTTGGTCATGTTGTTGAATTTACCAAAACCCTTATTTTCAATAACAATTATATAAATTAAATTAAAAATAGAAAAATCACATTTTCTCCTCTAATGTTCTAATTGACATGTGAGTACAGTGACATAAAAAATTTCAAATTCATTTGACCTCAATTAGTAAGTTATGAAGTGAATTGGCTTAAGAGGGCATAAAGGTAATTAAGGATTTGGACCCTAATTAATACTTTAGGCTTAATCAAAGGGAGGGATGAACATTTGATCTCAATTTTCTGGATGATTGAAATTTAGGAATTAAGAGGTAAAAACCCATTTAATCACCTACAACATAAAAAATGGAACTTTAATTAATTAAGCCATTTAAATTTTCGAAGAATAATCAAATTTTGGATTATTAAAATTAGGATATGATTTAAGAAGATATCAATTTCTTAATTTAAAAAATCTCTAAGCAGATTAATTCAATAATATTCAACTCTTAATTAATTTTAAAAGAATGATGATTGAAATTAATAATTTAAAAGAAGTAATCATTAATTAAATTAAAAGTTTAAAACATTAAATGATTGAGTAATTGAATTAAATAAATTTAAAACCTTAAAACTAATTTAAAATCCGTTTAATTCAATCTAAAACAAATTTGGAATGTTAAAAAAAATTAATCCCAAAAAAATTCATAATTTAAAATTAAACCAATTAAGGATTATAATTAAATTAGAATAAATTTAAATCATCGAAATGTAAAATGTAATTAAATAATTTAAATACTTCCTTCAACTTAACTAATCTAAAAGAATTCAACCAAAATTTCATAACTAAATCGAATCCCGTCTTAAATCAGTAATTCAATTTTAATGAAAGATGGTTAAATTCTTTAACAAACTAATTTGCCCCTAAAGACTTTCATTATTATAACCTTTAAATGGAGCATCATGAAATGTCACTTTTACTCACCTGACAATCAAATGTCCAAGTTCGCCGAGCAAGAAACATAACTTAATTAAATCGGATGATTAATTCACTTATACAACGAAATTCATTTGGACTCGGAAATAATCTGAGAAGCTTTGAAAGGATGTTCGTGGCTCGTCCTAAGCAAAGCCTCGCATGATGAGATGTTTTAGAAGAATAATTGAACTTCATTGTTCTTTGGTGAATAAAATCATCCTCAACAAAACACAAGAACCTAGACATCATAAGAATTGACTAGCAATAGGATTAGATCTTGGCAGACAAACTTAACCTTCCCATTGCCTTACCTAGGTATTTCATGCAAATAATGTCCCGACGTGTGTGCAACAATGATGAGAAGACCCGCTGCAATGCTTTTATTTTATTGCAATTTATTTACCTCGCATCAGATTTCTTTCTTGTAAAATTCCAGATGTTCAACAAGAATGTCACCCCGCATGAAAACTGAAACCTTTAGGATAGCCACAAACCGAAACCCAAAACTAAATTAAAAATCAATACAAGATAAAATTCACCGACACAACATTCAAAAGATAAAATATCTCAAAATTTAATCACACAAAACAACAAAACTACAACTACAACTAAATTAAAACATCTTGTTGGATGATCGGGAATCCCTCGATGATGTAACCCACGTGTTGCTAACAAGATTTCCCACGGTCTAAATGAAAGTGTGGAACTCATTTAGTCGTAGCTTAGCAAATTCATTTGGACTAAGTGAATCCGATGAAAATAACGCGGATGACGGAACCGCGGAATCTTAATCGTCCTGCTTAATCAACTTTAAGATTTGTTTTAATTAAAACATTAAGACATCCGAACCTTAAGACTTTTCTAAACCAAAACACTTCTCTCATCTCCGATTTTCTCCTTCTAAAACTAAACCTCTACAAAGAACAAGGAGCTTTGAGCATGGTGGGCAAGACGTGCCATCTTCATCAAAGAAACTTGTGTCTATCAAAGAAACCTTTCTTAGAAATAAATAACCAGGCTTTAAGGTGGATTTCGAGGTGCTCGCCTAGTGCAACATAAATCCTCAACTTGTCATTAGGCATTTTGTGTAATCATGTTATGCAAATGAAGCCCTAACCGTCTTAGGACTCAGAGGTAGTCGTTTGATACGACATAAACCCCGTTACCTCCGAGGCTATTTCTCGTTGATTATGTCATACAAATATAAGTCCTAATTAACTAAAATTAAGGTGGATTGAAACATTAAATAATACTTTCAAATTGAAGCCAAACAATAGGACAGTCGGGAAGTCACCGAAGTTCACTTCGGGTCTCACTATCCCCTACTTCTCTTCCTTTAGACTTCCGAAATGAACTCGTTCCAAATTCGACCTATTCCCTACCGAAATTTCCAAAAATCAAATTTGCTGAAACCTTAAACTTTGAAATTCCCCGAGAGAAAAACCACCGATCCTTATCGAGAGTTTTCTTAAATGATTCCCGTCATTTAAGATGTAATTAACTATGTGGGCTTGCCTCATAGGAACTTTAAGAATCCGGGGACATAAACCCTCGCTCGATTCCTTTATATTAAGCAAAGAAACTGCTGGCTTATAAAATTGGTTCGCGTACTAAACAGATGTCACAAATCTTCTAGCTTTATTTAATCGAGCCCCATCATCAAACAATGTGTCTATTCCTCAGATAAATACACGGTTTGTGGTGTGGTGCTCGTTATATAAACTATTTGTGATGTAAGATCGATTTGATTTCATATCTTAAAATTTTCAAAATTATTTTCAAAAATTGAATAAGCCTTTCTAAAATTATATATATATTTAAATTAAATTTAAAATTCGAAAATTCCGCCGACAATTTCGTAGGCGACCCCTTTTCAAAACACAACCTAAAAATATGCCGACAATTTCGGCGACTACTGGGACTAGTTCCTCTCTCCATTTTGATCGTATGAGCCTATTTTCATAAATAGATAGTGAATCCATGCCCTTATGGATCAAACTAACATGCCTCTTTCCGCTCGACATACCACATTCATTTCTCGTCTTGAACGGGTCTAGTCAATCCTCGTTGATCTCCGGGAGCCACCGTTTAGACACCCCTAAACGAGAGTGTCTCCGGAATCATTTTGCCTCTTTGAGGTGGGTGGACCCCTAATAGGTGTTAGCTTAGAAATGTCCTTCTCGAGTTGAGAAGTCTTACGAGACTTTCTCTTCCCTTTACAATTCTCGATCGGGTCCCTTACCTTCTCTATAACCTCCTCCTTTAATTGTTTCGTTCTTACTTGCAAACCTTCTAATAAGCAAACCCCTTAATAAACAAACCTTTAAAATCGCAAATACACGAATAAAACAACTTGAAAATACCTCAGAATAAAACTAAAAAATGAGAAAATAAATGAAAATGTGTTTCGGGACTTCGGAGAAATTCCTTTTTTCATCCTAATTTCAGGACGGGAAGGAATCATAATTCAGATCGACGTTCGAATCTACCCCGTAAAATTTCTGGGTGCCGGGTTGAGTTTCTCCTTCACCAACGGGATAGATTTAGCTATTTGCAAGGATGAATCGCCCGATGATGCGATCATTCGCTTCGAACAAGGATTCGACAATACAGACATTGCTCGCATGTTACTCTTTTTGCACTAATGAACAAAGTACCGGAAACCGAGGAGCCCATAATCAGTTCAACCCCGAAGTCAACTCAAGAGTTTCCTCCTCTGCAAAGGCCTCCCCGTGAACACGTATTCCTCTCAAATGTTCCGAAAGTACCCCTAGGACGGTCATCTCTACCTCTATCGGTCTGGAAACTATCAGATGACTTACTTCCCGCCAAACTCGAAAGTGGAAAGAAGTCAAAGTCAATGCCGCAATACCGTCTCGTTTTGAGATAGGGTCTTGCTTTCGAAATTTGCACCCTTAACCAAGACGTGAAAGAAGGAATAAGAAATGTAAAGATCACCAAGATCGTAAAGACCCGAGCCGCCGAAGCCGCTTCCGAGGAGATTCCTGAAAAGGAAGAGCTACCGAGATCTCACCACCGTTGGAAGGAGTAGGTTTTATCCTCTCACGCATCCGACGAAGAAGATGCTCGAAGGATCGCCACTGCGCTACCCCGAATTCGCGTACTACAAAGGATTGTAAAAGGAAGAAGATGAAGGCCACGCCGCTTACCCGATCGAGCCGCAGCGGGAGAAGCTGCCTTTAAAGGAGGGCTGTCCCGTGTCATAAATTCCGAGAGGAATGAATGAGTAACAACAGATCCTCCCTGGACCACAAGTAGACCTCTGCCAATGTTATAAAAAGACCATGGAAGAAAGTGCGAGCTAATGAGAGTTCTCCTTTGTCGTATCAAGTCACCATTGGGGAACACACCACCCGCCAACGCATACGACATACCATCCGGTCCTAAGCCTTCTACTACAAGAAGGATGGTATGGCAAATACCGTTATTGCTGAATCGATACCACGTAATGCTCGGGAAGAGAAGTTTCGCTCGGTGAGAACTCCGAATCCGAGGAAAGTGCTGCTGCTCTAAAGGAAACTCCCGGAATCGAGGTTCAACCGCCGTCACCTGACAACCGTGCGGAGACCGTTTGGAAAAGACCACTTTATAGATGCGGCAGGATAGCAAGAACTCGACATCCGACGATTGGCAAGAGAAAGAAGAAAAGAATTGGGAAATGAAGTGGATTCGTCGGGAATTATGGATGAAGAATTTGCCGAGATCAATGTGGTTGAGGTTCGAGCATCGTTATCTTCGCAAGGAGCTCCGTCAACTTCGTAAGGAGATGAACTAAGCAATGAGAGCACGTCGGAGAAAAGGACGACACGATCTCTGATGGAGAAGAGGATGGAGGAGATGGCGTCGCCTGAGCCACACCCGCAGTCACTTCAACCTCGAAGGAAACACCTCCCGCAGATCAATCTCACATTGCAAATGGAGGAAAAGAAATTACATCCGTCAACGGAGATGAATAGCCAAAGAAGGATTCAAAGACAGAGCATGATTCCTAAAAAGGATATCAAGAATATGGTAACAAAGAAAAAGCAGAAGCCTTAGCCTACTTAAGAGTGAGCATCTATTCTGACAGTATACATTATCCTGAGGAGTTTGATGCAATCTAATACCCGAAGGGCTTCGTACCACCTCCGTTTAAGACTTTCAATGGCAATGTGAACCCCGATAGCATGTTGCACACCCTCGTGCTAGTTGCCGCAATGCCAAAGGGAGCGACGCCTTACTATTTTTGTCAGCTCATACAGCTTTATCGGGGATTACCTTCGATTGGTACGCGTAATTGCCAAACAGCTTCAATCAAGACCTTTTTAATTAGAAAACCTTTTTGTTAAGCGGTTTCGTCAGTTTCGCACCACATCACTATTGGTGATCTAGTGGTGGAGCAAATGTAAAACCGAAAGAAACCCCGGTGGATTACATACTTTAAATGAGGAATTTAAGCATGAAGTGTGAACCATAGCTTCAGGAACAAGATGCACCTGTGATTCTGTTGAAGAGTATCCATGGCCCTATAGCACTTCTCCTTAAAGGATCTACATTTAAGACTTTCGAGAGTTACTAGCAAAGGCCGAAGTCATAGAAGAGGCAAACAAACTCGAGTTTCGTCGACAAAGCCGATAAACATTCAAACTTTTGGGTCGAGGATTTTACATCCAAGATTGCATTGCTTTAGGATTCTTTCCCTATCGCAATGAAGTACATCAAATTCAAACTTTTGGGTCGAGGATTTTACATCCAAGACTGCATTGCTTTAGGATCATTTCCCTACAACGATGACATACATCAAAATCAAATTCTTAGGGTTAAGGATTTTACATCCAATACTGCATTACTCTGAGATCTTTCCTCATTGTAATGATCCAATCCAATCGATTCGATCTTCTTTTGGGGATTGAAGATGTTACATCTAAAACCTCAAAATTCCAATTTTCATTTCAAATCAAATCCCTTCAAATTAATTTTGACAAACTTCAATCTAAATTAAAACTCAAAATCTAAACTTACACATCAAAACTTAATTTGAAACAAAATGAAATCTAAATTGAAATTTCCCCGCATCATGTGATTTGGAATTCACCTCCTTTTCCTTTCCCTAGCTAGAGTTCGTGAATCTCCGGTTTCAGAGATATGTTTGACACTCCCCAGCGGAAACTCTTCTACTTCGTCCTAAGTTTGTCACTTGGACATCTGTGTTGGTTTTGCTGATCGTTTCGGTCAACACCAATACGCGTGGTGTGCTCCGTCAGCTCACCACACCTATTGGGGGTCCATTTGTTGATCTCATTTTTGATGAGGTCTTCTCTTCTTCCCTTTAGTACTTAAGATCTAGCCTTAGGCTTTTCCTTTGACTATCTTAGAGGACTAGAGATGGAACCTACCCCTTTAGAAACTCAACCACTTCTTAACTCCTCGCAAACTCCACAAACTTGATTGTAGGCCCCTAATCACCTAGAGGGTCGAAATCAAATGTGGAAGTTTAAAGGATGAGTTCCTATAGGACTCTTTGGCCTTAGGACTGCCCCAGGTGGCCTGGTCTGGTGAAGGGGCTCACTTACACACACACTACACCTATACACTACACTTTCACACACCTATGCCTAACCTGACCTCCTGACTCATGAAGGTGATTCACATGGATGGTCCTTAACCCCTAAGCCCTTGCGCTAAGAGGGTTAGGAACAACATAGTGGATGCCTCAAATGGGTCCCTTCATGGCTCATGTGGGCTTGATGTGGCTTCATGGCTCAACCAAAATGATTTCATCCCACTCAAATTTACCCAATCTTCAATTTTCCAAATTTTCAATTTTTGACCCTCGGGACCCTACACCCGCTTAGCCTACCCAAAACCCTTAAAATTACCCAAAATTTTCAAAATCACCTAAATTATCCAAGATTCCCCAAAATCAATCCCAAACATTTTCACATCACTCAAATTGATCATCCATACTCAAAAATATCAAAAATTCCAAATATACCTCCCAATACCCTCCAAATACCCAAAATACCCCCCTTGACCCAAAAATCCAAAAATTCAGAAAATTCCCAGAAAATTCTAGAAAATCCCAAATATTTCCAATTTCATTTTGTCAAACTACACCATGGGCCAATTTTGTTAATTTACCCTACTTTTGTTAAAACCCCCAATTTGACCCATTTTAACCCAAAGTGAACCCAATGTCAAGCCAAACCTACCCAATTGACCCAAATTCTGGTCTGATTCAATTCTAAACTTCAATTTAACATTCCCAATACCAATCTAGACCAATTCCAAGTCCAATTTGATTGACATTTGGATCCAATTTCACTTTTGGCCTTAAAGCCCAATTTGGACCCATGACCCAAACTTAGCTCAAACTCACCCAATTCAACTCCAATTAACCCCAAATCTTTTCTAAATCTTCCTTAGCATCCCCACAAGCAAAACACTAACATGATTTGCCCAAAATTTAGACCCAAACCACACTCAAATTCAACCCAAAGCTAAAAGGCTCAATTTTGACCTAAACCCAAACCTAATCCAAATGAGCCCAAACCCTAAAATCGAAGCCCAACCAAAGTCAAAACATCTTTGAAACACTCCCATAAACATTTCTCAACATTAATTTTACATCAATTTCAACCCTAGCCCAACATTGGCCCAACATGGCCCACTTGGACCTATATTGGCCCATTCACCAAAAGAAGCCCAAATTCAACCCAATTCAAACCCAAATCACTCCCAATTTGCTCCAAGTCACTCATGACATATCCATGAGCTAAACCCAACATTATTTGGCCCAACCACTTTACAAAATTTCATCCCAAAATCCATTTTAAAATTCAAAATCCCACTTTCCTAAACCATCTTAAAAGCCCATCTAAAACCCTTTCAAAAAGCCCAAAATTCACCCTAAAGCCCACATGACATCTCCATTTCCTATCCACTTAATTAAAGCCATTCCCTAAGTCCTAAATTCTTCATCAAATCATTCCAAATTAAGTCTCATACAAATTTCCATCAAATTACCAAAAATTCCTAAAATCCATTTTTATGAAATTGACCCAATCTTTTCCCAAGCCAAATGGAGCCATGAAGCCATGCACAAGCCATATGCAAGCCATGGCAGCCACTTTACACATCACCATGTCATTTTTGGCAAAGGGAGGGAGTCCTTTAATGATTCCCTTAAGGGTGATTAAGCCTTTTCATGACTCTTCTAAACCTTGATTAAACATAAATGTACTTAGATGGTGACTTCTCCCCACTAAGCTAGCTGACTTACCTGATTCCCTCAGCTCAAAAATCAGTCCTTGGAGGGTGAACCAAACCTAAATCCATGACTTGGACCCATTTGGACCCAAAATTAGCCCCTCCCCCACTCCATCTAAATCAAACCCTTTACACATGGCCAATGCCAATTGATTGCACTAAGCCCCAACCCCGACCTCCCCGACCAAGATGGTGACCAATGTCCGGCCGGCCAGCCACTAGTGTCGCCGGAAAACACCATGGCCGAGAGCTCACATGTGAGCCAACTTTGGAATTCTCCCTCGCCGAGCCGCCCCATCCCCGTGGCCATTGTAGCTGTTCTTCTCTTGCCAAGAGCAGCCGATTCCAAGCCCTAACTCTCCCCGGAGACCCTCCACCCTCTCCTATTTAAACACCACCCCTCTCGGCCATGAGAGGTGCTGAAACAAACCTTAAGGAAACTCGCCAAAATTTTTCCGTACTCCTCCCCATACACAGAGCACTTGATCCCCACCGAGATCCCCCTGCCATTTCTTCTCTCGTGAGCTCAATTTCGGAGTCGAAATCTAGGCCCAAAACCAGGACACTTCTCCACAAGTGAGCCAATCCCCAAATTGATTGGTTCTACACCTTCACCGCACCAAGGGAAGGTGTGCACCAGCTAAAGCCCCATCTCCGAAGCCACCCGACTTGCTTCACCCTCCAAGCTTTGTGATCGGGCTTGGTCGAAATCCCACCTGGACAATTCACCGCACCGGGAGACTTCATCCGGAGCTTGCCGGGATCCAATCGAAGGTGCAACAACCCTCGCATCGAAGCCACACTTCTCCGAGCAAAGGTATGAGCTAATTCTTCATCCCGAGCTTCGGAGATTCTCCATTTCAAATGCTTTAATTTCAACGCATGATCACCGTATAGATGTGTTCGTCTCTTCAAGACGAATCCATAGAGCATAAGAACATGAAAATCCATTGAGTATCGAGTGAGATATTAGGGATTTAGTGTGGAAGGCTCTCGGGTGAGGACACTTGGGGACGATGAACGGATGCCGTCCATTCAATACACGCGCGGACGGATGGCCGGGATCGCGTCGGATCGGGAGACGCGTACGAGAACCGCGGGGCCCGGCCGCCGACTCGGATGGCGGCGTCGAATGGGAGCGCGACGCGTGTGCGTTCGGAGTCGCCGAGGCTGACGTGGCGCCGCGTGGATAAATAGAAAATTAGGGATTTTTCTGATTTATTTAATTCCCTAAACCTCAAAAATTCATAACTTTGTGTAGAAAAATTAGAAAAATAAAATAAAAATACCCTCTTGCTCAGTGAACAGAGGAGAATAATGTGGAAAAGAAATTATTTAATTTCATCAAGTATTTTATTGTTAATAATTTATTTACTCTCTGCATATTTTTAATTCTCCATGCATGTATACAATTCACCATTGCATGAGACCATAGGGCTTTTAAAGCCTCTGAATTTGGGAACATTCCCTGAATTTTCCAAAGTCAGAGGCCATCCCTATGAAGAGTTATTGATTTTTCAAATTCATGTTACTGTTTTGAGTATTTTAATTCCAATAAATAGCATGTTGTGAAATAAATTCTAGGAAAATTTGGTGATGTTCCTTATGACCGGAGGACCCTAGGAAAAATAGGTTTTGAGTTAGTTCATTTAAAACAACCCTAATTGGCTTAAACACCCAAAATGGATCTCTAATTAATTAGAGCTAACCATACATCAAATTGACTTGAAATCAATTCTCCACTGACCTTTAGGATCAGAGGAACCCACCATAAAAATTTGAGGTCAATTGGACTTGGTTAGCCCTACTAAATGGGTTGATTAAGCCATTTAGTCAATTTAAACTTTAAAAATTCATAACTTTCAAAATACTTTTCCAAAATTCACCAAATTGGTTTTGGAGCCTCTCCGATATTAGGGAATTTAAGAAAATTAAAATTTCAATTTTCTAAAAAAGTTGATTTTTTAATATTATTTTAATATTTTAATAATTAAAAATAATAAAAATCACAAAAATAATAAAATTCACCAAAATGTCACATTTTGAATTTTAATCACTTAGGAACAAACCCCATATTTTTCTTAGATCTATTTAGTGAGATATTAAATTTTAAAGCTCTAGGGTAATTTTTAAAATTAAAAAAATGTATTTTCTAGCATTTTCACTAAAATAATTATAATAAATCATAGAAAAATCAGAAAATTGTAAAATTTGATTCTCTGATTTCCTTGATATCAGAGAGATTTTTGAAAAATATAAAATTCATTTTTCAACATTTATTTTATTTTTAAATTAATTAACACTCAAAAAATTAAAATAATTATAATAAAAATAATATAATTCAAAGAATCACCAAAATTGGTTCAAGTGGTCCTCTGGTCATTAGGAATGTCCCCTAATTTTCTTAAGGACAGAAACTTTCTCTTGGTCATGTTATTAAATTTTCCTTGGAAATCTCTATTTTCTACCAAAAATAATTATATAAATAAATTAAATACAGAAAAATCACATTTTCTCCTCTCATGTCTTTATTGACATATGAGTGAAGTCACATAAAAATTTCAAGTTCATTTGAGTTCAATTTAGTGAGTTATGAAATTATTAAGCTTAAAGGGTAAAGTGGTAATTAAAATTTTTAATCCTTAATTAAAGTTTTAGGTTTAATAAAAAATTAACAAGTAAAATATTTGATCCTAATCTGATTTGGATGATTGAAATTTAAATAATTAAAGGGTAGAAACCCATTAAGCAATTTAAAATGATTAAACCTTAATTAAATAATTGATTAAATTTGGAAGAATAATAAAATTGGAATTATTAAAATAGGGATATTATTAGGAAGAGATTTATTCTTTAATTTAAAAATCCCTAAATTAATTATCTCATTAATATTCAATTCTTAATTAAAATGATAACTCAAATTCAAAACATTAAAAGACTTAATCATTAAACTAAAATTAAATTATTAAACTCTTTTAAAAATTTTAATTAAAATTAAAAATAAAATTAAATTAAAAATTAAATTAAATTAAGTAAATTAAATTGGATTAAATTAAATAAAATTAAATTAAAATTAAAAGTTGAATTAAATTAAATTAAATTAAATTAAATTAAATAAACAAATTAAATTAAATTAAATTAAATAAACAAATTAAATTAAATTAAATGAATTAAATTAAATTAAATTAAATAAATAAAACCAAATTAAATTAAGTTAAACCAAATTAAAAGTTAAATTAAATGAATTAAAAAAAATAAAATTAAATTAAATTAAATTAAATTAAATCAAATTAAATTAAAATTAAATCAAATCAAATTAATTTAACATCAAATCAAACTAAATTGAATTAAATTGAATTAAATTAAATTAAAGATTAAATTAAATTAAATTAAATTAAGTTGAATTAAATATAACATCACCAAAGACATAAAGAATTCAAAATAAATCTAAAGTAACTTGAACACTATTCCAAATTTAAACCCATTAATGGAAATTAAACTAAATCACAAACCATTTGAACACCAATTTACCCTCAAAAGCTTTAGTTATCATAACTCCTAAACAGAATATTAAATGAAATGTTACTTCACCTATAGGATATTCAAATGTCCTAGTTCACTAAGCAAGATAACAAAACTTGAGATTCTTGGACGATTAATTCATTTGTGTAATTGAATCCATTTGGACTTAAAACAATTCTAGCAATATTGAAAAGATGTTTAAGATTCTTTTTAAACACTTTCTCAATATGATAGGATGTTTATAAGAATAATTGAATTTAATTGTTCTTTGATGAAGAAAATTGTCTTCAAACCAAAACACAAGGAACCTAGACGTCATTGGAAATGACTAGCTATAGGATTAGGAATTTGGTAGAAAACCATAACCCTTCCCTTAGCTTTACCTAGGAACTTGCTTAAATATTCTAATTGTGTTTTAAGTGCAGCTCGGGATGACGGGAAGACCCTCCAGGTACGCTTTTATTTTATTGCGATTTACTTTCTTGCAATTTACATTATTGCAATTTCATTAATCGCATCGCACTTACTTTTCTTGCATGATAAACAACTCGTTGCATGAAAACCCACACCTTTAGGATAGTCCCTAAAACTGAAACCAAAACTAAATTAAAAGTCATTGCAAGATAAAATTCACCGCCACAACATTTCAAAATATAAAACAAATCAAAATTTAATCACAAACAGAACACAAAACTACAATTACAACTAAATTAAAACGTCCTGTTGGATGATCGGGAATACCTCGGATGATGTAACCTACGTGTTGCTAACGGGATTTCCTACGGTCTAAATGAAAGTGTGGAACTCATTCAGTTGAGTTTAGCAAATTCATCTGGACTAAGTGAATCTGATGAAAATAATGATGCCGGAAGGATGGAACCGTGGGATCTTAACCGGTGTCGTTTTAATCAACTTTAAAGATTTGTTTTAATTAAAATATTGAAAACACTTGGAAATTAAGATTTTCTCTAAACCAAAACACTTTTCTCATCCCTTGATTTATGACTTCTAAAATTGAACCTCTGCAACAACAAGGAGCTCGGAGCATGGTGGGCAGCACGGCCATCGTCATCGCAAAACCCGAGTCTACTTCACAGAAACTTTCCTAGAATTAAAAAACAAAGCCATAGGACTTCGAGGTAGTTTGCCTAGTGCAACATAAATCCTTAACTCTTCGTTAGGCACTTGCATTGCAAATTAATCCCTAACCGGTCTTAGGATTCCGAGGTAGTCGTCCGGTACGACAATAAACCCTCACATCTTCGAGGCTATTTGTTTGATTTTATCATACAAATATAAGCCTTAATTAATTAAAATTGGCAAGATCAAAACATTTAAATAAATATTAGGACTTTCCTAAACTCAAGCCAAACAATAGGATAGTAGGGAAATTACCGAAGTTCGCTTCGAATCTGTGATTTCTCCTACTTTTCTTCCTTTGGATTCCCAAAACAAAATGTTCCAAATTTGATCCATTCCCTATTGAAATTCTAAAATTCAATCCTCGAAAACTTAAACTTTGAAATCCTTGAAAACAGAATTATCGATTATTATCGAGAGTTTTCTTAGGTGATTCTCATCACTTAAGATGTAATTAACTATAGGGGCTTGCCCTTATAGGGAATTATAAAAGAACCCGTAGTAATATAAACCCCGTTTAATGCTTTCATATTAAACAGGGAATTTGTCGGCTTATAAAATTGGTTCGCAGCACCAAACGGATGTCACAAATCTTCTAGTTTATTTAATCGAGCCCCACCATTAAGCAGTGTGTCTATCCTTAGGGATAGATATACGGTTTGTGGTGCGGTGCTCGTTTATATAAACTATTTGGGATGTGAGATCGGTTTAATCTCATATCTTAAAACCTTCAAAATTTAAAATTATTTTTAAAGTCAAATATTACTTTTCAAAATTATTTATTTAAATTAAATTACAAATTCGCCGACAACTTCTGTTAGGAGACCCCCTTTTCAAAATAAAACACACGACCTAAAAATATGCCGACAACTTCGCTTTTCAAAATAAAACACATAACCTAAAAATATGCCGACAAATACCTCGCTGTTCCTTTAACGAACAAACTTCATCTAAGGAATCTCCAGCCATTTGAGCTAAGCAAATTTCCGGATCAAGTAAGGCCTTGATCAGAGTTTCTCTCATCTCCTTTGATAAGATGAGAGTGTCGTAGATGCTCAGTTTGGCCGGTAGTTTCCTAAGATGGGCTAGCACGTTGTAGTCCACTTTATTTTCATGTGTCTCAATTTCTTCCCGAATGGGTATTTCTTCTGCCGGGGTTGGTTCTTCTTGAAGAACCACCTGTTTTCCTTTGTCCTTTGGACCCATTCTCGGAGGCAGAATTCTTCCACTTCTCAAGTTAACCTCTGTAATTTTTTCTGAATCTAGTATTAAGTTTGTTGATGTCTCCTTCTGAATTAGAATGACAGGTTCTTCTGGATTAGCTTCAGAGTCTGAAGGCTCTAACTCTATTGTGACTGAAGCTCCTCAAAACTCGCAAATAGATTCGTTGCTTGTTGAACTCTCGTAGACTCCTTGATGGATGTCTTCTTTGTCATTGTGATCGTCGAGATTGTGTATGATTTGAGAATTGTCATTTGAATCGAAATCGATGTCCGGATTATCGCTAGTTACGTAATCGTTAGAAACAGTCAAAACGTAGCAAACGCTATAACCCTTATCATTATAAGATCCCACCGGAGTGGGCAGATAATCATACAGAGTCAGAGGTTCGAGGGATTTCTCCCCCAAATCCGAAACAACTATCCTAGGATAAGCAGCTCCTAGTCTAGCCTTAGGAGCCTCGATCTTCTCTTCTTCGTCGATTTTCTTCTTCTCTTCAATTGTCTCTTGTTGAGGTGGTTCTTCCATCGCAAGTGATAGTGTCGACTTAACGGGTTTGAACTCGAATCGAGGCTCGCACCGAAGTGGTTTGGATGTGATCCAAAATCTTTTTCGAAGACCTTGTCCAAGCGGTAGCCCATCCATCATCAGTCGCATAGGGATCTATCGGAACAATGAGATCAGTCGAGACAACATTGACGGAACCTCCTTTTTGGGGTTCCTTCATGTATTCCTTTGGGATCGTTATATTCCCTTTTCGAAGATTGTCGTTGAGCCAACTTTTGAAGGTAATACAATCTTCTATCTTATGCCTAAGCATCCGGTGGTAAGGGCAAAAGTTGGGATCACCTTTCTTGTCGACTTCTTCTGGTCTTTTAGGTTTTGGCAGTTGGAAATCTGGAGTCTTCATCAGACTGCGGAACATTTTCGGCACTGCCTCATTCTTGAACAGATACTCCCTACTCAGAAGTTCCCTTAACGTACGTTGCGGATAAGGCGGTTGTTCATACTGTTGAGATAACTGATAGCTGGGTCGTGGTTGCTGGTAATTCTATTGAGGTTGCTGCGGCCGTTCTGACGATATTTGTATCGGTTGCTTGCCTTTATCGACAGCTGCAACGATCCCGGACTTCTTTTCAAAAGTTTTCACAGGCTTTTGTTTGTCTGTTTTGTCAGTGAAACTTAATTTCTTTGCCTCCTCTTGCAAGCTTTCGGCCTTGCTTAACAACTTCTCAAAAGTCTTAATAGTAAATCCCTTGAGGAGAAGTGCTATCGGGCCATGAATGCTCTTCAGTAAAATGCCGACTGCATGCTGTTCTTATAGCTGTGGTTCACACTTCATACTTAGGTTCCTCCACCGAAGTATGTAGTCCACCAAGGTTTCGTTGGGTTTTTGCTTCTCTACCACTAAATCACCTATAGTGATGTGGTGCTGAGCTCCGGCAAATCGCTTGATGAAGAGGTTCTCAAGTTCTGAAAATGTCTTCACCGAACCCTTAGGTAATTCTGCATACCAATCAAAGGTGATCCCTGACAGGCTGCTGACAAATTGTCTGAAGAGTAAGGCATCACTTCCGCTGGCATTGCAACAACTGGCACGAAAATGTGCAACATGCTGCCGAGGGTTTCCGGTTCCATCAAAGATCTTGAACAGAGGTGGTACAAAGCCTTTCGGGTATTGGACATCATTAAATTCTTCGGGGTAAGACCTACCCGTCCGAATGGATGTCCCGCTCTTTGATTG
The DNA here is from genome assembly GCA_022702705.1 of Papilionanthe hookeriana x Papilionanthe teres. Lineage (NCBI taxonomy): Eukaryota > Viridiplantae > Streptophyta > Magnoliopsida > Asparagales > Orchidaceae > Papilionanthe > Papilionanthe hookeriana x Papilionanthe teres. Next base: position 4,800,705 of record CM040438.1, on the reverse strand, counting down.
TGCCAAGGCTTCTCGCACCTGCTGTTCCACCATGTTCTTAATATCCTTTTCTGGAATCATGCTTTGTATTGTATCCTTCTTTAACTGATCATCCCCGTTGACGGACGTAATCTCCTTTCCTCCGTCTACAATGTGAATGACTTCTGGGGGTGTTTCTCTTTGGGGTTGCACATGACTCTGGAGAGTGGCTAGGGCTACAGCCATCTCTTCCATCCTTTTTGCCATTTGGGCGATCGTATCATCTTTCTCTTGAAGCTGCCTCCTCATTACTTCCGGCTCCTCTCTTTCTGCGGCTGCAGGAGCACCTTGTAAAGCTAACGAAGCTCGTGTTTCAACCATGTTAATTTCTGCATATTCATTATCCATAAACTCTGACGAATCAATCTCATCTCCGAATTTCTCTTCTCTTTCCTTTCCTAATCGTCGAATATCAGTTCTTAGCTTTTCCATAGCATCTTCTAGCGGTCTTTTCTGTACATCCTTGCAGTTTTCATGTGATAACTGTCGGGTTTCCTTCTCATGAGTCCCCTTTACTCGCGGTAGCACTTTCTTCGGATTCAAGTCTCCCGACGAGACTTTCTTTCTCAGTGTTGTTGTTTCAATCTTAATTGTCCAGGTAGTGGGACGCCATACCATCCTTCTAGCGACGGAAGGTCCAGGACCGGATGGTCCGTCGACCAAATGTTGGAAGGTGGTATCCTCCCTAATCTGTAGTCTTGAAACAACGACGGGCGAACTAGCTTTCATTCTCTTATTTGGCTCTTCTGCAGCGATAGCAGGTTCTACTCATGGCCCAAGACGAGATTTGACTGGCACCTGCCCAATCCTTCTTAAAATTTATGATACAGGGCACCTTTCCTTCTTCGCTAACTTCTCTATCAAAGTTTGCAGTCGGGCAAATGGCGTAGTTCTGGCCCTTTTCTTACGGCTATCGTTGTAATATACGGGCTGAGGCAATGCGGCAGCAATCTTGCGAACATTTTCTTCATCCTCTCACGGCGGAGAGGGATGGAACTTGCTTCCTCCCAAAAGTGGTATGTATTCAGGCAGCGGTGTATACTCGGGCAGTTCTGGGATTTCCTCTAGGAAAGCAACTTCAGCAGCTCTGGCATCTCTAGCAATCCTTCTACTTCTGTTCCTTCTTTGAGTCCGTGTCAGCGATGGAATTCTAGAGTTGGACCAGATTTCAAAAACAGAAGGTCTCACAGGAAGGTCTGTACCCTCCACGGTAACAGGTTCACCATAGTTCTGAGTTTCCTTCCCCTTTAGTTTGGCAGGAGCCGGGGTATGTGCAGAGACAACTAGACCAGTGGGGGTAGCAACAACAGTCCTTCTGTGGACAACAGTACTCCTCTCAGTTGGAATCTTTTGCAGAGGAGGGAATTCGTGAGTTGACTTGAGGTTGAACTCAATCAACGGCTTCTCAGTTTCTGGTACTTTGCTTGTGAGTGAAAATAGAGTGACATCGGGGATTTTGATGTCGGTGTCCCCGAATCCTTGTCTGAATCGAATAATTCCATTGTCAATCAGTTCGTCCTTGAATATGGCCAGGTCGAGTCCATTGACGAAGGAGAAGATCAGTTTTGGGGCTTCCATTTCTGCAGGGCAGATTCCAAGTGTTAGTCCCTGAATTGTGCTTCTTCTTATCGTATAACTTATAACGAAAAAGAAATAGTCCGAACACATTTCCATTTATCTTAGTGTATTTGTGGTGTTAAAGGAAAATTGTCTTTTCGGAAAGATTTGTTCGTTAGGAGGGAGAATTATTAAAAGAAGGAGAGTTGTAGGAAGAGTAAAAGGAATTGATTAGGAACCGGAAAAGGAAGAGAAAGTCTTGCGAAACTTCTCGACCCGCAAGACCGCTCCTAAACTAATACCTATTGGGGTCCACCCCACCTCGGGAATGAGGGAAAAGGGATCTCGGAACCTCTCTATTTAGGGGTGTCTAAACAGTGGCTCCTAAATCCGAGAGAATGTTGGTTATACTTGCTCAAGGTAGAAATGAACATATTATTCCAACAGAAAGAAGGGTAGTTTGATCCACTAGGAACATGGTTACACTACCAATTTTTGAAAGCAGAATTGTCTGATTAAAATGGAGAGAGGAATTTTCCCCAGCGGAGTCGCCAGAAATTGTCGGCGAATTTTTTAATTTAATTTAAATAAATAATTTGAAAAGTAATAGTTGATTTTGAAAATAATGTTAAATTTGAAAATTTTAAGATATGAAATCAAACTGATCTCACATCCCGAATAGTTTATATAAACGAGCACCGCATCACAAACTGTGTATCTATCTCGAAGAATAGACACACTATTTGGTGATGGGGCTCGATTAAATAAACTAAAAGATTTGTGACATCCGTTTGGTCTGCGAACCAATTTTATAAGCCGACAAATTCCCCTGCTTAATATGAAAGCACTAAACAGGGTTTATATTACCTGGGTTCTTAAAATTCCCTATAAGGGCAAGCCCCTATAGTTAATTACATCTTAAGTGACGGGAATCACCTAAGAAAACACTCGATAATAATCAATAATTCTGCTCTCAAAAATTTCAAAGTTTAAGTTTTCAAAGGATTAAATTTTGGAATTTCAATAGGGAATGGATCAAGTTTGGAACATTTTGTTTTGATAATTCAAAGGAAGAAAGGTAGGAGAAATCACAGATTCGAAGCGAACTTCGGCAATTTCCCGACTATCCTATTGTTTGGCTTGGATTTAGGAAAGTCCTAATGTTATCTGATATTTCAATCTTGCCAATTTTGATTAATTTGGACTTATATTAGTATGATAAAATCATATAAATAGCCTTGAAGATGTGAGGGTTTATGTCGTACCAAACGACTACCTCAGAGTCCTAAGACTAGTTAGGGCTTAATTTACATGACATGATCATGCAAATGACTAACGAAGAGTTGAGGATTTATATTGCACTAGACAAACTACCTCGAAATCCTATGGCTTAGTTGTTTAATTCTAAGAATGGTTTTGCTGATGTAGATTCAAGTTTTGCTGACGACGATGGTCGTGCTGCCCACCATGCTCCGAGCTTCTTGTTGTTGCAGAGGTTTAGTTTTAGAAGTTATAAATCAGGAGATGAGAGAAGTGTTTTGGTTTAGAGAAAATCTTAATTTCCAAGTGTTTTTTATGTTTTATTTAAAACAAATCTTAAGGTTGATTATAACAACACCGGTTAAGATCCCACGGCTCCATCCTTCCGGCATCGTTATTTTTATCGGATTCACTTAGTCCAGATGAATTTGCTAAACTCAACTGAATGAGTTCCACACTTTCATTTAGACCGTGGGAAATCCCGTTAGCAACACGTAGGTTACATCATCCGAGGTATTCCCGATCATCCAACAAGACGTTTTAATTTAGTTGTAATTGTAGTTTTATGTTCTGTTTGTGATTAAATTTTGAGTTGTTTTATATTTTGAAATGTTGTGGCGGTGAATTTTATCTTGCAATGACTTTTAATTTAGTTTTAGTTTCAATTTTAGGGACTATCCTAAAAGTGTGGGGTTTCATGCAAAAGTTGTTTATCATGCAAGAAAAGTGAAGTGCATTTACAATAAAGTAAATTACAAGAAGGTAAATTGCAATAAAATAAAAGCGTACCTGGAGGGTCTTCCCGTCATCCCAGGCTGCACTTAAACACAATTTAGAATATTTAAGCAAGTTCCTAGGTAAAGCTAAGGGGAGGGTTATGGTTTTCTACCAAGTTCCTAATCCTATAGCTAGTCATCTCCTATGACGTCTAGGTTCTTGTGTTTTGGTTTGAGGATGATTTTCTTCATCAAAGAACAATTAAGTTCAATTGTTCTTATAAATATCCTATCATATTGAGAAAGTGCTTAAGAAGAATCTTAAACATCTTTTCAATATTACTAGAATTGTTTTAAGTCCAAATGAATTTAATTATACAAATGAATTAATCATCCGAGAATTCAAGTTTTGTTATCTTGCTCAGCGAACTAGGACATTTGAATACCCTATGAGGGAAGTAACATTTTATTTAACGTTTTGTTTAGGATTTATGACAACAAAAGCTTTCGAGGGCAAATTGATGTTCAAATTGTTTGTGATTTAATTTAATTTCAGTTAACGGGTTTAAATTTGGAATAGTGTTCATGTTGCTTTATTTTGAATTTCTTTATGTCTTAGGTGATGTTTTTTTTAATTCAATTTAATTTAACTTTAATTCAATTTAATTTAGTTTAGTTTCAATTTTGATTTAATTTGACTTGATTTTAATTTTAACTTGATTCTATTATTTAATTTAATTTAATTTAATTTAATTTTATTTGATATGAATTAATTTAATTTAATTTAACTTGATTTAATGTAATTTGATTTAATTTCCTTTAATTTAATTTAATTTGATTTAATTTAATTTAATTTAATTTAATTTGATATGTTTTAATTTAATTTAATTTAATTAATTTAGTTTAATTTGATTTAATTTAATATTTTTTTATTTTAATTTAATTTAATTTAATTTAATTTTAATTTGTTTTAATTTAATTTTATTTAATTCAATTTAATTTAAATTTTAATTTAATTTTACTTTTAATTTTAATTTAATTTAAATTTTAAAAGGGTTTAATTTAAATAATTTAACTTTAATTTAATTTAATGATTAAGTCTTTTAACATTTTAAATCTTAAATTTGAATTATCATTTTAATTAAGAATTAAATATTATTGAGATGATTAATTTAGGAATTCTTAAATTAAAGAACAAATCTCTTCCTAATAATATCCCTATTTTAATAATTCCAATTTTATTATTCTTCCAAATTTAATCAATTATTTAATTAAGGTTTATTTCAATTATTTTTAAATTGTTTAGTAGGTTTCTACCCTTTAATTATTTAAATTTCAATCATCCAAATCAGATTAAGATCAAATATTTTACTCTTTAATTTTATTAAGCCTAAAGTTTTAATTAAAGGATAAAATTTTAATTGCCACTTTGCCCCCTTCAAGCTTAATAACTTCATAACTCACTAAATTGAGCTTAAATGAACTTGAAATTTTTATTTGACTTCACTCATATGTCAATAAAGACATGAGAGGAGAAAATGTGATTTTTCTGTATTTAATTTAATTATGTAATTATTTTTGGTGGAAAATAGAGATTTCCAAGGAAAATTTAACAATATGACCAAGGGAAAGTTTCTGTCTTTAAGAAAATTATGAAACATTTCTAATGACCAGAGGACCACTTGGACCAGTTTTGGTGATTTTTTGAATTATATTATTTTTATTATAATTATTTTAAGTTTTGGACTATTAATTAATTTAAAAATAAAATAAAGGTTGAAAAATAAATTTTATATTTTTCAAAAATCTCTCTGATATCAAGGAAATCAGAAAATTAATTTTTACACATTTCTGATTTTTCTTTGATTTATTAGAATTATTTTAGTGGAAATACTAAAAAATATATTTTTTAATTTTAAAATTACCCTAGGGCTTTAAAATTTAATATCTCATCAAATAGACCTAAGAAAAATATGAGGTTTGTTCCTAAGTGATTAAAATTCAAAATGTGACATTTTGGTGAATTTTATTATTTTTGTGATTTTTATTATTTTTTAATTATTAAAATATTAAAATAATACAAAAAATCAATTTTTCTAGAAAATTGCAATTTTATTTTTTTTAAATTCCCCTGATATCAGAGAGGCTCCAAAACCAATTTGGTGAATTTTTGAAAAGTATTTTGAAAGTTATGAATTTTTAAAGTTTAAATTGGCTAAATGGCTTAATCAACCCATTTAGTAGGGCTAACCAAGTCCAATTGACTTCAAATTTTTATGGTGGGTTCCTCTGATCCTAAAGGTTAGTGGAGAATTGATTTTAAGTCAATTTGATGTAAGATTAGCTGTAATTAATTAAGGACATATTTTGGGTGATTAGGCCAATTAGGGTTATTCCAAGTGAATTAATTCAAAACCTATTTTTCCTAGGGTCCTCTGGTCATAAGAAACATCACCAAATTTTTCTAGAATTTATTTCAAAACATGCTAATTATTGGATTTAAAATACTCAAAACAGCAACATGAATTTGAAAAATCAATAACTTCTCATAGGGATGGCCTCTGACTTTGGAAAATTCAGGGAATGTTCCCAAATTCAGAGGCTTCAAAAGCCCTATGGTCTCATGCATGGTGAATTTCCTATATGCATGGAGAATTAAAACAATGCAGAGGGTAAATAAATCATTAAAAATAAAATACTTAATGAAATTAAATGATTTCTTTTCCACATTATTCCCCTCTGTTCACTGAGCAAGGGGGTATTTTTATTTTATTTTTCTGATTTTCCTACACAAAGTTATGCATTTTTGAAGTTTAGGGAATTAAATAAATAAAAAAAACCCTAATTTCCTACTTATCCACGCGGCGCCACGCTATCCTCGACAGCTCCGAAACGCCGCGTGTCGCGCTGCCATTCGACACCGCCATCCAACTTAGCGCTCCGGGGGCCCGCTGTATTGTTCCATCTCCTCATCCAGCGCGATCCTGGCCATCAGTCCGCGCGTGTATGGAATGAACGACATCCGTTCATCGTCCCCAAGTGTCCTCACCCGAGAGCCGTCCACACTAAAACCCTAAGAACTCACTCATTTCTCAACGGATTTTCGTGTTCTTGTGCTCTATGGATTCGTCTTGAAGAGACAAATACATCTATACAGTGATCATGCATTGAAATTAAAGCATTTGAAATGGAGAATATCCAGAAGCTCGGGATGAAGAATTAGCTCATACCTTTGCTCAGAGAAGTGTGGCTTCAATCTGAGGGTTGTGTCACCTTCGATTGGATCCCAGCAAGCTCCAGATGAAGTCTCCTAGTCTGGTGAATCACCTAGGTATGATTTCGACCAAGCCCGATCACAAAGCTTGGAGTCTGGAACAGATGGGTGGCATGGAGAGGGGGCATTTGCTGGTGGACTTCTTCCCTTGGTCTGGTGAAGGTGTAGGACCAATCAATTTGAGGATTGATCCACTGTGGAGAAGTGTCCTGGTTTTGGGTGGAATTTTGGCTGAGAAATTTGGCTCTGTTGGTGGGGATTAGGGCAAATTGTCACTGGGGATCAACTGCTCTAAGTATGGAGAGTGTTCTGGAGCAATTTTGGCAGGGTTTCAGTAAGGTCTGGTTCAGCACCTCTCTTGGCCGAGAGGGGGTGGTGTTTAAATAGGAGAGGGTGGAGGGCCTCCCGGGGGAGTTAGGGCTTGGGATCAGCTGCTGTTGGCAAGAGAAGAACAGCTACAATGGCCACCGGGATGGGGCGGCTCAGCGGTGAGAATTCCAAGTTTGGGCTCACATGTGAGCTCTCGACCCGGTGGTTTCCGGCAGTGTGGTGGTGGCCGGCCGGGGTCAGGTCACCCTCAAGGTCGGGGAGGTCGTGGTCGGGGCTTAGTGCAGTCAATTGGCATTGGCCATGTGTAAAGTGTTTGATTTAGATGGAATGGGGGAGGAGCTAATTTTGGGTCCAAATGGGTCCAAGTCATGGATTTAGATTTTTTTCACCCTCCAAGGCCTGATTTTTGGGCTGAGGGAATCAGGTAAGTCAGCTAGCTTAGTGGGGAGAAGTCACCATCTAAGTACATTTATGTTTAATCAAGGTTTAGAAGAGTCATGAAAAGGCTTAATCACTCTTAAGGGAATCATTAAAGGACTCCCTCCCTTTGCCAAAAATTACATGGTGATGTGTAAAGTGGCTCCCATGGCTTGCATATGGCTTGTGCATGGCTTCATGGCTCCATTTGGCTTGGGGCAAAGCTTAGTCAATTTCATGGAAGTAGATTTTAGGAATCTTGGCATTTTTTATGGAAATTTGGATGAAGCTTGATTTGGAATAGTTTAATGATGATTTTGAAACTTAGGGGTGATATCAATTAAAGGTATGATGAAAAGGAATTGTCATGTGGGCTTTAGGGCCAATCTTGGGCTTTTGTATTTGGTGGAAATGGGCTTTTAGAATGGTTTAGGGAAGTGGGCCTTTAGGTTTGAAAACAAATTGGTGGATGGAAATTTTGTGAAGGATTGGGCCAAACAAATGTTGGGTTTAGCTCATGGATGTGTTATGAGTTATTTGAAGCAAATTGGGAGTGATTTGGGTTTGAATTGGGTTGAATTTGGGCTTCTTTGGTGAATTGGCCAATATAGGTCAAACTGGGCTAACTTCGGCCAATGTTGGGCTAGGGTTGAAGTTGATGTAAAATAAATGTTGGGAAATGTTTACGGGAGTGTTTCAAAGAAGTTTTGGCTTTGGTTGGGTTTTGATTTTGGGGTTTGGGTTTATTTGGGTTAGGTTTGGGTTTAGGTCAAAATTGGGCCTTTTAGCTTTGGGTTGAATTTGAGTGGGGTTTGGGTCTAAATTTTGGGTAAATCATGTTAGTATTTTGTTTTTTGGGATGTTAAGGAAGGTTTAGAAAAGGTTTGGGGTTAATTGGAGTTGAATTATGTTAGTTTGGGTTAGGTTTGGGTCATGGGTCCAAATTGGGCTTTAAGGCTAAAAGTGAAATTGGATTCAAATGTCAATTAAATTGGACTTGGATTTGGTCTAGATCTGTGTTGGGAATGTTGAATTGAAGTTTAGAATTGAATTGGACCAGAATTTGGGTCAATTGGGTAAGTTTGGCTTGACATTGGGTTCACTTTGGGTTAAAATGGGTCAAATTGGGGGTTTTGACAAAAGTAGGGTAAATTGACAAAATTCGCCCATGGTGTAGTTAAAAAAAATGAAATTGGGAATATTTGGGATTTTTTGGAATTTTCTGGGAATTTTCTGAATTTTTGGATTTTTGGGTCAAGAGGGGTATTTTGGGTATTTGGAGGGTATTGGGAGGTATTTTTGGAATTTTTGATATTTTTGGCTATGAATGATAAATTTGAGTAATGTGGAAATTTTTGGGATTGTTTTTGAGGAATTTTGGGTGATTTGAAAAATTTGGGTAATTTCAAGGGCTTTGGGTAGGTTAGGCGAGTGTAGGGTCCCGGGGGTCAAAGATTGAAAATTTGGAAAATTGATGATTGGGTAAATGTAAGTGGAATAAAATCATTTTGGTTGAGCCATGAAGCCATATCAAGCCTATATGAGCCATGAGAGGACTCATTTGAGGCATTCACTATGTTGTTCCTGACCCTCTTAGCCAAGGGCTTAGGGGTTAAGGACCATCCATGTGAATCACCTACATGAGTCAGGAGGTTAAGTTGGGTATGGGTGTGGTTTTATGAGGTGTGTGAAAGTGTAGTGTATAAGTGTAGTGTGTGTGTAAGTCAGCCCTCACCAGACCAGGCCACCTAGGGCAGTCCTAAGGCCAAAGAGTTCTACAGGAACTCATCCTTTAAACTTCCGCATTTGATTTCAACCCTCTAGGTGATTAGGGGTCTTCAGTCAAGTTTGTGGAGTTTGCAGGGAGTTAAGAAGTGGTTTGAATTTCTAGGTGGTGGGTCCCAATTCTAATCCTCTAAGATAGTCAAAGGAAAAGCCTAAGGCTAGATCCTAAGTACTAAAGAGAGAAGAGAAGACCTCATCAAAAATGAGGTCAACACCCACCAACAGAGCCCAATTTCTCAGCCAAAATTCCACCCAAAACCAGGACACTTCTCCACAGTGGATCAATCCCCAAATTGATTGGTCCTACACCTTCACCAGACCAAGGGAAGAAGTCCACCAGCAAAAGCCCCCTCTCTAGGCCACCCATCTGTTCTAGACTCCAAGCTTTGTGATCGGGCTTGGTCGAAATCATACCTAGGCAATTCACCAGACCAGGGGAATTCATCTGGAGCTTTCTTGGACCCAATCGAAGGTGACACAACCCTCAGATTGAAGCCACACTTCTCTGAGCAAAGGTATGAGCTAACTCTTTATCCCGAGCTTCTGGAGATTCTCCATTTCAAATGCCTTAATTTCAATGCATGATCACCGTATAGATGTATTCGTCTCTTCAAGACGAATCCATAGAGCATAAGAACACGAAAATCCGTTAAGTATTGAGTGAGTTCTTAGGGTTTTAGTGTGGACGGCTCTCGGGTGAGAACGGCTGGGGACGATGAACGGATGCCGTTCATTCCATACACGCGCGGACGGACGGCTCAGATCGGGTCGGATCGGCAGATGATACGTGAAAGGCGGGACCCGGGCTGCTGACTCAAGTGGCGGCGTCGAATGGCAGCGCGACACGCGGCGTTTCGGAGATGCATAAAATGAGTCAGCGCCGCCATTTTAAATAGAAAATTAGGGTATTTTTGATTTATTTAATTCCCTAAACTTCAAAAATGCATAACTTTGTGTAGGAAAATGAGAAAAATAAAATAAAAATACCCTCTTGCTCAGTGAACAGAGGAGAATAATGTGGAAAAGAAATCATTTAATTTCATCAAGTATTTTATTTTTAATGATTTATTTACCCTCTGCATTGTTTTAATTCTCCATGCATATAGGAAATTCACCATGGCATGAGACCATAGGGCTTTTGAAGCCTTTGAACTTGGGAATATTCCCTGAATTTTCCAAGGTTAGAGGCCATCCCTATGAGAAGTTATTGATTTTTAAAATTCATGTTGCTGTTTTGAGTATTTTAAATCTAATAATTAGCATGTTGTGAAATAAATTCTAGGAAAATTTGGTGATGTTTCTTATTACCTGAGGACCCTAGGAAAAATAGGTTTTGAATTAATCCACTTGGAATAACCCTAATTGGCTTAAACACCCAAAATAGGTCCCTAATAAATTAGAGCTAATCATACATCAAATTTAATTGAAATCAATTCTCTTCTGACCTTTAGGATTAGAGGAATCCATCATAAAAATTTGAAGTCAATTGGACTTGGTTAACCCTACTAAATGGGTTGATTAAGCCATTTAGCCAATTTAAAATTTAAAAATTCATAACTTTCAAAATACTTTTCAAAAATTCACCAAATTGGTTTTGTAGCCTCTCTGATATAAGGGGAATTTAAGAAAATTAAAATTGTAATTTTCTAAAAAAAATTTGATTTTTTGTATTATTTTAATATTTTAATAATTAAAAAATAATAAAAATCACAAAAATAATAAAATTCATCAAAATGTTATATTTTGAATTTTAATCACTTAGGAACAAACCCCATATTTGTTTTAGGTCTATTTGATGAGATATTAAATTTTAAAGCCCTAAGGTAATTTTAAAATTAAAAAAATGTGTATTTTCTAGCATTTCCACTAAAATAATTATAATAAATCAAATAAAAATCAGAAAATTGTAAAAATTAATTCTCTGATTTCATTGATATCAGAGAGATTTTTGAAAAATATAAAATTCATTTTTCAACCTTTATTTTATTTTTAAATTAATTAATACTCCAAAAATCAAAATAATTATAATAAAAAGAATATAATTCAAAAAATCACCAAAATTGGTCCAAGTGGTCCTCTGGTCATTAGGAATGTCCCATAATTTTCTTAAGGACAGAAACTTTCTCTTGGTCATGTTATTAAATTTTCCTTGGAAATCTCTATTTTCCTCCAAAAATAATTACATAAATAAATTAAATACAGAAAAATCACATTTTCTCCTCTCATGTCTTTATTGACATATGAGTGAAGTCACATAAAAATTTTAAGTTCATTTAAGCTCAATTTAGTGAGTTATGAAATTATTAAGCTTGAAGGGCAAAATGGTAATTAAAATTTTAATCTTTAATTAAAACTTTAGGCTTAATAAAATTAAAGAGTAAAATATTTGATCCTAATCTGATTTGGATGATTGAAATTTAAATAATTAAAGGGTAGAAACTTACTAAACAATTTAAAAATAATTAAAATAAACCATAATTAAATAATTGATTAAATTTGGAAGAATAATAAAATTGGAATTATTAAAATAGGGATATTATTAGGAAGAGATTTGTTCTTTAATTTAAGGATCCCTAAATTAATCATCTCAATAATATTTAATTCCTAATTAAAATTATAATTCAAATTTAAGATTTAAAATGTTAAAAGACTTAATCATTAAATTAAATTAAAGTTAAATTATTTAAATTTAACTCTTTTAAAATTTCAATTAAATTAAAATTAAAAATAAAATTAAGTTAAAATTTAAATTAAATTGAATTAAATAAAATTAAATTAAAACAAATTAAAATTTAATTAAATTAAATAAAATTAAATTAAAAAGAATTAAAATTAAATTAAATTAAATAAAATTAAATTAAAACATATTAAATTAAATCAAATTAAATTAAATTAAATTAAACAAATTAAATTAAATTAAATTAAATTAAATTAAAGTAAACAAATTAAATTAAATTAAATTAAATTAAATTAAATTAAAATAGAATAAATAAATAAATAAATAAAATCAAGTTAAAATTAAAATTAAATCAAATTAAAATTAAAACTAAACCAAATTAAATTAAAGTTAAATTAAATTGAATTAAAAATAACATCACCTAAGACATAAAGAAATTCAAAAATAAATATAAAGCAACTTGAACACTATTCCAAATTTAAACCCGATAACTGAAATTAAATTAAATCACGAAGCATTTGAACATCAATTTGCCCTCGAAAGCTTTTGTTGTCATAACTCCTAAACAAAACGTTAAATGAAATGTTACTTCACTCATAGGATATTCAAATGTCCTAGTTCACTGAGCAAGATAACAAAACTTTAATTCTCGGACGATTAATTCATTTGTATAATTAAATTCATTTGGACTTAAAACAATTCTAGCAATATTGAAAAGTTGTTTAAGATTCTTCTTAAGCACTTCCTCAATATGATAGGATATTTATAAGAACAATTGAACTTAATTATTCTTTGATGAAGAAAATCGTCCTCAAATCAAAACACAAGAACCTAGACGTCATAGGAAATGACTAGCTATAGGATTAGGAACTTGGTAGAAAACCATAACCCTTCCCTTAGCTTTACCTAGGAACTTGCTTAAATATTCTAAATTGTGTTTAAGTGCAGCATGGGATGACCGGAAGACCCTCCAGGTACGCTTTTATTTTATAGCAATTTACTTTCTTGCAATTTACTTTATTGCGAATGCACTTTACTTTTCTTGCATGATAAACAACTGTTGCATGAAAACCCACACCTTTAGGATAGCCCCTAAAACTGAAACCAAAACTAAATTTAAAGTCATTGCAAGATAAAATTCACCGCCACAACATTTCAAAATATAAAACAACTCAAAATTTAATCACAAACGAACACAAAACTACAATTACAACTAAATTAAAACGTCTTGTTGGATGATCGGGAATACCTCGGATGATGTAACCTACGTGTTGCTAACGGGATTTCCCACGGTCTAAATGAAAGTCCGGAACTCATTTAGTTGAGTTTAGCAAATTCATCTGGACTAAGTGAATCCGATAAAAATAACGATGTCGGAAGGATGGAACCGTGGGATCTTAACCGGTGTTGTTATAATCAACTATAAGATTGGTTTTAATTAAAACATAAAAACACTTGGGAATTAAGAATTTCTCTAAACTAAAACACTTTTCTCATCTCCTGATTTATGACTTCTAAAACTAAACCTCTGCAACAACAAGGAGCTCGAAGCATGGTGGGCAGCACGGCCATCGTCGTCTGCAAAACTTGAATCTACATCAACAAAACCATTCTTAGAATTAAATAACCAATCCATAGGATTTCGAGGTAGTTTGCCTAGTGCAACATAAATCCTCAACTCTTCGTTAGGCATTTTCATGATCATGTCATGTAAATTAAGCCCTAACCGGTCTTAGGACTCCGAGGTAGTCGTTCGATACGACATAAACCCTCACATCTTCCAGGCTATTTGTATGATTTTATCATACAAATATAAGACTAAATTAATTAAAATTGGCAAAATTTAAATATCAGATAATATTAGGATTTTCTTAAATCTGAGCCAAACAATAGGATAGTTTGGGAAGTTGCCAAGATTCTTCTTGGATCCTCAGCTTCTCCTACTTCTCTTCCTTTTGGACTCCTAAAAATAAATGTTCCAAATTTCAGCTAATCCCTTTTGAAATTTCAAAAATCCAATCCTTTAAAAACCTTAAACTTTGAAATTCTTGAGAGCAAAACCACTGATTATTATCGAGAGTTTTCTTAGGTGATTCCCGTCACTTAAGATGTAATTAACTATAGGGGCTTGCCCTTATAGGGAATTTTAAGAACCCAGGTAATATAAACCTTATTTAATGCTTTCATATTAAGAAGGAGAATTTGTCGGCTTATAAAATTGGTTCGCAGACCAAACGGATGTCACAAATCTTCTAGTTTATTTAATCGAGCCCCATCACCAAACAATGTGTCTATTCTTCGAGATAAATACACAGTTTGTGATGCGGTGCTCGTTTATATAAACTATTTGGGATGTGAGATCGGTTTGATTTCATATCTCAAAATTTTCAAATTTAACATTATTTTCAAAATCAAATACTACTTTTTAAATTATTTATTTAAATTAAATTAAAAATTCACCGATAATTTCTGTTAGGCGACCCCCCTTTTTTTAAAAAATACATAACCTAAAAATAATGTCGACAGTGCGTAATAAACTGCATCTTCATGGACTCCAATCTCATGTACGGAGAAAGGTTGCAAATCACCCTTAATGCACTGTTCTCCTCCTTCGTAGTATTTTATGCACTGATGCAGAGAAGACGGTACCATCCGATTCTCATGTATCCATGGTCGGCCCAGTAGCGCGTTGAACGATGTTTCAGAATCAATTATATAGAATTTTGTGGTTGTCTTTGCTAAGTCACCGGTCTTCATCAACAGTGTTATTGATCCAAGGGCTCTCTCCTTTCTGGTTGAATCCTCTTAGTAACATCTTGTCCACCTCAAGCTCGCGAGCATCAATTTCCAAGTTTGCTAGCGTCCGAAGATTCATTATGTTGATTGATGCTCTTGGATCCACCAATACTCTAGAGAGCGTAAATTTTCTGATTGTAACTGAAATGTACAACGGTCGGTTGTGATCGGTTGTCCCAAGTAGTAGATCACTGTCTGTGTAAGTAACACCTCGCTGTTCCTTTAACGAACAAACCTCGTCCAAGGAATCTCCGGCCATCTGAGCTAAACAAATCTATGGATCAAGTAAGGCCTTGATCAGAGCTTCCCTCATCTCTTTTGATAAGATGAGAGCGTCGTAGATGCTCAGTTTGGCTGGTAATTTCCTAAGATGGGATAGCACGTTATAATCTACTTTGTTATCATGTGTCTCAGTTTCTTCTCGAATGGGCAATTCTTCTGCTGGGGTTGATTCTTCCTGAACAACCACCTGCTTTCCTTTATCTTTTGGACCCATTCTTGGAGGTAGAACCCTTCCGCTCCTTAAATTGACTTCTGTGATTTCTTCTGAATCTGGTACTGAATTTACAGGTGTCTCCTTTTGAATTGGCATGACAGGTTCTTTTGGAGTTTCTTCAGAATCTGAAGGCTCTAACTCTATTGTGATTGGAGTTCCTTGTAATTCACAAATATATTCATTGCTTGTTGAACTTTCGTAGCCTTCTTGATGAAAGTCTTCTTTGTCATCGTGATTATCGAGATTGTGTATGATTTGAGAATTATTATTGGTATCGAAATTGGGATCCGGATTAGATTGGTTGTCGTTAGTTACAAAATCGTTAGAAACAGTCAAAACGTAGCCAATGCCATAACTCTTATCATTATAAGATCCCACCGGAGCGAGCAAATAATCATACAGAGTCAGAGGTTCGAGGAATTTTTCACCCGAATCGGAAACAACCATCCTAGGATAAGCAGCCCCTAGCCTAGCCTTGGGAGCCTCAGACTTTTCTTCTTCTTCGATCTCCTTCTTTTCTATGATCTTTTCTTCCCAGGGCGGTTCTTCAATTGCAAGCGATAGCGCCAGCTCGACAGGTTTCAAACTTTGAATTGAAGCACGTGCCGAAGCGGCCTGGATGTGATCCAAAATTTTCTTTGCTGACTTCGCCCAAGCGGTACTCCATCCATCATCAGTTGTGTAAGGGTCTATCGGAACAATGGGATCCGTTGAAATAACATTGACAGAACCTCCTTTCTGGGGTTCTTTCATGTATCCCTTCGGGATCGTTATGTTCCCTTTTCGGAGATTGTTGTCAAGCCAACTCTTGAAGGTGATGCAATCCTCTATTTTATGTCCAAGCATCTGGTGGTAAGGGAAGTAGTTGGGATGATCTTTCTTGTTAACTTCTTTTGGCTTCTTGGGTTCTGGCAATCAAAAATCCGAAGTCTTCATCAAATTGCGGAACATCTTTGGCACTGCCTCATTCTTGAATGAGTATTCTCTATTTATAAGCTCCTTTAACGTGCGTTGTGGGCGAGGCGGTTGCTCATATTGTTGGGTTGGCTGATAACCGGGTTGAGGCTGTTGGTAGTTCTGCTGAGGTTGTTGATAGCTGGACTGCGGCTGCTCCGGCTGTATTTGCATTGGCTGTTTGCCCTTATCAACTGTCGCGACGATCCCGGATTTCCTTTCAAATGTCTTCATAGACTTCTGTTTATCTGTTTTGTCGACGAAACTTAGTTGCTTTGCTTCCTCTTGCAAGCTTCCGGCCTTGCTTAACAACTTCTCGAAAGTCTTAATTGTAAATCCCTTAAGGAGAAGTGCTATCGGGCCGTGAATGCTTTTAAGCAAAATACCGACTGCATGCTGCTCTTGTAGTTGTGGCTCACACTTCATGCTTAGATTTCTCCATCGAAGTATGTAGTCTACTAAAGTCTCGTTCGGTTTCTGTTTCTCCACCACTAAGTCACCGATGGTGATATGGTGCTGAGCTCCGGCAATCCGTTTCACGAAGAGGTTTTCTAATTCTGAAAATGTCTTTACCAAACCGTTCGGTAACTCTGTATACCAATCGAAGGCGATTCCTGACAGGTTGTTGACGAACTGTCGGAAGAGTAAGGCGTCACTTCCACCGGCGTTGCAACAACTAGCACAAAAATGTGCAACATGTTGTCGAGGATTTTCGGTACCATCAAAAGTCTTGAAAAGAGGTGGTACGAAGCCTTTTGTGTATTGTACTTCATCAAATTCTTCGAGGTAAGGTCTACCCGTCTGAATAGATGCTCCGCTCTTAGAGTGTGCTAAGGCTTCTCGCACCTGCCGTTCTACCATGTTCTTGATGTCCTTCTCTGGAATCATATTTTGAGTAGAGTCTTTCTTTGGCTGATCGTCTCCGTTAACAGATGTAATCTCTTTTCCTCCATCTGTAATATGAATAACTTCTGGAGGCGTTTCTCTTGGGTGTTGAGCCCGACTGCGAAGAGTGGCTAGAGTCGCAGCCATCTCTTCCATCCTTTTTGCCATTTGAGAGATTGTATCATCTTTTTCTCGAATTTGTGCTCTTAATGCTTCCGGTTTATCTCTCACCACAGCAGCCGGAGCACCTTGCGAAGTTGACGATGCTCGTGTCTCGACCATGTTGATCTCCACATATTCATCATCCATGAACTCCGACGAGTCAACTTCATCTCCAAACTTTTCTTCTCTTTCTCTTGCCAATCGTTGAATGTCGGTTTTTAGCTTTTCCATAGCGTCCTCCAATGGTCTATTTCGTGCTGTTTCGCAGTTATCATGTGATGGCTGTTGGATTTCCTTCTTGGGAGTCCCCTTTATTGCGGTGGCACTTTCTTCGGACTCGAGTCTCCTGACAAGACTTTCCTTTTCAGGTCGTTGTTTAGGTCTTAATTGGCCAGTAGTAGGATGCCATACCATCCTTCTAGCAGCAGAAGGCCTAGGACCGGATGGTCTGTCGGCTAAATGCTGGAAGGTGGTATCCTCCCTGATCTATAAACCTGAAACAACAACAGGTGGAGTAGCCTTCATCTTCTTATTTGGCTTTTCTGTGGGGTTCACGGATTCTACTCGCGGCCCAAGACTGGACTTGGCTGGCACCCGCCCTATTCTTCTTAAAATCTCTGATACATGACATTTCTCTTTCTTTGCTAACTTCTCTATCACAGTCTGCAGTCGGACAAATGGTGCAGTCCTAGCCCTTTTCTTTCAGCTGTCGCTATAGTATGAGGGTCGAGGTAATGCAGAAGCAATTTTGCGGACATTTTCCTCGTCAGTTGCGGCGGAGAGGGGATGGAACCTACTTCCTTCCAAAAGTGACGTATACTCAGGCAATGGTATGTACTCAGGTAATGGTGTGTACTCAGGGATTTCTTCCAAGAAAGAAACTTCAGCAGCTCTGGCTTTCCTGGCAATCTTCCTACCTCTGTTTCTTCTCTGAGTCCGTGTTAGGGGTGGAACCCTTGAGCTGGACCCAATTTCAAAAATAGAAGGTCTTGCACAGAAATCTCTACCCTCCATGGTAACATGCGTGTTACAAATTTGAATTTCCTTCCCCTTTAGTTTGGCGGAAGCCGGGGTAGGTGCAGAGACGACTAGACCGGTGGGGGTAGAGATAACAGTTCTCCTATGGACAGTAGTATTCCTCTCAGCTGGAACCCTTTGCAGGGGAGGGAACTCTTGAGTTGATTTGAGGTTGAACTCAATTAAAGGCTTTTCAGTTTCAGGCACTTTGTCTGTAAGTGTGAAAAGGGTAACGTCCGTGATCTTGACAATTGTGTTCTTGAATCCTTGCCCAAAACGGATGATCCCATTGTCGGGCAGCTCATCCTTCTACACAGCGAAGTCCAGTCCATTGGTGAAGGAGAAAATCAGCTTCGGGGCAGACATTTTCTGCAATGTAGATTCTGATTGTCAGTCCCAAATTATGCTTCTTCTCATTAGGACGAAAAGAAAGGAATCAAAAAGAGTCCGAACACATTTTTGTTCATGTATTTATAAAAATGAGTTATTTGTTAAAAGAGTCATTCATTAGAGGGTTTGTTTATTAGGAACGGAATATTCAAAGGTGTAGAGAAGGTAAGGAATCCGATTAAAAATTGAAAAGGAAGAGAAAGACTTATGCAAGACTTCTCGACTCGAAGGACCGCTCCTAAACTAACACCTATTGGGGGTCCACCCCACCTCAGAAAGAGGTAAAATGATCTCGGAACCTCTCCGTTTAGGGGTGTCTAAACAATGGCTCCTAAATCCGAGAGGAGTTGGTTATACTCGTTCAAGACATAAATGAACGGGGTATTCCAATGGAAGAATGGTAGTTTGGTCCACTAGGGGCATGGGCTCACTACCGATTTATGAAAGCAAAACCATATGACCAAAATGGAGAGAGGAACTAGTCCCCAGGGGAGTCGCCAGAAGTTGTCGGCGTATTTTTAGGTTATGTGTTTTATTTTGAAAAGGGGTCGCCTAACAGAAATTGTCATCTAATTTTAGATTTCAAATTTAATTTAAATATGTATATATTGTTTAGAAAGTAGTATTTGATTTTGAAAATAATTTTAAGATATGAAATCAAACCGCTCTCACATCCCAAATAGTTTATATAAACGAGCATCACATCACAAACCGTGTATTTATCCCGAAGAATAGACACACTGCTTGATGATGGGGCTCGGTTAAATAAATGAGAAGATTTGTGACATCCTTTTGGTCTGCGAACCAATTTTATAAGCCAACAAATTCCCCTGCTTAATATAAATGGATTAAGCAGGGTTTATATTACCTGGGTTCTTAAAGTTCTCTATAAGGGCAAGCCCCTATAGTTAATTACATCTTAAATGACGGGAATCATCTAAGAAAACTCTCGGTAATGATCAGTGGTTTTGCTCTCAAGAATTTCAAAGTTTAAGGTTTTCAAACAATTGGATTTTTGGAAATTTTCAATAGGGAATGACTCAAAATTGGAACAAGTTACTTTTGAGGATCCAAAGGAAGAGAAGTAGGAGAAGCTGAGGATCCAAGAAGAATCTTGGCAACTTCCCAAACTATCCTATTGTTTGGCTCGATTTTAAGAAATTCCTAATATTTTCTGATATTTCAATCTTGCCAATTTTAATTAATTTGGACTTATATTTGTATGATAAAATCATACAAATAGCCTCAAAGATGTGAGGGTTTGTGTCGTACCAAACAACTACCTCGGAGTCCTAAGACCGGTTAGGGCTTAATTTACATGACATGATCATGCAAATGCTTAACGAAGAGTTGAGGATTTATGTTGCACTAGGCAAACTACCTCGAAATCCTATGGCTTTGTTGTTTAAAACTAGGAAAGGTTTCTGTGAAGTAGACACGAGTTTTGTTGATGATGATGGCCGTTACGCCCACCATGCTCCGAGCTCCTTGTTGTTGCAGAGGTTTAGTTTTAGAAGTCATAAATCAGGAGATGAGAGAAGTGTTTTGGTTTAGAAATCTTAAAATTCAAGTGTTTTTAATTTTTTAATTAAAACATATCTTAAAGTTGATTATAACAGAACCGATTAAGATCCCACGGTTCCGTCATCCCGACACCATTATTTTCATTGAATTCACTTAGTCCAGATGAATTTACTATACTGAACTGAATGAGTTCCACACTTTCATTTAGACCGTGGGAAATCCCGTTAGCAACACGTGGGTTACATCATCCGAGGTATTCCCGATCATTCAACGAGACGTTTTAATTTAGTTGCAATTGTAGTTTTGTTGCTCTGTTTGTGATTAAATTTTGAGTTGTTTTATATTTTGAAATGTTGGGGCAGTGAATTTTATCTTGCAGTGATTTTTAATTTAGTTTTAGTTTCAGTTCAGGACTATCCTAAAGGTTTTGGTTTTCATGCAACAGTTGTTTATCATGCAAGAAAAGTAGAGTGCATTTGCAATAAAGTAAATTGCAATAAAATAAAAGCGTACCCGGAGGGTCTTCCCGTCATCCCAAGCTGCACTTAAAACACATGTTAAGTCATTTAAATATTTCAACAAGTACCCAGGTAAAGCTAAGGGAAAGGTTTTGGTTGTCTATCAAAGTCCTAGTCCTATAGCTAGTCATCTCCTATGACGTCTAAGTTCTTGTATTTTGGTTTAATGACGATTTTCTTCATCAAAGAACAATTAAGTTCAATTGTTCTTATAAACATCCTATCATATTGAGGAAGTGCTTAAGACGAGTCTTAAACATCTTTTCAATATTGCTAGGATTGTTCTAAGTCCAAATGAATTTAATTAATCAGGTGAAGTAATCATCCGAGGTTTAATTAAGTTTTGTTCTTTTGCTCAGTGAACTAGGATGTTTGAATATCCTATGAGTGAAGTGCCACTTCACCTAATGCTCCATCTAGGAGTTATGATAACAAGAGCTTTTAAGGGCAAATGATGTTTTAGTGATTTGTGATTTAATTTAATTTTTGATTAATGGATTTAAGTTTGCAATAGTGTTCAAGTTATTTTAGATCTGTTTCGAATTCTTTATATCTTAAGTGATGTTATATTTAATTCAATTTAATTTAATTTAATTTAATTTAATTTAATTTAATTTAATTTTTTTTAGTTTAACTTAATTTAATTTATTTTTATTTTAATTTAATTTGGTTTAATTTAATTTTAATTTAATTTTATTTTTAATTTAGTTTTGATTTTTATTTGAATTTAATTTTTGATTTAATTTAATTTAATTTAATATGTTTTAATTTAATTTAATTTATTTTTAATTTTAATTTAATTTAAATTTAATTTTAATTTATTTTTTTTGTGTTTTAAAGATGATTTAATTTAATTATTAAAGTATTAGTTTAATTGAAATTTTGATTTAATTTAGTTTGAATATTTTAATTTTAATTTAATTTAATGATTAAGTCTTTTAGTATTCTAAGTCTTAAATTTAGATTATCATTTGGAATTAAATATTATTGAAGTGATTAATTTAGGGATTTTTAAATTGAAGAATAAATATCTTCTTAAATAATATTCCTATTTTAATAATTTCAATTTTTATTAATTTTCCAAATTCAATTAATTGATTAATTAATGTTTATTCTTAAAATTGATTGATGGGTTTCTACCCTTTAATTATTTAAATTGCAATCATCCAAATCAGATTAAGATCAATTATTTTACTCTTTCATTTTATTAAGCCTAAAATTTTAATTAGAGGTTGAAAGTTTTAATTACCATTTTGCCCTTCAAGCTTAATAATTCCATAACTCACTAAATTGAGCTTAAATGAATTTGAAATTTTTATGTGGCTTCACTCACATGTCAATTAAGACATTAGAAGAGAAAATGTGATTTTTCTGTATTTAATTTATTTATATAATTATTTTTTTCTAGAAAATAGGGATTTTCAAGGAAAATTCAATAAGATGGCCAAGGGAATTTTGCTGTCCTTAAGAAAATTATGGGGCACTCCTAATAACCAGAGGACCATTTGGACAAATTTTGGTGATTTTTTTAAATTTTATTTTATTTATTATAATTATTTTTATTTCTGGAGTATTAATTAATTTATAAACAAAATAAAGGTTGAAAAATGAATTTTATATTTTTAAAAAATCTTTCTATTATCAGAGAAACCAAAAACTGAATTTAATAATTTTCTAATTTTTCTTTGATTTATTAGAATTATTTTTAGTGAAAAGGTTGAAAAATACATTTTTTAATATTAAAAATTACATTAAACCTTCAAAATTCAATATCTTATCCTAGGGACTTAAGAAAAATATTTGGTTTGTTCCTAAGTGTTTAGAATTCAAAATATAACATTTTGGTGATTTTTAATATTTTTCTGATTTTTATTATTTTTTAATTATTGAAATTATTAAAATATTGATAAAAATCAACTTTTTAGAAAATTATAATTTTAATTTTCATAAGTTCCTCTAATATCAGAGAAGGTCCAAAACCAATTTTGTGAATTTTTGAAAAGTATTTTGTGAGTTATAAATTTTTAAAGTTTGATTTCATTCATGGGGCTTAATTAACCCATTTGGTGGGGCTAACCAAGTCCAACTGATCTCAAATTTTTATGTGGTGTTCTCCTATCCTTAGAGGACAGTGGAGAATTGTTTTTAAGTTAATTTGATGAATGGTTAACCCTAATTAATTAAAGTTCACTTTTGGGTGTTTAGGCTAATTAGGGTTGTTCAAAGAGAATTAGCTCAAAAAATTATTTTTCCTAGGTCCCTCTGGTTATAAGAAGCATCACCAAATTTTCCTAGAATTTATTTCTCAACATGCTAATTATTAGAATTAAAATACTCAAAACAGTAACATGAACTTGAAAAATCAATAACTTCTCATAGGAATGGCATCTGACCTTGGAAAATTCAGGGAATGTTCCCAAGTTCAGAGGCTTCGAAAGCCCTATGGTCTCATGCCATGGTGAATTTCCTATATGCATGGAGAATTGAAATAGTGCAGAGAGTAAATAAATTATTAAAAATAAAATACTTAATGAAATTACTTGATTTCTTTTCCACATTATTCTCCTCTGTTCACTGAGCAAGAGAGTATTTTTATTTTATTCTTGTGATTTTTCTACACAAAGTTATGGATTTTCAAAGTTCTGGTAATTAAATAAATAAGAAAAATCCTAATTTCCTATTTATCCACGCGGCGCTGACTCAACCTCAGCATCTCCGAAAGGCCACGCGGCGTGTTTTGATTCGGCGCTGCCATCCAACT
This sequence comes from Papilionanthe hookeriana x Papilionanthe teres, assembly GCA_022702705.1. Classification (NCBI taxonomy): domain Eukaryota; kingdom Viridiplantae; phylum Streptophyta; class Magnoliopsida; order Asparagales; family Orchidaceae; genus Papilionanthe; species Papilionanthe hookeriana x Papilionanthe teres. The sequence goes on along the minus strand of CM040438.1, from coordinate 4,777,168 downwards.
CGGCGCTCCAAGGGCCCGCAGTTTATGTCCCATTACTCTGTCTAGCGCGATCCTGGCCGTGCACTCAATACACGCGCGATCCAACGGTTCCCAGTCATCGTCTACGACTGGTGTGAACCCGTGACCGTCAACCTTCTAACCCTAATTTCTCACTCGATTCTCAACGGATTTTCGAGTTCTTATGCTCTATGGATTCGTCTTGTAGAGACGAACACATCCATACGGTAAACATCTATTGAAATTGACCCAAACTAAATTGAGAATCTCTGGAAGCTCAGGAGGAAGAGCGAGTCCATACCTTTGCTCAGAGAAGTGAAGCTTCGATGCGAGAGTTGTGTCACGTTCGATTGGGTCCGAGCGAGCTCCGGATGAAGTCCCTCGGTCCGGTGAATTGTCCAGGTATGATTTCGACCAAGCCCGATCACAAAGCTTGGAGGCTGGAAGCAATGGCTGGCCTGGTGAGGGGGCTTTTAGTGGGAAACCTCTTCTCTTGGTCTGGTGAAGGTGTAGGACCAATCAATTTGGGGATTGGCTCACTGTGAAGAAGTGTCCTGGTTTCTATGTTGAAATTTGAACTCAAAATTGAGCTCAGCTGGAGGGAATTGGAGCTGGAATCCAGTGGGAATCAAATGCTCTATTGGTGGAGAGTGGTCTGGAATGATTTTGGCAGAGTTTCCTTAAGTTTTGTTTCAGCAACTCTCATGGCCGAGAGGAGGTGGTGTTTAAATAGGAGAGGGTGGAGGGCCTCCTAGGGGGAGTTAGGGCTTGGGATCAGCTGCTCTATGCAAGAGAAGAATAGCCATGGTGTTCAATTGGGCTGGGACAACTCAGCAAGGCAGAATTGAAAAGTTTAGCTCCTCCCAAGGTCTCGGCCATGGTGTTTTCCGGCGATCCAGGCGGCTGGCCGACAGGCATGGGTCACCCTCAGGTCCGGAGTTGGTCGGGGTCTGGAGGTTTGTGCGAGCGATTGAGCTTTGCCATGTGTAAAGAGGATAGCTTGGAATGGAATGAGGAAGAATGTATTTGGCTCAAATTGGTCAACCCATGATTTTGGGTTTGGTTCACCTCCCCATGACCTGGTTTTGGGCTGGGTGAATCAGTTGGGTCAGCTGGTCTTAAGTGGAGAAGTCTCCATCCAAGAATATTTGAATTATATTTGGGTTAAGGGGAATCATAAGTAAGGTTAATGGCTTTTAGGAAGTGCTTAAAGGGCCTCCTCCTTTTGCCCAATGTGGTAAGGTCACATGTAAACAACTCACATGGCTTGCATGTGGCTTAAGAATGGCTCCATGGCTTGCCTATGGCTTAGGATAAAGCTTGGTCAATTTCATGGAAGTAGAATTTAAGAATTTTGATATTGTGGTGGAGAATTTTCATGAAGCTTGATTTGGAATGGTTTAATGATGATTTTGAAACTTAGGGGTGATTTTGATTAAATGGATGATGTGGAGAAATGTCATGTGGGCTTTGGATTGAAAACTTGGGCTTTTGAAATGGTCTTGGGTGGGCTTTTAAAGTGATTTAAGGAAGTGGGCCTTTATGTTTGAAAATGGGCTTTTGAATAGAAAAATTTGCAAAGGGAAATGCCAAATAAATGTTTCGTTTTGTCTAAGGATGTGTCATGATTGATTTGAAACAAGTTTGGAGTGATTTGGGTTTGAATTGGGTTGGATTTGGGCTTCTTTGGTAAAGGGGTTAATGTAGGTCAAATTGGGCTAATTTGGGCCAAAGTTGGGCTAGGGTTGAAATTGATGTAAAATTAATGTTGGGAAATGTTTATGGGAGTGTTTCAAAGAGGTTTCAACTTTAGTTGGTTTTGGTTTTGGGACTTGGGCTCATTTGGGTTAGGTTTGGGTTTAGGTCAAAATTGGGCTTTTTGGTTTTGGGTTGAATTTGAGTGGGGTTTGGGTGTAAATTTTGGGCAAATCATGTTAGTGTTTTGTTTATGGGGACGTTAGGGAAGGTTTAGAAAAGGTTTGGGGTCAATTGATGTTGAATTGGTTTGGTTTGGGCTAAGTTTGGGTCATGGGTCTAAAAGTAAAAAGTAAGATTGGACCTAAATGTCAATCAAATTGGACTTGAATTTGGTTTAGATTGATATTTTGTATATTGAATTGAAGTTTAGTATTGAATTGGACCAAAATTGGGGTCAATTGGGTAGGTGTGGTTTGACATTAGGTTCACTTGGGTTAAGAATGGGCTAAATTGGGGGTTTTGGTAAAAGTGGGGTAAATTGACAAAATTGGCCCATGGTGTAGTTGGACAAAATGAAATTGGAAATATTCAGGATTTTTTGGAATTTTTTAGGAATTTTCTGAATTTTTGGATTTTTTGGCTAAGAGGGGCATTTTGGTTATTTGGAGGGTATGGGGGGTATTTTTAGAATTTTTGGTATTTTTGGTTATGGATGATCAATTTGATTGGTGAGGAAATGTTCAAGGTTAATTTTTAGGAATTTTGGGTGATTTGGAAATTTTGGAGGATTTGGGCAATTTTAAGGGCTTTTGGTAGGTTTGATAGGTGTAGGGTTCCCGGGGTCAAAAATTGAAATTTTGAAAAAAAGAAGTTTGATCAAATATGAGTGAAATGGAAGCACTTTGGTTGAGCCATAAAGTCATATTAAATCTATATGAGCCATGAGAGGACTCATTTGAGGCATTCACTATGTTGTTCCTAAACCTCTTAACTAGGGGCCTAGGGGTTAAGGTCCATTCATATGAATTACCTACATGAGTCAAGGAGTCAAGTTGGGTATGGGTGTGGTTTTAGGATTTGGGTTGTGTGTATGAGAGTGTAGAGTGTGAGTGTAGTGAGTGTGTAAGTCAACCCTCACTAGACCAAGCCACCCAGGGTGGTCCTAAGGCCAAAGAGTCCTACATGGAACTCATCCTTTAAACATTCACATTTGATTTCAACCCTCTAGGTGATTAGGGGTCTACAATCAAGCTTGTGGGCTTTTCAAGGAGGCAAGGAGTGGTTCAAACTTCTAAAGGGGTGGGTCTCAATTCTAGTCCTCTAAGATAGTCAAAGGAAAAGCATAAGGCTAGATCCTAAGTGCTAAAGAGAGAAGAGAAGACCTCATCAAAAATGAGGTCAACACCAACCCTTCAAAACTTTCACGAACATAGTGTTTGTTGTTTTCTTATGGTTTTTAATTCCAAATTAATGTGTTTTTGTATTTTCTCAATGCATTCTGAGTAGTTTACTTAATCATTTTTTTCTTAAATGAAGAAGTAAGTAATTCATGAAAAATTGATGTGGAATGTATATGTGTTTAAAGTTGGAAGAAGTTGTGGAAATTGATTCTATAAACTTTATTTACTTCTTAATTTGTCCTGTTAAGATGTAAAATTTGTGGAGAGATTATGAGATCCAGTGCGGTATTTTATCATAAAAGTTAGAAAGAATCACATGCAATTATATGGGTGAAAACTGTAGCTCATATAATTGAATGTAATATATTAGAAGATGTTTTAAAGGGGAGTAAAATTAGAGGATTTTTAGTGTGACAGGCTAAAAGCCCCTAATTTGGTTTGATGTTTTGAATTTTGTTATGAGAAATTAGCCCCCGAAGTGGAGGGAAATAAGGGAACTCTAGAGTGAGAACTGGTATCCTCCCTGCCTAACTATGTTTAAAATTATAAAATTTCAAATTAACTAATGTTCTTTATAGAACCAAGTAAGGATAAAGAATACATTTGCTTTTATTTATCACAACAAATTTAAATACTTCCACAACAATACTTTCATAATTATTACTACTTTATAAAGGAAAGAAGAAAATATTATAGTTAATAGTATTTTTCATACCGTGTTTACAGTTATTATCATTTAAATTTCTTGTTTGACTTTTATAAGAAAATTTAAAGAGTGAAATCAACTATCAAACTTTTCAAAATCAAAATATACTTTCAAAAGCTAATTAAAAAAGTAAAAAGATAATTTTATTATTTCTTTAAAGATTTTTCATTTTTCCTGTGGGTTCGATATCTCGGGGCTTAATCAGAAAGTCCTATATTACTTGATAAAAGATATGTATACTTGCTTAGTATCCACATTATAAAGCAAAATCATAAGCATATATATATCCGGCGGGATCAAGTTTCTATTGTCGTTGCCAATTTTAATTTCATATTTATAAGTATAAATATCAGGTGGATCAAGTTTTTGGCGCCGTTGTCAGGGAAAGAAATTAATTAAAATTACATTTTAAATAAAACTAAGTAATTTTAAATTTTTACTTTTCTTTATTTTTATTAGTGTTGTGTTTTGTTTTGTTTTATTATTGTATGCGTAGTTCAGGTTCTGAGGGACTTGTGCCTCACGATTCTAAATTAAAATGAACTATCAGAAAAATAAAAAATATTAAAAATACAGAAAAAGATAAAAATATTCAAGAAATGACAAATCATCTTGATCAAAATGTTGGCATCCATCAAGAATTAAGACCTTTAGGAGATTATGTTAACCCTACAGTGGATGAACTTTGTGGTAGTATTCAAAACCCTGTTATAGCTGCTAATTCTTTTGAAGTTAAACTTGTTATTATCCAAAATGGTGTCTAATAATCAGTTTGGGGGAGCAACAACTGAAGATCCTAATTTGCATCTTGATAATTTTCTAGAGTTGTATGCTACTTTTAAATATGATGGTGTTTCGGATGATGCTATTAGACTTAGAGTTTTTTCTTTCTCATTAAGGAAAAAGCTAAAATATAGTTACATTTGTTAGCACCTGGATCGATTAAAACTTGGGGTGAACTGTCACAAAAATTCCTTGAATCATGTTTAGAACATTTATCTAAGGTCCTAAAACTGTGAAGAAAACTAATTTTGTCCTTATCTGGGAAAAATGCCAATTTATGGTAGCAGGAGGAATTGTTTTGGGACATCAGATTTCAGAAAAAGGTTTGGAGGTAGATCCGGCAAAAATTCAAGTTATATCTAATTTACCTTACACAACCAATGTAAGGGGAATTAGAAGTTTTTTAGGACATGCTAGATTCTACAGCCGTTACATCAAAGACTTTTCAAAGATTACAAAACCTTTATGTTGTTTACTGGAAAAGGATACAATTTTTAATTCTGATGATGATTGCCTCAAAGCCTTTGAAACATTAAAAGAAAAATTAATCACTGCACCTGTAATAATTTCACCAAATTAGGAAAAACCTTTTGAATTAATGTGTGATAATAGTGTGTATGCTATTGGTGCTGTTTTGGGTCAGAAATATGATAAGATTTTCAAAGTTATTTATTATGCTAGTAAAACTCTTAGTGAAACTCAAATTAATTTTACCACTACTGAGAAAGAGTTATTAGCTATAGTATTTGTCTTTGATAAATTTTGATCATATTTAATTGGAACTAATTATGTTGTGTATACTGATCATTCTACTATCAAATACTTAATGAAGAAAAAAGATGCAAAACCGAGACTGATAAGATGGATTCTTCTTTTGCAAGAATTTGACTTTGAGATAGTAGATAGAAAGGGTTCTAAAAATCAAATTGTTGATCATTTGTCTGGGCTTGAAATTGAAAAATCTCTCTGTGATATTGAAGAAATTAATGAACATTTTCCTGATGAAAAATTGTTCACTGTTAATGAGTGGCATGTTCTGTGGTATGCAGACATAGTTATATTTATTTTTAGTGATATTATACCCTATGGTTTGACATATCAGGAAAAGAAGAAATTTATGTCTGATGCTAAGACTTATTTTTGGGATGACCTATGTTTATATAAACAAGGAAAAGATCTTATAATTCGAAGATGTATACCTTTAGAAGAAACTTATGAAATTATTCAAAAATGTCATGATACTGATTATGGGGGACATTTTGGAAGTGATAAAACTGCATATAAAATCTTACAATCTGGATTTTATTGTCTTATAGTTCTTAAGGATATGAATGCTTATATTAAAAAATCTGATAGATGTCAACGTGTAGACAATATTTCTAGGAGAAATGAGATGCCCCTCAATTATATGTTGGAAGTTGAAATATTTGATGTTTGGGGATTAGATTTTAAGGGACCATTTACACCATCTTTCGGAAATGTTTATATTTTGATGGCAGTAGACTATGTTTCCAAATGGATTGAAGCTATTGCTTTACCTTGATGTGATTCTCAAAGTGTTGCAAAGTTTCTAGGGAAGAATATATTTTACAGATTTGGAATACCAATCATAACTGATGGGGGAAGTCATTTTAGAAATGCGATTATTGGAAAGTTAGCAAAGAAATATCATATTAATCATCGTATTGCTATTGCTTATAATCCACAGACAAGTGGTTTAGTTGAATAATCTAATCGTGAAATTAAATGAATATTTAAAAAGACTGTTAATCCAAATAGAAAGGATTGGTCAATCAAACAGGATTATGCTTTGTGGGCCTATAGGACAGCCTACAAAACCCCTATAGGAATGTCCCCATATAGGCTAATTTTTGGAAAAGCTTGTCATTTACCTATTGAACTTGAGCATAAAACATTTTGGGCTATTAAAGAGTTCAATTATAATTTGAAAGATGCTGCCGAGAAGAGATTATTGTAATTAAATGAGCTTGAAGAAATAAGGAATGAATTTTATGAAAGTGCTAAGTTTATAAGGAAAAGATGAAGTTATGGTACGATCGAAAGATTATTACTAAAAATCTTGTGCCAGGATAGAAAGTATTGCTCTATAATGCCAGATTAAGAATTTTTTTCTGGAAAACTTAAGTCCAGGTGGATGGGTCCTTTTATTTTCATTCCTATGGAACTGTGGATATTCAAGATCCTAAGATTGGAAAAATATTTAAATTTAATGGAAATAGACTTAAACCATATTTTTTAATCAAGAAATTTAAGTCTGATGAGAAACTGATGTTGGGTCACTCAGAATGAGTTTTTGGTTTGTCAGGCTGAGGACATTAAACCAAGCGCTTTGTGGGAGGCAACCCATAATTATCGGTGTCCTTTGCTTTATGTTTCTTTTGTGTACTTTATTTGGTTTGTTTGGTTTGTTTTTATGTTTTTAGTGGTATTAATTTAGATTTTTTAAACTGAATAGAGTTTATTTGACCTTATTTGATGACTTAGAGGAGTCAGAATGAAAATTTAGACATTTGGCAAACCCATGCTAAATTGAGCACTAGCGGCTAAGCGCCGCCTAGTTGGCGCTTTGGGGCTGGAGTTACAAAAAAAGTAAAAAATGATATTCTAGAAGCCTAGATCATGGGGAAGAGGTTTTGGATGTATTTTGGAGTTTTAAAACGTCTTGGAATAGTTTTAGCACTTCCCAAGTCTATTAAAAGAACCTGATTTAAGAGAATCAATTGCCCCAAGTCTTATTTTCATTCTTGAGTCTTAAGAAGAGTATTTTGAGTACATCATGTCAAAGAAGCAAGATTCTAACAAGATTAAGTTCATTAGTGACAATGTTAAAGAGTTATTCAATGGATTTCTTGCTGTTAGTATTCAAGGGATTGCATAAATGATTACAAAAATTGAAACCCGAGTGACTTCAAGGGAAGCAAAGATCAATAAAACTAACTTACAGTTGGAGCACATGGAATGACAACTCAAGATGCAATTCAGTGATTCAAGATACGTGGAAGAAGCAGATAAGACGATGTTTTTGAAGAATAATTGAATTGAAGAAGAAGATACAAGAATGAACAATTATCGCCCGTTCTATCAGATTTATATTCCAGAAGGGTCAAATGAGAATAATAGTGGTCCTGGATATAATCCGCCTAATGAGGAGTGGAATTAAGTGTGCTTTGTTCTTATATGTTTTGTTTAATACGTTTAGTGTTCTTATGTGTTTTGTTTGGTGTGTTTAGTGTTTATGTTTGAGTTTTAATTACGCCTTATAATGTGATAGTTACATCCTAGAGATGTAAACTTATCAGTTTGAGATTAAGTCTCTTGTATCTAGAGAATTTCATCCTATATATGTGCATAGAAATTCTAGGATTTTGTTAAGTGCTATGTTTGTTTTAATGAATATAAGTTTGTGTTTGTGTGAAATTTGTTTTGAATCGATGAATATTAAACATTTGAATTGGAATGTTGCAAGATTTATGGGGAAGAGATAATTATTTTGAAGAGACTAAGGGTGATTAACAAAGTGGTTTAAATCATACACCTTAATTGTTAAAATCTGGGCATTGGCGGCTAAGCACTAAAGTGTCGGCGCTTCAGCGCCAGATTTCACGGCTAAGCGCCTAATGGTTCGTGCTTAAGCTCCAGTTCACGAAAATCCCAGCAATTAAAAACCTGTGAATTGCTATTTTAACCTCCCTGTTCATCTTCAACCCATTGTTTTCACGTGAGAGAGAGTCTAGGGCATCCTTGATTTGGACTATTTAAGAGCTGATCTCAACAAAAATTTTTTAAATTTGGATTCCTTGAGGTAAGAGCACTACTCCTAAGTAAAAATTTTTTGATTTTCACCATGTATTTTGAGTACATTTTGGAAAATCTTAAAATCACTATTCCTGGTGAAAATTTGAAGAAAAACTTAAGAAATTGCTTGGATTTAGTTGAAAAATCTTTTGGAATATAATTTAGGAGGTTTAGTTTGATTTTGGAATTTATGGTAAATTTTTCGTGAATTTTTAGAGATGGCTCCAAAGTTAAAACGCACGAGAGGAAAGAAGAAGTTTGATTCCAACAAATTTGTTAGTGCGAGGGCTGAGGAATGATACGTGGATGCATTGCAGTCACGTAAACTGATTCCTGAGAGACAGTTCAGTAAGCCAAGGTAAGTAATGAAAGATTAAATTGATAGATGGAACTGGAGAACTATTGTTGCTTCTCCACTGTTGCTGTTGTTTTTGTTGTTAGAGAATTCTATGCGAATTTTCCTGCATTAGAAGAGAATTTGGTGATGGTTATGAGGCAAGATGTGAACTTTTCTTCTGGGGTAATTAACACTTTCTATCAACAGCCTCCTTCTATGTTTTGTTTTTATTCTAATTTTCATCCTACGGAGGGAGAGTTAGATGAGATAATGAGATTTTTTGACTGATGGAAGAGGATTATGGAAAATAACAAATGATAGAAGAGTGAATTTTCCTGCTTCCAAATTAAATGCCACTTCTAAGGCATAGCATTATTTTATCTCTTCTAAACTGTTGCCTTCAAGTCATACTAGTGAAGTGATGAGGGAAAGAGCTGTTTTGAACCATTGCTTTCAGCAAGGGAAGCTTATAGATATTGGAGCGATCATTTATGATTATATTGTGAATTGTGCCAGATTTACCACTACTACAGGTACGGGATTTCCTTCTCTGATTCATTCATTATGTGAACGGTCTAAAGTGAAATTTGAAACCTAAGAAGAGGTACTTCAGCCTTTGAGACCTATCACCAGTGTAAACGTTGGAGCTTACACTGTACATTCAGAATTTGGCTGGAGAGGAGGATTTGGTAGGGCTTCTACTGCTTCTGCTTTTGCTTCTGTTGCTTCTGCTTCTCGTGCTACTACTTCACATGCTTCGTCATCAATAGATTCACAGACTGGTTTATTAAGAAAAATTTTGAAGAAAGTGAGTCTTACTTGAGAGCATATGAAAGATATGGATGGTAAGACGGATAATGTGGAGAGATATATTGTAAAACATGATGAGTATGAGGAGAATTATCAGCATTATTTGGATAAACTGATTAGAGGTGATCAGAGTGCTGAGATGCCCCCTCATCCATTCAACATACCTTATGAGCCATCCATGGATTGGAACGAGCAAGATGATGATGATGATGAGGATGAAGAGTAGATGTATGTTGTTTGTTTTAGTTGTTGTGTTGTTGTGCTATTGTTATTGTGTACTTTGTCTAGTATTTTGTTTGATGATTGTGTTGTGATGTGAACTCTGATAGTATGCAGATTGTAGTTGTACTATTTATCTGTTATGCATATTCAGATGTATTGTTGTTGGATTGATGTTTTATATGATGCTTTGAGTAGTGTGTGTGGTAGTAAATGTTTTAATGTGTGTGTTGTACTAGAGCTTTTTTAGGGGTGTACATTAATTCTAAAACTGTTAGGAGATTAGAGAACATTATAGAAACCACTATTTAGGAAACTACATATTAAAAAACTTTAAAAAAATCTAACACTACCATTTGCTATCTAGTATCAGTCTGATTTCAGTTGGTGTGTATTTGCTTTGAAAAACTCGACTACTGTAGAAGTATTTTGAAATTTTTACTTTTCTTGTTATAAAAATAAAATGTTTTGAAAAACTGAATTTGATTTCTTTTACTCCTGTTGTTTAAATTGTTATACTTGCATATTTATGACATTTAAATTCTTGCAAGCATGTTATGTTAGTCTTTAATTCTCACCCATGAACCATTTCTTAAGCTTAATATTTTATCCTAACTAAAAATTAAAGTTTGGAAGGAATTTTAAAAACAAAAAATTTTCAAAAACCTAAAATTTTATTTGTTCTTAAGAATACTTAAAATAAATCTTATTTCTTAATTGAGCACAATTATGTATATAAAGTTATAATAAGGGAAAAAATTTTGAATATAGAAGTAAATAAAAGAATTTAGTTGAAAATTTATAGTAATCATGAAAAACTTAAAGTTAAAATTTTCTAAGTGAATAGATGTTAAATATAGCTATCTATCTTTAGTAAGAAATTTTATATTTTTGGATAAATAAAAGATTTGACTTTTATTCTTCAAAGCTTAAATTTCTTTTATTGAAGAATAATTTTCAAATACTATTATTATGATTTTTAAGTGAAAGATATATATCTGACCTTTATTTTAAATGGAAGGGTGGAATTCAAAATTATTAAAGGCCTATCTAGATACAATAATCCTTGCCTTAGAAAAAGAAAAAAAAAACAGAAAAAGAAAAAAAAAGAAAAAGAAAAGAAAAAGTGAAAAATAGTATGTAAAAAGGGAGGAGAAGCCTGAGAATTTAAGGAACTAATCAAAAATTGGTTCCATACCTAAAGTTTAACATATAAGTTCAGAAGAAATCTAAAGCTTAAGGTTATAATATAGTAAGTAAAATTATTTTTAAATAAAGATTTTTAAGTGACAAAAATAAGATGTTTGAATCCTATATTTTGAAGAATCTAGAAATATTTCTGAATTAGATAGAGACTTATATTTTTCATTTTTCTTTCCTTAAGAACTTTCTAAACATTAAGTTGTTCTTAATTACTGAAATTTTTTCTAAATTGGACTATTCCATTTCTAGAACAAATTTTTGTTATCTTCCTAAGAAACTCATTACATAATTTGCATGTTAAAATTTTTTCTATGAGATTAACTATCACTTGAGGACAAGTAACATTTTAAGTTTGGGGGATTTTGATACACCTAAAATATATAGTATTTTTTATGCACATTTTTATAACTATTTTTGATGATATTTCACTTTAATGGAAAGTATTTTGTGTTTTTCTTGCAGGTATGATGAAAATGAGTGATTATGATGAAAGGATCAAAATTGGATCAAATTTGGAGCAAAAAAATAAAAAAAATGAAAATTTGGGCACTTGCGCCTAAGCGCTGCTGGGCCGGCGCTTAGCCGCCACAGTTAAAAATCGAGAATAATTTGAATTTGGTACTATTTTCAAAGGGGATGGGATGCAACTCTTGGTGGTAACTTCCATAACTTCCTTTGGGCGGCAAGTTTGAATGAAGGGGTGCATTCTTTGGTGGATACATCGAATCTGGACACATTTTGAAGAGACACCGAGGCACATTTTGGTTTAATATTTAAAGAGAGTCTTAGAAAAGATTAGGGGCTCTTTCTTCACATTTTAAGAGAGTTTTTACAGAGTTTTTATTTTAGTTTTCATTAGGAGTAGAAGTAGAGAGTAGAAAAGAGAAAAAGGTAGGATTGAAGCCTTCTTCCCACTTCTTTTCTTTCCTTTAGTTTAGTTTTTATTGAAGTTTGAAGACTGTTTCTGAGTCATCTGAGTTGGGAGACTTGCTCTGAGGAGTAGTTTAGTGAAGAGTCAAAGTTTCAGAGGAACTTCTTGAGTCTTGTGGAGAGGATTTTTAGATAAGTATTTACTTTTGTTCTTACATTTAGTTTTTAATTAATACTTGTTGTGTTTGTTGTTTTTCTTATGGTTTTTAATTCCAAATTAAATTTTCTCAATGCATTCTGAGTAGTTTAATTTATCTTTTTCTTTCTTAAATGAAGAAGTAAGTAATTCATGAAAAATTGATGTAGAATGTATATGTGTTTAAAGTTGGAAGAAGTTGTAGAAATTGATTCTATAAACTTTATTTACTTCTTAATTTGGCATGTTAAGATGTAAAATTTGTCGTGAGATTATGTAAGATCCAATGCGGTATTGTCTCATAAAAGTTAGAAAGAATCACATGCAATTATATGGGTGAAAATTGTAGTTCATATAATTGAATGTAATATATTAGAAGATGTTTTAAAGGGGAGTAAAATTAGAGGATTTTTAATGTGACAGTCTAGTAGCCCCTAATTTGGTTTGAAGTTTTGAATTTTGTTATAAGAAGTTAGGCCCCAGGTGAAGGGAAATGAGGGAACTCTAGAGTGAGAGCTGGTATCTTCCCTGCCTAACCATGTCCAAAATGCTAAAATTTCAAATTAACCAATGTTCTTTATAGAACCAAGTAAGGGTAAAGAATATATTTGCTTGTATTTATCACAACAAATTTAAATACTTCCACAACAATACTTTCATAATTATTACTACTTTATAAAGGAAAGAAAAAGACATTCTAGTTAATAGTGTTTTTCATACCGTGCTTACAGTTATTATCATTTTAATTTCTTGTTTGACTTTTATAAAAAAATTAAAGGAGTGAAATCAACTATCAAACTTTTCAAAATCAAAACATACTTTCAAAAGCCAATTAAAAAAGTAAAAAGATAATTTTTTTATTTCTTTAAAGATTTTTCACTTTCCCTGTGGGTTTGATATCTCGGAGCTTAATCAGAAAGTCCTATATTATTTGATAATTGATACGTATACTTGTGTAGTATCCACATTATAAATCAAAATCACAAACATATTTATATCCGACGGGATCAAGTTTCTATCACCGTTGCCAATTTTCATTTCATATTTGTAAGTATAAATATCAGGTGGATCATACCATCATCTGGAAAGATTTATATTTTATTAGCAGTTGATTATGTTTCAAAGTGGATTAAAGCTGTAGCTTTTCCTAACTGAGATTCCAAAAGTGTTTTGAAATTTTTAAAGAAAATGATTTTTACAAGATTTGGAATGCCAAGGGTAATTGTCACAAATGGGGAAAGTCATTTCAGAAATGTAAGAATTCAATCATTACTAGAAAAATTCAGAATTAAACATAGATTGCAACTGCTTATCACCCACAAACAAGTGGAATGACAGAAGTATCAAACAGAGAAATTAAAAGAATATTATTAAAGACTCTTAATCCTAAAAGAACTGACTGGGTTAATAGACTTGATTCTGCATTATGGGCTCATAGAAAGCTTATAAGACACCTATCGGATTATCACCTTATCGGTTAGTTTATGGTAAACATTGTCTCTTACCAGTTGAACTGGAACATAAAGCTTACTGGGTGATAAAGGAGTTCAATTATGATTTGAACGCTGCATGAGAGAAACGACTATTACAACTGAATGAAATAAAAGAGATAAGAAATGAGTCCTATAAAAATGCAAAGATATATAAGGAAAGAATGAAGAAATTGCATGATAAAAAGATTTCAAGAAAAATATTTGAGCCTGGACAAGAAGCTTTATTATTTAATACTCGTTTAAGACTTTTTCCTAGAAAATTAAGATCTAAATAGATGGGACCATTTATAATTGAAAAAGTATACCCTTATGGAGCTGTGGATATTAAAGATCCCAAAATGGGAAAAATATTTAAAGTTAACGGATTAAGACTGAAGCCTTATATGGGAGAAATGAAATCGATTTACAAGGAGGCTTACGAGCTGAGTCTACCCGATTAATATAATTGATTAGGTCAGGCTGACAATGTTAAACCAAGTGCTTTGTGGGAGACAACCAATATATTATCATTGTGATTATTTGTGATTTGAATTTATCTTAATCGATGAGTGTGTGTTGATCACACCATTTTAATAGACCTATTTTAAGACCGAAACTTTGTAAATTTGACGATAGGCGAAACGGAGTCGAACGTGGTTCCGGTGCCTAGGGGCCCAAACTTGGCACATAAGCGGCAGCATAACCCATGTGTATCGATCGTTCGTCTCCTAAGTGCCCCAGTTACAGTTCGTGCAAAATTTGAAAATCTTCAGTTTTTCACACGAATTCTTCTTATAAATTGCCCTATCTTCGTCCCCAATCCCTAAGCAACCCTATTTTCGACCAGAAGAATTCATTTTGGAGGAGAAAAGAGAAGTTTGTAAGCAATGGAGAGAGGAGATCATGGAAATGCAATAAGAGATAAGTCTTCTAAAGATTCTCAACCTTATTTCAATGGATTTATTGCTGTAAGTTTGGAGAAATTGTTTAGTCATTTAGATAAGATTGAGGCAGAATTGCTAAGCATTGGGAATCATCTACATGAGATGTATCACCAAATCGAGCACTTGGAATGGTAGACGAAACTTTAATTCGATCATATGGCTGCCTTTCAAGATTCTTAAGTAGTGATGTATGCGAAGAACAAATGGATTGATAAGAAGACTGCTTTGAAATTTCCAAGGACGTTGGTTTTCTGTCCATGCGGGCCTAGCAAACTTCATTATGAGAGGGATGGAAATTCAAAGTTTAGTGATGAATAGATCATTGATGTGTTCTAGGTGTGATTAAGTCATGTTCTAGTGAGTCGTATATTTAGTTTGTGTGTTTGCTTTCATTGTTCAAAGTGTGTTGTTTGATTGAGAATTTGCTTTGAATTAGTGTTGTTTGTGTTATTTATAGAATTATGAACCTTGTTATAGTATTTTTCTAGAATTTCTTGAGCTTGGAATGGAAAATGTGAAATGGAATTAAAGCGTTAGATTATATATTGAGTTTGATTATTGGATCTAATTTATCATTTGAATTGTTTGTGGAAATATTTGGAAGTGAGAAATTGGAGTAATACTCTCATGTGAGTAATTAGAAGTCGAATTTGTTAAGTTTTGGTGGAAAATATATTTTTTAAATCAAATTTTTAGAAAGACGAGTCTGGTGCCTGGGCGCCAGAGCTTGGCGACTAAGCGCCGGTTCGGCCTGCACCCGAAAATCGGGTTTTTAAACCCACTGACACCATTAACGATGCCTAAGCTCCCTTCTTCTTCCCTTTTTTTTGCAAAAATCAACCTTAGGGATCCATTTTTAGGCTAGATTTTTGAGTTTTTGAGCTTGGAATCACTTGATTTCTTCATCTCAAGGTCAGATCTACCTTCTAATCCATTTACTTTTTATTTTCACCATGGATTCTTCAACTTTTGAGCAAAACCAAAAATTTTTTATTTTTGAGTTTAATCTATGGATTTGAAGTTTTATTTAAGCTTTTTAAAGCTTAAATAAGCTTATTCTTTTGATCCTTTAATTTATTTGTCATTTCCTTTCTCTTACGTTTAGATGGCTCCAAAATCTTAGTGAGGGAAAGAACGAGAAAACTTTGATCGTAGTAAGTTTGCTACTGACGCAGCACATTTCTGTTACAACGATTTTGCTACGATGAGAAAATTTATCTCAGAGAGGAGTTTCTACAATCTTGGTGGAAGATTGAAGATACGATCGTTGCACTGAACTGGTAATGATTCTACTACTTCACTGTTGTTGTCGTTATCCCTGTCGTCAGGGAGTTTTATACAAACTTCTTGGATGTCGAAGATTACGAGATCTTTGTGAGAGGAGTTGGAGTAGGATTTACTCCAGAGAGAATCAACATTTTCTACAGCCTGCCAGCGAACATCGAGTGCTATTATTCTAGATTATCTCCATCTGAGGGAGATTTGGAGATGATTATTTCTTACTTGATAGATGGCACTGGAGCTTGGAAGATCCAGAATGAAAATTGGGTAAATTTTTCATCTTCTAAGCTAAATGGTGATTCTAAGGCATGGCATTACTTTATTTCTGCTCGCCTCCTTCCTTCTAACCACTTGAGTGAGGTTACAAAGGACTGAGCTATCCTCAACTATTGCATACATGAGTGGAAGCTGATAGATGTTGGTAGTATTATTTATGATTTTGTAGAAACCACTGCTCGTTCTAGCACTTCTGTGGGATTGGGATTCCCATCACTAATTTATTCTCTGTGTGAAAGTGTTGGAGTTGTTGTTGAGCTTTCAGAGGAGAAGCTCAAGTCTACAAATCTAATTGGATGAGAAAGTGTCAGTATTTATGATCGACTCAGAGGTAAGAGTTCTACCGCACCTTCTAGTTCATTACCTACTTCTGGTAGACCTTCTACTTCTAGACTCTCTACCTCTGCTGCTGAGCTACCATCTAGTTTTTGGGAGAATATGCATGAGAAATTTATAGAGCAGCAGAATAAGTTACTTTTGACCCAGTGTAGAGTCGATACTATAGATTTAAAACTGGATCATCTTCTAAGTACACCCAAAGGAAGAGTTATTTTGATACTGAGTATTCTGAGTCTCTTGTTAGATTCCTGAATGGTGAATCATTCAGTTTAGTTCCCAACCTGCCCTAGATTCTCACCATTTGATATCCAATACAAGAATGTAGATTTTTCTTTTGATGATGATGAAGATGAGGAGACTGCTAGTGGTGATTAGATTTTTAGGATTGTGTATTCGTTTTATTGATGTTATGTTTTTGTTAGTGTGTTAGTTTTGCATGTATGTGATGATTTGTAAGTTTTTATGTTTGATGAACTGTTATGATACACATATTGTTATACTGATGATTGTTGGATTGTTAGAGTTTATTTCTGTAATGAGATGTTTTATTTCTGTTTTAGTATAGTAATCAGTACACTTGTTTTGTTTAGTTATTTTTATTTAAAATTATATAATTATAAAATTATAAAAAAAATTGTAGAAATTGATCCTGCTTACTAAAATTTTTCTATATATGCTTAGACCTTTCTTTAAATTCATAAAAGCATGTTGATACACCTAAAATATATAGTATTTTTATGCACATTTTTATACCTATTTTTAATGATATTTCACTTTAAGGGAAGGTATTTTGTGTTTTTCTTGCAGGTATAATGAAAATGGATGGTCATGATGAAAGGAGAAAAATTGGATCAAATTTGGAGCAAAAATAATGAAAAATCAAAATTTTGGCACTAGCGGCTAAGCGCCGCTGGTCCGGCGCTTAGCCACCACAGTTAAAAATTGAAATTCAAATTAATTTGGCACCAATTTCAAAGGGGATGGGATGCAACTCTTGGTGGTAACTACCATAACTTCCTTTAGGTGGCAAGTGTGAATGAAGGGGTGCGTTCCTTTGTAGATACATTGATTCTGGACACATTTTGAAGAGACATCAAGGCACCTTCTGGTTTACTATTTAAAGAGAGTCTTAGGAAAGATTAGAGGAGGCTTTAGGAGGCTCTTCCACTGAGTTTTGAAGGGAGGCTTTAGGAGGCTCTTCCACTGCGTTTTGAAGGGTACTTCCATTGTTCTTCCACTGTATTTTAAGAGTTTTTATTAAGAGTAGGAGTAGAGAGTAGAAAGGAGAAAAGGGTTGGATTGAAGTCTTCTTCTTCCCACTTCTTTTCTTTCTTTTAGTTTAGTTTTTATTGAAGTCTGAAGTCTGTATTATGAGTCATCGGAGTTGGGAGACTTGCTCTGAGGAGTAGTTTAGCGAAGTCAAAGTTTCAAAGGAACTTCCTTAGTCTTGTGGAGAGGATTTTCAGATAAGTGTTTACTTTTAATCTTTTTATTAATACTTTCTTTCGTTTGTTATTTTTCTTATTGTTTTTAATTTCAAATCAATGTGTCTTTGTATTTTCCCAATGCATTCTGAGTAGTTTACTTTATCTTTTTCTTTCTTAAATGGAGAAGTAATTAATTTATGAAGAATTGTTGTGGAAAGTATAAGTGTTTAAAAGTTGGAAGAAGTTGTGAAGATTGATTCGAAAACTTTGTTTACTTCTTAATTTGGCTTGTTAAGTTGTAGAATTTCTTGAGATTATGTAAGATCCAATGCGGTATTGTCTCATAAAAGTTAGTAAGAATCACATGTAATTATATGGGTGAGAATTGTAGTCCATATAATTGAATGTAATATTAGAAAATATTTTTATGAAAGGGAGTAAAATTACTGGATTTTAGAGTCACAGGCTAAAACCACCTAATTTGGTTTGAAATTTTGAGTTTTGTTATGAGAAGTTAGCCCCCATGTGATGGGAATCGAGGGAACTCTAGAGTGAGAGACTGGTATCTTCCCTACCTAACCATGTTCAAAATAATAAAAATTTAAAATTAACCTATGTTCTTTATAGAACCAAGGGTAAAGAACACATTTGCTTCTATCTGTCACAACAAATTTAAATACTTCCACAACAATACTTTAAGAATTATTACTACTTCATAAAAGGAAAGAAAAAGACATTCTAGTTAATAGTATTTTACATCCAGTGTTATTAGTTATTATAATTTTAATTTCATTGCTTAACATTTTATTAAGGAAATTTTAAAAGTCAAATCAACTTTCAAAACTTTTCAAAATTAAGACATACTTTTTAAAAAACAATTAAAGAAAGTAAAAAGATAATTTTCTGATTTCTTTCAAAATTTTCATATTTTCCCCGTGGGTTCGATATCTCGTGACTTAATCAGAAAGTTCTATATTACTCGATAAACGATATGTACACTTGCGTAGTATCTCATATTATAAAATCATAAGTTTCATATCTAAATCATTAGTGTATTTATCCAGTGGAGTCAAGTTTTTGGCACCATTGCATTTATCGGGGATCAATTTTTTGGCGTCGTTGCCGGGGAAAATTAATTTAAATTGCATTTTAAAGAGAATTAAGAAATTTTAAATTTTTACTTTACTTTTTTTGTTAGTGTGTTGTGTTTTGTTTTGCTTTATTGTTGTATGCGTAGTTCAGGTTCTGAAGGACTTGTGCTTTACGATTCTGAATTAGAAAGAACTATCAGAGAAATCAAAAAAATTAAAAATACAGAAAAAGATAAAAATATTCAAGAAATGGCAAATCATCATGATCAAAATGTTGGCATCCATCAAGAATTAAGACCTTTAAGAGATTCTGTTAACCCTACAGTAGATGAACTTCATGCTAGTATTCAAAACCCTACTATAGCTGCTAATTCTTTTGAGCTTAAACCTGCTATTATCCAAATGGTGTCTAATAATCAGTTTGGGGGAGAAACAACTGAAGAACCTAATTTGCATCTTGCTAATTTTCTAGAGTTGTGTGTTACTTTTAAATATGATGGTGTTTCGGATGATGCTATTAGACTTAGAATTTTTCCTTTCTCACTAAGGGATAAAGCTAAAATGTGGTTACATTTGTTAGCACTCGGATCAATTAGAACTTGGGGTGAACTGTCACAAAAGTTCCTTGCTAAATATTTTCCACCATCTAAGACTGCTAAGTTGAGAAATGATATAACATCTTTTTGTCAGTTTGAAGGGGAATCAATATATGAAGCATGAGAAAGATTTAGTGATCTCCTCAGGAAATTTCCACATCATGTGATACCAGATTGGTTAATAATTCAAACTTTTATAATGGATTAGTCGGATCTCATAGATCAATCATCGAATGTTGCTGCTGGTGGATCATTAATGTCTAAACCATTTTCTGATGCTTATGCTTTAATTGAAGAAATGGCTACTAATAATTTTCAATGGCCTTCTGAAATGTTAAATCTTAAGAACATAGCCAGTCTTTATGAAAATGATGCTTTTACAATGTTAGCAAATCAAGTTGCTGCTGTATCAACGAAGATAGACCAATTTGGGATGAATTTATCTCAGCCAAATCTCCTAATTGAAAAAAATTCATTAGGCCAAATGGTTGATTCTTATTCTTCACCAAAAACTGTGAATGTCTGTGAATGTTATAATCAAACCTAACAACTCATTATCCAATTATTATAACCCAGGTTGGAAGAATCATCCAAATTTTAACTGGAATAACAATAATCAGGGTGGTGTTAATCAACAATGGGGGAACACCCAAGTAAAGCCATTGGGGAATTGGAATAACCAAGGTAATTATAATAATAGATTAACTTATCCTTCAGGTTATAACTATGCTTTACAAAATAAAGAGAAGAAGTTGTCTATGGATGAAGTAGTATCACATATGAGAAATCAATTACAAATTCAAGGAGCAACCATCAGAAATATTGAAAATCAATTGGGACAAATTGCAAATGCGTTAAGTAATAGATCCCAAGGAATGCTTCCAAGTAATACTAGAGTGAATCCTAGAAAAAAGAATAAAGAACAATTAAATGCAATTCAACTGAGAAGTGGAAAAGAATTGGAAGGTAGAGTTCAAAAAGAAACTGAAGTAGAGAAAGAAGAGATTGAAAAACTTAAAGAGGACGCTTCAAAAGGTTTTGAATGACCTATTTCTCCACCTAAGGTTGATTTAGAAAAACCACCACCTCTATTTCCTTAGAGACTTCGTCAACAAAAGTTGGATAAGCAATTTTCAAAATTCTTAGAGATATTGAAGAAGCTTACCATTAATATTCCATTTGCTGAAGCCCTAGAACAAATGCCAAGGTATGCAAAATTTATGAAGGATATTCATAATAAAAGAGGAAGTTTGAAGAAAATGAGACTGTTGCACTTAGTGAGGAGTGCAGTGCGCTAATTCAGAAAAAGCTTCCTGAAAAACTTAAAGATCCTGGAAGTTTCATAATTCCATGTGCAATCGAAGAAAGATTTTGTGGAAAAGCTTTATGTAATTTGGGTGCAAGCATTAACCTTATGCCTCTATCAGTAATCAAAAGACTGGGACTAGGAGAAATAACCCCAACTACTGTAACTCTGCAATTAGCCGATCGTTCGATCACATATCCTAAAAGAGTTATAGAAGATGTTTTGGTAAAAGTGGATCAATTTATTTTTCCTGTAGATTTCATTGTGTTGGATATGGAGGAAGATAAAGACAAAACCATAATTTTGGGAAGACCTTTTCTATCTACAGGCAGAGCCATGATATATGTGCAAAAAGGGGAATTAAAGATGAAGGTTAATGATCAGACTGTTACATTTAATATTTCAAAATCGATGAAATATCCTGCTAGAGGTAAATAAGATGAGTGTTATAGGATGGATGTTATTGAATATTTAAGTGAATGTCATTTCAAATCAACTTATGAAGAGAATATTGAAAGAGAAGAATTTGAATATAAGCAAGAAGAGGAGTTATTTGATTCTGAAGATTTTCAAGAGGAAGATTTAAAGTTTATTCGTGAATGTTTTGAATTGTTGGATATGACTGAGAAAGATAAATCTTATGGTCCATCAATTGAAAAACCTCCTAAACTTGAGTTAAAAATGCTTCCTAGTCATTTGAAGTATGTTTTTCTAGGTGAATCCTCAACATTGCCTGTTATAATTTCCTCTCGATTAACCGAAAAAGAAGAAGAGAGTTTGCTTGAAATTTTGAAGAAGCAGAAGAAAGCCTTTGGATGGAAAATTGCTGATATTAAAGGAAACAGTCCTTCAATTTGTATGCATAGAATTCTTATGGAAGATAATTGCAAACTGCGGGCTGATCCCCAAAGGAGATTAAATCCTATCTTGAAAGATGTTGTGAAGAAAGAAATTTTAAAATGGTTGGATGCTGGAATTGTCTACCTTATTTCAGATAGTGCATGGGTTAGTCCTATTCACTGTGTTCCTAAGAAAGGAGGAGTAACTGTGACTGTTAATGAAAAGAATGAAATGATACCAACAAGACAAGTTACAGGGTGGCTAATATGCATTGATTATAGAAAATTAAACCTTGCCACAAGGAAAAATCATTTTCCACTCCCTTTTCTAAATCAACTGTTGGATAGACTAGCTGGGCATAAATACTTTTATTTTCTAGATGGATATACTGGTTACCACCAATTTAAATTACTCTTGAGGATCAAGAGAAAACTATGCTTACCAGTCCTCACGGTACGTTTGCTTTTAGAAGAATGCCCTTTGGTTTATGTAATGCCCCTGCTACATTTCAGAGATGTTTGATGGCTATTTTTTGTGATTTAATTGAAAAAGTGATTGAAGTTTTTATGGATGACTTTTCAGTGTTTGGCATTTCATTTGAATCATGTTTATAACATCTATCTAAAGTTTTAAAACACTGTGAAGAAACTAATTTGGTCCTTAATTGGAAAAAAATGTCAATTTATGGTAGCAGGAGGAATTGTTTTGGGACATAGGATTTCAGAAAAAGGTTTGGAGGTAGATCCTACAAAAATTCAAGTTATATCTAATTTACCTTGCCCAACCAATGTAAGGGGAATTAGAAGTTTTTTAGGACATGATAGATTCTACAGGTGTTACATTAATGACTTTTCAAAGATTACAAAACCTTTATGCCGTTTACTGGAAAAGGTTGCAATTTTTAATTTTGATGATGACTGCCGTAAAGCCTTTGAAACATTAAAAGAAAAATTAATTACTGCACTTGTAATAATTTTACTAAATTGGGAAAAACCTTTTGACATAATGTGTGATACTAGTGATTATGCTATTGGTGCTGTTTTGGGTCAGAAATATGATAAAATTTTCAAAGTAATTTATTATGCTAGTAAAACTCTTAATGAAGCTCAAATTAATTATACCACTACTGAGAAAGAGTTATTATCTATAGTATTTGCCTTTGATAAATTTCGATCATATTTAATTGGAACTAGATGTGTTGTGCATACTGATCATTCTACTATTAAATACTTAATGAAGAAAAATGATGCAAAACCGAGATTGATAAGATGGATTCTTCTTTTGCAAAAATTTTATTTTGAGATAGTAGATAGGAAGGGTTCTGATAATCAAATTGCTGATCATTTGTCTAGGCTTGAAATTGAAAAATCTCTCCGTGATATTGAAGAAATTAATGAACATTTTCCTAATGAAAAACTGTTCACTGTTAAAAAATGGCATGTTCCGTGGTATACAGACATAGTAAACTTTGTAGTTAATAATATTATACCCTATGGTTTGACATATCATGAAAAGAAGAAATTTTTGTCTGATGCTAAGACTTATTTTTGGGATGGCCCATTTTTATATAAACAAGGAAAGGATCTTATAATTCGAAGATGTGTACCTTTGGAAGAGACTTATGAAATTATTCAAAAATGTCATGATTCTGATTATGGGGGACGTTTTGGAAGTAATAAAACTGCATATAAATTATTACAATCATGATTTTATTGGCCTACAAATTTTAAGGATGTGAATGTTTATATTAAAAATTGTGATAGATGTCAGCGTGTAGACAATATTTCTAGAAGAAATGAGATGCCCCTTAATTATATGTTAGAAGTTGAAATATTTGATGTTTGGGGACTAGATTTTATGGGACCATTTACACCATCTTTCAGAAATATTTATATTTTGATAGCAGTAGACTATGTTTCCAAATGGATTGAAGCTATTGCTTTACCTTGATGTGATGCTCAAAGAGTTGCAAAGTTTTTAGAAAAGAATATACTTTGCAGATTTGGAATACCAAGAGTAATCATAACTCATGGGGGAAGTCATTTTAGAAATGCGATTATTTAAAAGTTAGCAAAGAAATATCATATTAATCATCTCATTGCTATTGCTTATCATCCGCGACAAGTGGTTTGGTTGAATTATCCAATCGTGAAATTAAAAGAATATTGGAAAAAGCCGTTAATCCGAATAGAAAGGATTGGTCGATTAAAGCTGGATTATGCCTTCGTGAGCCTATAGGATCGCTTACGAACATCTATAGGAATGTCCCCATATAAGCTGATTTTTGAATAAGCTTGTCATTTACCTTTTGAACTTGAGCATAAAGCATATTAGGCTATTAAAGAGTTCGATTATAATTTTAATGATGCTGCTGAAAAGAGATTATTGCAATTGAATGAGCTTGAAGAAATAAGAAATGAATCTTATGAAAATACAATTTTTGTTGAATAATGCTAGATTGAGAATAAACTTAAGTCCAGGTAGATGGGTTCATTTATTGTGATAAAAGTTTATTCTTATGGAGTTGTAGATATTCAAGATCCTAAGACTGGAAAAATATTTAAAGTTAACAAACAAAGACTAAAACCATATTTTTCAGTCAATAAAACTAAATCTGATGAGAATTTGATGTTGGGTCACTCAGAATGAGTTCTGGGTATGTCAGGCTGAAGACATTAAAACAAGCACTCTGTGGGAGGCAACCCATACTTATCGGTGTGCTTTGCTTTATGTTTGTTTAGTGTGTTTTTTTGCTTTGTTTGGTTTGTTTTTATATTTTTAGTGATAGTAATTTGGAGTTTTTAAACTTAAGTAGAGTTTATTTTACCTTAATTGATGATTTAGAGAAGTCAGAATGAAAATTTGGACACTTAGCAGACCTGCGCTAAATTGTGCACTGGCGGCAAAGCGCCGACTAGTTGGCGCTTCGGCGCCGCAGTTATAAAAAACTTGAAAAATGTGGATCTAGAAGCCTAGATCGTGGGGGAGAAGTTTTGGGAGTTATTTTGGAGTTTCTAAATGTCTTGGGGCTGTTCTAACATTTCCCAAGTTTATAAAAAAGGACCTGACTTAGGAGAAACACTTGCCCCAAGTCCTATTTTCATTTCTGAAGTCTTAAGAAGTGAATTTTTAGTGCATCATGTCTTTGTGGGAGAATGAGATGAAGAAGAAGCAAGATTCTGACAAAAGTAAGTTCATTAGTGATAGTGCTAAAGAGTTATTTAATGGATATCTCGCTGTTAGTACTCAGGGTATTGCAGAAATGATTGCAAAAATTGAAGCTCGAGTGACTTCAATGGAAGCAAAGATCAATGATACTAACTTACATTTGGAACACATGGGATGGCAAATCAAGATGCAATTCAATCATTCAAGGTACGTGGAAGAAATAGATAAGGCGATGTTTTTGAAGAAAAAATAGATTGAAGAAGATGATGTAAGAATGAACTATTATCGCCCGTTCTATCAAATTTATATTCCAGACGGGTCATATGAGATTAATAGTGGTCCGGGATATATTCCGCCTAATGGAGAATGGAATTAAGAGTGTTTTTTTTGTTTAATGTTCTTATGTGTTATGTTTAGTGTTCTTGTGAGTTCATGTTTTGTGTGTTTAGTGTTTTTATTTAAATATTAACTAAGCCTGATGATGTGATGGTTACATCCTAGAGATGTATACTTATCATTTTAAGATTAATGTCTCTTGTATTTAGAGAATTTCATCCTTTATGCTTGGATAGAAATTCTAGTATTGTATTAAGTGTTATGTTTTTTTTAATATAAGTTTGTGTTTTTGTAAAATTTGTGTAGAATCAATGGTTAATAAATTTTTGATTTGGAGTATTAGAAGAATTTTGGGGAGAAATAATTATTTTGGAGTAAGTAAGGGTGATTTATTGTCGGCATATTTTTAGGTTGTAAGTTTAATTTTAAAAAGTGGCCGTCTACAGAAGTTGTCGGCGAATTTTAAATTTTAAATTTAATTTAAATATATATATATATATATATATATATAATTTAGAAAGTAGTATTTGATTTTGAAAATAACTTTAAGTTTGAAAATTTTAAGATACGAAATCAAACCGATCTCACATCCCAAATAGTTTATATAAACGAGCACCGCATCACAAACTGTGTATCTATCCTGAGGAATAGACACACTGCTTGATGATGGGGTTCGATTAAATAAACTAGAAGATTTGTGACATCCATTTAGTCTGCGAACCAATTTTATAAGCCTACAGGTTCCCCTTCTTAATACAAACAAATTAAACAGGTTTTATATTACCTGGGTTCTTAAAGTTCCCTATAAGGGCAAGCCCCTATAGTTAATTACATCTTAAATGACGGAAATCATTTAAGAAAACTCTCGATAATGATCAGTGTTTTTGCTCTCAAGAATTTCAAAGTTTAAGGTTTTTAAAGGATTGGATTTTGGAAATTTCAATAGGGATTAGCTCAAATTCGGAACAGTTATTTTAAGAGTCCAAAGGAAGAGAAGTAGGAGAAGCTGAGGATCTAAGAAGAATCTTGGCAACTTCCCAAACTATCCTATTGTTTGGTTTCAATTTGAGAATTTATTTAATATTTCAATGTTGCCAATTTTCATTAATTAGGACTTATATTTGTATGACATGATCATACAAATAACCTCGAATATATGAGAGTTTATGTCGTACCGAACGACTACCTCGGAGTCCTAAGACCGGTTAGGGCTTAATTTGCATAACATGATCATGCAAATTCCTAACAAAAAGTTGAGGATTTATGTTGCACTAGGCAAACTACCTCGAAGTCTTATGGCTTGGTTATTTAATTCTAAGAATGGTTTAGCTGGTGTAGACACGAGTTTTGCTGATGACGATGGCCGTGCTGCCCACTATGCTCCAAGCTCCTTGTTTTTGCAGAGGTTTAGCTTTAGAAGGTGAAAATTAGGAGATGAGAGAAGTGTTTTGGTTTAGAAATCTTAAAGTCCAAATATTTTTTAATATTTTAGTTAAAAAAAATCTTAAAGTTGTTTAAACAGAACCGATTAAGATCCCACGGTTCCGTCATCCCGGCACCGTTATTTTCATCGAATTCACTTAGTCCGGATGAATTTGCTAAACTCAACTGAATGAGTTCTACACTTTCATTTAGACCGTGGGAAATCCCGTTAGCAACACGTGGGTCACATCATCCGAGGTATTCCTGATCATTCAACGAGACGTTTTAATTTAGTTGCAATTGTAGTTTTGTTGTTATGTTTGTGATTAAATTTTGAGTTGGTTTATATTTTGGAATGTTGTGGCAGTGACTTTTAATTTAGTTTTGGGTTTTAGTTTTGGGGACTATCCTAAAGGTTTTGGTTTTCATGCAACAATCTTGTTTAACATGCAAGAAAAAGTAAAGTACAATGCCTGTAAGTAATTTGCAATAAAGTAAATTGCAATAAAATAAAAGCGTACCTGGAGGGTCTTCCGTTCATCTCAAGCTGCACTTAAAACACATGTTAAGGCATTTAAATATTTACAACAAGTACCTAGGTAAAGCTAAGGGAAGGTTTTGGTTATTTACCAAAGTCCTAATCCTATTGCCAGTCATCTCCTATGACGTCTAGGTTCTTGTGTTTTGTGGATGATTTTCTTCATCAAAGAACAATTAAATTCAATTTTTCTTCTAAAATATCCCATCATATTGACGAAGTGTTTAGGACGGGTCCTAAACATCTTTTCAATACTTCTGAGATCATTTCGAGTCCAAATGAATTTTATTATACAGATGAATTAATCATCCATGGTTCTAATTAAATTTTGTTTCTTGCTCAGTGAACCAGGATGTTTTATTATCCTATGAGTGAAGTGACATTTCACTTAATACTCTATTTAAGAGTTATAATAGTTAAAGCCTTTAGGGGCAAGTTGATTTGTTAAAGAATTTAACCATTCTTAATTGAAGTTTAAGTTTAATTATGAGGTTTTAATTAATAATTTTAAGTTTGGAATCGTGTTCAAATTATTTTTGGTTTAAATCTTTATACTTTAAGTGATCTTAATATTTTAAACTTGTTTTACTTTTATTATCGAATGACGTTAATTTAATTTATTTTAGATTTAATTTAATTGAATTTAACTTAATTTAATTTAATTTAATTTCAATAATTTAAATTTAATTTAATTTAATTTAATTGTTAAAATGTTAATTTAATTTAATTTTAATTTTAATTTAATTTTTACTTAATTTAATTTAATTTAATTTAAATTTAATTTGATTTAATTGTTAAACCACTTAGTATTTTGAGCTTTCCTTTAATTTAAGGGTTATTTTTTTTTAATTTTTAATTTACTTAGTTTGGATTATCCTTTTCATCTTAATTAAGAGTTAAATATTATTGATGTGATTTATTTGGGGATTTTTTATTGAAGAATTAATATCCTCTCAAGTTATATCCTTATTTTTAATAATTCAAATTTTCATTAATCTTCCTAAATTTAAATTTGTTTAAATAATTAAAGTTTCATTTTGGTTTATTAAAAGTGATTAATGGGTTCCTACCCTTTTAATTTCCCAAAGTTTCGATCATCAAGAAAGATAAAATCAAATATTTTACCCTCCATTTTAATTAAACATAAAATTTTAATAAAGGAGTTTAAATTCTTTAATTACATTTATGCCCTTTTTAGGCTTATTAATTTCATAACTCACTAAATTTAGTTCAAATAAACTTAAAATTTATATGCCACTTCACTCATATGTCAATTGAGACATTAGAGGAGAAAATGTGATTTTTCTGCATTTAATTTATTTATATAATTATTTTTAGTGAAAAATAGGGATTTTTAATGAAAATTCAACAACATGACCAAGGAAAGGTTTCTGTCCTTAAGAAAATTATGGGATGTTCCTAATGACCAGAGGACCACTTGGACTAATTTTGGTGATTTTTTAAATTATATTTATTTATTATAATTATTTTTATTTTTGGAGTATTAATTAATTATAAATTAAAATTAAAGTTGAAAAATGGTTTTTATATTTTTCATAAATCTCTTTGACCTCAAGGAGTTCAGAGAAAAAAATTTTACAATTTTTTGATTTTTCTTTGATTTATTGGAATTAATTTAGTGAAAAGGTTGGAAAAATACATTTTTTAATATTCAAAATTGTTTTAAGCATTTAAAATTCAATATCTTTACTTAGAGACTTGGGAAAAATATTTGGTTTATTCCTAACTGATTAGGAGTCAAAATGTGACATTTTTATGATTTTTAATATTTTTGTGATTTTTATTATTATTAATTATTTAAATATTAAAATATCATTAAAAATGAAAAATTTTAGAAATTTCTAATTTTAATTTTTATAGACTCCTATGATACCAAAGAGCTCACAAAACCAATTTGGTGATTTTTTTAAATGTATTTTTGAAGTTATGAATTTTTAAGTTTAATTTTGATCATGTGGCTTAATTAATCTATTTAGTGCGGCTAAACATTTTCAATTGACTTCAAATTTTTATGTTAGGTCCCTCTGATCCCAAAGATCAGTGAAGAATTATTTTCAAGTTATTTTAATGTGTGGTTAATCCTAATTAATTAAAGTTCAGTTTTGAGTAATTAGGCCAATTAGGATTATTCTTTATGAACTAACCCAAGATATAATTATCCTGGGGTCCTCTGGTCCTAAGAAACTTCCTTAAATTTTTCTGGAATTTATTGAACAACATGTTAATTATTGAAATTAAAATACCAAAAAACAGTGATCTAAACTTGAAAAATACATAACTTTCTATAGAGATGGTCTCTGACCTTCAAAAATTCAGGGATTATTCCCAAGATCAGAGGCTTCAAAAGCCCTATGGTCTCATGCCATGGTGAATTGTCTATGTAAGTGAAGAATCAAAATACTGAAATAAGTAAATAATTAATTAAAAATAAAATACTCATCAAAATAACTTGATTTCTTTTCCACATTATTCTTCTCTATTCACTGAGCAAGAGGGTCTTTTTAGTTTATTTTTATGATTTTTCCACACAAAGATTTGGATTTTCTAAGTTCTGGGTATTTAAATAAATCAAAAATTCCATATTTTTCTACTTATCCAAGCGGCGCCGCGTCAACCTCGGCAGCTCCGAAAGCCCACGCGTCGCGCTCCCATTCGCCGTCGCCATCTGACTCAACGGTCCAGGGGCCTGCGGCTCATGTAATGTTCTCTGGTCCAGCGCAATCTGAACCGTTCACTCGATACACGCTTGATCGGACGACGCCTAGTCATCGTCTACGACTGGTGTGCACCCGTGACCGTCCACACTAAAACCCTAAGAACTCTCTCATTTCTCAATGAAACTTCATGTTCTTATGCTCTATGGATTCGTCTTGAAGAGACGAACACATCCATATAGTTTACATGCTATGAAATTAAGTAAAACAAAATGGGGAATCACTGGAAGCTAGGGTGGAAGGAATGATCCATACCTTTGCTCTGAGAAGTGTAGCTTCAATCAGAGACTTGTGTCACCTTCGATTGCACCCAAGGAAGCTCCAGATGAAGTCTCTGGCTCTGGGGAATTGTCTAAGTATGAAAATGTCCACAATAGATTTCAAACCTTGGAGGTTGGAGCAAATGGGTGGCCTGGAGAGGGGGATTTCAGTGGGGAACTCCTTCTCTTGGTCCTGTGCAGGTGTAGGTGAGTTTAATTTGGATTTTGCGGAGGTTTCAGAGATGTCCTAGTTCTGGGCTAAGAATTGAGCTCCAAAATTGAGCTCAATCAATGGGGTTTAAGGCTGGAGAGCAGTGGGGATCAATTCCTCGAAGTGAGGAGAAGGTCCTGAAGCAATTTTAGTAGAGTTTTATTTAGGTCTAGTTCATCACCTTTTTTGGCCGAGAGGGTGGTGGGTTTAAATAGACATGGCTGGAGGCCATCCCAGGGGGGTTTGATGCTTGGGATCAGCTGCTCTATGCAAGAGAAGAATAGCCATGGTGTTCAATTGGATTGGGACAAGTCAGCAAAGAAGAATTGAAAATTTTAGCTCACATGGAGCCCTCGGTCATGGCGTTTTCCAGCGACCCAGGCGGCTGGCGGACAGTGTTAGGTCACCATCTGGCTCAGTGGGGTCAGGGGTGGAAGTTGGTGAGTTTAACTAGCTGTTGCCATGTGTAAAGAGGTTTGATTTAAATGGAATGGGGGGAGAGTGTATTTTGGGCTCATTTTGGTCCAAGGCATGGTTTAGGCTAGGTACACCTCCCCAAGGCTTGACTTTGGGCTGGGAGGAATCATTTGGGTCAGCCAAGAGAGAGTGGTGAGGTCTCTTTCCATGGTGAGGTGGCTAAGCTTGGTTTAGAGTGTGACATGAGTATGGTTAAAAGGCTTAATGAAGGATTAATAAAGAGGCTCCCTCCATTTGTCATAAATGTCATCGTGAGGTGTAAAGTGACTCCCATGGCTTACATATGGCTTATGCATGGCTCCATGGCTTCATTTGGCTTGGGAAAAGATTTGGTCAATTTCATGAAATGGGATTTTATGAATTTTGGAATTTATGTGGAAATTTGGATGAAGCTTGATATGGAATGGTTTAATGATGATTTTGAAACTTAGGGGTGATTTAAATCATAGGGAATGATGGGGGAAAATTTCATGTGGGCTTTGGAATGAAATTTGGGCTTTTGAATTTGTTGGAAGTTGGCTTTTAAAAAGGTTTAAGAAAGTGGTTTTTTAGATTTTAAAATAGACTTCTGGATGAATGTTTTGTAAAAGATCATGCCAAATAAATGTTTGGTTTATTTTAGGGATGTATCATGAGTGATTTGGATAAGGTTTGGTGTCATTTGGAGTTGAAATGGGTTCAATTTGGGCTTTTTGGTAAAGGGGCCAAAGTGGGTCAAATTGGGCTAACTTGGGCCAAAGTTGGGATAAGTTTGGATTTGATGTAAAATTAATTTTGAGAAATGCTCATGGGAGTGTCAAAAAGAGTTTTCAACTTTGTTTGGGCCTTAATTTTGGGATTTGGGCCGATTTAGGTTAGGTTTGGGTTTAGGCCAAAAATGGGGATTTTGACTTTGGGTTAAGCTTGGGTGGAGTTTAGGTTCGAATTTGGGGCAAATTTTGTTAGTGATTTATTTGTGGGGATGTTAGGAATGTTTAGGAAAATATTTGGGGTTAGTTGGAGTTGAATTGGGTTGGTTTGGGCTAGGTTTAGGTCATGGGCCAAAGTTGGGCTTTAGGCTTCAAATTGAAATTGGATCCAAATTTCAATCAAATTGGGCTTGTATTTGGTCTAAATTGACATTAGGGATATTGAATTGAAGTTTAGAATTGAATTGAACCAAAATTGAGGTCAATTGGGTTGGTTTAGTGGGACATTGGGTCTACTTGGGTTAAGAATGGGTCAAATTGGGGGTTTTGGTAAAAGTGGATTAAATTGAAAAAATTGACTTATGGTGTAGTTGAACAAAATGAAATTGGTAATATTTGCGATTTTATGGAATTTTCTAGGAATTTTTGGAATTTATGAATTTTTTTGTTAAGAAGGGCATTTTGGGTATTTGAAGGGTATTGAGGGGGTATTTTTGGAATTTTTTGGTATAGTTGGTTAAGGATGATCAATTTGAGTGGGGGGAAATGTTTATGATTAGTTTTCAGGAATTTTGGGTAATTTAGGCAATTTTGCAAATTTTGGATAGCTTCAAGGAGATTTGGTAGGTCTATCGGGTATATGGTCCCGGAGGTCAAAAATTGAAATTTTGGAAAAATGAAGATTGATCAAGTTTGAGTAGAATATAATCACTTTGGTTAAGCCATGAATCCATATCAAGCCCATAAGAGCCATGAGAGGACTCATTTGTGGCATTCACTATGTTGTTCCTAAACCTCTTAGCCAAGGGCTTAGGGGTTAAGATCCATCCATATGAATTACCTACATGATTCAAGAAGTCAAGCTAGGTATGAATGGTTTTAGGATTTGTAATGTGTGTGAAAGTGTAATATTTGCAGGTCAACCCTCACCAGACCAGGCCACCCAGGGTAGTCCTAACACCAAAGAGTCCTATAGGGAACTCATCCTTTAAACCTCCACATCTGATTTTAACCCTCCAGTGACTTGGCGATTTACAATCAAACTTATGGGGTTTGCAGGGAGTTTAAGGGGTGTTTAAATTTCTAAGTGGTGGGTTCCATGTCTAGTCCTCTAAGATAGTCAAAGGGAAAGCCTAAGGCTAGATCCTAAGTATTAGGGAGAGAGAAGAGAAAAGACCTCATAAAAAATGAGGTCAACATTAACCAAGTGATTTAGTGCATATACCCTAATTATGAAAATTTGAGTATTGGCGGTTAAGCGCCAGAATGCTGGTGCTTAAGCTCCATATCTCACGGCTAAGAGCTGAGAGTTCGTGCTTAGGCGCCAGTTTGCAAAAATTGGTACCCAAAAGTTAAAAACCCGAAAATTTCCATTTTCAACACCCCATCGTCTTCAACCTTCGGTTTACAGTGAAAGAGGAGCCTAGGGCATCATATTGTGGATCATTTAAGAGCCGATCTCAACAAAAATTGTTATATTTCTATTCCTTGACTTAAGAGCACTACTCCTAAGTAAAATTTTTTATTTTCACCATGTATTTTGAATACATTATGGAAAATCTTAAAATCACTATTCATGGTGAAAATTTGAGGAAAAACTTGAGAAATTTCTTTGATTTAGTGAAAATCTCTTTTGGAAGATAATTTAGCAAGTTTAGTTTGATTTTGGAATTTATGGTGAATTTTTCTTGAATTTTTAGAGATGGCTCTAAAGTCAAAGCTTGCACGAGAAAAGATGAAATTTGATTCAGACAAATTTGTTAGTATGAGGGCTGAGGAACGAAACGTCAATGCATTGCAGTCACGTAAGTTGATTCCTAAGCGTGTGCTTAGTAAGCCAGGAGAGGTGATTGAAGATATGATTGCTAGAAGAAACTGGGAGAATTACTATTGCTTCTCCATTGTTCTTCGTTGTTTACGTAGTTAGAGAATTTTTTGTAAATTTGCCTGCTGCAAGAAGAGAATCGAGTGATGGTTAGGAGGCATGAGGTCAACTTTTCTTCTGGGCAATCAATACTTTTTATGGACTACCTCCTGACATGTTATGTTTTTATTCTAACTATCATCCTTCGGAAGGGGAATTAGATGAGATCATGGATTTTTTGATTGATGGAAGAAGATTATGGAATATAACAAATGATAGAAGAGTGAAATTTCTTGCTTCCAAATTGAATGCTATTTCTAAGGCATGGCATTATTTTATCTCATCTAGGTTGTTATCTTTGAGTCATACTAGTGAAGTAACGAGAGAAAGAGCTGCGTTGAACCATTGTATTCAGCAAGGGAAGCCTATTGACATTGAAGGTATAATTTTTTATTATGTTTTGAACTATGCTAGATCAACCAAGACTGCAGGTATGGGATTTCCTTCCTTGATTCTTTCACTATGTGAATGATCTGGAGTGAAGTTTGATACTTGGGAAAAGGTACTTCAGCCATTGAGACCAATTACCCGTGTAAACGTTGGTGCTTATGATCCATAAAAAATACATATTTTTATGTCTTAATTCTTATCAATTTCTAAGGATATTATGCTTTAATGAAAGGTATTTTTGTGTTTTTGAATGTAGGTGATGTAAAAAGGTCCAAAAAAAGGAAAAAGGAGCAAAAAGGAACAAAAAAAAGAAAAAATTGAGCAAAATACAAAAATTATAAAAAAATATGGCCTGGCGCCTAGGCGCCAGAAATTGGCGCCTAAGCGCCAGACTCAATACAAGAACTTTTAAGTTTTTGAGAACGTTTGAACGGTTATTTTGATGGAGTGAGTGGTTATTGGACATTCTAGAAGACTGGCAGTTGTTCCTTGATAATAGGACATGTGATACATTACATTTGGATGCTCCAAAACGGTTTTAATCGCGAAGAGGTGCGAGCCAAAGTGAAGAGGTGCAAAGAACTGGATGCGGTGTCTGGCGCCTAGGCGCCAGATTCTGGCACCTAGGCTCCAGACAGACCTTCTGGAAGATTCATTGAATGTGGACATGTTTCGAAGAGGTGCCTCAAGGCAACCGTTGAAGCCTATAAATAGGAGTCCATTTTTTCAGAAAAACGTGCCCCCCCAATGTAACCCCTTTCTCTTATCCACTTTAGGATCTCTCATCCTTAGAGAGAGAAATAGAGAAAGAAATTTAGGGCCACTTTTGTTTTTGTTTAGAGAGTTTATTTTCAAGTTGTTGTATCTAGAGTTCATTACACTGTGGAGTCAGTAGGAATCAGAAGATCTGTAGAAGGAATATTTAAGATAAGTATTTTATTTTTAATTCAAAGTTTATTTATTATGTTTAGTTGTTTATATTCAATGTGTTCTGAGTAGTTAGTTTACTTTCTTCCTTCAATTATGAAGAGATAAATAAGATAATATAAGATTCGATGGAGAATTGAAATACAAAATATTTTCAAAACATTGTGATGATATTAATACCTTATCTTACTTTACCTTTTAAATTGGTCATTTAAATTGTTAAAATCTGTTGAAGAGTTTTGAAACCTAGAAGGAGAAACCTTAACTTGTAAATGTCACATCAATCCTTGGGTAGTCGAAGGCCATGTGCGGGTTATTCAAGGTGAAGTGCAAATAAATTGGAAGATAAGATTTAAAGGGCGTAGAATTGATAAGTTATTAGAGTAACATACTAAATTCTTATAATTTGATTTATAGATTAGGAAAGGGTCACTAGTAAGGCCGACCATAGCCACCCTTCGACATCTAGTAGTGTGAGTCTAGATTAACCCATTCTACTAACAATACATCCCGACCTGAACTGTAAATTAGCCAATGTTCTTTGCGCCTGGATCAAAGGGTGAAGAATAGGAATGCTTCTATTTGGCACAATACCATAAATCAAATTCTCCAACGAATATTAAATTATCTTAAAAATCTTAGATTAATTGAAGGGAAGAAAGTTGTTTAATTTATATAGTTTTCACAAAATCATTTTCTTATTATTGTTTTCTTTATATGCATCTAGTAAATTAAAAGTAATTTATAGTTAGATTAAAATACAAAAAGATTTTTGAAATAAAATTTTTAAAAATTCATTACCATATTTTTTCCCCGTGGGATCAATACTGGGGTCTTTGTTTCAAAGCCCTATATTACTTAAAACGATACGTATACTTGCGTAGTACCCAAAAAGTATATAAAATATTTCCTTTTTAAATTATATTTTGCTATATAAACATATATTTAAAAAAGTATTAAACATTAACGGCCAAGCATTAAGTAGCAATCAAGTTTTATTTAATGTTATTGCCATAATTAAAATTTGGTTCACATCTATATAGCAAGTTATTCCAGTGTCGAGTGTTTCGCGCCTTTGCTAGAAATTAAATTTTCTAGCAGTGGTAACAAATCCTTGTATTTGGAAATACAAAAATCGGGTCAAGTTTTTGGTGCCGTTGCCGGGAATGGAATAAAAATAGTTATAGATTTTTAAATATTATATTTCCGAAAACATTAAAAATATATAATAATATAAAAAAATAAATAAAATAAAATATATATATATATATAAAAATATTTTATGCCTTGTTTTATTTTTTTATGCGAAGTTTTGGTTCTGAAGGATTAATACCTTTAGATTCTGAACTTGAAAGAACAATTAGAAAAATTAAAAAGGGAAAACAAATTCAAAAACTTCAAGAAATGGCTACTTTACAAATTCAATTGAACTTAATGATCAAAATGTTTATAAACCATTAAGGGATTATGCTAACCCACCTTGTTAGTTTTTTAGAACTTTGTGCTACCTTTAAATATAACAATGTTTCTGATGATGCTATTAGACTTAAACTCTTTCTTTTTTTTAAGAGATAAAGTCAAGATGTGGTTAAACTCATTAGCAACAGGTTCTATTAAAACATGGGCTGAAATGGCACAAAAATTCCTTGCTAAATATTTTCCTCCTTCTAAAACTGCTAAATTAAGAAATGATATTACTTCGTTTAGTCAATTTGATGGGGAGACAATATATGAAACTTGGGAAAGATTTAAAGAACTTTTAAGAAAATGTCCTCATCATGCTTTACCTGATTGGTTAATTATTCAAACATTTTATAATGGATAATTGGATCTTAAAAATCAATTATTGATGCTACTGTTGGAGGTTCTTTGATGTCTAAATCATTTGAAGAAGCTTACACTTTAATTGAACAAATGGCTAATAACAATTTTTAATGGCCTTCCGAAAGGATTAATCCTAAAAAGAGGGCAAGTATTCATGATAATGAAGGCTTTTCTATCTTAGCTTCGCAAGTAGCAGCAATGTCTAAGAAATTAGATAATTTTGCAATTAATATTTCACATAATAACTCTGCTAATATTGAGGATTCTCAGACTATTAAAACTTTACAAGCTATTGCAAGTAAAAATAATCCTTATTCAAATTTTTATAATCTTGGGAGGAAAAATCATCCTAATTTTAACTGGAATAATTCGCAACAACAATGGGGTAATAATCAATCTAATCCCACTGGAAATTGGAATAATCAAGTTAATCCAAATTATAAACCTCCTAGATTTAATAATAAACAGAAAAAGTTATCAATAGAAGAATTAATTTTACAAATGAATAATCAATTAGAAAATCAAAATACTGCTATTCGTAATATTGAAAATCAAATGGGGCAAATTGCTACTTTAATTAATAACAGACCTGTAGGAACACTTCCTAGTAATGTTGAAATTAATCCAAAAGAAACTGGAAAAGAACATGAACTTGTTAAGGCTGTGCAACTTATAAGTGGAAAGGAATTAAAAGAAAGAATGCAGAATGAAATTGAAAAAGAGATTGAGGTTGAAGAGATTGAAAAACCTAAAGAAACTCTCTCTCCTAGTCAATATCGATCGTTATACTCGTTAATGTGAAAGTTGAAAAACCACCACCATCTTTTCCTCAAAGACTTAAACAGCAGAAACTTGATCATCAATTTTCTAAGCTCTTTGAAATTTTTAAGAAATTTACTATTAACATACTTTTTGTTGAAGCTTTGGAACAAATGCCAACTTATGCAAAATTTATGAAGGATATTTTAAGTAAGAAATGAAAATTTGAAGCTTTTGAAACTGTTGCATTAAGTGAAGAATGTAGTGCAATAATTCAAATGAAATTACCTGAAAAGCTTAAGGATCTTGTAAGTTTCACTATACCCTGTGCTATTGGAGAAATATTTTGTGGAAAAGCTTTATGTGATTTAGGAGTAAGTATTAATCTCATGCCATTTTCTATCTTTCGAAGATTGGATTTAGGAGATATTACTCCCACCACTGTAACCCTTCAGTGAGCTGATAGATCTATCACTTATCCTAAAGGAGTTATAGACGATGTCCTTGTTAAAGAGGATAAATTTATCTTCCCTGTAGATTTCATCGTACTTGATATGAAAGAAGATAAAGGGATACCTATTATTTTAGAGAGACCTTTTCTAGCTACCGGACGAGCTATGATTGATGTGCAAAAGGGAGAACTAACCATGAGAGTTAATGATCAAGAAATTAAATTCAATGTTCTTAAATCAATGAAGTACCCTGATAAAGAGAAATGTTATCGAATGGATATAATTGATTATTTAATTTTAAAACATTATCAAGAAAAATGTAAAGTCATTTCTGAAGAAAAATTTGAATTTTTAACTGTTGAAAATAAAGAAGTAGAAGAAGAAGATACTCATTTTTTTAAAGATAACTTGGAAACTTTAGACATAACTCAAAATGATATACTTTTACCATCAATTAAAAAAGCCCTGAACTGGAATTAAAAATGTTACCTTCACATTTAAAATATGAGTTTCTTGGAAATTCGTTGACTTTACCTGTTATTATTTCTTCAGAACTGAGTAAAGATCAACAAGAAAAACTACTAGGTGTGTTAAAGAATTATAAGAAAGCTTTTGGTGAGACCATTGCTGATATAAGAGGAATAAGCCCTTCCATTTGTATGCATAGAATTTTAATGGAAGAAAATTTTAAACTTACTATTGAATCGAAAAGAAGATTAAATTCTATCATGAAAGAGGTTGTTAAAAAAGAAATTATTAAATGGTTAGATGCTGGTATTATTTATCATATTTCAGATAGTCAATGGGTAAGTCCTATTCATTGTGTTCTGAAGAAAGGAGGTGTGACTATCATTGTTAATGATAAAAATGAACTAATTCCTACGAGAAAAGTTACTGGATGGCAAATTTGTATTGACTATAAGAAACTAAATAAAGCCACTAGAAAGGATCATTTTCCTCTACCTTTCTTAGATCAAATGCTTGATAAATTAGCTGGACACCCATATTTCTGTTTTTACGGATGGATATTCTAGTTATCATCGGTTACTTATTGCTCACGAGGACCAGAAAAAACAACATTTACAAGTCCTTATGGAACATTTGCTTTTAGAAGAATGTCTTTTGGTTTATGTAATGCACCTGCAACTTTTCAAAGTTGTATGATGTCAATATTTTGTGATTTGATTGACAAAGGAAATTCATGGACAATTTTTAGTTTTTGGAACTTCTTTTGAATCTTGTTTGGAAAACATAGACAAAGTTCTGAAAACATGTGAAGAAACAAATTTAGTTCTTAACTGGGAAAAATGTCAATTCATGGTCAAAGAAGGCATTGTACTTGGTCACAAAGTGTCACAAAAAGGGATGGAAGTGGATCAAGCAAAAGTGAAAATTATTCTTGAATTGCGACCACCTACTACTATTATCGATGTGAGAAGTTTTCTAGGTCATGCTTGGATTTTATAGAAGATACATAAAGGATTTTTCTAAAATTGCTAAACCTCTTTGTCATTTATTGGAAAAAGATGTGAAATTTGAATTTAACAAAGAATGTATTAATGCTTTTAATATTCTAAATGAAAAATTAATAACTGCACCTATCATTGTTGCACCTAATTGGAATAAATCTTTTGAATTAATGTGTGATGCAAGTGATTTTACAATTGAAGCTGTATTAGGACAAAAATATGAGAAGATTTTCAAAGTTGTATATTATGCTAGTAAAACTCTCTACTGAAACACAAAGAAATTACACTACCACCGAGAAGGAGCTTCTAGCTATAGTATATGCCTTTGATAAATTTTGACCTTATCTTCTTGGTACTAAATGCATAGTTAATATCGATCATTCCGCTATTAAATATCTATTATCTAAGAAGGATTCTAAACCTAGACTTATAAGATGGGTTTTACTTCTACAAGAATTTCATTTTCAAATAGTAGATAGAAAAGGAACAGAAAACCAAATTGCTGATCATTTGTCTAGAATCAAAAATGATATTATTTTGGAAGAAAATATAAATGAGAAATTTCCTTATGAATCTTTATTTGTTATTCAAGGATGCAAAACACCTTGGAATGCTGATATTGTTAATTATTTAGTTAGTAATATTTTGCCTTATGAATTGTATAACAAATTTATTAAGAAATTTAAATATGATGCTAAATCTTATATTTGGGAAGAACCTCATTTATTTAAAATTGGAAAAGATTCTATGATTCGATGATGTGTACCTTATGAGGAAACTTTTGCTATTATTCAAAAATGTCAGGATTCCGATTTTGGAGGACTCTTTGGCATAGATAAAACTGCATTTAAAATTTTAAATTATGGATTTTATTGGCCTACCTTATTTAAAGATGTGAGACATTATGTGAAAACATGTGATCGATGTCAAAGGATGGGAAATATATCTAGGAAGAATGAAATGACTTTAAACTATATATTGGAAGTTGAAATTTTTGATATATGGGGTTTAGATTTTATGGGACCATTTGTTCCATCATTTGGAAAAATTTATATTTTATTAGCAGTTCATTATGTTTCAAAGTGGATTGAAGTGCATTGCTTTACCAAGCTGTGATTCCAAAAGTGTTTCTAAATTCTTAAAGAAAATGATATTTTCAAGATTTGGAATGCCTAAGGTAATTATCAGCTGATGGTGGAAGTCATTTTAGGAATATAAGAATTCGATCATTACTACAAAAATTTAGAATCGAAACATAGAATTGCAAGCTGCTTATCATCCAGCAAACAAGTGGAATGGCTGAAGTATCAAAGAGAGAAATTAAAAGAATTTTAGAGAAGGCTGTTAATCCTAAAAAAGCGATTGGGTTGATAGACTTGATTCCGCATTATGGGCTTATAGACCAGCTTATAAGACACCAATCGGAATGTCACCTTACCGGTTAATTTATGGTAAACATTGTCACTTATCTGTAGAACTTGAACATAAAGCTTATTGGGCG
The DNA here is from genome assembly GCA_022702705.1 of Papilionanthe hookeriana x Papilionanthe teres. Lineage (NCBI taxonomy): Eukaryota > Viridiplantae > Streptophyta > Magnoliopsida > Asparagales > Orchidaceae > Papilionanthe > Papilionanthe hookeriana x Papilionanthe teres. Next base: position 4,736,260 of record CM040438.1, on the reverse strand, counting down.
ATAAAGGAGTTTAATTTTAGTTTGAATAAAACAGGAGAAAAGCGATTATTGCAATTGAATGAGATGGAAGAAATAAAAATGAATCATATGAAAATGAAAGGATTTGTAAAGAGAAAATGAAGATGTTGCATGATAAGAAAATTTCAGGAAAAATTTTTGAGCACGAACAAGAAGTATTCTTCGTTTAACTCTCGTTTAAAACTTTTTCCTGGAAAATTAAGATCTAAATGGATTGGACCCTATATAGTTAAGAAAGTATACCATTAAGGAGCTATGGATATTAAAGATCCCAAAACAGGAAAAATTTTTAAAGTAAATGGATTAAGATTTTAGCCTTATTTGGGAGGTGACCCGCAATTTTATATTATAATATTTTTAATTTAATTGCAATGACGCCAAAAACTTGACCCCGCTATATTATATGTACAAAATTGTAATTGTTTATGTTGTGGATGCTACGCGAGTATACGTATCGTATCGAAGTAATACGGGGCTCTAGTGGAGTCCTGGTTATCGATCCACGGGGAAATAGAAAATTAAATAACAACTAATTTTAAAATAATAATAATAATAATTTTAAAATAGTATACAAAAATTTGGAATTCTAAATTTAAGCGCAATAAAGTAAACTAAGTATTTTAATTAGGTAACTTAACTAAGTAGAAAATTAATACGTATTGAAAGTGCGGGAAATTAAACTAATTGCTAAATAAGTCTTAACTATTCGGAAAAAGTATCTTTCCCTTGTTTAGAAATTTAAGTGATTGATGAATTTAAATAGATAATTTTAAGGTATTGTGACAAATAGGAGCATTCCTATTCTTTACCCTTTGGTCCAGGTGTAAAGAATATTGACTAATCCTATGTTTGATTGCGAATCTGCGGCTAAGTTTGGGAGGATATCGATTGCCACTTGAGCCCCCACGTTCCCTCGCCTGAGGGCTAAAATCTACACTTCAGCTCTCAAACAATAGGACCGAATTGAATATTTTAGTCTGTCATACTAAAATGCTCTATTCTACGCCCAGTGATATTATTTCCATATTTATTTACACCCTCCTTCCAAGGCTTTTGAATTCCCCGAATATTAGATGTAATTTTTACTATAGTTGATAATCAACACATTTTAACAAATCAAATGGCCAGTTTGAAAGTAAATTAAGTTTCAAGTAAAAATTATCACAATTTATTAATATTTAAAAGTACTTCTATTTTTAGTTCATCTAGTCACTTAATTTCATAAACAGGGAGAAAGACTAAATTAACTACTCAGAATGCATGGGAACTAAACTAAGCATGGATTTCATTTAAAGTTAAAAACAATAAATAGAAATACTTATCTCGATTTATCCCCAAGCAGACTCCTCGCAGTTCCTTTGACTCTTCCTTCCAGTACAGCAAGACTCGCTAAAAACTCACTAACTCACTAATTAATTGCATTATTTTCTTCCTTTTTGCTCCAAATCCGCTCCTTTTTATGATTTTTGCTTTTATAACCTAAATTCTACATTCCCATAACAAAATAAAGAAAATACCTTTCTTTAAAGTGCAATTTCATCAAAAATAGGCATGAATTTCTTAATAAAATTTTCAGTGATCAAAATCCCCCAAACTTACTTATTACTTGTCCTCAAGTAATTTTTAGTACTACATAAAATAATGATTTCTATAGTAAGATTTTTCAATTCAAATAAACAATGAATTAGATTAATTAATATCATAATAAAGTTAAATAAAAATAATTCATGTAATTTAATTAATCTTATAGAAATAAATTATTTAGTTATCGAGTCTAAGATTTCTAGCTTATTATTCATTTCGGGAATGACTATATTTAAAAGAATAATTACTTAAGATATTCATATGATAAGAAATTTAAGAAAACACTATTAGGTAAAATTCTGATCCATAAACATAAGTTTGGAAATATCTAAGTTTTTTCTTTTTAGGTTAATTCAAATGAAGCCAATTTTTGATAAGGCATCTCCTCAAGCTTCTCCTTATTACTTTTTTTTTTTAAACTAATGAGGATTACTGTATCTGGAGAGCCTGTTAATAATTTTGAACTTCATTTTCATCTTCCTAAATTTGAAACTTAGGAATATTTCTTAGCTTATAAATACTTCATAGTTTTTACTTCATTGATTTTCAATCTTTTTTTTTCACTTGAATACTTAAGAATTTTAATTTTAGAATATAGTTTTCCTTACTAAAAATAGTTTACTATATTCTTATTCCCTTTAACCAAATATTTTATTCTATTTAATTAATTAAAGCACTAGAAATATTTCATTTGACCTTTTATAATAATTAAATAAAATAATTCATATTAATTAAATTGAAAAATTTGCTATAAAAATCAATTTATAATAATTTGAAAATAGAAATTGAGAACAAGTTAATAACTAAATTTGTATTTTACTCCCCCCAGAACTTAAATTTTTATATCTACTCTAAATAATGAAAAAAAGGAAAGTAAATAAATCATACCTTTGAAGTTTAGGTATTTCTTTTTCTTTGAAATTTTTGCGAGGCTTTTTCATTTTTCATTGAACTTTTATCTTGTTAGTATTCTCCATATATATATAACAATTTAAAGAAAATGCGGGGATAAAATGCGAGATAAGTATTAAATACAACAATTAAAATTAACTCTACACTACACATATGAATTACTAACATATTAAAACAATTTAACTAACACATTAACAATTTTACAACTTAAAACAATACGAGAATAAAATAAAAACATACTAAAGAAAACTAACATCCTATTTAACATAAAAACAAATGCGATTAACTAACACAAAAACAAAAACTAAACTATTATAACAATTCGAAGCAAATAATCTAACAAACATCCGATGTCTCACAACATAAAGTCTTGAATATTACAAATATATAAAAGTTTCCAAAATAACTTAACATCAAACAAACAAAACAAATAAAGTCCTAATCTTACATATTGAAGTCCCAAACTATATTTTCATCCCCTCCTTGATACTGCAATGTGAGAAGGCGAAGCGGGATGATGCGAGTATACATGGGGCATTACGGAAAGATGACATCTAAATCTTCGCTCCTGTAGCGACGTTCGGCTTCATGATATGCTATCTCGTACTACGAATGTCTCTGCAGGTACTCACTATCATAATCATGTCTCCTCTCCGGATTATCGATCCTTTGATCAAAATGATCGAATCTTCTCCCCATTGTCTCTCAAAGCGCTCGAAAACTCCTCTATGCGGTGTTAGCTCATTCATCGGATCTTGTAGGGTAGGGGTGGTAGGCTCGGGAGGTTCATAGCTAGTAGAGGTATATCTCTACTTGGTCGAGTGAAATAACTTCTCACTCCTGATCTCCACCCTTCATGAGACTCATATTTCTTAATATTGGCCGCTGTGAGTGGGTTTATGGGTTTTATCCACTCCTCATCATCTGCTGCCTCAACTCCAGAGAGTTGGCAGATTGCATAAATCAACCCAGGATGTGCCAATCCCCCTCCACTTTCATTTCCAGTAGTGGCTAAGATATTTCTATAGATGACACTTCCAATGTTTATACTTCATTGTTACGAATACGAGAATTCGGAAGCTACTCTATCCCTTATTACCTCATTTGTGGTGATATGTAGGTAACAAAGTAGAACAAATAAAATAGTGCCATGCTTTAGAATTTGCATTTAACTTAGAAAGAGGAAAATTCACTCTTTCCCGTTGCTTTATCATTCAAACTCCGGTCCGTCGGTAAGAAAATTTATCACATCTTCAGAGGTTCGGCATAGTTCCAAATGTTTCGTACTCATTTGGACCGTCCGGAACTTCATAGAAGGCGTTAATTCTAGCGGCGTTGAAGTCGACCATAAATCCACGTACCTTTACTTGTGCGTCCTCTACGGCGATCGAGTTAGAATAAAATTCCTTTACTACTTCCACAACGGCTACTATTGGTGATGTAGCGAGAGATTCTCCCGACCTCGTTCTTTAATGATCCGCTCGACTTTGCCTCCGGATTCTTAAAAACGTGATTCGCAATACACTTTCTTGCTTGAATGTTTTGAAAATGCGATTTTGTGCTCGTGCATTGACAAATCGGTCGGTATCGTAATCTACTCGTCTTTTACATTGCGGAGCCATTTTTCGATCGATCTATGAAATTCACGAAAATCGTCGCTAAACTTCCTAATATTACTAAGGAGGCTTCCTACAACATCTAAGATCAAATTAAAACAAATTTTATGGATTTCTACCGAGTAATTCTTCCACATTTAGGATTTTTCAAAATTTTTCAATGTGGAGAAAATACATGGTGAAAATAAAAATATTTTACATAGGAGTGAAGCATTTACCAAGTGAAGATGAAATCCGGTGTTTTTGAGTGATGAAATCGCCTCTAAATCCAAAATTTCATGAGCCCTAGGGAAGTTTTTGCGAAAATGAGAGGTTGGGGATGATGAATAGTGTTTTTGACTGGTCAATTAAAGTGTTTTTCACGACCTCGCTGTCAGCGAGATTTTTCTCCCCGTCGGGGAGCTATATTTTTTGGAACCAAAAACTCTCGGGAAAAATTCTCTGTTGGCGAGAAATTTTTGCTCTAACCTTCGCTGTCAGCGAGATCGATCTCACTGTCGGCGGGATTTTTCTCGCCGTTTGCGAGATTCCAAAAAATTTAATTTCCAAAATTCGTCACTCATTTTCGTCCTTGATTTGCCTTATATTATATTTTCGATCACATCATTTATTAATTTAATATGAAGATTAGCTACTTATACACGAACAAATTCACACAACACAACAAATTAACTTTAATATTGAAATCCATGAGATGTACAAACTAACATAATTTTAAACTCTATAATCGAACTTGATTCTCCGATCCTTACTACTAATCGGCATCGCGAGACCGATCCACGACACACTTAAATGCGTACTAAAACTATGACGCATATCTCGATTGAGTTTGAGATATTCGAATCATCACTCCACACATAATAAAATCTAAATCAAATCAAATAACATAAATACGAACATCTTATGGAAATCTTTACTACTACTCTTGATGTCGGAATCTTCATCTTCTCGATATTTCCGATATGACGATGATGCACAAATAAGTTATAGAAAGGCACCGAAGGGAAACTCCGAGCGGATTCTTCGGTGATCCGACCCATACTGTCTCGGTAAATGAAGAAAGCTAGCTTCCGGGTGTCCGGAATGATCAAAGTGTTCCTTCATCCTCCAGTCAATGTGATCAAATAAATCAGATATATTGTCGATTGAATCTCTCACTTTCTGCAGTTCTTTCTCCATTCCTTTAATTTTCTTCATAAGTAACTCCGTTTTATCTTGTCGGCACTATTTTTAGGTTGTGTGAAATTTTAAAAAGGGGTTACCTAACAGAAATTGTCGGCAAATTTTAAATTTAGTTTAGATAAATAATTTGAAAAAGTAGTATTTGATTTTGAAAATAATTTTAAATGTGAGAGTAAACCGATCTCACATCCCAGAATAGTTTATATAAACGAGCACCGCACCATGAGCCGTGTATCTATCACTAAGGATAGACACACTACTTGATGGTGGGGCTCGATCAAATAAACTAGAAGTTTTGTGACATCCGTTTGGTACAGCGAACCAATTTTATAAGCTGACAAATTCCTACGCTTAATATGAAAGTATTAAACGGGGTTTATATTACACAGGTTCTTTAAAATTCCTATAAGGGCAAGCCACTATAGTTAATTACATCTTAAGTGACGGGAATCACCTAAGAAAACTCTCGATAATAATCGATAATTACGCTCTCGAGAATTTGAAAGTTTAAGGTTTTCGAAGATTGAATTTTGGAATTTCAATAGGGAATGGATCAAGTTTGGAACATTTTATTTTGGGAATTCAAAGGAAGAAAAGTAGGAGAAATCACGGATTCGAAGCGAACTTCGGTAACTTCTCGACTATCCTATTGTTTGGCTCGAGTTTAGGAAAGTCACTAATGTTTATTTAGTATTTCAATCTTGCCGATTTTAATTAGTTAGGGCTTATATTTGTATGATAAAATCAAACAAATAGCACTAGAAGATATGAGGTTTTATGTCGTATCGGGCGACTACCTCGGAATCCTAAGACCGGTTAGGGCTTAATTTGCAATGCGAAATGCTAACAAAGAGTTGAGGATTTATGTTACACTAAGCGAACTACCTCGAAATCCTATGGCTTTGTTGTTTTATTCTAAGAAGGTTTCTTTGAAGTAGGTTCGAGTTTTGCTGACGACGATGGCGTCGTTGCCCACCATGCTCAGAGCTCCTTGTTGTTGCGAGAGGTTTAGTTTTAGAAATCATAAATCGGGGGAATGAGAAAAGTGTTTTGGTTTAGAGAAGTCTTAATTTCCAAGTGTTTTTGTATTTTGATTAAAACAAATCTTAAAGTTGATTATAACGACACCGGTTAAGATCCCGCGGTTCCATCCTTCAGGCATCATTACTTTTATCGGATTCACTTAGTCCGGATGAATTTGCTAAGCTCAGTTGAATGAGTTCCACACTTTCATTTAGACCAGTGGGAAATCCCGTTAGCAACACGTAGGTTACATCATCAGAGGTATTCCGATCATCCAACGGGACGTTTTAATTTAGTTGCAATTGTAGTTTTGTGTTACGTTTGTGATTAAATTTTGAGTTGTTTTATATTTTGAAATGTTGTGGCGGTGAATTTTATCTTGCGATGACTTTTAACTTAGTTTTGGTTTCGATTTTAGGGATTATCCTAAAGGTGTGGGTTTTCATGCAATAGTTGTTTTATTATGCGAGAAAAGTAAAGTGCATTTGCAATAAAGTAAATTGCGAAAAGTAAATTGCAGAAAGTAAATTGCAGAAAGTAAATTGCAATAAAATAAAAGTGTACACGGAGGGTCTTCCAGTCATTCCAAGTTGCACTTAAAACACGATTAGAATATTTAAGCAAGTTCCTAGAGTAAAGCTAAGGGAAAGGTTATGGTTTTCTGCCAAATTCCTAATCCTATAGCTAGTGCGTCTCTATGACGTCTAGGTTCTTTGTGTTTTTGTTTGAGGACGATTTTCTTCATCGAAGAATAATTAAATTCGATTGTTCTTATAAATGTCATATCATATTGAGTAAGTGCTTAAGACAGAATCTTAAACATCTTTTCGATATTTCTAGGATTGTTTTAAGTCCGAATGAGTTTAATTATACAAATGAATTAATCGTCGAGGAATTAATTTTGTTGTTATCTTGCTCGGTGAACTAGGACATTTGAATATCATATAAGTGAAGTAACATTTCATTTAATGTTCCATTTAGGAGTTATAATAATCAAAGCTTTCGAGGGTAAATTAGTATTGAATGATTTGATTTAAGTTAAAGGGTTTAAATTTGGGATAGTGTTCGAGTTGCTTTACATTTATTTTGAATTCTTTATGTCTTAAGTGATGTTATATTTAATTGACTTAATTTAATTGAGTTTTAATTTAATTTAATATAGTTCAATTTAATTTGATTTGATGTTTAATTAATTTGATTTGATTTAATTTTAATTTAATTTGATTTAATTTAATTTAATTTAATTTAATTTAATTTAATTTAATTTAATTATTTAATTTATTTAATTTAATTTAATTTAATTTGATTTAATTTGTTTTAATTTAATTTAAATTAATTTAATTATTTAATTTAATTTAATTTAATTTTAATTTAGTTTAATTTAATTTAATTTGTTTTAATTTAATTTAATTTAATTTTTAATTTAATTTAATTTAATTTAACTATTTAATTTAATTTAATTTAATTTAGTTTAATTTAATTTAATTTTAATTTAATTTTAATTTACTTTATTTTTAATTTTAATTGAAATTTCAAAAGAGTTTAATAATTTAATTAAGTCTTTTAATATTTTAAATTTGAGTTATCATTTTAATTAAGAATTGAGTATTAATGAGATAATTAGTTTAGGGATTTTTAAATTAAAGAATAAATCTCTTCCTAATAAATATCCCTTATTTTAATAATTCCGATTTTATCATTCTTCCAAATTTAATCAATTATTTAATTAAAGTTTAATCATTTTAAAAGCTGTTTAATGGGTTTCTATCCTTTAATTATTTAAACTTCAATCATCCAAATCAGATTAGGATCAAATATTTTACTTGTTAATTTTTTATTAAACCTAAAGTTTTAATTAAGGGTTAAAAGTTTAATTACCATTTTACCCTCGAAGCTTAATAATTTCATAACTCACTAAATTGAACTCAAATAAACTTGAAATTTTTATGTGACTTCACTCATATGTCAATAAAGACATGAGAGGAGAAAATGTGATTTTTCTGTATTTAATTTATTTATATAATTATTTTTGGTGGAAATAGAGATTTTCAAGAAAAATTTGATAACATGACCAAAGGAAAGTTTCTGTCCTTAAGAAAATTAGGGGACATTCCTAATGACTAGAGAAGCACTTGGACCAATTTTGGTGATTTTTTGAATTATATTATTTTTATTATAATTATTTTAAGTTTTGGATTGTTAATTAATTTAAAAAATAAAATAAATGTTGAAAAATGGATTTTATATTTTTCAAAAATCTCTACGATATCAAGGAAACCAGAGAAGCAAATTTTGCAATTTTCTGATTTTTCTATGATTTATTATAATTATTTTAGTGAAAATGCTAGAAAATACATTTTTTTAATTTTAAAATTACCTTAAAGCTTTAAAATTTAATATCTCACTAAATAAACCTAGGAAAAATATGGGATTTGTTCCTATGTGATTAAAATTCAAAATGTGACATTTTGGTGAATTTTATTATTTTTGTGATTTTTATTATTTTTTAATTATTAAAAATATTAAAATATTATTAAAAATCAACTTTTTTAGAAAATTAAAATTTTAATTTTCTTAGGTTCCCCTGATATCAGAGAGGCTCCAAAACCAATTTGGTGAATTTTTGAAAGGTATTTTAAAAGTTATGAATTTTTAAAGTTTAAAATGGCTAAGTGACTTAATCAACACAATTAGTGGGGTTAACCAAGCCCAATTGACCTCAAATTTTTATGGTGGATTCCTCTGATCCTAAAGGTCAGTGGAGAATTGATTTCAAGTCAATTTGATGCACTGGTTAACTCTAATTAAATAAAGACCTATTTTGGGTGTTTAAGCCGATTAGGGTTGTTTTAAATGACCTAAGTCGAAACTTATTTTTCCTAGGGTTCTATGGTCATAAGGAACATCACCAAATTTTCCTAGAATTTATTTCACAACATGCTATTTATTGGAATTAAAATACTCGAAAACGGTGACATGAACTTGAAAAATCGATAACTCTTCATAGGGATGGCCTCGACTTTGGAAAATTCGGGGAATGTTCCCGAATTCGGAGGCTTCAAAGCCCTATGGTCTCATGCCATGGTGAATTGTATGCATGCATGGAGAATTAAAATAATGCAGAGAGTAAATAAATTATAAAAAATAAAATATTTGATGAAATTAAGTGATTTCTTTTCCACATTATTCTCCTCGTTCACTTTGAGCGAGAGGGTATTTTTATTTTATTTTTCGATTTTCCTACACGAGAGATATGAATTTTTAAAGTTTAGGGAATTAAATAAATCAGAAAATCCCTAATTTTCTACTTATCAGAGTCGGCGCCGGCGCATCCTCGGCGGCTCCGAAAGGCCGCGCGGCGTGCTCCCGTTCGACGCCGCCACTTGAGTCGGCGGCCGGGCCCCGCGGTTCTCGTGCCGTCTCTCGGTCCGACGCCATCCGAGCCGTCCGTCCGCGCGTGTTTTGAATGGACGGCATCCGTTCATCGTCCCCAGTGTTCTCGCCGAGAGCGCGTCCACACTAAATCCACTAAGATCTCGCTCGATTCTCGATGGATTTTTACGTTCTTATACTACATGGATTCGTCTTGAAGAGACGAACACATCTATATGGTTAACATGCATTGAAACTAAGGCATTTGAAATGGAGAATCTCCGGAAGCTCGTGATGAAGAATTAGCTCATACCTTGGCTCGGAGAAGTGTGGCTTGATCGAGAGTTGTTGCACCTTCGATTGGATCCCGTGAAGCTCCGGATGAAGTCTCTGAGTGCAGTGAATCGTCTGGATATGATTTCGACCAAGCCCGATCACAAAGCTTGGAGAGTTGGAGCAAGCTGGGTGGCACTGGAGATGGGGCTTTTGATGGTGGACACCTTCCCTTGGTACGGTGAAGGTGTAGAGCCAATCGATTTGGGGATTGGCTCCGCTGTGGAGAAGTGTCCTGGTTTTGGGTGGAATTTCGACTACGAAATTGAGCTTACGAGAGGAGAAATGGCGGGGGATTTCACTGGGGATCAAGTGCTCTAAGGGTGGAGGAGGGTGCGGAACAATTTTGGCGAGTTTTGGCAAGGTTTGTGCTTCTGCCCTTCTCATGGCCGAGAGGGGTGGAGTTTAAATAGGAGCGGGTGGAGGGCCTCCGGGGGGAGTTAGGGCTTGGGATTAGGCTGCTCCGGTGAGGAGAAGATCGGCCATGGTAGCCAGCGGGGATGGGGCGGCTCGGCGAGTGAGAATTTCAATGTTGGCTCACATGTGAGCTCTCGGCCATGGTGTTTTCCGGCGGCTCTGGTGGCCGGCCGGCCGAGCATGGGTCACCCTCGAGGTCGGGTGGGTCGGGGTGGAGGTTTGTGCAATCGATTGGCCATGGACATGTGTAAAGGCTTTGATCCGAAAGTGGAATGGGGCATGGCTAGATTTGGACCTAAATGGGTCGACCCACCCATTTGGGCTAGGAGCACCACCCGAGGCTGGTTTGAGGTGAGGAGAAAGTGATTTGGATCGGCTTGATTAGTGGGGTCAAGTCGCGATCCAAGTACGATTAGGCTTAAGCATGGTTTAGTGGAGTCATGGAAGTGGTTAATCACCTTTAGGAATTAAGGAAAGAGCCTCCTCCTTTTGCCCAAAATGGCATGGTGACATGTAAAGAGGCTCTCATGGCTTCCATGTGGCTCATGCATGGCTTCATGGCTCACCTTTGGCTTGGGAAAAGTGAAGTCGATTTCATGGAAATGGATTTAAGGAAAATTTTGGTATTTAGGGGTGATTTGGCATGAGGCTTGATTTGGAATTATTTGATGATTGGTTTAGGACTTAGGGATGATTTTAATTGAAAGTATGATGAGGGGAAATGTCATATGGGCTTTGGAAGAATTTTTGGGGTTTTGGATTTGGTGGAAGTGGGCTTTTAAAATGGTTTAAGGAAAGTGGGCTTTTGAATTTTAAAATGGATTTTGGGATGAAATTTTGTAAAGAGGTTGGGCCAAATAATTGTTGGGTTTAGCTCATGGATGTGTCATGAGTGACTTGAAGCAAATTTGGGGTAGTTTGGGCTTGAATTGGGTTGGATTTGGATTCTTTTGGTGAATGGGCCAATATAGGTCCAAGTGGGCCAAGTTGGGCCAATGTTGAGCTAGGGTTGAAATTGATGTAAAATTAATGTTGAGAAATGTTTATGGGAGTGTTTCAAAGAGGTTTTGACTTTGGTTGGGTTTTGATTTTGGGGTTTGGGTTCATTTGGATTAGGTTTGGGTTTAGGTCAAAAATGGGCCTTTTAGCTTTTGGTTGAGTTTGAGTGGGGTTTTTGTCCAAATTTTGGGCAAATCATGTTAGGGTTTTGTTTGTGGGGATGCTAAGGAAGATTTAGAAAAGGTTTGGGGTTAATTGGAGTTGAATTGGGTGAGTTTAGGTTAAGTTTGGGTCATGGGTCCAAATTAGGCTTTAAGGCCAAAAGTGAAATTGGATCCAAATGTCAGTCAAATTGGACTTGGATTTGGTCTAGATTGGTATTGGGGATGTTGAATTGAAGTTTAGAATTGAATTGGACCAAAATTGGGGTCAATTGGGTAGGTTTGGTTTGACATTGGGTTCACTTTGGGTTAAAATGGGTCAAATTGGGGGTTTTGACAAAAGTAGGATAAATTGACAAAATTGGCCCATGGTGTAGTTGGACAAAATGAAATTGGGAATATTTAGGATTTTCTGGAATTTTCTGGGAATTTTCTGAATTTTTGGATTTTTAGGCCAGGAGGGGTACTTTGGGTATTTGGAGGGTATTGGGAGGTATTTTTGGAATTTTTGGTATTTTTGGGTATGAATGATCAATTTGAGTGATGTGGGGATGTTTGGGATTGATTTTGGAAAATTTTGGGTAATTTGGAAATTTTTGAGAAATTTGGGTAATTTCAAGGGTTTTGGGTAGGCTAGGCAGGTGTAGGGTCCCGGGGGTCAAAAATTGAAAATTTGGGAAATTGAAGATTGTGTGGATCTAGGTGGAAAGAAATTATTTTGGTTGAGCCATGAAGCCATATCAAGCCCATATGAGTCATGAAAGGACTTATTTAAGGCATTCACTATGTTGTTCCTAACCCTGCTTGCGAGGGCTTAGGGGTTAAGGACCATCCATGTGAATCACCTACATGAGTCGGGAGGTCAAGCTAGGTATGGGTGTGGTTTTAGGAAGTGTGTGGAAATGTAGTGTGTAGGTGTAGTGTAAGCCGGCCCCTTCACTGGACCGGACCACCCGGGGCGATCTAAGGCCGAAAGAGTCCTATAGGAACTCATCCTTTAAACTTCCACATTTGATTTCGACCCTACAGGTGATTAGGGGTCTATAGTCAAGTTTGTAGAGTTTGCGGGGAGTTTAGAAGTGGTTTAAATTTCTAAAATGTGGGTCCCAATTCTAGTCCTCTAAGATAGTCAAAGGAAAAGCCTAAGGCTAGATCCTAAGCACTAAAAAGAAGAAGGGAAGACCTCATCAAAATTGAGGTCAACATATCTGAAATAGGCCTTGCTATAGGATTATTCTGTGAAGCTCTATCAGAGATAAATGTAATTTCATCATTATTGTCCAAAGTAAGGAACATATACGTAGGATCAAGCGGCTTCCGAGGTAACATAACCTTTTCCCGAGCTTCATAAGAAACACAGTACGACTACATAATGCAAAAATAGTAGATGGGTGTCCTAGTCAGTAAACTAACCCATGCACAATTAAACCCAATGCGAGACTTAACAATTATTGATCCAACATCAATAGGCGATCCATTTTGAATACAATAATTCAATATAGTGCATTCCTTCGAAACCTTGTTTACCCTCGTAGTAGGTAACAATTTAGATGAGATGAAATAGTGCCGGTGCTTTGAGACGGGATTCAAAAGTGATGCGGAGAAACTAACATACCCGTCTTCACGCATTTCCCGATCTTCCGGTTCATCGGTCGGATATCGAAATATCTCATTCATATTATATCGAGAAGGCACAAAATTTGAATAGTGACATACCGGGGTGTTTTCTATAGAGAATAATTCATTTACCCTTGATGGAGTAAACGTCACCAATCTTCCTCGGACGTAGAAATTCCCATTGTTGATCACATGAAAGTTAGAGTAGAACTCTTTTACAAGCTTGGAATAACAACGGCGGACGTAGTGTAACAAAATACCTCCCGGTGCATTGCTGTGCAATCGTTTCTTCTATCTTCGTAGTGGAATTCTCTAATCCTCGATTGACGAATCCCGTTCCTTGATAACTCTTTTCTTTACCAAAACCTTGTTGAAGATCCGTTGTGCTTCCACACTCCACAAATTTCCTCCGGTTAAACACTCCAGAATTAGAGGAATCTAAGAATTTGGAGGCCATTATGGTGAATGGAATGAATTCTAGTGAAGAAGGCGGATCGAGAATGATTTAAGAATGGGTTTTCACAAAGGAATTTGTGTTGAAACCGTCCGAATCGGCATTCAAATTATAAATAACTCATCTTTATAACTTCCTCGCTTGTCGGCGAGAAGTTTCTCGCCGTCGGCGACTCGGTTATAAGCGCCTCCCATGTTCTCGCTGTCGGCGGGACGTTTCTCGCTATCAGCAAGCTCGATAAATAAACTGAATTTAATTTAGGCGCGAACCTCGCTGTCGGCGAGTATCGACCTCGCCGTCGGCGAGATTCCAAAATAATGTCCAATTTCGCTCTAAATCGAATAATTTCTTTTCTCATCATAATGGTTCGAATATGTGATGATTCTTAATAATAATTGAGTAGTAAAGTTTCAATAATATAGACTAACTATTAAGATACAATAAAAATAGATAACTAATACGGGTTGCCTCCCATAAAGCGCTTGGTTTAACGTCGTCAGCCCGACCTAATTTCAATTATTAATCAGGTCGACTAAGCATTAAAACCTCTTTTGTAGTTAGGTCTTATACCTTCGAAATATGATTTTAATCTATGTCCATTAACTTTAAATTTATGTCCAGTTTTTGGATCTTCGATTTCTATAGTTCCGTATGAAAATATTTGAGTTATGGTGAAAGGTCCTAACCATCGAGACTTCAATTTTCCGGGAAATAATTTCAATCTAGTATTATATAGCAAAACTTTACGTCACGGTTCAAAATTTCTGCGATTAATCTTCCGATCATGCCATAATTTCATATTTTCTTTATAAATTCGATCAATATCATATGATTCATTTCTTAATTCTTCCAATTCATTTAATTGCGGCAATCTTTTCTCACCGGCTTCCTTCATATTATAATTAAATTCTTTAATCGCCCGATATGCATTATGTTCTAATTCATTTGGTAAGTGGTATGTTTTTCCATATATAAGCTTTGTAAGGAGTCATTCCGATCGGAGTTTTATAAGCGAGTCCTATAAGCCGCATAATGCGATTAGTCCAATCTAATAGACTAATCTAACTTATTTGGGTTTACTGATTTTTCTAAAATACGTTTAATCTCACGATTAGATACTTCGACTAATCCGCTGAGTACGTGGATGATAAGCGAGTGGATATCTTATGAGTAATATTGTATTTTTCTACTAGTTTTTGAATGTATTTATTTCTAAAATGAGTTTCTCCGTCAGTGATAATCACTCTCGGCATTCCAAATCTAGTAAAAATATTTTTCATCAGAAATTTTGAAACACTTTTAGCATCACACCTAGGTAAAGCTTGTGCCTCGATCCATTTGGAAACATAATCGACAGACTACTAATATATATGAGTTTCCAAACGAAGGAATAAAAGGTCCCATAAAATCTAATCCCCAAACATCAAAAATTTCAACTTCTAATATAAAATTCAGAGGCATTTCTTTTTTTCTAGATATATTTCCTACTCTTTGACATTTATTGCAAGTTTTAATATATCTGTATACATCTCTAAATAGAGTAGGCCAGCAAAATCCAGATTGTAGAATCTTATAAGCAGTTTTATCAGTCCAAAAATATCCTCCAAAATCAGAATCATGACATTTTTGAATAATTGGTTCAGTTTCATCATAAGGTACACATCTTCTAATAATTAAATCCTTACATTGCTTATATAAATATGGTTCATCCCAAAAATAGGTTTTCGTATCATGGATGAATTTTTTCTATTTTAGCAAAGTTAGCATAGGTGGTAAAATATTACTAACTATATAGTTTACTATATCAGCATACCATGGTATTTTCCACTCATTGATATTATATAGTTGTTCATCAGGAAAATTGTCTATAATTTTATTTTCAATATCAGATAATTCATGATTTTCTAATCTTGATTAATGATCCGCAATTTGATTATCAGTTCCTTTCTTATTAACGATCTCAAAGTCGAATTCTTGCATTAATAGCATCCATCTAATTAATCTTGGTTTGGAATCTTTCTTTTGCATTAAATATTTGATAGCGAGAATGATCGGTATGCACGATACATTTTGTTCCGATCGAGATAAGGTCTAAATTTATTAAAACCATATACTACCGCTAATAATTCTCTTTTTGTAAGCTTGTATAATTTATTTCGGCATCATTTAGAGTTTTACTTAGCATAGTATATAACTTTAAAAATCTTTTCATATCTTTGCCCAGAAGCTGCTCCAACGGCATAATCACTAGCATCACACATAAGTTCGAATGGTTTCTCCAGGTTAGGTGAAACTATTATAGGTGTTGTAATTAATTTTTCTTTTAAGAGTTCAAAAGCATTCGGGCATTCGATTGTAAATTCAAATTTCTTGTCCTTTTTGAGAAGTTGGCATAGAGGTTCGGTAATTTTTGAAAAATCTTTTATATAGCGTACGTAGAATCCAGCATGTCCAAGAAAACTTCTTACCCCTTTTACCATAGTTGGAGGTGGTAATTTAGCTATAACTTGAATTTTTGCGGGGTCCACTTCCATGCCTTTTCCGAAATTTTATGCCTCTAATACAATGCCTCCCGCAACCATAAATTGACATTTCTCCCGATTTAGAACTAAATTTGTTTTCTCGCATATTTCTAATACTTTTTCAAGATGAGTTAAGCATGTGTCAAATGATGTTCCAAATACGGAGAAATCATCCATAAATACTTCTATTCCATTGTCGATTAACTTACTAAATATAGACATCATACATCTACGGAATGTTCTTTGGTGCATTACATAATCAAAAGGCATTCTTTGAAAAGCGAAAGTTCCATAAGGACTAGTAAATGTAGTTTTCTCTTGATCCTCGGAAGCAATTTGTATTTGATGATAACAGGTGTATCCATCTAGAAAACAAAATTACTTATGTCCAGTTAATCTATCTAACATACGAGTCTAGAAATGGTAAAGGGAAGTGATCTTTCCTGGTGGCGGTATTTAATTTCCTATAATCGATACATATACGCCGACCGGTAACTTGTCTTATAGGAATAATATCGTTATTTTCATTGGTAGTGACGGTCACTCCTCCCTTCTTAGGAACACGGTGAATTGGGCTTACCGAGCAGCATCGGAAATAGGATATATAATACCATTATCTAACCATTTTAAAATTTCTTTCTTAACTACTTCTTTCATTATCGGGTTTAATCTCCTTTGGGGATCGCTTTAGGTTTATGTTCATCATCTAAAATAATTCTATGCATACATATTGAAGGACTAATTCCTTTAATATACGTTAAAGTCCAACCAAAAGTTTTCTTATATTTTTTAAAGTTTCTAAAAGTTTTTGTTCTTGAGATTCGTTTAATGCGGATGAAATAATAAGCTGGTAAAGTTGAAGAATTACCTAAATAAGCATATTTCGAATGATCGAAGTAATATTTTTAGCTCGAGTTCGGGAGGTTTAATAATTGATTGAACTATATTCTTGTCGGTGTTTTCGGTATTATCCAAAAATTCAAATCTTTCACGAATATAATCCGGTTCTTTATTATTATCTTCGATTAATTCGGTGTTTTATTTTTTCTAATTTATCTTCGTAATATTCCTTAAAATGTTCTTGTTGTAAATGTTCAAGTATTTCCATCCGAAAACATTCATCATCTTTTTCTAGCGCAAGATATTTCATTGATTTTACAATATTAAATGTAACTTTTTGGTCATTTACTCTAATAGTTAATTCTCCTTTTTGAACATCATTCATAGCTTTTCCAGTAGCTAAAAATGGTCTTCCTAAAACGATAGGAATTTCTTTATCTTCCTCCATATCTAAAACAATAAAATCTACTGGGATGATAAATTTATCCACTTTTACTAACACATCTTCAATAACTCCCTTAGGATAGGTAATCGAACGATCAGCTAATTGAAGGGTTACTGAAGTAGGTGAAATTTTTCCTAATCCTAATCTCTTAAAAATCGATAGAGACATTAGATTGATGCTTGCTCCTAAGTCACACAAAGCTTTTCCATAAAATTTTTCTCCTATAGCGCGAGTATAGTGAAACTACCGGGATCTTTCAATTTTTCGGGAAGCTTCTTCGAATAATAGCACTACACTCTTCACTAAGTGCGATTGTTTCATTATCAGTGAATTTTCTTTTCTTATTTAGAATATCTTTCATAAAGTTTACATAATTTGGCATCTGATCTAAAGCTTCGACAAAATGTATATTGATTGTTAATTTATTTAATATTTCAAGGAATTTAGCAAATTGTTTATCTTTTTTATGTTGAGCTAGTCGTTGAGGAAATGGTGGTGGAGGTTTTCAACAGAAATTTTCATAGGTATTAAAGGATGTTCTAAGTTTGAATCTTGTTGAAGTGTTTCCTTTTCAATTTCCACTTCCTCTTTTTGGCTTTCAAGTTCTTTTTGAATTTGAGGTTCTAATTCTTTTCCACTCCTTAGTTGTATTGCTTTAATTTGTTCTTTTCCTTGATCTTTAGGATTTATTTCCACATTACTAGGAAAAGTTCCGGGTATTATATTATTTAGCGCGGTAGCAATATGTCCGAGTTGAGTTTCGATATTTTTAATAGATGTTCCTTGAATTTGTAATTGATTTCCTTGAATTTATAGTTGATTTCCTTGATTTTGTAGTTGATGACCCATATTAAAAATTAATTCATCCATAGATAATTTCTTATCTTTGAATTGAGGGTTATTGTTATTAAATCTAGGTGGGTAATTAGGTTTATAGTTTGGATTTGCTTGATTAGGTTGATTCATCCATTGTTGATTAGATGTGTTATTCCGATTAAAATTTGGATCGAGTTTTCCAGCCGGGATTATAATAGTTTGAATAAGGGTTATTAGTTCTATTATTAATAGCATTTAAAGTTTCATAATTAGATTGAGATTCTATGATTTGTCCGAGATGAGTTTTCTTCAAAGTAGGAGAGTAGTTCATTCCAAAATGATCTAATTTATTAGATATAGCGGCAATTTGAGAAGCTAACATAGATATTGCATCGTTTTCATGAATGTTGGATATCTTTTTCGGATTTACTCTGTCAATGAGCCATTGGAAATTATTTGTTGCCATTTCTTCGATTAGTGCATAAGCTTCATCAAATGGTTTAGACATTAATGAACCTCCAGCGACGGCATCGATGATTGATCTTAAAGATCCTACTTAATCCATTATAAAAGGTTTGAATAATCGGCCGATACGGTAGCGCATGATGTGGGCATTTCTGAGAAGTTCCTTAAATCTCTCCCGAAGCTTCATATATTGATTCTCCATCTAGCGACAAAAAGAAGTTATAACATTTCTAAACTTAGCGAGTTTTAGATGGTGGAAAATATTTGGATAGAAATTTTTGTGATATTCTCCCCGAGTTTTAATAGATCCGAGTCTTAACTGAATTCGACCACATTTTAGCCTTATCTCTTAATGAAAAAGGAAAAATTCTAAGTCTTATAGCATCGTCGGATACTCCTTGATATTTAAAAGTAGCACGAAGTTCTAGAAAACTAGCAAGATGTAAGTTAGGATCTTCGGTAGGTGAACTACTAAATTGATTGTTTTGTACCATTTGGATAATTGCGGGTTTAAGTTCGAATGAATTAGCGGCTACATCGGGGTTTTAAATAGTTAAATGAATTTCATCTAATGTAGGGTTGGCATAATCTCTTAATGGTCTTTGTTGGTTCATATTTTGAATTTCAGGAATATTCGCCACTTGTGTTAAATTTATAATTTGTTTCTCTTGTTTTCTAATTCTTTTAATTGTACGCTCTAATTCAGAATCGTAAGGTATTAAATTTTCATTTCCAAATTTGCGCATACAATTTTAGAATAGATATTAATTTATTTATTAAGATTATTTTAAAATAGTCAGTTACTACTAGTAAATTTTTCTTACTTTCCCGGCAACGGTGCCGAAAACTTGACCCACAATTTTATATTATGATATTTTTAATTTAATTGCAATGACGCTAAAAACTTGACCCCGCTATATTATATGTATAGAATTGTAATTATTTATGTTGTGGATGCTACGCAAGTATACGTATCGTATCAAGTAATACGGGGCTCTGAGTGGAGTCACTGGTTATCGATCCACGGGGAAATAGAAAATTAAATAACAACTAATTTTAAAATAATAATAATAATAATTTTAAAATAGTATACAAAAATTTGGAATTCTAAATTTAAGCGCAATAAAGTAAACTAAGTATTTTAATTAGGTAACTTAACTAAGTACAAAATTAATACGTATTGAAAGTGCAGGAAATTAAACTAATTGCTAAATAAGTCTTAACTATTCAGAAAAAGTTTATTTCCCCTTGTTTATAAATTTAAGTGATTGATGAATTTAAATAGATTATTTTAAGGTATTGTGACAAATAGGAGCATTCCTATCGTTTACCCTTTGGTCGAGGTGTAAAGAATATTGACTAATCCTATGTTTGATTGCGAGATACGCGGCTAGGTCGGGAGGATACCGGCTGCCACTAGAGCTCCCACGTTCCCCTCGCACGAGAGTTAAAATCTACACTTCGGCTCTCGAAACAATAGGACCGAATTGAATATTTTAGTACATCACACTAAAATGCTCCATTCTACGCCCGGTGATATTATTTCCTTATTTATTTGCACCCTCCTTCCAAGGCTTTTGAATTCCACGAATATCGGATGTAATTTTTACTATAGTTGATAATCGACACATTTTAACAAATCGAATGGCTAGTTTGAAAGTAAATTAAGTTTTAAGTAAAAATTATCATAATTTATTAATATTTAAAAGTACTTCTATTTTTAGTTCATCTAATCACTTAATTTCATAAACAGGGAGAAAGACTAAATTAACTACTCAGAATGCATGGGAACTAAACTAAGCATGGATTTCATTTAAAGTTAAAAACAATAAATATAAATACTTATCTCGATTTATCCCAGACGAGACTCCTCGCGAGTTCCTTTGACTCTTTCTTCCAGTACAGCAAGACTCGCTAAAAACTCACTAACTCACTAATTAAGACTCTAAAGACTAAAATTGACACTTAAAGACTCAAAACTGCACACATAACACAAAATAAGACACACTTATAACACACCCTTATAACACACCCTTATAACACACCCTTATAACACACCCTTATAACACACACTTAGAACACACACTTATAAGCTGAATTTCGGCCTCTATATATAGAGGTGAGCAAAGGACCAAGAGGTGTGTAAGCATCCCTTCAAAAAGTGTCCAGGTTCAATGTATCTGCGCCATTTGAACTACCTCGCCGTCGGCGACGAACTACCTCGCTGTCGGTGAGGCTTCTAGAAGGTCTTCGAACTAGCTATCTCGCTGTCGGCGGGCTCGGTCTCGCTATCAGTGAAACAATTATAAATCCTTTAGAATTTCTTCCTCGTATCCTCGCCGTCGGCGGGCTCGAACTCGCCGTCGGCGACTCAGCACAAATTGCATTATTTTCTTCCTTTTTGCTCCAAATCCGTTCCTTTTTATGATTTTTGCTTTTATCACCTAAATTCTACATTCCTGCAACAAAATAAAGAAAATACCTTTCTTTAAAGTGCAATTTCAGCAAAAATAGGTATGAATTTCTTAATAAAATTTTTAGTGATCAGGAGGTATTAAAAAGATTTATAAAGGGGCTTATGAATTGAGTCAACCTGATTAAAGAATTACTTAAGTCGGGCTGACGACGTTATACCAAGCGCTTTATGGGAGGCAACCCATAATTATCTTTTGTTATGAGTATTTTTCTATTTTAATGTAAGGTTATGCCTAGATCTTGACTAATTTTATATTACTTTAAAAATTTTTTATGCTCATAAGTCTTCGTTGACTTAGGCTGAAGATTATTTTGAAGTATGTAAGATTTAGAAATTGGATCACTCTATTCTAAATATGAGTAAAAAGGAGAGCAAGTTAACCTTCATTATGATTGTTTATAATGTGAGTTGTTGAGTTAAGATTACTCTTACCAGTATAATTTACCTATCTAGGAGAACGAAATTTTGAAATTTGACGATTAGGCGAAACAGAGTTGAACATAGTTCCGGTGCCAAGATTCGGCGTTTAAGCACCAGAGTCAAACTATCTATCAATAGGTCTGGCGCCTAGGCGCCAGATTCGGCGCCTAAGCGCCACGGTTACTGGTTCGTGCAAAAACCGAAAATTTTCAGTTTTTCACATGATTTTCACCTTTAAATCAACCCATCTTCTTCCCTAACCATCAAGCAATCAAAGTTACGTCCATTACACTTCATTCTTAAGAGAGTTGAGAAAGTTTTGAAGAAATGGAAAGAATAAATCATGGAGAAGAAGCTAGGGACAAGGTCTCAAAGGATCCTCAACCCTACTTCAATGGTTTCATCGCGGTAAGTTTAGAGAAAATTTCTAGTCATTTGGATAAGTTTGAAGTGGACTTTAAAAATATTGGAGATATCCTTCATGAGATGTTTCACCAGATAGAACATCTAGAATGGCATATGAAACTTCAATTTGATCATTTTGCGGCTTATCAAGATGCTCAAGTTGAAATGTATGCTAAGAACAAGTGGATTGACGAAAAGACGGCTACGGATTTCCCGAGAGCGTTAATGTTCTTTCCAAGTGGAATACACAATTTCCCTTGTGAAGATTAGAATATTCTGGTAATGAATAGTTATTATCTGGTTTGTTGAGTCGTTGTATCGATTTAGTGAATTGATTGAGTTTGTTTGTGTATTTGCTTTCATATTCAATGTGTGTTGTTTTTGCTTAGGAACTATTGTGTTTAAGTGTGTATTAGGAATTTGAATCAAGTATCATACTTATCTGGAATGTATTGAGCCAATATTAAAGATTATAAATGGAATTTAGTGAGTTTAATTAAAACTTTATGTTTGATTAGTGGATTAAATTTTTAATTTTTAAAATTTTTGAAAAATGTTGTGGAAGTTAGAAACTGAAGCCCTACTCTAATTTGAGTAATTGGAAGTTGAATTTATGAATTTTGGTGGAAATTTTAATTTAAAAATAATTTTTTGTGAAAGGCGAGTCTGGCACCTAGGCGCCAGAATTCGGCGCCTAAGCGCTGGTTCGGCATGTACCCGGAAATTTCCTTAAATACCCCCAAAAGCCATTTTTGAAACATAAGCTTCATCTTCTTCCCCATTTTCGCAAAAATACACCTTTTAGATCCTTTTTGAGGTCAAAATATCTAGGATTTGAGCGCGAAACCACTCGATTTCTTCGTCTGAAGGTCAGATCTACACTTTTAAACCATTTATTTTTTATTTTCACCATATATTCCCCTAGGTTTGGCTAAGAACCGAAATTTTGAAAAAATTTTTGATTTTTAGTGATTTCTTTGGATTTTAAAACTTTTTTAAGTTTTATAAACTTAAACAGAGTTTAAACTTTTGATTCCTAAATTTGTTCTTATTTTCTTTCTCGACCCTCCACATTTCAAACTCACTGAAGGATTGATACTATTGATAGGAAACTTGATCATTTATCTGATTATACCCAGAGGAAGAGTAGCTATGATGCTGAGTATGATGAAGCCCTAGTCAGATTTCTGAAAGGGGAACATGATGTTAGTTTCCCTACTTTTCCTAGTTTCACACCATTTCTTGATCCTAAGGACGTAGAATTTTCCTTTGGTGACGATGATGATGATGAGGCTACAGCCAGTGACTAGTAGTTTATAGATCTCATGCTACTTTGTTGATTTGATTAGTTTGGTTTGTTTGTTTAGTTTTATGTTTGATGAATGTTGATTTGTTTAAGTATCTGTGTGGATTGATTAGTGTTAAAATTCTATTGTTAGAATATTCTTAGTATATTATGTTGAGACTGAGATTAGAGTTAATTTATGATATGTCTGTTTTAGTTTACTGTTTAGAAATTAGTAATTTTGCTCTGCTTTTATTTTGTTTCAAATTTAGTTTAATCATAAAAATTAGCCTGCTTACTTTTTATACCTGCTTCAATTTTATTTTAATTATTCATAAAAGCATGAGTAGAAGTTAATTTTTCTTTTTAAGATCCTTTCTACATACTTATAAAAAAATTCCTTTTTAAAATTATGATTTTCTTTCTCTCATACTTTCAAATTGTCATAGTATACCAAAACTTAAGTTTGGGAGAAGGGAAAATACATTCAAATTTAAATTTTATTTGTCCTTAAAGAGCTAATATTTTCTTAAAAATAAAAACTTTTTAACATAACTTAAGGAATGAAGAATTTATTTGAGATCACTTTTATTTTTGAAATTATAAATAATGAAAATAACCAAAATTTTAATAACTTTGATTGATTTTAAGAATAGAATTATTTAACTTAAAGAAGAATAAGATTAAGAAATTTTTCTATTCATGAATGAAATAATAGAATTTTAGAAATATTAAGTAATAAAAAGTTATCACTTAAAAATGAAAAGATTGGAAATCTTTTTTAATTCTTATTCATGTTATAATAATTAAGTGAAAATGTATAAGTTTTGAAAATATAAGTTAAGGATAGTGAAGTTCAAAACCATTAACAGGCTATCCAGATATAGTAATCCTATCTATATTCAAAAAAAAAAAAAACAAAAGAAGAAGAGAGTAGAAGCTTGAGGAAATGCCTAAATCAAAAATTGGCTTCACTTGAATTATCTTATAGGAAGAAAACTAGTTACATATTTTACTTAATTTTTATGCATGAATATTTATTTAGGAAAGATTTTTTAAGAAGGTCTTTTTCTTGTAAATAATCTATGAGATCTTAATATAATAGACTTCTATTATTTTCAAAATAGATGAAAAGTTTGAAATCTTATGATTTGGTAGTTGAACATTCTTTAAATTCTTAAAACCTAGTTAGTGAAATTGGGTTAATAATTTACTAAAAACTTTATAAAATAAAAAATTATAAGGAATCTTAAATATCTACCTTTTTTTCCAAAGGTTATACATTTTATATTGTAGAAAGAGTTTCTTGAGGACAAGTAACATTTAAGTTTGGGGGATTTTGATCCATAAAAAATACCTATTTTTTATGTCTTAATTCTTATAAATTTCTAAGGAAATTATGCTTTAATGAAAGGTTTTTTTGTGTTTTTGGATGTAGGTGATGTAAAAAGGTCCAAAAAAGGAAAAATGAGCAAAAAGGAACAAAAAAGAGCAAAAATGGAGCAAAATACAAGAATTATAAGAAAATATGGCTTGACGCCTAGGCAAAAAGGCGCCTAGGAGCCAGAAATTGGCGCCTAAGCGCCAGTCTCGATACAAGAACTGTCAAGTTTTTAACAACGTTTGAGCGGTTATTTTGACGGAGTGAGCGGTTATTGGACATTCTAGAAGACTGGCAGTTGTTCCTTGATAATATGACATGTGATACATTACATTTGGATGCTCCAAAACGGTTTTAATCGCGAAGAGGTGCGATCCAAAGTGAAGAGGTGAGAAGAACTGGACACGGTTTCTGGCGCCTAGGCGCCAGACAGACCTTTTAGAAGATTCATTGAATGTGGACATGTTTTAAAGAGGTGACTCAAGGCAACCCTTAAAGCCTATAAATAGGAGTCCATTTCTTCATAAAAACGTGCCCCCATTGTAACCCCTTTCACTTATCCACTTTAGGATCTCTCATCCTTAGAGAGAGAAATAGAGAGAGAAATTTAGGGCCACTTTTGTTTTAGTTTAGAGAGTTTATTTTTAAGTTGTTGCATGCGGAGTTCATTACCGTTGTGGAGTCGGTAGGAATCGAGAAGATGCAGTAGAAGGAATATTTGAGATAAGTATTTTATTTTTGATTCAAAGTTTATTTATTATGTTTTGTTGTTTATATTCAATGTGTTCTTAGTAGTTAGTTTACTTTCTTCCTTCAATTATGAAAAGATAAATAAGATAATATAAGATTCAATGGAGAATTGAAATTCAAAATATTTTCAAAACATTATGATGATATTAATACCTCATCTTACTTTACTTTTTAAATTGGCCATTTAAATTATTAAAATCCGTTGAAGAGTTTTGAGACCTAGAAGGAGAAGAACTCTTAACTTGTAAATGTCACATGAATCCTTGGGTAGTCGAAGGCCATGTGCGAAGTTATTCGAGGTGAAGTTCAAATAAATAGGAAGATAAGATTTAAAGGGTGTAGAATTGATAAGTTTTTAGAGTGACAGACTAAATTCTTATAATTTGATTTATAGATTAGGAAAGGGTCACTAGTAGGGCCGACCATAGCCACCCTTGGACATCTAGTAGTGAGAGTCTAGATTAACCCATTCTACTTAACAATACATCCGGACCTGATACGTAAATTAGCCGATGTTCTTTGCGCACTGGATCGAAGGGTAAAGAATAGGAATGCTTCTATTTGGCACAATACCATAAATCAAATTCTCCAACTAATATTAAATTATCTTAAAAGTCTTAGATTAATTGAAGGGAAGAAAGTTGTTTGATTTATATAGTTTTCACAAAATCATTTTCTTATTTTTGTTTTCTTTATCTGCATCTAGTAAATAAAAGTAATTTATAGTTAGATTAAAAAACAAAAAGATTTTTGAAAAAAAATATTTAAAAATTTATTACCATATTTTTTCGCCGTGGGATCGATACTGGGGTCTTTGTTTCAAAGCCCTATATTACTTAAAACGATACGTATACTTGCATAGTACCCAAAAAGTATATAAAATATTTCCTTTTTAAATTTTATTTTGATATATAAACATATATTTAAAAAAGTATTAAACATTAACGGCCTAGCATTAAGTAGCAATAAAGATTTATTTAATGTTATTGCCGTAATTAAAATTTGGTACACATCTATATAGCATGTGTTGACCTCATTTTTGATGAGGTCTTCTCTTCCCTCTTTAGTGTTTAGGATCTAGCCTTAGGCTTTTCCTTTGACTATCTTAGAGGAATAGAATTGGGACCCATCCCTTAGAAATTTGAACCACTTCTTGCCTCCCTGCAAGCCCCACAAGCTTGATTGTAGACCCCTAATCACCTAGAGGGTTGAAATCAAATGTGAAGGTTTAAAGGATGAGTTCCCTATACGACTCTTTGGCCTTAGGACCACCCTGAGTGGCTTGGTCTGGTGAGAGTTGACTTACACACTCACCACACTCACAACACTCACAATCTACACTCTCACACACACAATCCAAATCCTAAAACCACACCCATACCCAACTTGACTCCTTGATTCATGTAGGTAATTCATATGGATGGACCTTAACCCCAATGCCCCTGGTTAAGAGGGTTAGGAACAATATAGTGAATACCTAAAATGAGTCCTCCCATGGCTCATATAGGCTTAACATGGCTTCATGGCTCAATCAAAGTGATTCCATTCCACTCAAATTTGATCAATCTTCACTCTTCCAAAATTTCAATTTTTGACCCCGGGGACCCTACACCTACCAAACCTACTAAAAGCTCTTAGAAATGCCCAAAGCCTCCAAAATTTCCAAATCACCCAAAATTCCCCAAAATTAACCTTGAAAATTTCCTCACCAATCAAATTGATCATCCATAGCAAAAAATACCAAAAATTCCAAGAATACCCCCCCAATACCCTCCAAATACCCAAAATGCCCCTCTTAGCCAAAAAATCCAAAAATTCAGAAAATTCCCAGAAAATTCCAGAAAATCCCAAATATTCCCAATTTCATTTGGTCCAACTACACCATGGATCAATTTTGTCAATTTACCCCACTTTTACCAAAACCCCCAATTTAGCCCATTTTTAACCCAAGTGAACCCAATGTCAAACCAAATCTACCCAATTGACCCCAATTTTGGTCCAATTCAATTCTAAACTTCAATTTAATATCCACAATATCAATTGAGACCAAATCCAAGTCTAATTTGATTAACATTTGAATCCAAGCTCACTTTTGACCTTAAAGCCGATTTGGACCCATGACGCATACTTAGCCCAGAGCCAAACCAATTCGACTCAATTGACCCCAAATCTTTTCTAAACCTTCCCTAACATCCCCACAAACAAAAAAATAACATAATTTGCCCAAAATTTAGACCCAAACCCCACTCAAATTCAACCCAAAACCAAAAAGTCCAATTTTGACCTAAACCCAAACCTAACCCAAATAAGCCCAAGCCCCAAAACCAAAACCCAACCAAAGTTAAAACCTCTTTGAAACACTCCCATAAAAATTTCCCAACATTAATTTTACATCAATTTCAACCCTAGCCCAACATTGGACCATGTTAGCCCAATTTGACCTACATTGGCCCATTTACCAAATGAATCCAAATTCAACCCAATTCAATTCCAAACCACCTCAAATTTGCTTCAAATCATTCAAGACACATCCTTAAACTAAACTCAACATTTATTTGGCATGGCCCTTTGCAAAATTTTTTATCTAAAAGCCCATTGCTATACATGAAGGCCCACTCCCTTAAACCTTCCTAAAAGCCCATTTCCACCAAATTCAAAAGCCCAAATCAATCTAAAGCCCACATGACACTTTCCCTCATCACAGATTTAATTTAAAATCATTCCTAAAGTCCAAATTTGTCAATTAAACAATTCCAAATCAAGCCTCATAACAATTTCCATCAAAATGCCAAAATTCACAAAATCCTTTTTTATGAAATTGACCAAGCTCTTGCCGAAGCCATAGGTGAGCGAAAGGCAAGTCATGTACGAAGCCATATGAAGCCATGGGATGTTTGACATGTGACCATACCCAAAGTAGCAAAAGGATGGCCCCCTTTCTTAAACCTTCATTAAGCTTTTTAACCCCTTCCATGTTACACACTAAACCATGATTAGCCGCATCACTTTAGATGGGGACTTCACCACCCCTTTCTAGGCGATGCAAATGATCCTCTCTCGGCCCAGAATCGAGCCATGGGGAGGTGAACCTAACCCAAAATCAAGGCTTGGATAAAATCGAGCCAAAATGGCCTCTCCCCGTGCCATTTTAATCCAAGCCATTTACACATGGCAAAGCTCGGTTACTGCACAAACCTCCAGCCACGACCCGCTTTGAACTTGAGGGTGACCCATACTGCTGGCCGGCCCGCTTGGATCGCCGGAAAACACCATGGGCGAAACCTTGGGAGGAGCCAAATTTTGGAATTCCACCTTGCTTGAGTTGCCCCACTCCAAATGGCCATTGCATCTGTTCTTCTCCTCACCGAGAGCAGGTGATCCCAACCATTAAACCCCACAGGGAGGCCCTCCGGCCTCTCCTATTTAAACACCCCCTCCTCTAGGCCAAGGGAGGTGCTTGAACCAAACCTTACGAAACCTGCCAAAATCATCCCGGACCACTCTCTACACATAGAGAACTTGATCCCCACTGAAATCCCTCTGCCATTTCCTCTCTTTGAGCTCGATTTCGGAGTTGAAATCCAAGCCCGAAAACAAGACACTTCACCACGGTGAGTCGATCTTCGAAATGATTGACTCTACACCTTCACCGAGACCATGAGGAGAAGTTTCCCGGCAAAAGCCCCCTCACCGAGCCGGCCATTGCTTCCGGCCTCTAAGCTTTGTGATCGGGCTTGTTCGAAATCATACCTAGATAATTCATCGGAGCCGAGGGACTTCATGCGGAGCTTGCTTGGACCCGATCGAAAGTGACACAACCCTCAGATTGAAGCTTCACTTCTCTGAGCAAAGGTATGGACTCACTCTTCCTCCCGAGCGTACAGAGATTCTCCATATAGTTTGAGTTAATTTCAATGCATGTTTACCGTATGGATGTGTTCGTCTCTTCAAGACGAATTCATAGAGCATAAGAACACATAAATCAGTTGAGAATCGAGTGAGAAATTAGGGTTAGAAGGTCTACGGTCACGGGTTCGCACCAGTCGTAGACGATGACTGGGAGCCATTGGATCGCGCGTGTATCGGATGGACAGCTAGGATTGCGTCGGACCAGAACATGTTACGTGAAAGGCGAGTCCCGGGACGGCTGACTCAGATGGCGGCGCCCAATCACAGCGCGACACGCACCCCCTTCGGAGCTGCCGAGGTTGACGAGGCGCCGCGTGGATAAGTAGATAAATAGGCTATTTTCTATTTATTTAATTACTAAAACTTCAAAAATTCATAACTTTTTGTAGAAAAATCCTAAAAACAAAATAAAAATACCCTCTTCCTCAGTGAACAGAGGAGAATCATGTGGAAAAGAAATCAAGTAATTTCATTAAGTATTTTATTTTTAATGATTTATTTACTCTCTGCATTGTTTTAATTCTCCATTTGCATAGGCAATTCATCATGGCATGAGACCATAGGGCTTTTGAAGCCTCCGAACTTGGGAACATTCCACGAATTTTCCAAGGTCGAGAGGCCATCCTATGAGAAATTATTGATTTTTCAAGTTCATGTTACTGTTTTGAGTATTTTAATTCCAATAATTAGCATGTTGAGAAATAAATTCTAGGAAAATTTGGTGATGTTTCTTGTGACCAGAGGGACCTAGGAAAAATAAGTTTTGAGTTAATTCACATTAAACAATCCTAATTGGCCTAAACACCCAAAATTGAACGTTAATTAATTAGGGTTAACCATTCATTAAATTAACTTAAAAATAATTCTCCACTGTCCTCTAGGGATAGGAGAACACCACATAAAAATTTGAAACCAATTGGACTTGATTAATCCTACCAAATGGGTTGATTAAGCCTTTTAAGCAAAATGGGTAAAATTAAACTTTAAAAATTTATAACTCACAAAATACTTTTAAAAAATTCACAAAAATGGTTTTGGAGCTTCTCTCATATCAGAGGAAATTAGGAAAATTAAAATTGCAATTTTCTAAAAAAGTTGATTTTTATCATTATTTTAATATTTTTAATAATTAAAAAATAATAAAAATCATCAAAATATTAAAAAAATCATCAAAATGTCACATTTTGAATTCTAATCATTTAGGAACAAACCAAATATTTTTTTTAAGTCCCTAGGGTAGGATATTGAATTTTAAAGGCTTAATGTAATTTTTAATATTAAAAAATGTATTTTCCAACCTTTTCACTTAAATAATTCTAATAAATCGAAGAAAAATCAGAAAAATATAAAATTTGTTTCTCTGAACTCCTTGAGATTAGAGAGATTTAGTAAAAATATAAAATCAATTTTTCAACTTTAATTTTATTTTAAAATTAATTAATATTCCAAAACTCAAAATAATTCTAATAAATAAAATATAATTTAAAAAATCACCAAAATTGGTCCAAATGGTCCTCTGGTCATTAAGAATATCCCAGAATTTTCTTAAGGACAAAAACATTTCCTTGGTCATGTTATTGAATTTTCCTTGAAAATCCCTATTTTCCATTAAAAATAATTACATAAATAAATTAAATACAGAAAAATAACATTTTCTCCTCTAATGTCTTAATTGACATGTAAGTGAGGTCACATAAAAATTTTAATTTCATTTGAGCTTAATTTAGTGAGTTATAAAATTATTAAGCTTGGAGGGCAAAATGGTAATTAAAATTTTCAACCTTTAATTAAAATTTTAGGATTAATCAAAAAGGGGAGGGTAAAATATTTGATTTAAACTGATTTTGGATGATTGAAACTTAAATGGTTAAGGGTAAGAACCCACCAATCATTTTAAGAATAATTAAAGTAAACCTTAATTAATTAATTAATCAAATTTGGAAGATTAATGGAAAATTAAAATTATTAAAGTAGGGATATTATTTAAGAAGATATTTATTCTTTAATTTAAAAATCTCTAAATAAATCACTTCAATAATACTTAAAAAGAAAATTAAAAGAATAATCTCAATTAAATTAAAATTGAAATTAAACTAAAATTAAATTGAAATTTAAGTTAAATTAAGTTAAATTAAAATTAAATTAAATTAAAATTAAATTAAAAAAAAAATCAAATTAAATTAAATTAAAATTAAATTAAAATTAAATTAAATTGAAATTAAAATAAATAAAAATAAAATTAAATTGAATTAAATTAAAAAATAAATTTAAATTAAAAAAAATTAAATTAAATTGAATTAAATTAAAATCAAATTGAAATTAAATTAAATCAAATTAAATTAAATTAAATTAAAATTAAATTAAATTAAGTTGAATTAAATTAAATTAAATTAAAATCATTTAATAACAAACCTAGAGGTATTGAAAAGATGTTTAAGACTCGTCTTAAGCACTTCCTCAATATGATATGATGTTTATAAGAACAATTGAACTTAATTGGTCTTTGATGAAGAAAATCATCCTTAAACTAAAATACAAGAACCTAGACGTCATAGGAGATGACTAGTTATAGGATTAGGACTTTGGTAGACAACCAAAACCTTTCCCTTAGCTTTACCTAGGTAATTGTTGAAATATTTAAATGCCTTAACATGTGTTTTAAGTGCAGCTTGGGATGACGGGAAGACCCTCCAGGTACGCTTTTATTTTATTGCAATTTACTGTACTTTTCTTGCATGATAAACAATTGTTGCATGAAAAGCAAAACTTTTAGGATAGTTCGTGAACTGAAACCAAAACTAAATTAAAAGTCATTACAAGATAAAAATTATTGCCACATCATTCCAAAATATAAAACAACTCAAAATTTAATTACAAACCTTACACAAAACTACAATTGCAACTAAATTAAAACGTCTCGTTGAATGATCGGGAATACCTCAGATGACGTAACCCACGTGTTCCTGACGGGATTTCCCACGATCTAAATGAAGGTGTGGAACTCATTCTGTTGAGTTTAGCAAATTCATCTGTACTAAGTGAATTCGATGAAAATAATGGTGCCGGGATGACGGAACCGTGGGATCTTAATCGGTTCTGTTTAATCAACCTTAAGATTTGTTTTAATTAAAATATTAAAAACACTTGGATTTTAAGATTTTCTCTAAACCAAAACACTTCTCTCATCTCCTGATTTTCACATTGTTGACCTCATTTTTGATGAGGTCTTCTCTTTCCTCTTTAGTACTTAGGATCTAGCCTTAGGCTTTTCCTTTGACTATCTTAGAGGACTAGAAGTGGAACCCACCACTTAGAAATTCAAGCCACTTCTAAACTCCCTGAAAACTCCACAAACTTGATTGTAAACCCCTAATCACCTAGAGGGTTGAAATCAAATGTGGAAGTTTAAAGGATGAGTTCTCATAGGACTCTTTGGCCTTAGGGCGCCTACAGGTGGCTTGGTCTTGTGAAGGGCTGACTTACACACACACTACACTTATACACTACACTTTCACACACCTCCTAAAACCACACCTATACCCAACTTGACCTCCTGACTCATGAAGGTTTTCACATGGATGGTCCTTAACCCCTAAGCCCTTAGGCAAGAGGGTTAGGAACAACATAGTGAATGCCTCGAATGAGTCCTCTCATGGCTCATATAGGCTTAACATGGCTTCATGGCCCAACCAAAATGGTTCTATTCCACTTACATTTACCCAATCTTCAATTTTCCAAATTTTCAATTTTTAACCCCGGAGACCATACACCCGCCTAGCCTACCCAAACCCTTGAAATTACCTAAATTTTTCAAAAAAATCCCCAAAACACCCAAAATTTCTCAAGACCAATCCCAAACATTCCCACATTACTCAAATTGATCATTCATAGCCAAAAATACCAAAAATTCCAAAAATACCCCCAATACCCTCCAAATACCCAAAATGCCCCTCTTGACCCAAAAATCCAAAAATTCAGAAAATTCTCAGAAAATTCCAAGAAATCCCAAATATTCCCAATTCCATTTTGTTCAACTACACCATAGGCTAATTTTGTCAATTTATCCCACTTTTGTCAAAATCCCCAATTTGACCCATTTTAACCCAAAATGAATCCAAAGTCAAACCAAACCTACCAAATTGACCTAAATTCTGGTCCAATTCAATTCTAAACTTCCATTAAACATCTCCAACACCAATCTAGACCAAATTTAAGTCCAATTTGATTGGCATTTGAATCCAATTTCACTTTGGACCTTAAAGCCCGATTGGACCTATGACCCAAACTTAGCCCAAACTAACCCAATTCAACTCCAATTAACCCCAAACCTTTTCTAAACCTTCCTTAACATCCCCACAAACAAAAAACTAACATGATTTACCCAAAATTTAGACCCAAACGCCACTCAAATTTAACCCAAAGCTAAAAGGCCCAATTTTGACATAAACCCAAACCTAACCCAAATAGGCCCAAACCCCAAAATCAAAACCCAACCAAAGTCAAAACCTCTTTGAAACACTCCCATAAATATTTCACAACATTAATTTTACATAAATTTCAACCCTAGCCCAACATTGGCCCAAATTAGCCCAATTTAACCTACATTGGCCCATGTACCAAATGAACCCAAATCCAATCCAATTCAAGCCCAAACCACCTCAAATTTATTCCAAATCACTCATGAAACATCCCTAAACCAAACCCAACAATTATTTGGCCCAAGCCTTTACCAAACTTTCATCCTAAAGTCCATATTAAAATCCAAAAGCCCACTTTCCTAAACCATTTTAAAAGCCCATCTTCACTAAATTTTAAAGGCCCAAAATTCATACAAAGCCCATATGACACTCTTCTTCATCATGATTTCAATTAAAACCACCCCAAAAGTTCCAATCAAATATAAATTTATTCTAAATCAAGCTTCATGTTAACCTCTCATACATTTATCAAAAATGCCAAAATCCATTTTCATACAAGTAAGCGAGCTATGTGGCAAGCCATAGGCAAGCCATGAAGCCATGCATGAGCCACATGGAAGCCATGAAAGCCCCTTTACATGTCACCATGCTATCTTGGGCAAATGGAGGAGGTCCTTTCCATATTCCCTTAAGGTGATTAAACATTTCCATGTCTCCACTAAACCATGTTTAATCCTAATTGTACTTGGATTGTGACTTGACCCCACTAATCAAGCTGAGCCAAATCACTTTCTCTTCGGCCTAAACCAAGTCTTGGGTGGTGCACCTAGCCCAAAAGGATGGGTTGACCCAAATCGAAGCCAAAATGGCCTCTCCCCATACCATTTTAATCCAAGCCCTTTACACATGTCCATGGCGATTGACCGCACGAACCTCGAGCCACGACCCACTGGACACGAGGGTGACCCATGCTGCTGGCCAGTTGCACAGGTTGCGGAAAATGCCATGGCCAAGACATTGGAAGGAGCCAAGCATTGAAATTCTCCCTTGCTTGAGTTGCCCCATGCCCGATGGCCATTTCGATTGTTCTTCCCTTGCCAGAGCGGTGATCCCGGTCCCTAACTCCCCTTGGGAGGCCCTCGAGCCTCTCTGATTTAAACCCCACCTCTCTCGGCCATGGAAGAGGTGCTTGAACCAACCTTAAGGAAACTACTGCCAAAATCATTCCGGACCACTCTCCACACATAGAGAATTTGATTCCCACGTTGCATTCCGGCCCGATTCCCTCAAGGTGAGCTCGATTTTGAGTTCGAATTTCGACATAAAAACCGGGACACTTCTTCACGGTGAGCCAATCCCCAAATTGATTGGTCCTACACCTTCACCGGACTAAGAGAAGAAGTTCACCAGCAAAAGCCCCCTCACCGGGCCGGCCATTGCTTCCGGCCTCCAAGCTTTGTGATCGGGCTTGGTCGAAATCATACAGACAATTCACCGAGCCGAGGAACTTCATGCGGAGCTTGCTTGGACCCGATCGAAGGTGACACAACTCTCAGATCGAAGCTTCACTTCTCTGAGCAAAGGTATGGACTCACTCTTCTTCCGGAGCTTACAGAGATTCTCTATTTAATTTGAGTCAATTTCAATACATTTTTATCGTATGGATGTGTTCGTCTCCTCAAGAGAAATCCATAGAGCAGAAGAACATGAAAATCTGTTGAGAATCTAGTGAGAAATTAGGGTTAGAAGGTTGATAGTTACGGGTGCACACCAGTCGTAGACGATGACTGGGAGCCGTCGAATCAAGCGTGTATCGAGCGGACGGTCTGGATTGTGTCGGACAGCGCGATGGTACGTGAACCGCGGGTCCCTTGAGCGCTGAGTCGGATGGTGGCGCCGAATTAGAAGACGACACGCGGCGTTTCGGAGATGCCTAGGTTGAGCTGGCGCCGCGTGGATATGTAGGAAATTAGGGTATTTTTTATTTATTTAATTCCCTAAACTTCAAAAATGTATAACTTTGTGTAGGAAAATCAGAAAAATAAAATAAAAATACCCTCTTGCTCAGTGAACAGAGGAGAATAATGTGGAAAAGAAATCATTTAATTTCATTAAGTATTTGATTTTTAATAATTTATTTACTCTCTACACATTTTTAATTCTCCATGCATGTATATAATTCACCATGGCATGAGACCATAGGGCTTTTGAAGCCTCTGAATTTGGGAACATTCCCTGAATTTTCCAAAGTCGAGCCACCCTATGAAGAGTTGTTAATTTTTCAATTCTAGGTTACTATTTTGAGTATTTTAATTCTAATAATTAGCATGTTGTGAAATAAATTCTAGAAAAATTTGG
This sequence comes from Papilionanthe hookeriana x Papilionanthe teres, assembly GCA_022702705.1. Classification (NCBI taxonomy): domain Eukaryota; kingdom Viridiplantae; phylum Streptophyta; class Magnoliopsida; order Asparagales; family Orchidaceae; genus Papilionanthe; species Papilionanthe hookeriana x Papilionanthe teres. The sequence goes on along the minus strand of CM040438.1, from coordinate 4,700,082 downwards.
TGATGTTTCTTATGACCAGAGGACCCAAGGAAAAATGGTTTTTGAGTTAACTCACTTGTAATAACCCTAATTGGCTTAAAAATCCAAAATGGAGCTTTAATTAATTAGAGCTAATCATACATCAAATTGACTTGAAATCAATTCTCCACTGACCTTTTGGATCAAAGGAACCCACCATAAAAGTTTGAAGTCAATTGGACTTGGTTAGCCCTATCAAATGGGTTGATTAAGCCATTTAGCCCAACTTAAACTTTAAAAATTCATAACTTTCAAAATCCTTTTCAAAAATTCACCAAATTGGTTTTGGAGCCTCTCTAATATCAGAGGAATTTAAGAAAATTAAAATTGCAATTTTCCAAAGAAAAGTTGATTTTTTGCATTATTTTAATAATTTTAATAATTAAAAAATAATAAAAATCACAAAAATAATAAAATTCACCAAAATGTCACATTTTGAATTTAAATCACTTAGGAACAAACCCCATATTTTTCTTAAGTCTCTATGATGAGATATTAAATTTTACAGCCCTAAGGTAATTTTAAAATTAAAACAATGTATTTTCTAGCATTTCCACTAAAATAATTCTAATAAATCAAAGAAAAATCAGAAAATTATAAAAATTGGTTCTCTGGTTTCCTTGGTATCAGAGAGATTTTTGAAAAATATAAAATTCATTTTTCAACCTTTATTTTATCTTTAAATTAATTAATACTCCAAAACTCAAAATAATTATAATAAAAATAATATAATTCAAAAAATCACCAAAATTGGTCCAAGTGATCCTCTGGTCATTAGGAATGTCCCATAATTTTCTTAACGATAGAAACTTTCCGTTCGTCATGTTATTAAATTTTCCTTGAAAATGCTTATTTTTCACAAAAAATAATTATATAAATAAATTAAATACAGAAAAATCACACTTTCTCCTCTAATGTCTTGATTGACATATGAGTGAAGTTACATAAAAATTTCAAATTCATTTAAGCTCAATTTAGTGAGTTATGGACTTAGTAATCATAAAGGGCAAAATGGTAATTAAAATTTTAACCTATAATTAAAGATTTTAGGTTTAATTAAAAGGGTGGGTAAAATATTTGATATTAAGTTGATTTTGGATGTTTGAAACTTAGGTATTTAAAGGGGTACCAAATAATTTGAAAGTAATCAAAATAAACCTTAATTAAATAATTAATTAAATTTGGAAGAATAATGAAAAATTAGAATTATTAAAATAGGGATATTATTAGGAAGAAATTTATTCTTTAATCTAAGAATCCCTAAATTAATCACCTCGATAATATTCAATTCCTAATTAAAATGATAATCCAAATTCAAAACTTAAAATGCTTAATCATTAAATTAAATTAAAATTAAAACATTTAAATTAAATTCTTTTAAAATTTCAATTAAATTATTACTTATAACAATTAAAATTAAATCATCCCTAAAGCATAAAAAATAAAATATTAAATTAAAATTAAAAGAAAAATAATAAAATTAAATTAAAATTAAAATTAAATTAAAATTAAAAAAATAAAACCAAAATTAAAATTTAAATTAAATTAAATAAAATTAAATTAAATCACATTAAATTAAATTAAATTAAAAAATATTAAATTAAATTAAATTAAATAAAAAAAAATCAAGTTAAAATAAAATTAAAATTAAAATTAAATAAATAAAATTAAATTAAAATTAAAACTAAACCAAACCAAATTAAATTAAAATTAAATTAAATTAAATTGAATTGAACATAACATCACTTAAGACATAAAGAATTCAAAAATAAATCTAAAACAACTTGAACACTAATCCAAACTTAAACCCATTAATTAAAATTAAGTCGAATCACAAATCACTTGAACATCGATTTGCCCTCAAAAGCTCTTGTTGTCATAACTCCTAAATGGAGTGTTAAGTGGATTATTACTTCACTCATAAGATATTAAAATGTCCTAGTTCACAGAGCAAGATAACAAAACTTGAACTCCTGGATAAATGATTCATTGTATAATTAAATTCTCTTGGACTTAAAATAATCCTAAAAGTATTGAAAAGATGTTTAAGATTCGTCTTAAGCACTTCCTCAGTACGATAGAATGTTTATAAGAACAACTGAACTTAATTGTTCTTTGATGAAGAAAATCATTTTCAAACCAAAACATAAGAACCTAGACGTCATAGGAGATGACTAGCTATATGATTAGGAACTTGGTAAAAAACCATAACCCTTCCCTTAGCTTTTCCTAGGAACTTTCTTTAAATGCTTAAATATTCTAAATTGTGTTTAAGTGTAGCCTGGGATGACGGGAAGACCCTCCTGGTACGCTTTTATTTTATTGCAATTTACCTTCTTGCAATTTACTTTATTGCTAATGCACTTACCTTTCTTGCATGATAAGCAACTGTTGCATGAAAACCCACACCTTTAGGATAGTCCCTAAAACTGAAACCAAAACTAAATTAAAAGTCATTACAAGATAAAATTCATCGCCACAACATTTCAAAATATAAAACAACTCAAAATTTAATCACAAACAGAACACAAAACTACATTTATAACTAACTTGTTGGATGATCAGGAATACCTCGGATGATGTAACCTACGTGTTGCTATCGGGATTTCCCACGGCCTAAATGAAACTGTGGAACTCATTTAGTTGAGTTTAGCAAATTCATCTGGACTAAGTGAATCCGATAAAAATAACGATGCCACAAGGATGGAACCGTGGGATCTTAACCGGTGTTGTTATAATCAACTTTAAAATTAGTTTTAATTAAAACATAAAAAACACTTGGACTTTAAGATTTCTAAAACCAAACTTCTCTCTTCTCTTTTGATTACAATCTTCTAAAACTAAACCCTCTGCAAAAACAAGGAGCTCGGAGCATGGTGGGCAGCACAGCCATCGTCATCAGCAAAACCTGAGTCTACTTCAGCAAAACTTTCCTAGAATTAAACAACAAAGCCATAGGATTTCGAGGTAGTTCGCCTAGTGCAACGTAAATCCTTAACCTTCTGTTAGGCATTTGCATTGCAAATTAATCCCTAACCAGTCTTAGGATTCCGAGGTAGTCGTCCGATATGACATAAACCCTCACATCTTCGAGGCTATTTGTATGATTTTATCATACAAATATAAGTCCAAATTAATTAAAATTGGCAAGATTGAAATATCAAATAATATTAGGATTTTCTTAAATCCGAGCCAAACAATAGGATAGTCGAGAAATTACCGAAGTTCGCTTCGAATCTATAATTTCTCCTACCTTTCTTCCTTTGAATTCCCAAAACAAAATGTTCCAAATTTGATCCATTCCCTATTGAAATTCTAAAATTCAATCCCTTGAAAACTTAAACATTGAAATTCTTGAGAGCAGAACTACTGATTATTATCGAGAGTTTTATTAGGTGATTCTCGTCACTTAAGATGTAATTAACTATAGGGGCTTGCCCTTATAGGGAATTTTAAGAACCTGAGTAATATAAACCTCGTTTAATGTTTTCATATTAAACGGGGAAACTTGTCGGCTTATAAAATTGGTTCGCAGACCAAACGGATGTCACAAATCTTCTAGTTTATTTAATCGAGCCCCATCACCAAACAGTGTGTCTACTCTTCGGGATAGATACACGGTTTGTGATGCGGTGCTCGTGTATACAAACTATCTGGGATGTGAGGTCGGTTTGATTTCATATCTTAAAATTATTTTCAAAAATCAAATACTACTTTTCAAATTATTTATTGAAATTAAATTAAAAATCCGCCGACAACTTCTGTTAGGTGACCCCCTTTTTAAAATAATACACATAACCCAAAAATAAGCCGTACAATTTCTGGCGACTCCGCTGGGGAAAATTCCACTCTCCATATTTAATCAGATAGTTCTGCTTTCAAAAAAATCTGTAGCGTATCCATGTCCCTAGTGGATCAAACTACCCTTCTTTCCGTTGGAATACTATGTTCATTTCTACCTTGAATGAGTATAACCACCATTCTCTCAGATTTAGGAGCCACTGTTTAGACACCCCTAAACAGAGAGGTTCCGAGATCCTTTTACCTCATTTCTAAGGTGTGGTGGGCCCCCAATAGGTATTAGTTTAGGAGCGGTCTTACGGGTCGAGAAGTTTCTAAAAGACTTTTTTTTCCAGTTCCTAATCAATTCCTTTTACCATTCCTACAGCTCTCCTTCTTTTAATAATTCTCCTTCCTAACGAACAAATCTTTTCAAAAAATAATTATCTAAATAAATTTTCTTTTAATACCACAAATTCACTAAGATAAACGGAAATGTGTTTGGACTCTTTATTTTTCGTCATAAATTTTACAACAAGAGGAAGCACGATTCGGGGACTAACACTTGGAATCTGCCCTGTAGAAATGGAAGCCCCAAAACTGATCTTCTCCTTCGTCAACCGGCTCGGACTCCGTCGTGTTCGAGGACGAACCGCACGATAATGGAATCATTCGATTCGGACAAGGATTCGGGGACACCGACATCAAAATCCCCGACTTCACTCTCTTTTCACTCACAAGCAAATTACCGAAGCTGAGAAGCCGTTGATTGAGTTTAACCTCAAGTCAACTCATGAATTCCCTCCTCTACAAAAGATTCCAACTGAGAGGAGCATCGTTGTTCGCAGAAGGACTGTTGTTGCTACCCCCACTGGTCTAGTTGTCTCTGCACCTACCCCGGCTTCGCGCGTACTAAAGGGGAAGGAAATTCGAACCGTGATGAACTTGTTGCCGTGGAGGGTACGGATCTTCCTGTAAAACCTTCGTTTTTGAAATCGGGTCCAGCTCAAGAATTCCATCACCGACACGAACTCGGAGGAGGAACGAAGTAGAAGGATTGCTAGAGAAGCCAGAGCTGCTGAAGTTGCTTTCCTGGAGGAAATCCCAGAACTGCCCGAGTATACACCGCTGCCTGAATACATACCACTTTTGGGAGGAAGTAGGTTCCATCCCCTTTCCGCCACAGATGATAAGGAAAATGTCTGCAAGATTGCTTCTGCATTGCTTCAGCCCGCATATTACAACGACGGCCGTAAGAAAAGGGCTAGAATTACGTCATTTACTCGACTGCAAACCCTGATAGAAAAGTTAGCAAAGAAAGAAAAATGCCCTGTGTCAGAGATTTTAAGAAGGATAGGGCGGGTTCCAGCCAAGTCCCGTCTTGGGCCGCGAGTAGAACCTGCTATCGTTGCGGAAAAGCCAAATAAGAGAATGAAAGCTAGTCCATCTGTCATTGTTTCGGGACTACAAATTAGGGAGGACACCACCTTCCAGCATTTGGCTGACAGACCATCCGGTCCTAGACCTTCTGCTGCTAGAAGGATGGTATGGCGTCCCACTACCAGAAAATTAAGATTAAAACAACAACATGAGAAGGAAAGTCTCATCAGGAGACTTGAGCCCGAAGAAAGTGCTAACGCAGTAAAGGGGACTCATGAGAAGGAAACCCGACAGTTATCACATGACAACTGCAAGGATGTACAGAAAAGACAACTAGAAGATGCTATGGAGAAGCTAAGAACTGATATTAGGCGATTAGCAAGAGAAAGAGAAGAAAAATTCGGAGATGAAGTCGACTCGTCAGAGTTCATGGATGATGAATATGCAGAAATTAACATGGTTGAAACACGAGCTTCGTCAGCTTCACAAAGTGCTCCTGCAGCCGCAGAAAGAGAGGAGCCGGAAGTAATGAGGATATAGCTTCAAGAGAAAGATGATACGATCGCCCAAATGGAAAAAAGGATGGAAGAGATGGCTGCAGCCCTAGCCACTCTCCAGAGTCAGGTTCAACCCCAAAGAGAAACACCCCCAGAAGTTATTCACATTGTAGACGGAGGAAAGGAGATTACATCCGTCAACGGGGATGATCAATTAAAAAAGGATGCAACACAAAGCATGATTCCAGAAAAGGATATCAAGAGCATGGTGGAACAGCAGGTGCGAGAAGCCTTGGCATAATCAAAAAGCGGGACATCCATTCGGACGGGAAGACCTTACCTTGAAGAATTCGACGCTGTTCGATATCCAAAAGGCTTCGTACCACCTCTGTTCAAGACATTTGATGGAACCAGAAACTCTCGGCAGCATGTTGCACATTTTCGTGCCAGTTGTTGCAATGCCGGCGGAAGTGATGCTTTACTCTTCCGACAAATTGTCAGCAGCCTGTCAGGGATCGCCTTTGATTGGTATGCGGAATTACTGAACAGTTCGGTGAAGACATTTTCGGAATTAGAGAATCTCTTCATCGAGCGATTTACTGGAGCTCAGCACCACATCACTATAGGTGATTTAGTGGTAGAGAAGCAGAAGCCGAATGAAACTTTGGTGGACTACATACTTCGATGGAGGAACCTAAGTATGAAGTGTGAGCCACAGCTACAAGAACAGCATGTAGTCGGCATTTTACTAAAGAGAATTCATGGTCCGATAGCACTTCTCCTCATAGGATTTACTATTAAGACTTTCGAGAAGTTGTTAAGCAAGGCCAGAAGCTTGCAAGAGGAGGCGAAGAAATTAAGTTTCACTGACAAAACAAACAAACAGAAGCCCGTGAAAACATTTGAAAAGAAGTCCGGGATCGTCGCAGCAGTCGATAAAGGAAAGCAGCCAATACAAATACCACCAGAACGGCCGCAGCAAACTCAACAGAATTACCAGCAACCTCGACCCAGCTATCAGTCATCTCAACAGTATGAACAACCGCCTCGTCCACAATGTACGTTAAGGGAGCTTCGAGCGAGGAGTATCGGTTCAAGAATGAGGCAGTGCCGAACATGTTCTGCAGTCTGATGAAGACTCCAGATTTCCAACTGCCAGAGCCTAAGAAACCAGAAGAAGTCGACAAGAAAGGTGATCCCAACTTTAGCCCTTACCACCGGATGCTTGGACACAAGATAGAAGATTGTATTACCTTCAAAAGTTGGCTCAACAACAATCTTCGGAAAGGGAATATAACGATCCCGAAGGAATACATGAAGGAACCCCAGAAAGGAGGTTCCGTCAATGTTATCTTGGCAGATTTCATTGTTCCGATAGATCCCTATTCGACTGATGATGGATGGACTACCACCTGGACAATGTCTTCGAAGAAGATTTTGGATCACATCCAAACCACTTCGGTGCGAGCCTCAATTCAGAGTTTTGAAACCTGTCAAGTCGGCATTATCACTTGCGATAGAAGAACTACCTCAACAAGAGACGATTAAAGAAAAGAAGAAAATTGATGAAGAAGAGAAGACCGAGGCTCCTGAGGCTAGACTAGGGGCTGCCTATCCTAGGATAGTTGTTTCTGATTCGGGGGAGAGATCCCTCGAACCTCTGACTCTGTATGATTATCTGCTCACTCCGGTGGGATCTTATAATGATAAGGGTTATGGCGTTGGCTACGTTTTGACTGTTTCTAACGATTACATAACTAGCGACAACCAAACTAATCCGGATATCGATTCCGATACAAGTGAAAATTCTTAAATCATACACAATCTCGACGATCATAATGACAAACAAGACATCCACGAAGGAGGCTATGAGAGTTCAACAAGCAGTGAATCTATTTGCGAGTTTCAGAGTTAGAGCCTTCAGACTCTGAAGCTAATCCAGAAGAACCTGTCATTCCGATTAAGGAGGAGACACCAGCAAACTCAATACCAGATTCGGAAGAAATCACAGAAGTCAACTTAAGAAGTGGAAGAGTTCTACCTCCGAGAATGGGTCCAAATGACAAAGGAAAGCAGGCGGTTATTCAGGAAGAACCAACCCCGGCAGAAGAAATACCCATTCGGGAAGAAATCGAGACACATGGAAATAAAGTGGATTACAACGTGCTAGCCCATCTTAGGAAACTACCGGCCAAACTGAGCATCTACGACGCTCTCATCTTATCAAAGGAGATGAGAGAAGCTCCGATCGGGGCCTTACTTGATCCGGAAATTTGCTTAGCTCAAATGACCGGAGATTCCTTAGATGAGGTTTGCTCGTTAAAGGAACGACGAGGTGTTACCTTCACGGACAATGACCTACTACTTGGGACGACGAGACCACAATCGACCGTTGTACATTTCAGTTACAATTGGGAAGTTTACACTCTCCAGAGTATTAGTGGATCCAGGAGAATCAATCAATATAATGAATCTTCGAACGCTAGCATACTTGGAAATTGATGCTCGCGAGCTCGAAGTGGACAAAATGTTCTTAAGAGGATTCAACCAGAAAGGAGAAAGAGCCCTCGGATCAATAACACTGCTAATGAAGACCGGTGACTTAGCAAAGACAACCGCGAAATTTCACGTAATCGATTCGGAATCGTCATTCAACGCTCTCGTCGGGCCGACCATGGATACATGAGAACCGGATGGTACCATCATCTCTACATCAGTGCATCAAATACTACGATGGAGGGGAACAGTGCATCAAAGGTGACTTACAACCGTTCTCCGTACATGAAATTGGAATCCATGAAGATGTAGCTTATTATGCACCGCCGAAGAAAACAATCTTTTCCAGAGATACTATAATGAATGAAGCAAAGAAAGTTCGGGATGACGAAGAACCTGAAGTTCTAGTCCAACAGTCACTCACCACTCCCTTATGGCGAGATGGTGAAGGTTTCTCCACAACTCGCATCCGAGGTCGAGGCCAGGGACGAGGTCATGGCAGAGACGTTAAGACAGATTGGACAGAGGAAACCAGCCATCAATGTTGATTGGGAAGATAGTTCTGAAGAAGAAAAAGATATCAAGCAAGAAGCAGCGACAATAAGTCGGAAGAAGCCGCAATTCAAGATCTCTCTCAAAGATGAGAAGAACGAAGAATACAAATCGATGTACGAGAAGATTAACCACTATGTACATACTATGACCCTGACCCCGATACATTCTAATAAGATCGAGGGTATGGTGGTCAAAGAGATACGTAGCGGCGGTGCAAAGCCCATCAAATTCTACCGTAGTGCTCCTTCCTCCAAAACTGAAAATAATTTACAATTTGAAGATGCTACTTCACCAGAATTAATGGAATTACCTTTTGAGTGGTACTCTCCTTGTGTTCAAAATTTAATTCAGCGTGGTTTCTTACCTCGACAATGGACAAAAGGCCAATCATAACATTTTGAAAAATTATGGAATAACTCCGGTCGTCCACCCAATTCAAAACATGGTCTCGGATTCGGCACAGTAGGATCAGTTGATGATACTAAATTTTGCTTGGTTGTCACTTGCGAGTCTAATGAAAACTGCATGGAAACTACAAAAGAATTTGAAGATTTACAAATTGGAAACGCTCCACCAGAGTTCGAAGAAGAGATCAAATCTACAATAGATGAGTTAACGGAAGTTAACTTAGGTACTAGAGAAGAGCCTAGACCTACCTTTGTTAGTTCCTTACTCAAAAAAGAAGACTCCAAAGAAATAATCAAGTTATTAATGGAAATTAAAGACTGTTTTGCTTGGAACTATGATGAGATGCCAGGATTAGCTCCAGAGGTCGTAGTCCATAAGCTAGGAGTGGATCCTACTTCTATCCCAATCAGACAAGGTCCCAGAAGAATGCTTCTAGAATTCGAACAACAAGTCATAGCTGAAGTTAAAAAGCTAATAGATGCTAAATTTGTCCGTGAAGAACAATACCTGACTTGGTTAGCCATTGTGGTACCGGTTAGGAAGAAGAATGGTCAGATCCGAATTTGTGTGGATTTCAGAGATTTAAACAAGGTATGTCCAAAAGATGAATTCCCTCTACCGACCCCAGAATTAATGATCGACATTGCTTCAACACATGAAATATTCTCATTCATGGATGGATCTTCAGGATACAACTAGATAAAAATGGCTCCAGAAGATGAATAACTTACAGCATTCAGAACACCGATCAGAGTATATTGCTATACAGTGATGTCATTCGGAATGAAGAACGCAGGAGCAACATACCAGAGAGCGATGATAAGAATTTTTGATGATCTCATTCACAATCAAGTCGAATGCTATGTGGATGATGTGGTCATCAAAAGCAAAGTAAAGGAAAACCACCTGTATAACTTGAGAATTGTTTTCGAACGATTAAGACAATTTAACCTTAAGATGAATCCCTTAAAATGCGCCTTCGGCGTCACCTCCGAGAAATTCTTAGTATTCGTTGTCCGACATCGTGGAATTGAAATCCACCCGGAAAAGATTAAAGCTATCTTAGAAATGCCGCCTCCCAGAACCTTAAAACAACTAAAATCTTTTCAAGGGAAGCTAGCATATCTTCGACGCTTTATCTCGAACTTGTCAGGTAGGTGTCAGCCTTTCTCGACAATAGTTTAATAGGACGCCAAATTTATTTGGGAAGAGAAATGCCAGAAGGCCTTTGAGGAAATTAAACAATATTTAATGACACCTCCTGTCTTAGCAGCCCCAGTCTCAAGTAGACCGCTGATACTTTATACCACGGCTTTAGACGACTCTCTCGAAGCCCTGTTAGCCTGTGTCAATGATGAGGGTAAAGAAAATGCTCTTTACTACCTAAGCCGTCGTTTACTTCGACGAAATAAAGTATCCCACAATTGAAAAGCATTGTTTGGCCCTGATCTTCGCCGCTCAAAAGCTCAGGCACTACATGCTTTCTCATAAGGTCAACTTGATCTCGAAATTTAATCCATTGCAATACTTGATGATCCGTCCAACGCTTTCCGGCAGACTTGTCAGGTGGTCAATGATATTATTGCAATTCGATATAACTTTCGTGCCTCTTCGTGCTGTAAAGGGACAAGTCCTAGCAGACTTCCTCGCAGCACACCCTTTACCGGCAGAATCACCTCTCAATGACGACTTGCCAGATGAACAAATAATGAGCTTAGAAGACCCTGATGATCGACGTTGGGAATTATATTTCGACGGAGCATCTTCAGCACACAAACACGAAGAATCGCAAGTGAAAGTGCCCGGTAAGGCAGGAATCAGACTAATCTTTATAACACCGGAGCGGGGGATTTTAAGATACTCCTACCACTTGACAGAACCATGTACAAACAACGAAGCAGAATACGAAGCTCTCGTAACAGGATTGGAATTAGCTATTTAAATGGGGATAACAAACATCAACATCTACGGGGATTCGCAGTTAATCATTCAACAGATCGCCAGACAGTACAGAATTTTAAAGCCAAGACTCTAGCAATACTTCCAGTATGCCATACAGTTGTTGGAACAGATTCCGAATGTGACGATCTACAAAATTCCCGAAAAGAAAACGCTTTAGCAGATGCGTTAGCCCGCCTCGCAAAAGAATTTGCTCGCTTGCAAGATGAATCGGTTGAAGTGTCGGTTCGAGGACGACGAGTCCTATCACGACTCGACATACGGACAATACACAAATCGAAAAAGAAAAAAATCGGTTGCAGCGAGTGACGGAAAACACGGAAGATTGGCGACGACCATTAATGAACTACCCGCAAACAGGAAAACTACCGGACGATAGGTTGTTATCCCATCGGATCAAGAAAAGAACTCGTCCTACGCATTAATAAACAACATGTTATACGGAAGGTCTTTCGATCAAATGTGGCTAAGGTGCCTAAGCGGGTCCGAGGCCCGTGAAATTGTTAAAGAGGTGCATTCGGGACTCTATGGCGCCCACCGGTCGGGTCCGAAGATGAAAATGAAAATTAAAAGACTAGGGTACTACTGGCCCTCGATGATGACCGACTGCATGAAAATCGCCAAGAGCTGTCACCAATGCCAAGTGCACGGAGTGGTTCTACACCAACCTCTAAATGTGCTACATCCGACAATTGTGTCATGGCCATTTGAATGTTGGGGCACAAATATAGTAGGTCCAATAGAACCACCGTCTTCAAAAGGACATCGCTTCATTCTTGCGGCTACATATTACTTTTCCAAGTAGACAGAGGCAGTTCCACTAAGAGAAGTGAAAGCACACCACGTGCTACAGTTTTTCAAGAACCAAGTTGTCTACCGTTTTGGAGTGCCGTGCAGGATCATCTCAGATAATGGATCGAGCATTCGAAGCACGCAAATCAACAATTTTGTCGGGAGACACGGAATCGACCGGCGTTATTCAACAATTTACTATCCAAGAGCAAACGGCTCGGTCGAGGCTTTTAATAAAACTCTCGTTCAAATTTTAAAGAAAACTTTGGACGATAATAAGAGAAATTGGCACGAGAAGTTATTAGAAGCCTTATGGGCCTACCGAACAACCTTCGTAACTCCTACTCGAAGCTTCACCTTACGTTCTAGTGTATGGGTCCGAGGCGAGTGTTACCCTTAGAGGTCCAGGCTTCCTTCACTCGAATTGCGAGTTGCAAATAAAATCACGACAGAAGAGAATGCCAAATTACGACTAGAGGAATTAGAAAGCCTGAAAGGTAAAAGACTTGCAGCGCAGCAGAATTTAGAACTATACCAAGCTAAGATGGTTCAAGCCCATGACAGACTGGTCCGCCTAAGAACCTTCAAAGATGGTGACTTAGTTCTCGTTCTCAAGAGACCTATTCTTGCACACCGCAAGATAGGAGGAAAATTTGAACCCACTTGGGAAGGACCATTTGTGGTTGAAGCGAGTATACTCGGGAGGCTCCTACCGGCTAAGTGAATTGCCAAGGAGAACGACATATGCTTCCGATCAACGGACGATACTTGAAGAAGTATTACGCTACCTGATGTTTCAAAGGAATGAATTCTTCATCCCTAGAAGCACGGGCGAAGTAATCAATTATGACTGGGTCCGAACCCAAAAATAATAAAAAATGTGCTAAAATAAATAAAATCATGATAATAAAATTTTCCTTGTTCTCTCTTCCAAATCAAAATCTTTTTCCCGATCTTTTCCCACTTCATTCCTGTTGAATTTAAAAAAAAAATACAAAAGAAAACTCTGTCTCTAATAAACATTTTCTTAATGTTCTTGTTCTTAGTACAGCCCCTGATCCTTTTCCTTGTCTTTTCGCAGGGAAATGTCGAGCGGGCGGTTGGTCCTGAACTTTAGAAATAGTGTAATCTTTGCACTCGACGAAAAGAGGGTGAAAGATGGAGCGATAATAGAGATTAACTCAGACTTTGCACCAGCAGGCCTGCAATACGAGGAAGGTGATCGGGTCCCGGTTGACCGAGAGGAACCGCCGACCGGACAAGAATGAAAGTGGGTGGCCCAAGCCACCAACCCGAGCAGAAGAAAAGGAAAACAAACACTGAGGAGGACAAGAGAATCAAGTCTGTAGTCGCTACAGCAAAGGGCAGGCTTGTCAGCGCCGCGCCCACAGAGATTCAGGAAGTACGAAGAGCTACTCTTACAGCAACGCAGCGAAGAAATAAAAATCGCCGTATCCGCAAGATGTTAACTAAACTAGCAGCGGACCAGCGCGACGAGGCAGTCGCTACTACCAATGCATATACTTCAAGGATACCGGTTCGCCAGGAACCTGAAGAAAGGAGTTCAGCTCCGAGGATAACAGAAGAGGCTAGAGAAATCTCAAGAAGATCAAAAGAAGGAAGGCTACCACACCACCAGATAAAGCCACCAGTAATGCATGACCTTGTTGCAGAAGCAACCCCGGAGGATGTCCCGACGGAGACCATCCCCGAGGAGCCGAGGTATGCAGGAGAACGCGAAGGGATTGAGCCATATATCCCACAGTACGTCACTAGACCTCGCCATTTCCAGATTATTCTAGAATATGAGCTAGAAAGAATGCAGAATGTCGAGAAGCAAACTTTTGAATACTTCGAGAGAATTAGAGGCAGGAGGATCAATATACTAGAAGGCCTCGAGCTACATACAAATGTGTTCTCAGAATACGAACAACAACAAATTGTGGACTGCATCCGGGATTTGAAAAGAATGGGTCGAGCAGGCCGCCTAAGAGAAAACACTTACTCGGAACCCCGGAGATGGATGCCAGGGAAAGGAAGAATTACCATACAATGTGGATGCTGCTACAACTTCGCAGAAGACAGGAAGGGAAACCCACCGGGAATACACCGTCATGGCAAGGTAGATCCAATGCCATTGGTCATCAAAAGGATGGTAAAGAGAATGATAACATGGAGGGTACTGCCGGCGGATTGCATACCCAACAGTTGCATCATTAACATTTACAAGCAGGGTGACTGCATACCCCCGCACATAGATCACCACGACTTTGTCAGACCTTTCTGCACAGTTTCTTTTCTGAATGAGTGTAATATCATGTTCGGATCTGACCTCCGGATAGCAGGCCCAAGTGAGTTCCGAGGGCCAATAAAGATACCATTACCGGTAGGTTCCGTCATGATACTAAAGGGCAACAGAGCAGATGTCACTAAACATTGCATACCAGGAGTACCAATGAAGCGGATCTCAGTTACTTTCAGAAGGATGGATGACAGGAAAGCACCTTACCACTTCCAGCCAGACCCGGAGCTAGAGAGCCTCCGGCCTTACGAGCTGTGAGTTACATGGAAAATATCACACCTCAAACGTACATCCATACGACATCCTTGCCAAGGATGGCTTGGAAGGTGATGTTATTGACCATGCACCTCACTAGTCAGACATGGATTTTTGACAGATGCCTTTTTGGATGGATCCACAAAGATCATACATAGTCCGTTTTGAGTCTACATGGATTGTATGAGATGTATTCCAGATCGATTTGTATGATGTATCTTCGACATGATTGGAATGAAAGTGACCATGTCACATTTTGGCCTTCACCTCTTTTGTGGAAATTGACTGGGAAAAGCCATTAAAGTTAAATGAACTTCAAACAAAGAACAGAAAAGAAATAAAAAGAATAAAAGAAAACTTTTCTTAAAAATCTAAAAATAATGATAAACGCCAAATTCACATGAACATTAAATGAACGATAAGGCAAATTTGAATTGTTAAAGGACAAACAAAATGAACACAAATTTTAAATCAAATCTCAATCAAATTTCAAATTCAATCTTCCAGATCTCAAATCAAATCTCAATCAAATTTCAAATTCAATCTTCCAGATCTCAAATCAAATCTCAATCAAATTTCAATCTCAATCTTCCAGATCTCAAAATTACAAAAAAATCAAACTTTTGGGGTTGAGGATTTTACATCCGAGACTGCATTGCTTTAGGTTCTTTCCCTATCGCAATGAAATACATCAAAATCAAACTTTTGGGGTTGAGGATTTTACATCTGAGACTCGCATTGCTTTAGGTTCTTTCCCTATCGCAATGAAATACATCAAAATCAAACTTTTGGGGTTAAGGATTTTACATCTGAGAGTGCATTGCTTTAGGTTCTTTCCCTATCGTAATGAAATACATCAAAGTCAAACTTTTGGGGTTGAGGATTTTACTTCCGAGACTGCATTGCTTTAGGATTCTTTCCCTATCGCAATGAAATACATCAAAAAATCAAACTTTTGGGGTTGAGGTTTTTACATCCGAGACTGCATTGCTTTAGGTTCTTTCCCTATCGCAATAAAATACATCAAAGTTAAACTTTTAGGGTTGAGGATTTTACATCCGAGACTGCATTGCTTTAGGTTCTTTCCCTATCGCAATAAAATACATCAAAATCAAACTTTTGGGGTTGAGGAATTTTACATCCGAGACTGCATTGCTTTAGATTCTTTTCTATCGCAATGAAATACATCAAAATCAAATTCTTGGGGTTAAGAATTTTACATCCGAGACTGCATTGCTTTAGGATTCTTTCCCTATTGCAATGAAATACATCAAAATCAAATTCTTGGGGTTGAGGATTTTACATCCGAGACTGCATTGCTTTAGGATTCTTTCCCTACTGCAATGAAACACAACAAAATCAAACTCTTGAGGTTAAGGATCTTACATCCAATACCGCATTACTCTGAGATCTCTCCTCATTATAATGATTCAATCCAATCAATTCAATTTTCTGTTGAGGTTGAAGATGTTACATCTAAAACCACAAAATTCCAATTTTCATTTCAAGTTCAAATCCCTTCAAATTAATTTTGACAAACTTCAATCTAAATTGAAACTCAAACTAAAATTTGAGCTCACACATCAAAACTTAAACTGAAACAAAATGAAATCTAAATCGAAACTCCCCCAGATCATGCGATTTGGGATTCACCTCCTTTTCCTTTCCCCAGCGAGAGTTCAGGAATCTCCAGTCTCAGAGATATTCTTGACATTCCACAGCGGAAATTCTTTAATTTCGTCCTAAGTTTGTCACTTGGACATCTGTGTTGGTTTTGTTGATCTTTTCAGTCAACGCCAATACACGCGGTGTGCTTCGTTAGCACACCACACCTATTGGGGGTCCATTTGTTGACCTCATTTTTGATGAGGTCTTCTCTTTCCTCTTTAGTACTTAGGATCTAGCCTTAGGCTTTTCCTTTGACTATCTTAGAGGACTAGAAGTGGAACCCACCACTTAGAAATTCAAGCCACTTCTAAACTCCCTGTAAACTCCATAAACTTGATTGTAAACCCCTAATCACCTAGAGGGTTGAAATCAAATGTGGAAGTTTAAAGGATGAGTTCCTATAGGACTCTTTGGCCTTAGGACTGCCCTGGGTGGCTTGGTCTGGTGAAGGGCTGACTTACACACACACTACACTTATACACTACACTTTCACACACCTCCTAAAACCACACCTATACCCAACTTGACCTCCTGACTCATGAAGGTGATTCACATGGATGGTCCTTAACCCCTAAGCCCTTGGCTGAGAGGGTTAGGAACAACATAGTGAATGCCTCAAATGAGTCCTCTCATGGCTCATATAGGCTTAACATGGCTTCATGGCCCAACCAAAATGGTTCCATTCCACTTATATTTACTCAATCTTCAATTTTCCAAATTTTCAATTTTTAACCCCGGGGACCCTACACCCGTCTAGCCTACCCAAACCTTTGAAATTACCCAAATTTTTCAAAAAAATCTCCAAATCACCCAAAATTCCTCAAGACCAATCCCAAACATTCCCACATTACTCAAATTGATCATTCATAGCCAAAAATACCAAAAATTCCAAAAATACCCCCAATACCCTCCAAATCCCAAAATGCCCCTCTTGACCCAAAAATCCAAAAATTCAGAAAATTCTCAGAAAATTCTAGAAAATCCCAAATATTCCCAATTCCATTTTGTTCAACTACACTATGGGCCAATTTTGTCAATTTACTGCACTTTTACCAAAATCCCCAATTTGACCCATTTTAACCCAAAATGAACCCAATGTCAAACCAAACCTACCCAATTGACCCAAATTCTGGTCTAATTCAATTCTAAACTTCAATTCAACATCCCCAACACTAATCTAGACCAAATCCAAGTCCAATTTGATTGGAATTTGAATCAAATTTCACTTTGGACCTTAAAGCCCAATTTGGACCCATGACCCAAACTTAGCCCAAACTAACCCAATTCAACTCCAATTAACCCCAAACCTTTTCTAAACCTTCCTCAACATCCCCACAAACAAAACACTAACATTATTTACCCAAAATTTAGACCCAACCCCAACTCAAATTCAACCCAAAGCTAAAAGGCTTAATTTTGACCTAAACCCAAACCTAACCCAAATAAGCCCAAATCCCAAAATCAAAACCCAACCAAAGTCAAAACCTCTTTGAAACACTCCCATAAACATTTCCATACATTAATTTTACATCAATTTCAACCCTAGCCCAACATTGGCCCAAATTAGCCCAATTTGACCTACATTGGCCCATGTACCAAATGAACCCAAATCCAACCCAATTCAAGCCCAAACCACCTCAAATTTATTCCAAATCACTCATGAAACATCCCTAAACCAAACCCAAAAATTATTTGACCCAAGCCTTTCCCAAACTTTCATCCTAAAGTCCATTTTAAAATCCAAAAGCCCACTTCCCTAAACCATTTTAAAAGCCCATCTTCACTAAATTTTAAAGGCCTAAAATTCATACAAAGCCTATATGACACTCTTCTTCATCATGATTTCAATTAAAGCCATCCCTAAAGTTCCAATCAAATATAAATTTATTCTAAATCAAGCTTCATGTTAACCTCTCATACATTTATCAAAAATGCCAAAATCCATTTTCATACAAGTAAGCCAAGCTATGTGCAAGCCATAGGCAATCCATGAAGCCATGCATGAGCCACATGGAAGCCATGAAAGCCCCTTTACATGTCACCATGATATCTTGGGAAAATGGAGGAGGTCCTTTCCATATTCCCTTAAGGTGATTAACCATTTCCATGTCTTCCCTAAACCATGTTTAATCCTAATTGTACTTGGATTGTGACTTGACCCCACTAATCAATCTGAGCCAAATCACTTTCTCTTCAGCCTAAACCAACTCTTGGGTGGTGCACCTAGCCTAAAAGGATGGGTTGACCCAAATCAAGCTAAAATAGCCTCTCCCCCATACCATTTTAATCCAAGCCCTTTACACATGTCCATGGCCAATTGACTGCACAAACCTCCAGCCCTGACCCACCTGGACCTGAGGGTGACCCATGCCTGCCGGCCAGCCGCCTGGGTCGCCGAAAAACGCCATGGCCGAGACATTGGAAGGAGCCAAGCATTGAAATTCTCCCTTGTTGAGTTGCCCCATGCCCAGTGGCCATTTCAACTGTTCTTCCCTTGCCAAGAGCAGCTGATCCCAGTCCCTAACTCCCCCTGGGAGTCCCTCCAGCCTCTCCAATTTAAACCCCACCTCTCTCGGCCATGGAAGAGGTGCTGGACCAACCTTAAGGAAACTCTGCCAAAATCATTCCAGACCACTCTCCACACATAGCGCATTTGATTCCCACTGGATTCCAGCCCCAATTCCCTCCAGCTGAGCTCAATTTTGAGTTCAAATTTCAGCATAAAAACCAGGACACTTCTTCACAGTGAGCCAATCCCCAAAATGATTGGTCCTACACCTTCACCAGACCAAGAGAAGAAGTTTACCAGCAAAAGCCCCCTCACCAGGACAGTCATTGCTTCTAGCCTCCAAGCTTTGTGATCGGGCTTGGTCGAAATCATACCTAGACAATTCACCAGGCCAAAGGACTTCATCTGGAGCTTGCTTGGACCCAATCGAAGGTGACACAACTCTCAGATCGAAGCTTCACTTGTCTGAGCAAAGGTATGGACTCACTCTTCTTCTTGAGCTTACAGAGATTCTCTATTTAATTTGAGTCAATTTCAATACATGTTTACCGTATGGATGTGTTCTTCTCCTCAAGACGAATCCATAGAGCATAAGAACATGAAAATTCGTTGAGAATCGAGTGAGAAATTAGGGTTAGAAGGTTGATGGTCACGGGTGCACACCAGTCGTAGACGATGACTGGGAGCCGTCAGATCAAGCGTGTATCCAGCAGACGGTCTGGATTGAGCCGGACAGCGCGATGCTACGTGAACTGCGGGGCCCTGGAGCGCTGAGTTGGATGGCGGAGCAGAATCAGAAGATGACACGCAGCGTTTTGGAGATGCCTAGGTTGAGTTGGCGCCGCGTGGATAAGTAGGAAATTAGGGTATTTTTGATTTATTTAATTCCCTAAACTTCAAAAATGCATAACTTTGTGTAGGAAAATCAGAAAAATAAAATAAAAATATTCTCTTGCTCAGTGAACAGAGGAGAATAATGTGGAGAAGAAATCATTTAATTTCATTGAGTATTTGATTTTTAATAATTTATTTACTCTCTGCACATTTTTAATTCTCCATGCATGTATACAATTCACCATGGCATGAGACCATAGGGCTTTTGAAGCCTCTGAATTTGGGAACATTCCCTGAATTTTCCAAAGTCAGAGGCCACCCCTATGAAGAGTTATTGATTTTTCAATTCTAGGTTACTATTCCGAGTATTTTAATTCTAATAATTAGCATGTTGTGAAATAAATTCTAGAAAAATTTGGTGATGTTTCTTATGACCGGAGGACCCTAGGAAAAATGGTTTTTGAGTTAACTCACTTGTAATAACCCTAATTGGCTTAAACACCCAAAATGGAGCTTTAATTAATTAGAGCTAATCATACATCAAATTGACTTGAAATCAATTCTCTACTGACCTTTAGGATCAGAGGAACCCACCATAAAAGTTTGAAGTCAATTGGACTTGGTTAGCCCTATCAAATGGGGTGATTAAGCCATTTAGCCAAACTTAAACTTTAAAAATTCATAACTTTCAAAATCCTTTTCAAAAATTCACCAAATTGGTTTTGGAGCCTCTCTGATATCAAAGGAATTTATGAAAATTAAAATTGCAATTTTCCAAAAAAGTTGATTTTTTGCATTATTTTAATATTTTTAATAATTAAAAAATAATAAAAATCACAAAAATAATAAAATTCACCAAAATGTCACATTTTGAATTTTAATCACTTGGGAACAAACCCCATATTTTTCTTAAGTCTCTATGATGAGATATTAAATTTTAAAGCCCTAAGGTAATTGTAAAATTAAAAAAAAATATTTTCTAGCATTTCCACTAAAATAGTTGTAATAAATCAAATAAAAATTAGTTCTCTGGTTTCCTTGGTATCAGAGTGATTTTTTGAAAAATATAAAATTCATTTTTTAACCTTTATTTTATCTTTATATTAATTAATACTCCAAAACTCAAAATAATTATAATAAAAATAATATAATTCAAAAAATCACCAAAATCGGTCCACGTGATCCTCTAGTGATTAGGAATGTCCCATAATTTTCTTAAGGATAGAAACTTTTCCTTGGTCATGTTATTAAATTTTCCTTGAAAATTCTTATTTTTCACCAAAAATAATTATATAAATAAATTAAATACAGAAAAATCACACTTTCTCCTCTAATGTCTTGATTGACATATGAGTGAAGTTACATAAAAATTTCAAATTCATTTAAGCTCAATTTAGTGAGTTATGGACTTAGTAATCATAAAGGGCAAAATGGTAATTAAAATTTTAACCTATAATTAAAAATTTTAGGTTTAATTAAAAGGGTGGGTAAAATATTTGATATTAAATTAATTTTGGATTATTGAAACTTAGCTAATTAAAGGGTAGAAACCTACCAAATAATTTGAAAATAATCAAAATAAACCTTAATTAAATAATTAATTAAATTTGGAAGAATAATGAAAAATTAGAATTATTAAAATAGGGATATTATTAGGAAGAAATTTATTCTTTAATCTAAGAATCCCTAAATTAATCACCTCAATAATATTCAATTCCTAATTAAAATGATAATCCAAATTCAAAACTTAAAATGCTTAATCATTAAATTAAATTAAAATTAAAACATTTAAATAAAATTCTTTTAAAATTTCAATAAAATTAATACTATAACAATTAAAATTAAATCATCCCTAAAGCATAAAAAATAAAATATTAAATTAAAATTAAAAGAAAAATAATAAAATTAAATTATAATTTAAATTAAATTAAAATTTAAAAAATAAAACCAAAATTTAAATTTAAATTAAAATTTAAATTAAATTAAATTAAATTAAATTAAATTAAATCACATTAAATTAAATTAAATTAAAACATATTAAATTAAATTAAATTAAATAAAAATAATAAAATCAAGTTAAAATAAAATTAAAATTAAATTAAAATTAAAACTAAACCAAACCAAATTAAATTAAAATTAAATTAAATTAAATTGAATTGAATATAACATCACTTAAGACATAAAGAATTCAAAAATAAATCTAAAACAACTTGAACACTATTCCAAACTTAAACCAATTAATTAAAATTAAGTCGAATCACAAATCACTTGAACATCGATTTGCCCTCAAAAGCTCTTGTTGTCATAACTCCTAAATGGAGTGTTAAGTGGAGTATTACTTCACTCATAGGATATTCAAATGTCCTAGTTCACTGAGCAAGATAACAAAACTTGAACTCCTAGATAATTGATTCATTGTATAATTAAATTCTCTTGGACTTAAAATAAACCTAAAAGTATTGAAAAGATGTTTAAGATTCGTCTTAAGCACTTCCTCAGTACGATAGGACGTTTATAAGAACAACTGAACTTAATTGTTCTTTGATGAAGAAAATCGTCCTCAAACCAAAACACAAGAACCTAGACGTCATAGGAGATGACTAGCTATAGGATTAGGAACTTGGTAGAAAACCATAACCCTTCCCTTAGCTTTTCCTAGGAACTTTCTTTAAATGCTTAAATATTCTAAATTGTGTTTAAGTGTAGCCTGGGATGACGGGAAGACCCTCCAGGTACGCTTTTATTTTATTGCAATTTACCTTCTTGCAATTTACTTTATTGCAAATGCACTTACTTTTCTTGCATGATAAGCAACTGTTGCATGAAAACCCACACCTTTAGGATAGTCATTAAAACTAAAAACAAAACTAAATTAAAAGTCATTACAAGATAAAATTCATCGCCACAACATTTCAAAATATAAAACAACTCAAAATTTAATCACAAACAGAACACAAAACTACAATTATAACTAAATTAAAACGTCTTGTTGGATGATCGGGAATACCTCGGATGACGTAACCAACGCATTGCTAACGGGGTTTCCCACAGTTTAAATGAAAGTGTGGAACTCATTTAGTTGAGTTTAGCAAATTCATCTGGACTAAATGAATCCGATAAAAATAATGATGCCGGAAGGATGGAACCGTGGGATCTTAACCGGTGTTGTTATAATCAACTTTAAAATTTGTTTTAATTAAAACATAAAAAACACTTGGACTTTAAGATTTCTAAAACCAAACTTCTCTCTTCTCTTTTGATTACAATCTTCTAAAACTAAACCCTCTGCAAAAATAAGGAGCTCGGAGCATGGTGGGCAGCACGACCATCGTCATCAGCAAAACCTGAGTCTACTTCAGCAAAACTTTTCTAGAATTAAACAACAAAGCCATAGGATTTCGAGGTAGTTTGCCTAGTGCAACATAAATCCTCAAACTTTTGTTAGGCATTTGCATTGCAAATTAAGCCCTAACCAGTCTTAGGATTCCTAGGTAGTCGTCCGATACGACATAAACCCTCACATCTTCGAGGCTATTTATATGATTTTATCATACAAATATAAGTCCAAATTAATTAAAATTGGCAAGATTGAAATATCAAATAATATTAGGATTTTCTTAAATCCGAGCCAAACAATAGGATAGTCGGGAAATTACCGAAGTTCGCTTCGAATCTATAATTTCTCCTACCTTTCTTCCTTTGAATTCCAAAAACAAAATGTTCCAAATTTGATCCATTCCCTATTGAAATTCTAAAATTCAATCCCTTGAAAACTTAAACTTTGAAATTCTTGAGAGCAGAACTACTGATTATTATCGAGAGTTTTCTTAGGTGATTCTCGTCACTTAAGATGTAATTAACTATAGGGGCTTGCCCTTATAGGGAATTTTAAGAACCCGAGTAATATAAACCCTGTTTAATGTTTTCATATTAAGCAGGGGAACTTGTTGGCTTATAAAATTGGTTCGCAGACCAAACGGATGTCACAAATCTTCTAGATCATTTAATCGAGCCCCATCACCAAACAGTGTGTCTACTCTTCGGGATAGATACATGGTTTGTGATGCGGTGCTCGTGTATACAAACTATCTGGGATGTGAGGTCGGTTTGATTTCATATCTTAAAATTATTTTCACAAATCAAATACTACTTTCAAATTATTTATTTAAATTAAATTAAAAATCCGTCGATAACTTCTGTTAGGCGACCCCCTTTTTAAAATAATACACATAACCCAAAAATAAGCCATACAAACATAACGATCCTAAAGGAATACATGAAAGAACCCAGAAAGGAGGTTCTGTCAATGTTATTTCAATGGATCCCATTGTTCCAATAGACCCTTATACGACCGATGATGGATGGAGTACCGCTTGGACGAAGTCATTGAAGAAAATTTTGGATCGCATCCAAACCGCTTCGGCGCATGCTTCAATTCAGAGTTTGAAACCTGTCAAGCCTGCGCTATCGCTTGCAGTTGAAGAACCGCCCCAAGAAGAAAAGATCATAGAAAAGAAGGAGATCAAAGAAGAAGAAAAGACCGAGGCTCCCAAGGCTAGACTAGGGGCTGCTTATCCTAGGATGGTTGTTTCCGATTCGGGGGAAAAATTCCTCAAACCTCTGATTCTGTATGATTATTTGCTCGCTACGGTGGGATCCTATAATGATAAGAGTTATGACGTTGGCTACGTTTTAACTGTTTCTAACGATTACGTAACTAACGACAAAAAATGTAATCCGGATCTCGATTCCGATACAAAAAACAATTCTTAAATCATACACAACCTCGACAATCACGATGACAAAGAAGACATTCATCAAGAAGGCTACGAAAGTTCAACAAGCAATGAATCTATTTGTGAGTTCCAAGGAACTCCAATCACAATAGAGTTAGAGCTTTCAGATTCTGAAGTGACTCCAGAAGAACCTGTCATGTCGATTCAAAAGGGGACAGCAGTAAACTCAGTACCAGATTCAGAAGAAATCACAGAAGTCAAATTAAGGAGCAGAAGGGTTCTACCTCCAAGAATGGATCCAAAAGACAAAGGAAAGCAGGCGGTTGTTCAGGAAGAATCAACCCCAGCAGAAGAATTGCCCATTCGGGAAGAAACTAAGACACATGATAACAAAGTGGACTATAACCTGCTAGCCCATCTTAGGAAATTACTAGCCAAACTGAGCATCTACGACGCTCTCACCTTATCAAAAGAGATGAGGGAAGCTCTGATTAAGGCCTTACTTGATCCAGAGATTTGTTTAGCTCAGATGGCCGGAGATTCCTTAGAAGAGGTTTGCTCGTTAAAGGAACAGTGAGGTGTTACCTTCACGGACAGTGATCTACTACTTGGGACAGCCGATCACAACCTACCGTTGTACATTTCAGTCACAATCGGAAAGTTTACGCTCTCTAGAGTATTGGTGGATCCAGGAGCGTTAATAAACATAATGAATCTTCAGACGCTAGCATACTTAGAAATTGATGCTCGCGAGCTTGAAGCGGACAAGATGTTACTAAGAGGATTCAACCAGAAAGGAGAAAGAGCCCTTGGATCAATAACACTGTTGATGAAGACTGGTGACTTAGCAAAGACAACCGTAAAATTCCACATAATTGACTCTGAGACATCGTTCAACGCTTTACTGGGCCAGCCGTGGATCCATGAAAATCGGATGGTACCATCGTCTCTGCATCAGTGCATAAAATACTACGAAAGAGGAGAACAGTGCATTAAAGGTGATTTGCAACCTTTCTCCGTACATGAGATTGGAATCCATGAAGATGCAGCTTATTACGCACCTCTGAAGAATACAATCTTCTCAAGAAACACTATGCCAAATGAGGCAAAAGAAATTCTAGACAATGTAGAACCTGAAGTTCTAGTCCAACAGTCACTCACCACTCCCTTACGGCGAGATGGTGAAGGTTTCTCCAGAACTCGCATCCGAGGTCGAGGCCGGGGACAAGGTCATGGAAGAGACACTGCGAAAGTTGGACAGAAAAATCCGATGATCAACGTTGATTGGGAGAACAGCTCAGAGGAAGAAGAGGAAGTCAAGAAAGAAGCAGCTACAATAAACCGGAAGAAACCACAATTCAAGATTTCTCTCGAAGATGAGAAGAACGAAGAATACAAATCAATGTATGAGAAAATTAACCACTATGTACACACTATGACCCTAACCCCGATCCAGTCTAATAAGATCGAGGGTATGGTGGTCAAAGAAGTACATAGCAGCGGTGCAAAGCCAATCAAATTTTACCGTGACACTTCTTCTTCCAATACTGAAAACGATGTACAATTTGAAGATGTCAATTCTTTCGAATTAATGGAATTACCTTTTGAGTGGTACTCTCCCTGTGTTCAAAATTTAATTCAGCGTGGTGTGTTACCTCGACAATGGACAAAAGGCCGATCACAACACTTCCAAAAATTATGGAATAATGCAGGTCGGCCTCCCAATTCAAAACATGGTCTCGGATTCGGCACAGTAGGTTTAGTTGACGATACGGAATTTTTTTTGTTGTCACTTGCGAACCTAATGAAGACTGCTTGGAAACTACAGAAGAGCTTGAAGATCTGCAAATTGGAGACGTTCCACCAGAGTTCGAAGAAGAAATCAAATCTACAATAGATGAGTTAATGGAAGTTAACTTAGGTACTAGCGAAAAGCCTAGACCAACCTTAGTTAGCTCCTTACTCAATAAAGAAGATTCCAAGGAAATGATCGAGCTATTAATGGAATTCAAGGACTATTTTGCTTGGAGTTACGATGAAATGCCAGGATTAGCTCCAGAAGTTGCATTTCACAGGCTAGGAGTGGATCCTACTTTCGTTCCAGTCAGACAAGCTTTCAGAAGAATGCGTTTGGAAATTGAACAACAAGTAATAGCTGAAGTTAAGAAGCTAATCGACGCCAAATTTGTCTGTGAAGAACAATACCCTACTTGGCTAGCCAATGTGGTACCAGTCAGGAAGAAGAATGGTCAGATCAGAATCTATGTGGATTTCAGAGACTTGAAAAAAGCATGTCCGAAGGATGAATTTCTACTACCAATTCTAGAGTTAATGATCTACATCGCTTCGACACATGAAATATTCTCTTTCATGGATGGATCTTCAGGATACAACCAGATAAAGATGGCACCAGAAGACGAAAAGCTCACGGCATTCAGAACACCAATCAGAGTGTATTGCTACATAGTAATGCCATTCGGACTAAAGAACGCAGGAGCAACATACCAAAGAGCAATGACAAAGATTTTTGATAATCTCATTCATAACCAAGTCGAGTGCTACGTGGACGATGTGGTCATCAACAGCAAACTGAAGGAAGACCACCTGTATGATTTGAGAATTGTCTTCGAGCGACTAAGGTAATACAACCTTATGATGAATCCCTTAAAATGCGCCTTCGGCGTTACCTCCTAGAAATTCTTAGGATTTTTTTTCCGACATCGCGGGATTGAAATTGATCCAGAAAAGATTAAAGCTATCTTAGAGATGCTGCCTCCCAAAACCTTAAAACAGCTATGATCCTTTCAAGGGAAGTTGGCATATCTTCGACGCTTTATTTCGAACTTGTCAGGTAGGTGTCAGCCCTTCTCGGCATTAGTTAAAAAGGACACCAAATTCGTTTGGGAAGAGAAATGCCAACGGGCCTTCGAGGACATTAAGCAATACTTAATGACACCTCCTGTATTAGCAGCCCCGGCCTCGGGTATACCGTTGATACTTTATACTCGCGGCTCTAGATGACTCCTCGGAGCCCTGCTAGCCCAGGTCAATGATGAGGGAAAAGAAAATGCTCTCTACTACTTAAGCCGTCATTTGATTCCGATGGAAGTAAAGTATCCTCCAATTGAGAAGCATTGTTTGGCCCTGATCTTCGCCGCACAGAAACTCAGGCATTACATGCTCTCTCATAAGGTCAACCTTATCTCAAAAATTTATGCGTTGCAAAATTTAATGACCCGTCCAACACTTTCCAGCAGACTTGCCAGGTGGTCGATGATATTATTACAATTCGACATAACTTTCGTTCCTCTTTGTGCCGTAAAGGGACAAGTTCTTGCTGACTTCCTTGCAGCACACCCTTTACCGGCAAATTTGCCTCTCAACGACGACTTGCCAGACGAGCAGATAATGAGCCTAAAAGACACTGATGATCGACGTTGGAAACTATACTTCGACGGAGCGTCCTCAGCACAGAAAGACAAAGAATTGCAAACGGTAGTGCCTGGTAAGGCAGGAATCGGACTAATCTTTATAACACGGGAGCGGGGGATGTTAAGATACTCCTACCACTTAACAGAGGCGTGCACAAACAACAAGGCAGAATACGAAGCTCTCATAACAGGACTAGAACTAACCAATCAAATGGGAATAACAGATATCGACATCTACGGAGATTCTCAGATGATTATTCAACAGATCATCGGACAATACAGAATCTTAAAGCCAAGACTCGAGCAATACTTTCAGTATGTCATGAACCGTTGGAACGGATTCCGAATGTAACAATCTACAAGATCCCCGAAGAGAAAATGCTCTCGCGGATGCGCTAGGTCGCCTTGCAAAAGAATTTGCCTGCTTACAAGATGAGTCAGTTGAAGAGTTTGTTCAAGGACGACAGGTCCTATCACAGCTCGACGTGGATATGATACAGAAATCAGAAAAAGCGGAGGAATCAGTTGCAGCAGTGACAGACAATAAAGAAGATTGGCGTCAACCGCTAATAGACTATCTGCAAACAGGGAAATTACCAGATGATAATTCATTAGCACATCAAATCAAGAAAAGAACTCTATCTTACACATTAATAAACAATACATTATACAGAAGGTCTTTTGATCAGATGTGGTTAAGATGCCTGAGCGAGTCCGAGGCTCGTGAAATTATCAAAGAAGTGCATTCAGGACTTTGTGGCGCTCATCAGTCGGGTCCGAAAATAAAAATGAAAATTAAAATACTAGGGTACTACTGGCCCTCAATGATGACCGACTGCATGAAAGTCGCCAAGAGTTGTCACCAGTGTTAAGTGCACGGAGTGGTTCTACACCAACCTCCAAACGTGCTACATCCGAAAATTGCGTCGTGGCCAATTGAGTGTTGGGGCACAGATATAGTGGGTCCGATAGAACCACCTTCTTCAAGAGGACATCGCTTCATCCTTGAAGCTACAGACTACTTTTCTAAATGGGCAGAAGCAGTTCCACTCAGAGAAGTAAAGGCACACCGCGTGCTGCAGTTTTTCAAAAATCAAGTCGTCTACCATTTCGGAGTACCACGCAGAATCATTTCAGATAATGGGTACGCATTCAGAAATACAAAGATCAATAATTTTGTCAGAAGACATGGAATTGATTGGCGATACTCAACGATCTATTACCCAAGAGCAAACGGCTTGGCCGAGGATTTTAATAAAACTCTCATTCAAATTTTAAAGAAAACTTTGAATGACAACAAGAGAAATTGGCACGAGAAGTTGTTAGAAGCCTTATGGTCCTACAGGACGACTTTCAGGACTCCTACTCTGTCTACGCCTTACGCTTTAGTGTACGGGTCCTAGGCCGTTTTACCTTTGGAGGTCCAGCTACCATCACTCAGGATTGAAGTTGCAAATAAAGTTACTACAGAAGAAAATGCCAGATTACAACTGGAAGAACTGGAAAACTTGGAAGGAAAAAGACTTGCAGCGCAACAAAATTTGGAACTATACCAAGCTAAGATGATCCAGGCCCATGATAAACTGGTCCGCCCGAGAACTTTCAAAGTTGGTGACTTAGTTCTTGTTCTCAGAAGACCTATTCTTGCACATCACAAGATAGGAGGCAAATTTGAACCCACTTGGGAAGGGCCGTTTGTGGTCGAGGCAGTCTACTCAAGAGGCTCCTACCAACTTGTGAATTACCAAGGAGAACGACAAATGCTTCTAATCAATGGACGATATTTGAAGAAGTATTACGCAACCTGATGTTTCGAAGGGTGGCCTCTAAAATAGAGTCTTATCCCTAGAAACACGGGTGAAGCGATCACTTTGTGACTGGGTCCGAACCCAAAAACATAAAAATGGATAAAAAAATATGTGCTAAAAATAAAATATGTGAAATCGTAATAATAAAGTTTTACCCTTCTTTTCAAATCAAATCTTTTTCCTGATCTTTCTTTATCTTTTCCTATTTTCCTTAAAAATTAAAATTG
This sequence comes from Papilionanthe hookeriana x Papilionanthe teres, assembly GCA_022702705.1. Taxonomy (NCBI): domain Eukaryota; kingdom Viridiplantae; phylum Streptophyta; class Magnoliopsida; order Asparagales; family Orchidaceae; genus Papilionanthe; species Papilionanthe hookeriana x Papilionanthe teres. The sequence continues at coordinate 4,670,427 of CM040438.1, read as the reverse complement.
GAATAAGTGAATAAAATCTTCAGTGATAAATACTTTCTTAATGTTCTTGTTCTTAGTACAGCCCCTGATCCTTTCCTTGTTTTCTTCGCAGGGAAATGTCGAATGGGCGGTTGGTCCTAAACTTTAAACATGGCGTGAGTCTCTCACTCGATGAAAAGAGAGTGAAGGATGGAGCAGTGATAGAAATTGATTCTGACTTCACACCAGCCAGCCTACCGTATGAAGAAAATGACTGGGTCCCAGTGGACCGAGAGGAGCTTCATAGCCAGACAGTAATGAAGATGGGTGGCCCAAGCCACCAATCCAACAACAAGAAAAGAAAGACAAACACCTAGGAAAGCAAGAAAATCAAGTCGATGGCCGCCACGGCAGAGGGCAGGCTTGTCAGCGCCGCGCCCGCAGAAATTCAAGAAGTGAGGAGAGCTACACTTACTGCTACTCAAAGAAAAAATAAGAATCGCAGTATCCGCAAGATGTCGACTAAACTTGCAGCAGATCAACACGAGGAAACAACCACCTTCACAGACACACACATTTCAAAGATGCCGGTTCGGCAGGAACCAGAAAGAAGAAAGTAAATGCCGAGAGAATCAGAAAGGATCGGAAAAGTGCCAAGAAGGACAAAGATAGAATCAGTACCTCGACGCCGGGCAGAGATACCACATCTGAAGAACCTTGTTGCTGAAGTAACCCCGAAGGATGTCCTGACAGAGACAATCCCAGAGGAGCCAAGGTATGCAGGAGAATGTGACGGGATTGAGCCATACATCCCGCAATACGTTACTAGGCCTTGTCACTTGCAGATCATCCCAGAATATGAACTAGAAAGAATGCAAAATGTTGAGAAGAAGACTTTCAAATATTTTGAAAGGATTAAAGGCAGAAGAATCAACATTTTGGAAGGCCTCGAGTTACACACAGGTGTATTCTCAGAGTACGAGCAATAGCAGATTGTGGATTGCATTCTAGAACTTCAGAAGATGGGTCGAGCAGGCCGTCCGAGAGAAAAGACTTATTCGGAACCCCGGAAATGGATGCCGGGGAAAGGAAGAGTCACAATACAATGCGGATGTTGCTATAACTTCACGAGAGGACGAAAAGGAAATCTACCAGGGATACTCCGTCACGGTGAGGTGGATCCAATGCCGAGAATAATTAAAAGAATGGTGAAAAGAATGATAACGTGGAGGGTACTGCCAGCAGACTGCATACCCAACAATTGCATCATCAACATTTATTAGAAGGGCGACTGCATACCTCCACACATAGACCACCATGACTTTGTCAGACCTTTCTGCACAGTTTCGTTCATCAACCAATGCAATATCATGTTCGGATCTGACCTCCGGACAGTAGGCCCGGGTAAGTTCCGAGGGCCGGTCGAGATACCACTTCCGGTAGGTTCCGTCATGATATTACAAGGAAATGGAGCAGACATTGCAAAACATTGTATGCCGGGAGTACCAGTGGAGTGGATCTCTGTCACTTTTAGAAGGATGGACGACGAAAGGCACCATACCACTTCCGACCGGATCCGAATCGGAGAATCTCCGACCTACGAGTCGTGAGTTACAAGGGAAATAGCACACCTCCAATGCACATCCATGCGGCATTCTCGCCAAGGATGGCTTGGAAGGTGATGTTATTGACCGTGTATCTCATTATTCGGGCATGGATTTAACGAGATACTTTTTGGATGGATCAACAAGAATCATACATAGTCTGTTTTGAGTCATGGATTGTATGAGAAATATTTCAGATCGAGTTGTATGATGTATCTTCAACAAGATTGGAATGAAAGTGACCATGTCACATTATGCCTTCACCTCTTTTTGTGTAAATTGACTAGGAAACGCCATTAAAGTTAAATGAACTTTGAACAAAGAACAGAAAAGAAAAAGAAAATAAATAAGAACTATCTTTATAAAAATCCAAACATTAAAAAGAATTTCAAATCCACATGAACACCAAATAAACAAAAAAATGGGATAGTTAAATAACAAACAAAACAAATCTAAAGCTCAAATTGAATTCCAGTTTACGTCCATCTTTTCAAATCCTCCAATCCTTCTTCAAATCAAGATCTATTCCAGACCTCCTCTGAAACCCTCTCTCGAGATGATTTCATAATTACGAGGAATCTTCAATTTGATTCGGATGGCATAGGTTTGTACCCTTCGCCAAGTAATCAGATTTTGATTGATTCCCATGGGATATGGAGCACTTTCATATCTCATTTCGATCTCAGCATAATCCATATCTCAACAAAATTCTTCATAGTCACAACATAAATCAAATATCCACAAAATCTTTCACAACCACTGCATAAACTAAATCTCAGCATTCGGGATAGGCTTCCGCCCTACTTCCATCTCGGCAATCTCAGCATTCGGGATAGGCTTCCGCCCTACTCCCATCTCAGCAATCTCAGCATTCGGGATAAGCTTCGCCCTACTCCCATCTCGGCGAATCTCGGCATTCGGGATAAGCACGCCCTACTCCCATCTCAGCAAATCTCAGCATCGGGATAGGCTTTCGCCCTACTCCCATCTCAGCAAATCTCAGCATTCGGGATAGGCTTCCGCCCTACTCCCATCTCAGCAATCTCAGCATTCGGGCCGTACTCCCATCTCAGCAAATCTCAGCATTCGGGATAGGCTTCCGCCCTACTCCCATCTTAGGAAAATCTCAGCATTCGGGATAGGCTTCCGCCCTACTCCCATCTCAGCAAATCTCAGCATTCGGGATAGGCTTCCGCCCTACTCCCATCTCAGCAAATCTCAGCATTCGGGATAGGCTTCCGCCCTACTCCCATCTCAGCAAATCTCATCATTTGGGATAGGCTTCTGCCCTACTCCTATCTCGGCAATCTCAGCATTCGGGATAGGCTTCCGCCCTACTCCCATCTCAGCAATCTCAGCATTCGGGATAGGCTTCCGCCCTACTCCCATCTCAGCAATCTCAGCATTCGGGATAGGCTTCCGCCGTACTCCCATCTCAGCAATCTCAGCATTCGGGATAGGTTTCCGCCCTACTCCCTTCTCAGCAATTCTCAGAACTAGGGATAAGCACAGTCCTACTCCTTTCTCAGCAATCTCAAAATTTGATCCTCCCTGCAAGAAATTGAAATTAAAGCACTCTGCATTTCGGATAGGCTTTGTCGTATTCTTCCTCAGCATTTGGGATAGGCTCAGTCCTAATCCTTCTCAGCATACACATATGGAATAGGTTCAGTCCTGCTTCCTTCTCAGCATACAAATGTATTCGGGTAGGCCTCCACCCTACTCTTTTCTCTGCATAAAACAAAAAATTGAAACTCAAATAAAAATTCAAACTCAAAATTAAAACTTGAAATAAAAAATGAAACGAATCTAAGATCCAATCTCTTGAAATCTTGTGATGCGAAATTCACCTCCTTTTTCCCAGCCGAGAGTTACTGGAATCTTCGATCTTGTAGATTTACCAGATACTCCCCAGCGGAAATTCTTCTACTTTGTCCTAAGTTTGTCACTTGGACATCTGTTTTGGTTTTGTTGATTTCTTCGGTCAACGCCAATACACGCGGGGATCTTGGTTAGCACACCACACCTATTAGGGGTCCATTTATTAACCTCATTTTTGATGAGGTCTTCTCTTCCCTCTTTAGTGTTTAGGATCTAGCCTTAGGCTTTTCCTTTGACTATCTTAGAGGACTAGAATTGGGACCCATCCCTTAGAAATTTGAACACCTTCTTGCCTCCCTGGAAGCCCCACAAGATTGATTGTAGACCCCTAATCACCTAGAGGGTTGAAATCAAATGTGAAGGTTTAAAGGATGAGTTCCCTATAGGACTCTTTGGCCTTAGGACCACCCTGGGTGGCTTGGTCTGGTGAGAGTTGACTTACACACTCACCACACTCACTACACTCACACTCTACACTCTCACACACACAATCCAAATCCTAAAACCACACCCATACCCAACTTGACTCCTTGATTCATGTAGGTAATTCATATGGATGGACCTTAACCCCTAAGCCCCTAGTTAAGAGGATTAGGAACAACATAGTGAATGCCTCAATTGAGTCCACCCATGGCTCATATAGGCTTAACATGGCTTTATGGCTCAATCAAAGTGATTCCATTCCACTCATATTTGATCAATCTTCATTCTTCCAAAATTTCAATTTTTGACCCCAGGGACCCTACACCTACCAAACCTACTAAAAGCCGCTAGAATTGCCCAAATCCTCCAAAATTTTCAAATCACCCAAAATTCCCCAAAATTAACCTTGAACATTTCCTCACCAATCAAATTGATCATCCATAGAAAAAAATACCAAAAATTCTAAGAATACACCCCAAATACCCTCCAAATACCCAAAATGCCCCTCTTAGCCAAAAAATCCAAAAATTTAGAAAATTCCCAGGAAAATTCCAAAAAATCCTAAATATTCCTAATTTTATTTTGTCCAACTATACCATGGGCCAATTTTGTCAATTTACCCCACTTTTACTAAAACCCCCAATTTAGCCCATTCTTAACCCAAGTGAACCCAATGTCAAACCAAATCTACCCAATTGACCCCAATTTTGGTCCAATTCAATTCTAAACTTCAATTTAATATCCAAAATATCAATCTAGACCAAATCCAAGTCTAATTTGATTAACATTTGAATCCAAGCTCACTTTTGACCTTAAAGCCCAATTTGGACCCATGACCCAAACTTAGCCCAAACCGAACCAATTCAACTCCAATTGACCCCAAATCTTTTCTAAACCTTCCCTAACATCCCCAAAAACAAAAAACTATCATAATTTGCCCAAAATTTGGACCCAAACCCCACTCAAAATCAACCCAAAACCAAAAAGCCCAATTTAGACCTAAACCCAAACCTAACCCAAATAAGCCCAAGCCCCAAAACCAAAACCCAACCAAAGTTTAAACCTCTTTGAAACACTCCCATAAATATTTCCCAATATTAATTTTACATCAATTTCAACCCTAGCCCAACATTGGCCCAAGTTAGCCCAATTTGACCTACGTTGGCCCATTTATCAAATGATCCTAAATTCAACCCAATTCAATTCCAAACCACCTCAAATTTGCTTCAAATCATTCAAGACACATCCTTAAACTAAACTCAACATTTATTTGGCATGGCCCTTTGCAAAATTTTTTATCTAAAATCCCATTACTAAACATGAAGGCCCACTCCCTTAAACCTTCCTAAAAGCCCATTTCCACCAAATTCAAAAGCCCAAATCAATCTAAAGCCCACATGACACTTTCCCTCATCACACATTCAATTTAAAATCATTCCTAAAGTCCTAATTTTTCAATTAGACAATTCCAAATCAAGCCTCATAACAATTTCCATCAAAATGCCAAAATTCACAAAATCCTTTTTTATGAAATTGACCAAGCTCTTGCCAAGCCATATGTGAGCCAAAGACAAGCCATGTACAAGCCATATGAAGCCATGGGATGTTTGACATGTGACCATACCCAAAGTAGCAAAAGGAGGGCCCCCTTTCTTAAACCTTCATTAAGCTTTTTAACCCCTTCCATGTTACACACTAAATCATGATTAGCCACATCACTTTAGATGGGGACTTCACCACCCCTTTCTAGGCGATGCAAATAATCCTCTCTCGACCCAAATCGGCCATGGGGAGGTGAACCTAACCCAAATCATGGCTTGGACCAAATCAAGCCAAAATGGCCTCTCCCCATGCCATTTTAATCCAAGCCCTTTACACATGGCAAAGCTCGATCGCTCGCACAAACCTCTAGCCCGGACCCACTCGAAATTGAGGGTGACCCATGCTGCACGGCCATCGCCCGGATCGCCGGAAAACACCATGGCCAAAACCTTGGGAGGAGCCAAATTTTAGAATTCCACCTTGCTGAGCTGCCACACTCCAAATGGCCATTGCATCTGTTCTTCTCCTCACCAGAGCAGCTGATCCCAACCATTAAACCCCCCTGGGAGGCCCTCCAGCCTCACCTATTTAAACACCCCCTCCTCTCGGCCAAGGGAGGTGCTGAACCAAACCTTACCGAAACCACCGCCAAAATCATCCTAGACCACTCTCTACACATAGAGAACTTGATCCCCACTGAAATCCCTCTGCCATTTACTCTCTGTGAGCTCAATTTCGGAGTTGAAATCCAAGCCCAAAACCATGACACTTCACCACAGTGAGTCAATCTTCAAATTGATTGAATCTACACCATCACCAGACCAAGAGGAGAAGTTTCCCAGCAAAAGCTCCCTCACCAGGCCAACCATTGCTTCCAGCCTCCAAGCTTTGTGATCGGGCTTAGTCGAAATCTTACCTAGACAATTCACCGGAGCCGAGGACTTCATTTGGAGCTTGCTTGGACCCGATCGAACGTGACACAACCCTCGGATTGAGCTTCACTTCTGCGAGAAAAGGTATGGACTCACTCTTCCTCCCGAGCTTACAGAGATTCTCCATTTAGTTTGAGTTAATTTCAATGCATGTTTACCTTATGGATGTGTTCGTCTCTTCAAGACGAATTTGTAGAGCATAAGAACACATAAATCCGTTGAGAATCGAGTGAGAAATTAGGGTTAGAAGGTCTACGGTCACGGGTTCGCACCAGTCGTAGACGATGACTGGGAGCCATTGGATCTCGCGTGTATCGGATGGACGGCTCGGATTGCGTCGGACCAGAACATGTTACGTGAAAGGCGGGTCCCGGGACGGCTGACTCAGATGGCGGCGCCCAATCACAGCTCAACACGCACCCCTCCGGAGCCGCCGAGGTCGACGCGGCGCCGCGTGGATAAGTAGATAAATAGGCTATTTTTCTATTTATTTAATTACCAGAACTTCAAAAATTCAAAACTTTGTGTAGAAAAATCCTAAAAATAAAATAAAAATACCCTCTTGCTCAGTGAATAGAGGAGAATCATGTGGAAAAGAAATCAAGTAATTTCATTAATTATTTTATTTTTAATGATTTATTTACTCTCTGCATTATTTTAATTCTCCATTTGCATAGGCAATTCATCATGGCATGAGACCATAGGGCTTTTGAAGCCTCTGAACTTGGGAACATTCCCTGAATTTTCCAAGGTCAGAGACCATCCCTATGAGAAGTTATTGATTTTTCAAGTTCATGTTACTATTTTGAGTCTTTTAATTCCAATAATTAGCATGTTGAGAAATAAATTCTAGAAAAATTTGGTAATGTTTCTTGTGACCAGAGGGACCTAGGAAAAATAAGTTTTGAGTTAATTAACTTTGAACAACCCTAATTGGCCTAAACACCCAAAATTGAACTTTAGTTAATTAGGGTTAACCATTCATTAAATTGACTTAAAAATAATTCTCCACTGTCCTCTAGGGATAGGAGAACACCACATAAAAATTTAAAACCAATTGGACTTGATTAACCCTACCAAATGGGTTGATTAAGCCTCTTAAGCAAAATGGGTAAAATTAAACTTTAAAATTTTATAACTCACAAAATACTTTTCAAAAATTCACAAAAATGTTTTTGGAGCTTCTCTGATATCAGAGGAACTTAGGAATATTAAAATTGTAATTTTCTAAAAAAGTTGATTTTTATCATTATCTTAATATTTTTAATAATTAAAAAATAATAAAAATTGTAAAAATATTAAAAAATCATCAAAATGTCACATTTTGAATTCTAATCATTTAGGAATAAACCAAATATTTTTCTTAAGTCCCTAGGGTAAGATATTGAATTTTAAAGGCTTAATGTAATTTTTAATATTAAAAAATGTATTTTCCAACCTTTTCACTAAAATAATTCTAGTAAATCAAAGAAAAATCAGAAAAATATAAAATTTATTTTTTCTGAACTCATTGAGGTCAGAGAGATTTAGGAAAAATATAAAATCCATTTTCAACTTTAATTTTATTTTAAAATTAATTAATTTTCCAAAACTAAAAATAATTCTAATAAATAAAATATAATTCAAAAAATCACCAAATTTGGTCCAAATGGTCCTCTGGTCTTTAGCAATATCTTATAATTTTCTTATGGATAGAAACATTTCCTTGGTTATGTTATTGAATTTTCCTTGAAAATCCCTATTTTCCATTAAAAATAATAACATAAATAAATTAAATACAGAAAAATCACATTTTCTCCTCTAATATCTTAATTGATATGTAAGTGAGGTCACATAAAAATTTCAATTTCATTTGAGCTTAATTTAGTGAGTTATAAAATTATTAAGCTTGGAGGGCAAAATGGTAATTAAAATTTTCAACCTTTAATTAAAATTTTAGGATTAATCAAAAAGGGGAGGGTAAAATATTTGATTTAAACTGATTTTGGATGATTGAAACTTAAATGGTTAAGGGTAAGAACCCACCAATCATTTTAAGAATAATTAAAGTAAACCTTAATTAATTAATTAATCAAATTTGGATGATTAATGGAAAATTGAAATTATTAAAGTAGGGATATTATTTAAGAAGATATTTATTCTTTAATTTAAAAATCCCTAAATAAATCACTTCAATAATACTTAAAAAGAAAATTAAAAGAATAATTAAATTAAAATTGAAATTAAATTAAAATTAAATTGAAATTTAAGTTAAATTAAGTTAAATTGAAATTAAATTAAATTAAAATTAAATTAAAATAAGAAACAAATTAAATTAAATTAAAATTAAATTAAAATTAAATTAAATTGAAATTAAAATAAATAAAAATTAAATTAAATTGAATTAAATGAAAAATTAAATTTAAATTAAAAAAAATTAAATTAAATTGAATTAAATTAAAATCAAATTGAAGTTAAATTAAATTAAATTAAATTAAATTAAATTAAATTAAAATTAAATTAAGTTGAATTAAATTAAATTAAATTAAAATCATTTAATAACAAACCTAAATGAAACCTTTAAGAATTAAATCTAAAATAACTTGAACACTATTCCAAACTTAAACTAATTTTCTATAATTAAATCAAAATTAAAATTAAATCAAAATTAAAATTAAATCATTAAGTTTAAATCATCAAAGTATTTAATAATTTGATTTGCCCTTTTTAATGCTTTTATTATTATAACTCTTAAATGAGGTGTCAAGTGAATTGTTACCTCACTTATAGGATATTCAAATGTCCTAGTTCATCTGAAGCAAAAAGAACAAAACTTAAACTCCCTGGATGATTAATTCACTTGTATAATTAAATTCTCTTGGACTTAAAACAATCCTGGAGGTATTGAAAAGATGTTTAAGACTCGTCTTAAGCACTTCCTCAATATGATAGGATGTTTATAAGAACAATTGAACTTAATTGGTCTTTGATGAAGAAAATCGTCCTTAGACCAAAATACAAGAAATTAGACGTCATAGGAGATGACTAGTTATAGGATTAGGACTTTGGTAGACAACCAAAACCTTTCCCTTAGCTTTACATAGATACTTGTTGAAATATTTAAATGCCTTAACATGTGTTTTAAGTGCCGCTTGGGATGACGGAAAGACCCTCCAGGTACGCTTTTATTCTATTGCAATTTACTTTATTGCAATTTATTGTACTTTTCTTGCATAATAAACAATTATTGCATGAAAACCAAAACCTTTAGGATAGTCCCTGAACTGAAACCAAAACTAAATTAAAAGTCATTACAAAATAAAAATCACCGCCACAACATTCCAAAATATAAAACAACTTAAAATTTAATCACAAACAGAACACAAAACTACAATTGCAACTAAATTAAAAAGTCTCGTTGAATGATCGAGAATACCTCGGATGTTGTAACCCACGTGTTGCTAACAGGATTTCCCAAAGTCTAAATGAAGGTGTGGAACTCATTCAGTTGAGTTTAGCAAATTCATCTAGACTAAGTGAATTCGATGAAAATAACGGTGCCGGGATGACGGAACCGCGGGATTTTAATCGGTTCTGTTTAATCAACCTTAAGATTTGTTTTAATTAAAATATTAAAAACACTTGGATTTAAAAATTTTCTCTAAACCAAAACACTTCTCTCATCTCCTGATTTTCACATTCTAAAACTAAACCTCTGCAACAACAAGGAGCTCGGAGCATGGTGGGCAGCTCGGCCATCGTCATCGACAAAACTCGGATCTACTTCAACAAAACTTTCTTAGAATTAAATAACCAAGCCATAGGACTTCGAGGTAGTTTGCCTAGTGCAACATAAATCCTCAACTCTTCGTTAGGCATTTGCATAATCATGTTATGTAAATTAAGCCCTAACCGGTCTTAGGACTCCGAGGTAGTCGTTGGGTACGACATAAACCCTCACATCTTCGAGGCTATTTGCATGACTGTGTCATACAAATATAGGTCCTAATTAACTAAAATTGGCAAGATTGAAATATAAGATAATATTAGGATTTCCCCAAATCTAAGCCAAACAATATGATAGTTTGGGAAGTTGTCAAGATTCTTCTTGGATTGGATTCTCAAAAATAAATCGTTCCAAATTTTGAGTCATTCCCTTTTGAATTTCCAAAATCTGATCCTTTGAAAACCTTAAACTTTGAAATTCTTGAGAGCAAAACCACTGATCTTTATCGAGAGTTTTCTTAAATGATTCTTGTCATTTAAGATGTAATTAACTATAGGGGCTTGCCCTTATAGGGAACTTTAAGAACCTGAGTAATATAAACCCCGCTTAATTCCTTTATATTAAGCGAGGGAACTTGTCGGCTTATAAAATTGGTTCGCGGACCAAACGGATGTCACCAATCTCCTAGTTTATTTAATCGAGCCTCATCATCAAGCAGTGTGTCTATTCTTCGAGATAGATACACGGTTTGTGGTGCGGTGCTTGTTTATATAAACTATTTGGGATGTGAGATCAGTTTGATTTCATATCTTAAAATTTTCAAACTTAAAATTACTTTCAAAATCAAATGCTACTTTCTAAATTATATATATATATATATATATTTAAATTAAATTTAAAATATAAAAAATTCGCCGACAACTTCTGTAGGCGACCTCCCTTTTTCAAAAATACAACACCAACTTAAAATATGCCGACAACGAGTTATTCCAGGTCAAGTGTTTCGCGCTTTTGCTAGAAATTAATTTTTCTAGCAGTGGTAACAAATCCTTGTATTTGGAAATACAAAAATCAGGTCAACTTACACTGTACATTCAGAGTTTGGTTGGAGAGGAGGATTTGGTAGGGCTTCTACTGCTTCTACTTCTGCTGCATCTACTTCTCGTGCTACTACTTCATATGTTTCGTGATCTACTGATTCACAGACTTGTTTAGTAAGAAAGATATTGAAAAAAGTGATTCTTACTCGAGAGCATCTGAAAGATATGGATGATAAGCTGGATAATGTGGAGAGATATATTATAAAACATGATGAATATGAGGAGAGTTATCAACAATATTTGGATAGACTGATTAGAGGTGATCAGAGTGCTGAGATGCCACCTCATCCATTCTACATACCTTATGTGCCATCCAGGGATTGGAACGAGCAAGATGATGATGATGAGCATGAAGAGTAGATCTATGTTGTTTTTCTTAGTTATTGTGTTGTTATACAGTGTTACTTTGTATTTTATCTTGTGTTTTGTTTGATGATTGTGTTGTGATGTGAACCTTGATAGTATGCGGTATGTAGTTGAACTATTTATCTGTTATGCATATTCAAGTATTGTTGTTGTTTTATTATGAATTTATATGTTGCTTTGTGATAGTGTGTAATAGTAAATCTTTTTTATGTGTATGTTATGTCAGAGTTTTTAATAGTGTGTACCTTAATTCAAAAACTGTTAGGAGATTATAATCCACAATTAGGAACTTCTACTTAAGAAACTATATGTTTAAAATTTTTTCAAATTCCATTATCATTTTTTATCTGTATCAGTGTGTTATTTTAGGATGTGTGTATTTACTTCGAAAACATCCACTACTGTAGAAGTCTTCTGAAATTTTTACTTTTCTTATTATAATATATATATATATATATATATATATATATATTATTTTGAAAAAATTAAATTTGATTTCATTTTACTCCGGTTATTTAAATTGGTATACTTGCAAATTAGGATATTAAAAATTCCTGCAAGCATGATATGTTAGTTTTTATTTCTCACCCATATATCATTTCTTATGCTTAAATGTTTTATCTTAATTAAAAAATTAAAGTTTGGGGGGGTGTTGACCTCATTTTTGATGAGGTCTTTTCTCTTTTCTCTCCTTAGTACTTAGGATCTAGCCTTAGGCTTTCCCTTTAACTATCTTAGAGGAAAGGAGATGGAACCTACCACTTAGAAATTTAAACACCTCTTAACTCCCTGCAAACCCCATAAATTTGATTGTAAATCCCCAAGTCACTCGGAGGGTTAAGATCAAATGTGGAGGTTTAAAGGATGAGTTCCCTATAGGACTCTTTGGCCTTAGGACTACCACAGGTGGCCTCGGTGCAGTGAGGGTTTACCTGCACACATTACACTTTCACACACATTCCAATCCTAAAACCATTCATGCCTATCTTGACTTCCTGACTCATGTAGGCAATTCATATCGATGGACCTTAACCCCTAGGCCCTTGGCTAAGAGGGTTAGGAACAACATAGTGAACGCCTCAAGTGAGTCCTTTCATGGCTCTTATGGGCTTGATATGGCTTCATGTCTCAACCAAAGTGATTCCATTTTACTCAAACTTGATCAATATTCATTTTTCCAAAATTTTAATTTTTGACACCCGGGACCTTACACCCGCTAAACCTACCAAATACCCTCGAAATTGCCCAAATTTTACAAAATTGCCTAAATTACCCAAAATTCCTCAGAACCAATCCTAAATGTTTCCCCCCACTCAAATTGATCATCCTTAGCCAACTATACCAAAAATTCCAAAAATAACCTCCAAATACCCAAAATACCCTTCTTAACTAAAAATTCCATAAATTCCAAAAATTCCATAAATTCCAAAAATTCCCAGAAAATTCCAAAAAATCCCAAATATTGCCAATTTCATTTTTTTCAACTACACCATAAGCCAATTTTGTCAATTTAACCCACTTTTACCAAACCCCCAATTTCACCCATTATTAACCCAAGTAGACCCAATGTCCCACTAAACCAACCCAATTGACCTCAATTTTGGTCCAATTCAATATCCTCAATGTCAATTTAGACCAAATTCAAGCCCAATTTGATTGACATTTGGATCCAATTTCAATTTGAAGCCTGAAGCCCAACTTTGGCTCATGACCTAAACCTAGCCCAAACCAACCCAATTCAACTCCAATTAACCCAAAATCTTTTCCTAAACCTTCCTAATATCCCTACACACAAAAAACTAACAAGATTTGCCCCAAAATTGAACCTAAACTCCACCCAAGCTTAACCCAAAGTCAAAATCTCCATTTTTGGCCTAAAACCAAACCTAACCCAAGTGGGCCCAAATCCCAAAATTAAATCCCAAAATTAAAGCCCAACCAAAGTTGAAAACTATTTGTGACAGTCCCATGAACATTTCTCAACATTAAGTTTACATCAAATCCAACCTTAACACAACCTTAAACCAAGTTAGCCCAATTTGGCCCACTTTGGCCTCATTACCAAAAAGCCCAAATTGAACCCATTTCAACTCCAAAATGACACCAAACCTTATCCAAATCACTCCTGATACATCCCTAAACTAAACCTAACCATTATTTGGCATGAACTTTTACAAAACATTCATCCAAAAGTCCATTTTAAAAATCTAAAAGCCCACTTTCTTAAACCATTTTAACAGCCCACTTCCAACAAATTCAAAAGCCCAAATTTCATTCCAAAGCCCACATGAAATTTTCCCTCATCATTCCCTATGATTTAAATCACCCCTAAGTTTCAAAATCATCATTAAATCATTCCATATCAAGCTTCATCCAAATTTCCACCAAAATTCAAAAATTCATAAAATCCCCTTTCCTTAAATTGACCAAATCTTTTCCCAAGCCAAATGAAGCCATGGAGCCATGCATAAGCCATATGCAAGCCATGGGAGTCACTTTACACCACACCATGTCATTTATGGCAAATGGAAGGGGCCTCTTTCTTAACCCTTCATTAAGCCTTTTAACCATACTCATGTCACACTCTAAACCAAGCTTAGGCACCTCACCATGGAAAGAGACCTCACCACTCTCTCTTGGCTGATCCAAATGATTCGTCCCAGCCCAAAGTCAAGCCTTGGGGAGGTGCACCTAACCTAAACCATGCCTTGGACCAAAATGAGCCCAAAATACACTCTCCCCCATTCCACTTAAATCAAACCTCTTTACACATGGCAATAACCAGTTAAACTCACCAACTTCCACCCCTAACCCCACTGAGCCAGATGGTGACCTAACACTGCTCGCTAGCCGCCTGGGTCACCGGAAAACGCCATGACTGAGGGCTTCATGTGAGCCAAAATTTTCAATTCTTCTTTGCTGAGTTGTCCCAGTCCAATTGAACACCATGGTTGTTCTTCCCTTGCCCTGAGCAGTTGATCCAAGCCTTCAATTGCCCCTGGGGAGCCCTCCAGCCATGTCTATTTAAACCTCACACCATCTCAGCCAAACAAGGTGATGAACCAGACCTAAACAAAACTCTGCCAAAATTGCTCCAAGACCTTCTCCTCACTTAGAGCAATTGATCCCCACTGCTCTCTAGCCCTAAACCCCATTGATTGAGCTCAATTTTGGAGCTCAATTCTCAACCCAGAACCAGGACATCTCTAAAACCTCCACCAAATCCAAATCAAACTCACCCACAGTTGCACAGGACCAAGAGAAGGAGTTCCCCAGTGAAAGCCCCCTCTCTAGGCCACCCATTTGCTCCAGCCTGCAAGCTTTGAAATCGGCTGTGGACACTTTCATACCTAGACAATTCCCCAAAGCCAGAGACTTCATTTGGAGCTTCCTTGGGTGCAATCGAAGGTGACACAACTCTCTGATTGAAGCTACACTTCTCAGAGCAAAGGTATGGATCATTCCTTCCTCCCGAGCTTCCAGTGATTCTCCATTTTGTTTTACTTAATTTCATAGCATATAAACTGTATGGATGTGTTCGTCTCTTGAAGACAAATCCATAGAGTATAAGAATGCGAAAATCCATTGAGAAATGAGAGAGTTCTTAGGGTTTTAGTGTGGACGGTCACGGGTGCACACCAGTCGTAGACGATGACCAGGCGCCGTCCGATCGAGCGTGTATCGAGTGAACGGTTCAGATTGCACCGGACCAGAGAATGTTACATGAACTGCGGGCCCCTGGAGCGCTGAGTCAGATGGCGGCAGTGAATGGGAACGTGACGCGTGGGCTTTCGGAGCTGCCGAGGCTTTCGCGGCGCCGCGTTGATAAGTAGAAAAGTATGGAATTTTTTATTTATTTAAATACCCAAAACTTAGAAAATCCATATCTTTGTGTAGGAAAATCATAAAAATAAACTAAGAATACCCTCTTGCTCAGTGAACAAAGGAGAATAATGTGGAAAAGAAATCAAGTTATTTTGATGAGTATTTTATTTTTAATTAGTTATTTACTTATTTCAGTATTTTGATTCTTCACTTGCATAGACAATTCACCATGGCATGAGACCATAGGGCTTTTGAAGCCTTTGATCTTGGGAACATTCCCTGAATTTTTCAAGGTCAGAGGCCATCTCTATAGAAAGTTATGTATTTTTCAAGTTTACATTACTATTTTTAGAATTTTAATTCCAATAATTAACATGTCGTTCAATAAATTCCAGAAAAATTTGAGGAAGTTTCTTATGACTAGAGATCCCTAGGATAATTATATTTTGGGTTAATTCATTAAGAACAACCCTAATTGGCCTAATTACTTAAAACTGAACTTAAATTAATTAGGGTTAACCACACATTAAAAAACTTGAAAATAATTCTCCACTGATCTTTGGGATCAGAGGGACCTCATATAAAAATTTAAGATCAATTGGAAATGATTAGCTCCACTAAATGAATTAATTAAGTCACATAATCAAAATTAAACTTCAAAAATTCATAACTTCAAAAATACATTTAAAAAATTCACCAAATTGGTTTTGTGGGCTCTCTGATGTCAAAGGAGTTTATAAAAATTAAAATTGGAATTTTCTAAAAAAATTTCATTTCTAATGATATTTTTATATTTAAATAATTAAAAAAATAATAAAAATCACAAAAATATTAAAATCCATAAAAATGTCACATTTTGACTCCAAATCACTTAGGAACAAACCAAATATTTTTCCCAAGTCTCGAAGTAAAGATATTGAATTCTAAATGCTTAAAACAATTTTTAATATTAAAAAATGTATTTTCTAATCTTTTCACTAAATTAATTCCAATAAATCAAAGAAAAATCAGAAAATTATAAAATTTGTTTCTTTGAACTCCTTGAGATCAGGGAGATTTAAGAAAAATATAAAATTCATTTTTCAACTTTAATTTTATTTTATAATTAATTAATACTCTAAAACTCAAAATAATTATAATAAATAAAATATAATTTAAAAAATCACCAAAATTGGTCCAAGTGGTCCTCTGGTCATTAGGAACATTCCATAATTTTCTTAAGGATAGAAACCTTTCCTTGGTCATGTTGTTGAATTTCCATTGAAAATCCTTATTTTTCATTAAAAATAATTATATAAATAAATTAAATTCAGAAAAATCACATTTTCTCCTCTAATGTCTTAATTGACATATGAGTGAAGTGACATAAAAATTTCAAGTTCATTTGAACTCAATTTAGTGAGTTATGAAATTAATAAGCCTAAAAGGGCATAAAGGTAATTAAAGAATTTAAACCCCTTTATTAAAATTTTAGGTTTAATTAAAATGGAGGGTAAAATATTTGATTCTATCTTTCTTGGATGATTGAAACTTTGGGACATTAAAAGGGTGGGAACCCATTAATCACTTTTAATAAACAAAAAAATGAAACTTTAATTATTTAAACAATTTAAATTTTGGAAGATTAATGAAAATTTGAATTATTTAAAAATAGGGATATAACTTGAGAGGATATTAATTCTTTAATAAAAAATCCCTAAATAAATCACCTCAATAATATTTAACTCTTAATTAAGATTAAAATGATAATCCAAACTAAGTAAATTAAAAATTAAAAAAAACCCCTTAAATTAAAGGAAAGCTCAAAATACTAAGTGGTTTAACAATTAAATCAAATTAAAATTAAATTAATTTAAATCAAATTAAGTTAAATTAAATTAAAATTAAAATTATATTAAATTAACATTTTAACAATTAAATTAGATTAAATTTAATTTAAAATATTGAAATTAAATTAAATTAAATTAAGTTAAATTCAATTAAATTAAATTTAAATTATATTAAAATAACATCATTCGATAATAAAAGTAAAACAAGTTCAAAATATTAAGATCACTTAATGTATAAAGATTTAAACCAAAAAAAAAAATAATTTGAACACTTCCAAACTTAAAATTATTAATTAAAACCTCATAATTAAACTAAATCAGTTTAAACCATTAACTTAAACTTCAATTAAGAGTGGTAAAATTCTTTAACAAACTAACTTGCACCTAAAGGCTTTAACTATTATAACTCTTAAATGGAGTATTAAGTGAGATGTCACTTTACTTATAGGATAATCAAACATCTTAATTCACTAAGCAAGAAGGAAAATCTAAACTGAATTATGGATGATTAATTCATATGTTCAACTAAATTTACTTGGACTCAAAATAATCTTGGAAATGTTGAAAAGATGTTAGGACTCGTCCTAAACACTTTCTCAATATGATGAGATGTTTTAGAAGATAATTAAATTTAACTGTTCCTTGATGAAGAAAATCATCCATAAACAAAACACAAGAACCTAGACGTCATAGGAGATGACTAGCAATAGGATTAGGACTTTGGTAGACAACCAAAATCTTCCCTTAGCTTTACCTAGGTACTTGTTATAAATATTTAAATGCCTTAACGTGTGTTTTAAGTACAGCTTGAGATGACGTAGCTAGACCCTCCAGGTACGCTTTTATTTTATTGCAGTTTACTTTATTGCAAATTACTTACAGGCACTGTACTTTACTTTTTCTTGCATGTTAAACATGATTGTTGCATGAAAACTAAAACCTTTAGGATAGCCACAAAATTGAAACCAAAACTAAATTAAAAATCACCACAAGATAAAATTCACCGCCACAACATTCCAAAATATAGAATAACTCAAAATTTAATCACAAATATAACAACAAAACTACAATTGAAACTAAATTAAAATGTCTCATTGAATGATTAAGAATACCTCAGATGATGTAACCCACGTATTGCTAACAGGATTTCCCACGGTCTAAATGAAAGTGTGGAACTCATTCAGTTGAGTTTAGCAAATTCATCTTGATTAAGTGAATTCGATGAAAATAACGGTGTCGAGATGACGGAACTGTGGGATCTTAATCGGTTCTGTTTAAACAACATTAAGATTAGTTTTAATTAAAATATTAAAAATATTTGGACTTTAGGATTTCTAAAACAAAACACTTCTCTCATCTCCTAATTTTCACTTTCTAAAACTAAACCTCTGCAACAACAAGGACCTCAGAGCATGGTGGGCAGCACGACCATCGTCATCAGCAAAACTCGGGTCTTCTTCAGCAAAACTTTCCTTAGAATTAAACAACCAAGCCATAGGATTTCGTGGTAGTTTTCCTAGTGCAACATAAATCCTCAACTCTTTGTTAGGCCTTTGCATGATCATGTCATGTAAATTAAGCTATAACCGGTCTTAGGACTCTGAGGTAGTCGTTCGGCTTGACATAAACCCTCACATCTTCGAGGCTATTTGTATGATTATATCATATAAATATAAGTTCTAACTAATTAAAATTGGCAAGATTGAAACATTAAGTAAATTCCCAAATCTAAGCCAAACAATAGGATAGTTTGGGAAGTTGCCAAGATTCTTCTTAGATCCTCAGCTTCTCCTACTTCTCTTCCTTTGGACTCTTAAAATAACTGTTCTGAATTTGAGCTAATCCCTATTGACATTTCCAAAATTCAATCCTTTGAAAACTTTAAACTTTGAAATTCTTGAGAGCAAAATCACTGATCATTATTGAGAGTTTTCTTAAATGATTCTCATCATTTAAGATGTAATTAACTATAGGGCTTGCCCTTATAGGGAACTTTAAGAACCCAAATAATATAAACCCTGCTTACTTCCTTTGTATTAAGCAGGGGAACCTGTCGGCTTATAAAGTTGCTTCGCAGACCAAACGGATGTCACAAATCTTCTAATTTATTTAATCGAGCCTCATCACCAAGTAGTGTGTCTATTCTTCGGAATAAATACACAGCTTGTGATGCGGCGCTCGTTTATATAAACTATTTGCATGTGAGATCAGTTTGATTTCATATCTTGAAATTTTGAAACTTAAAGTTATTTCAAAATCAAATACTACTTTATAAATTATATATCTATATTTAAATTAAATTTAAAATTTAAAATTCGCCGACTACTGTAGGCGACCACTTTTTAAAATTAAACTTACAACCTAAAAATAAGCTGTACAGCATATGGCGACTCCGCTGGGGACTAGTTCCTCTCTCCATTTTGATTAGATAGTTTTGCTTTCATAAATTGATAGTGAGTCCATATCACTAGTGGACCAAAACTATCATTCTTCCGTTGGCATACTAGTTCATTTCTATCTTGAACGGGTATAGTCAACTTCTCTCCGATTTAAGAGCCACTGTCTAGACACCACTAAACAGAGAGGTTCCGAAATCCTTTTACCTCTTTTCTGAGGTGTGGTGGACCCCCAATAGGTGTTAGCTTAGGAGCGGTCCTTCGGGTTGAGAAGTTTCGCGAGACTTTCTCTTCCTTTTCATTTCTGAATCAGGTCCTTTACCTTTTCTATACCTTTAATCATTTCGTTCATAATAAACAAATCTTCTAATAAATAACCCTTTAAACAAACTCTTTTAAATCATAAATACATTATGATAAACGAAATTGTGTTCGGACTCTTTCTTGTTTGTCCTAAGTTTTGCGACGAAAGGAAGCATAATTCGGGACTAATACTCAGAATCCACCCTGCAGAAAATTACTGCGCCAAAGTTAATTTTCTCCTTCACCAATGGAATGAACTTTACCGTCTATAAGGATGAACTGCCCAACAATGGAATCATACGTTTTGGACAAGGATTCGACAATACAGATATCAAGTTCGCTGACGTCACTCTCTTCACACTAATGGACAAAGTGCCAGAAACTGAAGAGCCTGTAATTGAGTTTAACTTGAAGTCGGCTCAAGAATTCCCTCCCCTGCAAAGGGTTCCAGCTGAAAGAAGTACTACTATTCGTAGGAGGACTGTTGTCTCTACCCCCACCGGTCTAGTCATCTCTGCACCTACCCCGGCTTCTGCCAAACTAAAGGGGAAGGAAATCCAAGTCTGTGATGAGCCTGTCACCGTGGAGGGTACAGATTTTGCTACAATACCATCTATTTTCGAGATTGGGTCCGATTCAAGAGTTGCACCTCTAACTCGGACTCAAAGGAGAAATAGAAGCAGAAAGATAGCCAGGATTGAGAAAGCCAAAGCTGTTGAAGTTGCTTTTCTAGAAGAAATTCCTGGAGAAAGAGATGAACTACCTGAGTATATACCTCTGTTAGAAGGGAATAGATTTCACCCCCTCTCTGCTGCATTGGATGAGGAAGATGTCTGAAGGATTGCTGCTACACTACCCCAACCTGCATACTATAGTAACTACAAAAGAAAAAGGGTTAAGACTACACCATTTGCTCGGCTACAGGCCGTGATAGAAAAATTGGCAAAGAAATAAAGATGCCGCGTGTCAGAAATCCTAAGAATAATGGGCCGAGTGCCAGTTAGATCCCGCCTCGGTCCGCGAATAGAGCCTATCACTGCCATAGAGAAACCAAGGAAGAAAATAAGAGCAAGTTCACCTGTTGTTGTGTCTGGCCATCATATTAGGGAGGAAACCACCTACCAGCATATAGCCGACAGACCGTTTGGTCCTAGGCCTTCTCCTGCAAGAAGGATGGTGTGGCGACCTATTATTACCGAGCCGAGACCAACACAACGGCCTGAGATCAAAAGTCTTGTCAAAGAGCTTGAATCAGAAGAAAGTGCTACTGCAATAAAATAAACTTTTGGAAAAGAAATTCAACAGTCACACGACAACCGCGAGACCGTCTGAAAGAGACCCCTAGAGGATGCTATAGGAAAGCTAAGGACAGATATCCGCCGGTTGGCGAAATAAAGAGGAGAAAAGTTGGAAGAGGAAGTTGATTCATCAGAGTTCATGGATGAGGACTATGCCGAGGTCAACATGGTTGAAACACGAGCATCGTCAGCCTCGTAGGGTGCTCCGGCAGCTGCGGAAAGAGATGAACTGGAAGTGATGAGAGCACAGCTTTGGGAAAGAGATGACACAATTTCCCATGTGGCAAGGAGGATGGAAGAAATGGCTGCTGCTTTAGCCACTCTCCAAAGTTAGGTGCAACCTCATAAAGAATCACCCCCAGAAATCATCCATATTGCAGATGGAGGAAAAGAGATCACATCCGTCAATAGAGAAGAGCCACCAAAGAAGGATTCTGCACAGAGCATGATTCCCGAAAAGGACATTAAAAATATGGTAAAATAGCAGGTGCGAGAAGCCCTAGCACAATCTAAGTGGAGCATCTATTCAGACGGGTAGACCTTACCCCGAAGAGTTTGATGTAGTAAAATACCCGAAAGGCTTCGTACCACCTCTGTTTAAGACTTTTGATGGAACGAGAAACCCCCGGTAGCATGTCGCAGATTTTCGTGCTAGTTGCTGCAATGCCGGTGGGAGGGACGCTTTACTCTTTCGTCAGTTCATCAACAATTTGTCAGGGATGGCCTTCAACTGGTACGTAGAATTGCCAAATGGTTCAGTTAAGACCTTTACAGTGTTAGAAACCCTTTTCGTTAAGCGATTTGCCGGGGCTCGACACCACATCACCATCGGTGATCTAGTAGTGGAACACCAGAAACCAAACGTAACTCTAGTGGATTACATACTTCGATGGAGAAATTTAAGCATGAAGTGTGAACCATAACTTCTGGAACAACATGCAGTCGGCATCTTTCTTAAGAGTATCCATGGCCCGATAGCACTTCTCCATAAAGGATTTACAATCAAGACTTTTGAGAAGCTGCTTAGTAAGGCTGGGAGCTTGCAAGAGGAAGCAAAGCAGCTAAGTTTTGTAGACAAGACCGATAAACAAAAGACCGTGAAAAAATTTGAAAAGAAGTCTTGAATCGTCCCGGCAGTAGATAAGGGCAAGCAGCCAGTGTATATACAGCCAGAGCGGCCACAGCCTAGCTATCAACCACCGCAGCGTACTTACCAACAACCTCAGCAGGGTTATCAACAACCTCGACCAAGCTATTAGTCGCATCAGCATTATGAGCAACCGTCTCGTCCACAGCATTCCCTGAAAGATTTTCTTAACAAGGAATATCCATTCAAAACTGAAGCAGTAGCAAAGATGTTCCGTAGTCTAATGAAGACACCAGATTTTCAGCTACCACAGCCCAAGAGGCCGGAAGAAGTCAACAAGAAAGATCATCTAAACTGTTGCCCTTACCACCGGATGCTCGGGCACAAGATAGAGGATTGCATCATTTTCAAGATTTGTCTTGACGACAATCTCCAGAAAGGGAGCATAACGATCCCGAAGGAATACACGAAAGAACCCCAAAAAGGAGGTTCCGTCAATGTTATTTTAATGGATCCCATTGTTCCGATAGACACTTACACAACCTAGGATGGATGGATTACCGTTTGGACAAAGTCTTCAAAGAAAATTTTGGATCACATCCAAACCGCTTCGGTGCATGCTTCAACTCAAAGTTTGAAACCTGCCGAGCCGGCACTATCGCTTGCAATTGAAGAACCGCCCCCAAACGATGAGTAGAGCGTAGAAGAGAAGAAAATTGAGGCTCCAAAGAGTAGACTAGGGGGTGTTTACCCTAGGATGGTTATTTCTGATTCGGGGGAGAAATCCCTCGAACCTCTGACTCTGTATGATTATTTGCTCTCCCTGGCCGGATCTTATAATTATAAGAGTTTTGGCGTTTGCTACGTTTTGACTGTTTCTAACGATTACGTAACTAGAGACAACCAACCTAATCCGGATCTCGATTCCGATATAAATAACAATTCTCAAATCATACTAAACCTCAATGACCACGACGAAGAAGAAGACGTTCACAGAGATGGCTACGAAAGCCCAACAAGCAACGAGTCTATTTGTAAATTTTGAGGAGCTCCAATTGCAATAGAATTAGAGTCATCGATTCCGAAGCAACGCCAGAAGAGCCAGTCATTCCGATTCAAGAGAATACACTGGAAGATTCAGCACCAAATTCAGAAGAAATAATAGAAGTCAATCTAAGGAGCGTAAATGTTCTACCTCCGAGAATGGGTCCAAAGGATAAAGGAAAGCAGGTGGTTGCTTAGGAAGAGCCAACCCCAGCAGAGGAATTTCCCAATCGGGAAGAAACTGAGGAACATGGTAATAAAGTAGACTACAACGTGCTAGCCCATCTTAGGAAACTACCAGCCAAACTAAGCATATATGATGCTCTGATCCTGTCAAAGGAGATGAGGGAAGCTCTGATCAAGGCTCTACTTGATCCAGAGATTTTTTTAGCTCAAATGGCCGGTAATTCCTTCGACGAGGTTTGCTCGTTAAAATAACAACGAGGTGTTACCTTCACGGACAATGATTTACTACTCGGAACGGCTGATCATAATCGACCGTTGTACATCTCAGTCACTATTGGAAAGTTTACGCTCTCCAGGGTGTTGGTTGATCCGGGAGCATCAATCAACATAATGAGCCATCGAACGTTAGAATATTTGGAAATTGATGCTCGCGAACATGAAGCAGACAAGATGTTATTAAGAGGGTTCAATCAGAAAGGAGAAAGAGAACTCAGATCGATAACATTGTTAATGAAGATCGGTGATTTGGCAAAGACAACCACAAAATTTCACATAATTGATTCTGAGACATCGTTCAAAGCTCTACTGGGTCGGCCATGGATTCATGAAAACTGGATGGTTCCGTCGTCTCTGCACCAATGCATAAAGTATTAAGAAGGAGGAGAATAGTGTATCAAAGGTGACTTGCAACCGTTCTCCGTGCATGAAATCGGAATTCACGAAGATGCAGCCTACTACGCGCTTAAGAAAACAATTTTCTCCATAAATGTCATACCAAATGAAGCAAAAGAAGTGCAAGACATTAAAGAGCCTGAAATTCTAGTCCAACAGTTACTCACCACTCCCTTACGGCGAGATGGTGAAGGTTTCTCCAGAACTCGCACCCGAGGTCGAGGCCGGGGACGAGGTCGTGTAAAAGACATTAGAACAGTTAGTCAGAAGAAACCAGTCATCAACGTTGATTGGGAGACCAGTTCCAAAGAAGAAGAAATCAAGAAAGAAGAAACAACAGTAAATCAAAAGAAACTCCAGTTCAAGATCTGTCTCAAAGATGAGAAGAATTAAGAATACAAATCAATGTACGAGAAGATTAACCATTATGTACATACTATGACCCTAACCCCGATCCATTCTAATAAGATCGAGGGTAAGGTGGTCAAGGAAGTGCATGGTGGTGGTACTAAACCAATCAAGTTTTACCGTGGTGCTTCTTCTTCCAATAATGAAAAAGATGTACAATTTGAAGATGTTACTTCTTCCGAATTAATGGAACTGCCTTTTGAGTGGTACTCTCCCTGTGTTCAAAATTTAATTCAACGTAGTGTTTTACCTCGATGATGGACAAAAGGTCAATCACAACATTTTGAAAAATTATTTAATAATGCCAGTCGGCCTCTCAATTCAAAACATGGTCTCGGATTCGGCACAGTAGGATCAGTCGATGATACGGAATTTTGCTTGGTTGTCACTTGCAAGCCTAATGAAGATCGGCTGGAAGCTTCGAAGATCTCAAACACCTACCAATCGGAGATGCTCCACCGTAATTCAAAGAAGAAATTAAATCTACAATAGACGAGTTAATGGAAGTTAACTTAGGTACTAGCGAAGAGCCTAGGCCGACCTTTGTTAGTTCCTTACTCAATAAAGAAGGCTCCGAAGAGATAATCAAGCTACTAATGGAATTCAAGGACTATTTTGCTTGGAGTTATGATGAAATGCCAGGATTAGCTCCAAGAGTTGCAGTTCAAAAATTAGGAGTGGATCCCACTGCTATTCCAGTTAGACAAGCTCCGAGAAGAATTCGTCTAGAGGTTGAACAGTAAGTAATAACTGAAGTTAAGCAACTAATAGACGCTAAATTTGTCTGTGAAGAGAAATACCCGACTTGGTTAGCCAATGTGATACCAGTTAGAAAGAAGAATGGTCAGATCAGAATCTACGTAGATTTAAGAGATTTAAACAAAGCATGTCCAAAGGACGAATTCCCGCTACCAATTCCAGAATTGATGATCGACATTGTTTCAACACATGAAGTCTTTTCTTTCATGGATGGATCTTCGGAATACAATTAGATAAAAATGGCACCAGAATATGAAAAGCTTATAGCCTTCAGAACGCCAATTGGAGTATATTGGTACACAGTGATGCCGTTTGGATTGAAGAACGAGGGAGCAACCTATCAAAGAGCAATGATAAGAATTTTTGATGATCTCATTCACAACCAAGTCGAGTGCTACGTGGATGATGTGGTCATCAAGAGTAAACTAAAATATAATCATTTGTATGATTTGAGAATTGTTTTCAAGCGATTAAGACAATATAACCTTAAGATGAATCCCTTGAAATGCGCCTTCGGCGTCACCTCTGGAAATTCTTAGGATTTGTTGTTCAACATCGTGGAATTGAAATTGATCCTGAGAAGATTAAAGCTATCTTAGAAATGCCACCTCCCAAAACATTGAAACAACTACGATCTTTTAAGGAAAGTTGGCATATCTTCGACGCTTTATCTCGAATTTGTCACGATGGTGTCAGCCTTTTTCTGCTTTAGTTAAGAATGATGCCAAGTTTACTTGGGACTCCAAATGTCAACATGCCTTCGATGACATTGAACAGTATTTAATGACACCTCCTGTCTTAGCAGCCCCAGTCTGGTGTAGACCGTTGATACTTTATACCGCGGCTTTAGACGACTCTCTCGGAGCCCTGTTAGCCTAGATCAATGATGGGGGAAAAGAAAACGCCCTCTACTACTTAAGCCGTCATCTAATTCCGATGGAAATAAAGTATCCTCCTATTGAGAGGCACTGTTTGGCCCTGATCTTCGCCGCACAGAAGCTCAGGCACTACATGCTTTCTCACAAGATCAACCTTATTTCAAAGTTTAATCCATTGCAATAATTGATGACCCGACAGACGCTTTCCAGCAGACTTGCCAGGTGGTTAATGATACTATTGTAATTTGATATAACTTTCCTTCCTCTTCATGCCGTAAAGAGACAAGTCCTAGCAGACTTCCTCGCAGCACACCCTTTACCGGTAGAATCGCCTCTTAAAGATGACTTGCCAGACGAGCAGATAATGAGCCTAGAAGACCCCAATGATCAGTGTTGGGAACTGTACTTCGATGGAGCATCCTCAGCACAGAAAGATAAAGAATCACAAACAATATTGCCAGGTAAGGCAGGAATCGGACTAATATTTATAACACTAGAGTGGGAGATGCTAAGGTATTCCTACCACTTAACAGAACCGTGTACAAACAACGAGGTAGAATACAAAGCCCTTATAACCGGATTAGAAAACCATTCAGATGGGGATAATGGATATCAACATATATGGGGATTCTCAGTTGATCATTCAATAAGTCGTCATACAGTACAGAATTCTAAAGCCAAGACTCGAGCAGAACTTCCAGTATGCTATGAAACTATTGGAGAAAATTCCAAATGTAACGATCTACAAGATTCCCAGAAGAGAAAATGCTCTCGCAAATGCGTTAGCCCGCCTTGCAAAGGAATTTGCTTGCTTGCAGGATGAGTCAGTTGAAGTGTCAGTTCAAGGACGACAGGTCCTATCACAGCTCGACATGGATACAATACACAAATCGACATAAAAAGCAACAATTGCAGCAGTGACAGAAAATTCAGAAGACTAGCGGTAGCCACTAATAGACTACATGCAAACAAGAAACTTACCAGACGATAAATCGATAGTCCATCAAATCAAGAAAAGAACTCTGTCTTACGCATTGATAAACAACAAGTTATACAGAAGGTCCTTTGATCAAATGTGGCTAAGATGCCTGAGCTGGTCCGAGGCTCGTGAAATTGTTAAAGAAGTACACTCAGGACTTTATGGCGCTCATCAGTCGGGTCCGAAAATGAAAGAAGATTAAAAGACTAGGGTACTACTGGCCCTCAATGATGACCGACTACATGAAGGTCGCCAAAAGTTGTCACCAGTGCCAAGTGTATGGAGTGGTTCTACATCAACCTCCAAATGTGCTACATCCGACAATCGCATCGTGACCGTTTGAGTGTTGGGGGCACAGATATCGTGGGTCCGATAGAGCCGCCTTCTTTAAGAGGACATCGCTTCATTCTTGCAGCTACATATTACTTTTCTAAGTGGGCAGAAGCAGTACCAATCAGAGAAGTGAAAGCACATCATGTACTGCAATTCTTAAAGAATCAAGTTGTCTACAATTTTGGGGTACCGCGCAGAATTATCTCAGATAACGGGTCTGCATTCAAGAGTACGAAGATCAATAATTTTTTCAGAAGACATGAGATCGACTGGCGCTATTCGATAATCTACTACCCAAGAGCGAACTGCTTGGTCGAGGCTTTTAATAAAACTCTCGTCCAAATCCTAAAGAAAACAATGGACGACAACAAGAGAAATTGGCACGAGAAGTTGTTAGAAACCTTATGGGCCTACAGGACGACTTTCAGAATGCCCACCCAGTCTACGCCTTACGCCTTAATGTACGGATCCGAGGCCGTTTTACCCTTAGAGGTTCAGCTTCCTTCTCTCAGAATTGCAATTGCAAACAAAATTACTATAGAAAAGAATGCCAAACTATGACTAGAAGAATTAGAAAGCTTGGAAGGGAAACGACTTTCAGCGCAACAGAATTTGGAACTGTATCAAGCCAAGATGATTCAGGCCCATGATAAATTGGTCCGTCCAAGGACATTCAAAGTTGGTGACTTGGTTCTAATTCTCAGAAGACCTATTCTTGCACATCGCAAGATAGGTGGTAAATTTGAACCGAATTGGGAAGGGCCATTAGTGGTTGAGACAGTTTACTCAGGAGGTTCCTACCAGCTTGTAAATTGCCGTGGAGAGCGACCTATGCTTCCAATTAATGGACGATATCTAAAGAAGTACCTGATGTTTCGAAGGATGAATCCTCATTCCTAGAAGCACGGGCACAGTAATTACTTATGACTGGGTCTGAACCCAAAAACATAAAAAAAAGTGGATGATAAAGAAAATCGTTAAAAAAAATATTTTAAAAGAAAACATGTGAAATCATGATAATAAAGCCTTTATCCTTCCGTTTAAATCGAGTCTCACTCTTGATCTCTCTTGATATTTTCCTACTCCTATTTAAATTTAAAATAAACGAATAAAAGCTCATCATTAATGAACTTATTTTTCTACTGTTCTTGTTCTTAGTACAGCCCCTGATCCTTTCCTTATTTTTCGCAGTTAAATGTCGAACGGGCGGTTGGTTCTGAACTTTAAGAATGGCGTCAGTCTAGCACTTGATGAAAAGAGGGTGAGGGATGGAGCCGTGATCGAGATTGACTCTGACTTCACACCAGCTGGGATACAATATGAGGAAAATGATTGGACCCCGATCGATCGGGAAGAACTCCGTAGCCATACAGTGATGAAATTAGGTGGCTCAAATCAACCATCTACCAGCAAAAAGAGAAAAACAAATGCTGCTCATGCAACAGGAGAAGATAAGAAAGTTAAGTCCGTTGTTGCTATAGCAGAGGGCAGGCTTGTCAGTGTCGTGCCCACAAAAATCCAAGAGGTGAGGAGAGCTACTCTCACAGCCACTCAGCAAAGGAATAAGAACCGTCGCATTCTCATGATGCTGACCAAGTTAGCAGCAGATCAACATGAAGATACAGTCACTACCTTCAGTACAAATGCATCAAAGAGATTGGTTCGTCAGAAACCAGAAAGGAGGAAGTCAATTCCAAGTACAACAGAAAGGATAAAAGAAATCCTGAGGAAAATAGAAACGGAGATAGTACTACGACGCCAGACAGATGCACCAGTTCTGAAGAGTCTTGTTGCGAAAGCAACCCCGGAGGATGTCCCGATAGACTATCCCCGAGGAGCCAAGACATGCAGAAGAGTGTGCCGGGGTGGAACCATACATTCCCCAGTACGTTACTAGACCTCGCCAGTTCCAGATAATTCCAGAATATGAGTTAGAAAGAATGCAGAATGTCGAAAAGAGAACTTTTGAATATTTTGAGAGAATTGGAGGCAAGAGGATCAATATCTTAGAAGGCCTCGAGCTGCATATAGATGTGTTCTCAGACTAGAAGCAACAACAAATTGTAGACTGCATACTTGATCTCCAGAAAATGGACCGAGCTGGTCGTCTGAGGGAAAAGACTTATTCAGAACCCCGGAGATGGATGCCAGGGAAAGGAAGAGTTACGATCCAATGCGGATGTTGCTATAACTTCGCGGTAGACAGAAAAGGAAATCCACCAGGGATACTCCGTCGCAGTGAGGTGGATCCGATGCCGAATGTTATTAAAAGAATGGTAAAGAGGATGATAACATGGAGGGTATTGCCCGCAGATTGCATACCCAACAGCTGCATCATTAACATCTACAAGGAGGGTGACTGCATACCTCCACACATAGATCATCATGATTTCATTAGACCCTTTTACACAGTGTCTTCTGTCAACCAGTGCAATATCATGTTCGGATCTGACCTCCAGATAGCAGGCCCCGGTGAGTTTCGAGGGCCGGTGGAGATACCACTACCGGTAGGTTCCGTCATGGTATTAAAAGGGAATGGAGCGGACATCGCAAAGCATTGCATTCCAGGAGTGCCTGTTAAGCGGATCTCTGTTACTTTCAGGAGGATGGATGATAGAAAAATGCCTTTCCACTTCCAGCCAGTCCAGAGTTAGAGAATCTCCAGCCTTAAGAGCTGTGAGTCACATAGGAGAAAGCACACCTCCAATGCACATCCATATGACATTTCTGCCAAGGATGACTTGTAAGGTGATGTTATTATCCATGTATCTCACTATTCAGACATGGATTTTGACAGTTGCTTTTAGAAGAAACTTGAAGAATCTTACGCAATCCGTTTTGGATTTATATGGATTGTATGAGATATTAAATTCTCAAAGAAAATACCGTCATGTTTTGGATCAAGATGTATGATGTATTTTCAACAAGATTGAAATGAAAGTGACCATGTCATGTTTTGCCTTCACCTCTTTTTGTGCAAATTGACTGGAAAACGCCATTAAATTAAAAGAACTTTGAGCAAAGAACAAAGGGAAAATGGAGATAAACGAGAACTCTTTTTAAAAAATCTAAATGTTAAAATGAATTCTAAACTAATATGAATTCTAAATTTATTTTTGAAATTAAATCACCAAAACGAATGAAATCGATCTAAATCCTTCAATCTGAATCCTTCGATTTGAATTCTTCAATCTGAATCCTTCAATCTGATTTCTTCCATCTGAATCCTTAAATCTGAATTCTCGATCTAAATCCTTCAATTATTCTTCAAAACAAAATATGTTTGAAACTCTTCTGAAATTCAAATCTTTTTCTCGACTTATCACCGGGTCGAGTCTGTTCAACTTGGTTCACTTTCCAGTTCTTTTTTTAAACCTTTTCTCTGCATGTTAGAGGATAGAGTAGTTCTATTGACATGGAGCCATGAACTTTGTTCGATTTGGTTCTGATGGCATGGGATTGTGTCCCTCTTCATACAAATAAATCTTCGAGATTGGAACCAGTTTCCATTTCTCATTAAATCCTCGAGATTGGAACCAGTTTCCAATTCTCATTAAATCTTCGAGATTGGAACTAGTTTCAAATTCTCATTAAATCTTCTAGATTGGAACCAATTTCCAATTCTCAATAAATCCTCGAGATTGGAACCAGTTTCCAATTCTCATTAAATCCTCGAGATTGGAACCAGTTTTCATTTCTCATTAAATCCTCGAGATTGGAACCAGTTTCCATTTCTCATTTAATCCTCGAGATTGGAACCAGTTTCCAATTCTCATTAAATCCTCGAGATTGGAACCAGTTTCTAATTCCATTAAATCCTCGAGATTGGAACCAGTTTCCATTTCTCATTAAATCCTCGAGATTGGAGCTAGTTTCCATTTCTCATTAAATCTTCAAGATTGGAACCAGTTTCCAGTTCTCATTAAATCCTCGAGATTGGAACCAGTTTCCAATTCTCATTAAATCCTCGAGATTGGAACCAGTTTCCAATTCTCATTAAATCCTCTAGATCGAAACCAGTTTCTGATTCTCATTAAATCCTCGAGATTGGAACCAGTTTCCAATTCTCATTAAATCCTCGAGATTGGAACCAGTTTCCAATTCTCATTAAATCTTCGAGATTGGAACCGCTTCCAATTCTCATTAGATCCTCGAGATTGGAACTCGTTTCCATTTCTCATTAAATCTTCGAGATTGGAACCGCTTCCAATTCTCATTAAATCTTCGAGATTGGAACCGCTTCCATTTCTCATTAAATCTTCGGGATTAGAACCGGTTTCCATTTCTCATTAAACCTTCGAGACCGGAACCGGATTCCGATTCTCTTTAGACCTTCGAGATCGGAACCCGATTCCGAGTTCTCTTTAAACTTTCGAGATCAGTACCTAAATTTCGACTCTCATCCTTTTCAATCGATACGTAAACTCTGATTCTCACTCCGAGGCTGGTACCTAAATTCCAGTTCTCTTCGCAATCTGGAGGTTGGAACCTAGGTTCCAATTCTCATTTCAAATCCAGATTTCCTTAAATTGATTTTTAAATTAAACCCCAATCGAAATTAAAACTCAGAACAAATCGAAATCTAAAATCACACATTAAAACTTAAAATAGAAAATGAAATGAAATCTAAATCAAATTTCCCCAGATCTTATGATCTGGAATTCACCTCCTTCTCTTTTCCCCAGCGAGAGTTCAGGGATCTCCAGTCTTGGAGATATACTCAATACTCCCCAGTGGAAATGTTTTTCTACTCCATTCTAAGTGTGTCACTTAGACGTCTGTGTTGGTTTTATTGATCTCTTCGGTCAACACCAATGCACGTGGGGTGCTTGGTTAGCACACCACACCTATTGGGGGTCCATTTGTTGACCTCATTTTTGATGAGGTCTTTTCTCTTCTCTCTCCTTACTACTTAGGATCTAGCCTTAGGCTTTCCCTTTGACTATCTTAGAGGACTAGAGATGGATCCTACCACTTATAAATTTAAACACCTCTTAAACTCCTTGCAAACCCCATAAACTTGATTGTAAATCCCCAAGTCACTTGGAGGGTTAAGATCAAATGTGGAGGTTTAAAGGATGAGTTCTCTATAGGACTCTTTGGCCTTAGGACTACCCTGAGTGGCCTGGTCTGGTTAGGGTTGACCTGCACACATTACAGTTTCACACACATTACAATCCTAAAACCATTCATGCCTAGCTTGACTTCCTGACTCATGTAGGTAATTCATATGGATGGACCTTAACCCCTAGGCCCTTGGCTAAGAGGGTTAGGAACAACATAGTGAATGCCTCAAGTGAGTCCTCTCATGGATCTTACGAGATTGATATGGCTTCATGGCTCAACCAAAGTGATTCCATTATACTCAAACTTGATCAATCTTCATTTTTCCAAAATTTCAATTTTTGAACCCCGGGACCCCTACACCTGCTAAACCTACCAAATACCCTTGAAATTACCCAAATTTTGCAAAATTGCCTAAATTACCAAAAATTCCTCAGAACCAATCCTAAACATTTCCCCCAACTCAAATTGATCATCCTTAGCCAACTATACTAAAAATTCCAAAAAATAACCTCCAAATACCCAAAATACCCTTCTTAACCAAAAATTCCATAAATTCCAAAAATTACTAGAAAATTCCAAAAAATCCCAAATATTCCAAATTTCATTTTATTCAACTACACCATAAGCCAATTTTGTCAATTTAACCCACTTTTACCAAAACCCCCAATTTGACCCATTCTTAACCCAAGTAGACCCAATGTCCCCCTAAACCAACCCAATTGACCTAAATTTTGGTCTAATTCAATTCTAAACTTCAATTAAATATCCTCAATATCAATTTAGACCAAATCCAAGCCCAATTTGATTGACATTTGGATCCAATTTCAATTTGAAGCCTAAAGCCCAACTTTGGCCCATGACCTAAACCTAGCCCAAACCAACCCAATTCAACTCCAATTAACCTCAAATCATTTCCTAAACCTTCCTAATATCCCCACACAAAAAATACTAACAAGATTTTCCCAAACTTGAACCTAAAATCCACCCAAGCTTAACCCAAAGTCAAAATCCCCATTTTTGGCCTAAACCCAAACCTAACCCAAGTGGGCCCAAATCCCAAAATTCAAGCCCAAAAAAAGTTGAAAACTCTTTGTGACACTCCCATGAACATTTCTCAACATTAATTTTGCATCAAATCCAACCTTAGCCCAACCTCAAACGAAGTTAGCCCAATTTGGCCCACTTTGGCCTCATTACCAAAAAGCCCAAATTGAACCCATTTCAACTCGAAAATGACACCAAACCTTATCCAAATCACTCCTGATACATCCCTAAACTAAACCTAACATTTATTTGGCATGATATTTTACAAAAATTTCATCAAAAAGTCCATTTTAAAAATCTAAAAGCCCACTTTCTTAAACCTTTTTAAAAGCCCACTTCCAACAAATTCAAAAGCCCAAATTTCATTCCAAAACCCACATGAAATTTTCCCTCATCATTCCCTATGATTTAAATCACCCCTAAGTTTCAAAATCATCATTAAACCATTCCATATCAAGCTTCATCAAAATTTCCACCAAAATGCCAAGATTCATAAAATCCCCTTTCATGAAATTGACCAAATCTTTTCCCAAGCCAAATGAAGCCATGGAGCCATGCATAAGCCATATGCAAGCCATGGGAGTCACTTTACACCTCACCATGTCATTTATGACAAATGGAGAGAGCCTCTTTCTTAATCCTTCATTAAGCCTTTTAACCATACTCATGTCACACTCTAAACCAAGCTTAGCCACCTCACCATGGAAAGAGACCTCACCACTCTCTCTTGGCTGACCCAAATGATTCCTCCCAGCCCAAAGTCAAGCCTTGGGGAGGTGCACCAAGCCTAAACCATATCTTGGACCAAAATTAGCCCAAAATACACTCTCCCCCATTCCACTTAAATCAAACCTCTTTACACATGGAAAAAGCCAATTGAGCTCATAAACATCAAGCCCTGACCTCCCTAACCCTGATGGTGACCTAACCCTGTCGGCTAGCCGCCTGGGTCGCCGGAAAACGCCATGGCCGAGAGCTCCATGTGAGCCATATTTTTTAATTCTTCTTTGTTGAGTTGTCCCAGTCCAATTGCACACCATGGCTGTTCTTCCCTTGCCCTAAGCAGTTGATCCAAGCCTTCAATTGCCCCTGGGGAGCCCTCCAGTCATGTTTATTTAAACCTCACACCCTCTCAGCCAAACAAGGTGATGAACCAGACCTAAACAAAACTCTGCCAAAATTGATCCAGGACCATCTCCTCACTTAGAGCAACTGATCCCCACTACTCTCCAGCCCTAAACCCCATTGATTGAGCTCAATTTTGGAGCTCAATTCTCAGCCCAGAACCAGGACATCTCTAACCTCCACCAAATCCAAATTAAACTCACCCACACCAGCACAGGACCAAGAGAAGGAGTTCCCTTGTGAAAGCCCCCTCTCCAGGCCACCCATTTGCTCCAGCCTCCAAGCTTTGAAATCGGCTGTGGACACTTTCATACCTGGACATTTCCCCAGAGCCAGAGACTTTATCTGGAGCTTTCTTGGGTGCAATCAAAGGTGACACAACTCTCTGATTGAAGCTACACTTCTCAGAGTAAAGGTATGGATCATTCCTTCCTCCCGAGCTTCTAGTGATTGTCCATTTTGTTTTACTTAATCTCATAGCATGTAAACCATATGGATGCGTTCGTCTCTTCAAGACGAATACATAGAGCATAAGAACACAAAAATCCGTTGAGAAATGAGAGAGTTCTTAGGGTTTTAGTGTGGACGGTCACGGGTGAGTATTTTATCTTTGTGTAGGGAAATCATAAAAATAAACTAAAAATACTCTCTTGCTCAGTGAAAGATGAGAATAATGTGGAAAATAAATCAAGTTAATTTGATGAGTATTTTATTTTTAACAAATTATTTACTTATTTCAGTATTTTGATTCTTCACCTGAATAGACAATTCACCATGGCATGAGACCATAGGGCTTTTGAAGCCTCTGATCTTGGGAACATTCCTTGAATTTTTCAAGGTCAGAGGCCATCTCTATAGAAAGTTATGTATTTTTCAAGTTTAGATCACTATTTTTGAAATTTTAATTCCAATAATTAGCATGTTGTTCAATAAATTCCAAAAAAAATTTAGGAAGTTTCTTATGACCAGAGGACCCTAGGATAATTATATC
The DNA here is from genome assembly GCA_022702705.1 of Papilionanthe hookeriana x Papilionanthe teres. NCBI lineage: Eukaryota > Viridiplantae > Streptophyta > Magnoliopsida > Asparagales > Orchidaceae > Papilionanthe > Papilionanthe hookeriana x Papilionanthe teres. The sequence continues at coordinate 4,634,691 of CM040438.1, read as the reverse complement.
TTGGGTTAATTCATTAAGAATAACCCTAATTGGCCTAATTACTCAAAACTGAACTTTAATTAATTAGGGTTAACCACACAATAAAATAACTTGAAAATAATTCTTCACTGAACTTTGGGATCAGAGGGACCTCATATAAAAATTTGATATCAATTGGAAATGATTAGCCCCACTAAATGAATTAATTAAATCAAATAATCAAAATTAAACTTCAAAAATTCATAACTTCAAAAATACATTTCAAAAATTCACGAAAATTGGTTTTGTGTTCTCTTTGTTATTGGAGGAGTCTAAAAAATTTAAAATTGGAATTTTCTAAATTTTTTTCATTTTTAATGATATTTTTTATATTTAAATAATTAAAAAAATAATAAAAATCACAAAAATATTAAAAATCATAAAAATGTCACATTTTGACTTCTAATCACTTAGGAACAAACCAAATATTTTTCCCAAGTCTCAAAGTAAAGATATTGAATTTTAAATGCTTAAAACAATTTTTAATATTAAAAATGCATTTTCTAACCTTTTCACTAAATTAATTCCAATAAATCAATGAAAATTCAGAAAATTATAAATTTTTTTTCTCTGAACTCCTTGAGGTTAGAGAGATTTAAGCAAAATATAAGATCCATTTTTCAGCTTTAATTTTATTTTATAATTAATTAAAACTCTAAAATTTAAAAAAATTATAATAAATAAAATATAATTTAAAAAATCTCCAAAATTGGTCCAAGTGGTCCTCTGGTCATTAGGAACATCCCATAACTTTCTTAAGGACAGAAAGCTTTCCTTGGTCATGTTGTTGAATTTCCATTGAAAATCCCTATTTTTCATTAAAAATAATTATATAAATAAATTAAATTCAAAAAAATCACATTTTCTCCTCTAATGTCTTAATTTACATATGAGTGAAGTGACATAAAAATTTCAAGTTCATTTGAACTCAATTTAGTGAGTTATGAAACTAATAAGCCTAAAAGGGCATAAAGGTAATTAAAGAATTTAAACCCCTTTATTAAAATTTTAGGTTTAATTAAAATGGAGGGTAAAATATTTGATTCTATCTTTCTTGGATGATTGAAACTTTGGGAAATTAAAAGGGTAGGAACCCATTAATCACTTTTAATAAACAAAAAAATGAAACTTTAATTATTTAAACAATTTAAATTTTGGAAGATTAATGAAAATTTGAATTATTAAAAATAGGGATATAACTTGAGAGGATATTAATTCTTTAATAAAAAATCCCTAAATAAATCACCTCAATAATATTTAACTCTTAATTAAGATTAAAATGATAATCCAAACTAAGTAAATTAAAAATTAAAAAAAATAACCCTTAAATTAAAGGAAAGCTCAAAATACTAAGTGGTTTATCAATTAAATCAAATTAAAATTAAATTAAATTAAATCAAATTAAGTAAAAATTGAATTAAATTAAAATTAAATTAAATTAACATTTTAACAATTAAATTTAATTTAAAATATTGAAATTAAATTAAATTAAATTAAATTAAATTCAGTTAAATTAAATTTAAATTATATTAAAATAACATCATTCGATAATAACATCATTTGATAATTAATGTATAAAGATTTAAACCAAAAAAAATAATTTGAACACTATTCCAAACTTAAAATTATTAATTAAAACCTCATAATTAAACTAAATCACTTTACACCATTAACTTAAACTTCTATTAAGAGTGGTTAAATTCTTAACAAACCAACTTGCCCCTAAAGGTTTTAACTATTATAACTCTTAAATGGAGTATTAAGTGAGATGTCACTTTACTTATAGGATAATCAAACATCTTAATTCACTGAGCAAGAAGGAAAATCTAAACTGAATTCTGGATGACTAATTCATCTGTGCAACTAAATTTACTTGGACTCAAAATAATCTCAGAAATGTTGAAAAGATGTTAGGACTCGTCCTAATCACTTTCTCAATATGATGAGATGTTTTAGAAGAACAATTGAATTTAACTGTTCTTTGATGAAGAAAATCATCCATAAATAAAACACAAGAGCCTAGACGTTATAGGAGATGACTAGCAATAGGATTAGGACTTTGGTAGACAACCAAAATCATCCTTTAGCTTTACCTAGGTACTTGTTATAAATATTTAAATGCCTTAACGTGTGTTTTAAGTACAGCTTGAGATGACAGGAAGACCCTCCAGGTACGCTTATATTTTATTGCAAATTACTTACATGCACTATACTTTACTTTTTCTTGCATGTTAAACAAGATTGTTGCATGAAAACTAAAACCCTTAGGATAGCCACAAAACTGAAACCAAAACTAAATTAAAAATCACCACAAGATAAACTCCACCGCCACAACATTCCAAAATATAAAACAACTCAAAATTTAATCACAAACATAACAACAAAACTACAATTGCAACTAATTTAAAATGTCTCGTTGAATGATCGGGAATACCTCAGATGATGTAACACACGTGTTGCTAAAGGGATTTCCCACGGACTAAATGAAAGTGTGGAACTCATTCAGTTGAGTTTAGCAAATTCATCTGGACTAAGTGAATTCGACGAAAATAACGATGACGGGATGACGGAACTGTGGGATCTTAATCGGTTCTCTTTAAACAACTTTAAGATTAGTTTTAATTAAAATATTAAAAATATTTGGACTTTAAGATTTCTAAACCAAAACACTTCTCTCATCTACTGATTTTCACTTTCTAAAACTAAACCTCTGCAACAACAAGGAGCTCGGAGCATGGTGGGCAGCACGGCCATCGTCATTAGCAAAACTTGGGTCTACTTCAGCAAAACTTTCCTTAGAATTAAATAACCAAGCCATAGGATTTCGAGGTAGTATGCCTAGTGCAACATAAATCCTCAACACTTCATTAGGCCTTTGCATGATCATGTCATGTAAATTAAGCTCTAACCGGTCTTAGGACTCCGAGGTAGTCGTTCGGTACGACATAAACCCTCACATCTTCGAGGCAATTTGTAAGATTATATCATATAAATATAAGTCCTAACTAAATAAAATTGGCAAGATTGAAACATTAAGTAAATTCCCAAATCTAAGCCAAACAATAGGATAGTTTGGGAAGTTGCCAAGATTTTTCTTGGATCCTCAGCTTCTCCTACTTCTCTTCCTTTGGACTCTTAAAATAACTATTCCGAATTTGAGCTAATCCCTATTGAAGTTTCCAAAATCCAATCCTTTGAAAACTTTAAACTTTGAAATTCTTAAGAGCAAAACCACTGATCATTATCGAGAGTTTTCCTAAATGATTCCCGTCATTTAAGATGTAATTAACTATAGGGGCTTACCCTTATAGGGAACTTTAAGAACCTGTGTAATATAAACCCTGCTTAATTCCTTTATATTAAGCAGGGGAACCTGTCGGCTTATAAAGTTGGTTAGCAGACCAAACGGATGTCACAAATCTTCTAGTTTATTTAATCGAGCCCCATCACCAAGTAGTGTGTCTATTCTTTGGAATAGATACACAGCATGTGATGCGGCGCTCGTTTATATAAACTATTTGAATATCAGATCGGTTTGATTTCATATCTTGAAATTTTCAAACTTAAAGTTATTTTCAAAATCAAATACTACTTTCTAAATTATATATCTATATTTAAATTAAATTTAAAATTTAAAATTCGCCGACAACATCTGTAGGCGACCACTTTTTAAAATTAAACTTACAACCTAAAAATAAGCAGTACAGCTTCTGGCGACTCCACTGGGGACTAGTTCCTCTCTCCATTTTGATTAGATGGTTTTGCTTTCATAAATCGATAGTGAGTCCATATCCCTAGTGGACCAAAACTATCATTCTTCCGTTGGCATACTACGTTCATTTCTATCTTGAACGGGTATAGTCAGCTTCTCACGGATTTAGGAGCCACTGTCTAGACACCCCTAAACAGAGAGGTTCTGAAATCCTTTTACCTCTTTTCTGAGGAGAGGTGGACCCCCAATAGGTGTTAGCTTAGGAGCGATCCTTCGGGTTGAGAAGTTTTGCAAGACTTTCTCTTCCTTTCCAATTCTGAATCTGGTCCTTTACTTTTTCTATACCATTAATCATTTCGTTCCTAATAAATAAATCTTCTAATAAATAACCCTTTAAACAAACTCTTTTAAATCATAAATACATTAAGATAAACAAAAATGTGTTCAGACTCTTTCTTGTTTGTCCTAAGTTTTGGGACAAAAGGAAGCATAATTCGGGACTAATACTCAGAATCCACCTTGCAGAAAATGACTGCGCCAAAGTTAATTTTCTCCTTCACCAATGGAATGGACTTTGCCGTCTATAAGGATGAACTACCCGACAATGGAATCATCTGTTTTGGACAAGGATTCAACAATACAGATATCAAGTTCACTGACGTCACTCTCTTCGCACTAATGGACAAAGTGCCAGACACTGAAGAGCCTGTAATTGAGTTCAACTTGAAGTCGGCTTAAGAATTCCCTCCCCTGCAAAGGGTTCCAGCTGAAAGAAGTACTAGTATTCATAGGAGGACTGTTGTATCTACCCCCAGCGGTCTAGTCATCTCTGCACCTACCACGACTTCTGCCAAACTAAAGGGGAAGGAAATCCAAGTCTGTGATGAGCCTATCACCGTGGAGGGTACAGATTTTGCTACAATACCATCTATTTTTGAGATTGGATCCAGTTCAAGAGTTGCACCCCTAACTCGGACTCAAAGGAGAAATAGAAGCAGAAAGATAGCCAGGATTGAGAAAGCCAAAGTTGTTGAAGTTGCTCTTCTAGAAGAAATTCCTGAAGAAAGAGAAGAACTACCTGAGTATATACCTTTGTTAAAAGGGAGTAAACTTCACCCCCTCTCTGCTGCATCGGATGAGGAAGATGTCCGAAGGATTGCTGCTACACTACCCCAACCTGCATACTATAGTAACTAAAAAAGAAAAAGGTTTAAGACTACGCCATTTGCTCGACTACAGGCCGTGATAGAAAAATTGGCAAAGAAAAAGATGCCCCGTGTCAGAAATCCTAAGAAGAATGGGCCGTGTGCCAGTTAGGTCCCGCCTCGTACCGCGAATAGAGCCTGTCATTGCCATAGAGAAACCAAGGAAGAAAATAAGAGCAAGTTCACCTGTTGTTGTGTCTGGCCATCATATTAAGGAGGACACCACCTACCAGCATATAGCCGACAGACCGTCTCATCCTAGGCCTTCTGCTGCAAGAAGGATGGTGTGGCGACCTATTATTACCGAGCCGAGACCAACACAACGGCCGGAGAAGAAAAGTCTCGTCAAACAGCTTGAATCAGAAGAAAGCGCTACTCCAATAAAAGAAACTCCTGGAAAAGAAATTCAATAGTCGTCACACGACAACCGCGAGACCATCTGGAAGAGACCCCTCGAGGATGCTATAGGAAAGCTAAGGACGGATATCCGCCGGTTGGCGAAAGAAAGAGGAGAAAAGTTGGAAGAGGAAGTTGATTCATCAGAGTTCATGGATGAGGAGTATGCCGAGGTCAACATGGTTGAAACACGAGCATCGTCAGCCTCGTAGGGTGCTCCGACAGCTACGAAAAGAGATGAACCGGAAGTGATGAGAGCACAGCTCCTTGAACCGGAAGTGATGAGAGCACAGCTCCTTTTCATTAAGCAATTTGTCGGGGCTCGGCACCACATCACCATCGGTGATCTAGAAGTGGAACACTAGAAACCGAACGAAACTCTAGTGGATTACATACTTCGATGGAGAAATTTAAGCATGAAGTGTGAACCACAACTTCAGGAACAACATGCAGCCGGCATCTTGCTTAAGAGTATCCATGGCCCGATAACACTTCTCCTTAAAGGATTTACAATCAAGACTTTCGAGAAGCTGCTTAGCAATGCTGGGAGCTTGCAAGAGGAAACAAAGCAGCTAAGTTTCGTAGATAAGACCGATAAACAGAAGCCCGTGAAAACATTTGAAAAGTATTCCGGAATCGTCACGGCAGTAGATAAGGACAAGCAGCCAATGCAGATACAGCCAGAGCGGCCACAGCCTAGCTATCAACCACCGCAACGTACTTACCAATAACCTCAGCAGGGTTATCAACAACCTCGACTAAGTTATCAGTCGCATCAGCATTATGACCAACTGCCTCATCCACAACATACCCTGAAAGATTTTATGAACAAGGAATATCCATTCAAAACTGAAGCAGTAGCGAAGATGTTCCGAAGTCTAATGAAGACACCAGATTTTCAGCTACCAGAGCCCAAGAGGCCAAAAGAAGTCAATAAGAAAGATCATCCAAACTATTGCCCTTACCACCAGATGCTCGGGCACAAGATAAAGGATTGCATCACTTTCATGATTTGGCTTGACGACAATCTCCGGAGAGGGAACATAACGATCCCGAAGGAATACATGAAGGAACCCCAAAAAGGAGGTTCCTTCAATGTTATTTCAACGGATCCCATTATTCCGATAGACCCTTACACAACCCAGGATGAATGGAGTACCGTCTGGACAAAGTCTTCAAAGAAAATTTTGGATCACATCCAAATCACTTCGGTGCGTGCTTCAACTCAAAGTTTGAAACCTGCCGAGCCGGCACTATTGCTTGCAATTGAAGAACCGCCCCCAAAAGGATGAGAAGAGCGTAGAAGAGAAGAATACCGAGGCTCCAAAGACTAGACTAGGGGCTGCTTATCCTAGGATGGTTATTTCTGATTCAGGGGGGAAATCCCTCGAACCTCTGACATTGTATGATTATTTGCTCGCCCCGGTGGGATCTTATAATGATATGAGTTTTGGCGTTGGCTACATTTTAAGTGTTTCTAATGATTACATAACTAGCTACAACCAACCTAATCTGGATCTCGATTCCGATATAAATAATAATTCTCAAATCATAATAAACCTCAATGACCACGATGAAGAAGAAGACATTCACAAAGATGGCTACGAAAGCTCAACAAGCAACGAGCCTATTTGAGAATTTCGAGGAGCTCCAGCTGCAATAGAATTAGAGTCATCAGATTCTGAAGCAACGCCAGAAGAGCCAGTTGTTCCGATTCAAGAGAATACACTGGCAGATTCAGCACCAAATTCAGAAGAAATAACAGACGTCAATCTAAGGAGTGGAAAAGTTCTACCTACGAGAATGGGTCCAAAGGATAAAGGAAAGTAGGTGGTTGCTCAGGAAGAGCCAACCCCAGCAGAGGAATTGCCCATTCGGGAAGAAATCGAGGAACATGATAATAAAGTAGACTACAACGTGTTAGCCCATCTTAGGAAACTACCAGCCAAACTAAGCATATACGACGCTCTGATCTTGTCAAAGGAGATGAGGGAAGCTCTAATCAAGGCTCTACTTGATCCAGAGATTTGTTTAGCTCAAATGGCCGGTAATTCCTTCGACGAGGTTTTCTCGTTAAAAGAACAACGACGTGTTACCTTCACAGACAATGATTTACTACTCAGAACGGCTAATCACAATCGACCGTTGTACATCTCAATCACAATTGGAAAGTTTACGCTCTCCAGGGTGTTGGTTGATCTGGGAGCATCAATCAACATAATGAGCCTTCGAACGTTAGTATATTTGGAAATTGATGCTCGCAAACTTGAAGAAGACAAGATGTTATTAGGAGGGTTCAATCAGAAAGGAGAAAGAGCACTCGGATCGATAACACTGTTAATGAAGACCGGTGATTTGGCAAAGACAACCGCAAAATTCCACATAATTGATTCTGAGACATCGTTCAACGCTCTACTGGATCGGCCATGGATTCATGAAAACTGGATGGTACCGTCGTCTCTACACCAATGCATAAAGTATTACGATGGAGGAGAATAGTGTATCAAAGGTGACTTGCAACCGTTCTCCATGCACGAAATCAGAATTCACGAAGATGCAGCCTACTACGCGCCTCCGAAGAAAATAATATTCTCCAGAAATGTCATACCAAATGAAGCAAAAGAAGTGAAAGACGATAAAGAGCCTGAAATTCTAGTCCAAAAGTTACTCACCACTCCCTTACAGCGAGATGGTGAAGGTTTCTCCAAAACTCGCACCCGAGGTCAAGGTCGGGGACGAGGTTGTGTAAGAGACGTTAGAACTGTTGGACAGAAGAAACCAGTCATCAACATTGATTGGAAGACCAGTTCCGAAGAAGAAGAAATCAAGAAAGAAGCAGCAACAGTAAATCAAAAGAAACTCCAGTTTAAGATCTCTCTCGAAGATGAAAAGAATGAAGAATACAAATCAATGTACGAGAAGATTAACCATTATGTACATACTATGACCCTAACCCCGATCCATTCTAATAAGATCGAGGGTATGGTGGTCAAGAAAGTGCATGGTAGTGGTACTAAACCAATCAAGTTTTACCGTGGTGCTTCTTCTTGCAATAATGAAAAAGATGTACAATTTGAAGATGTTACTTCATCCGAATTAATGGAACTGCCTTTTGAGTGGTACTCTCCCTGTGTTCAAAATTTAATTCAACGTGGTGTTTTACCTCGATGATGGACAAAAGGTCAATCACAACATTTTGAAAAATTATGGAATAATGTCAGTCGGCCTCCCAATTCAAAACATGGTCTCGGATTCGGCACAGTAGGATCAGTCGATGATACGGGATTTTGCTTGGTTGTCACTTACAAGCCTAATGAAGACTGCTTGGAAGCTTCAGAAGATATCGAAGATCTACCAATCGAAGATGCTCCACCAGAATTTGAAGAAGAAATTAAATCTACAAAAGACAAGTTAATGGAAGTTAACTTAGGTACTAGCGAAGAGCCTAGGCCGACCTTTGTTAGTTCCTTACTCAATAAAGAAGACTCCGAAGAGATAATCAAGCTTCTAATGGAATTCAAGGACTGTTTTGCTTGGAGTTATGATGAAATGCCAGGATTAGCTTTAGAAGTCGTAGTTCACAAATTAGGAGTGGATCCCACTGCCCTTCCAGTTAGACAAGCTCCGAGAAGAATGCGTCTAGAGATTGAACAACAAGTAATATCTGAAGTTAAGAAGCTAATAGACGCTAAATTTGTCCGTGAAGAGCAATAACCGACTTGGTTAGCCAATGTGGTACCAGCTAGAAAGAAAAATGGTCAGATCAGAATCTGCGTAGATTTAAGAGATTTAAACAAAGCATGTCCAAAGGATGAATTCCAGCTACCAATTCCAGAATTGATGATCGACATTGCTTCAACACATGAAGTCTTTTTTTCATGGATGTATCTTCGGGATACAATCAGATAAAGATGACACCAGAAGATGAAAAGCTTACAACCTTCAGAACGCCAATTGGAGTATATTGCTACACAGTGATGTCGTTTGGATTGAAGAACGCATGAGCAACCTATCAAAGAGCAATGACAAGAATTTTTGATGATCTCATTCACAACCAAGTAGAGTGCTACGTGGATGATGTGGTCATCAAGAGTAAACTAAAAGAAGATCATTTGTATGATTTGAGAATTGTTTTTAAGTGATTAAGATAATATAACCTTAAGATGAATCGCTTGGAATGCGCCTTCGGCGTCACCTCTGAGAAATTCTTATGATTTGTTGTTCGACATCGTGGAATTGAAATAGATCCGGAGAAGATTAAAGCTATCTTAGAAATGACACCTCCCAAAACCTTGAAACAACTACGATCCTTTCAAGGAAAGTTGGCTTATCTTCGACATTTTATCTCGAATTTGTCAGGAAGGTGTCAGTCTTTTTTTTTCTTTAGTTAAGAAGGATGCCAAGTTTACTTGGGACTCCAAATGTCAACATGCCTTCGATGACGTTAAACAGTATTTAATGACACCTCCTATCTTAGCAGCCCCAGTCTCGGGTAAACAGTATTTAAACAGTATTTAATGACATTAAACTAAATTTTTTTCTAATTGGACTATTCCATTTCTAGAATAAAATTTTGTTATCTTCCTAAGAAACTCATTACATAATTTGTATGCTAAAATATTCTATGAGATTAACTGTCACTTAAGGACAAGCAACATTTTAAGTTTGAGGGATTTTGATACATCTAAAATATATAGTATTTTTATGCACAATTTTATACCTATTTTTAATGATATTGCACTTTAAGGGAAGGTATTTTGTGTTTTTCTTGTAGGTATGATGAAAAAGGATGGTCATGATGAAAGGAGCAAAATTGGATCAAATTTGGAGCAAAAATAACGAAAAATCAAAATTTTGGCACTAGCGGCTAAGCGTCGCTGGGCCGGCGCTTAGCCGCCATAGTTAAAAATCAAAATTCAAATTAATTTGGCATCAATTTCAAAGGGGATGGGATGCAACTCTTGGTGGTATCTACCATAAATTTCTTTGGGCGGCAAGTTTGAATGAAGAGGTGCATTCCTTGGAAGATACATTGAATCTGGACACACTTTGAAGAGACACCAAGGTGCCTTTTGGTTTACTATTTAAAGAGAGTCTTAGGAAAGATTAGGGGAGGCTTTATGAGGCTCTTCCACTACGTTTTGAAGGGAGGCATTAGGAGGCTCTTCCACTGCGTTTTGAGGGGTACTTCCATTGTTCTTCCACTGCATTTTAAGAGTTTTTATAAAGAGTAGGAGTAGAGAGTAGAAAGGAGAAAAGGGTCGGAGTGAAGTCTTCTTCTTCCCACTTCTTTTCTTTCTTTTAGTTTAGCTTTTATTGAAGTCTCGAAGTCCGTATTCCGAGTCATCTGAGTTGGGAGACTTGCTTCCGAGGAGTAGTTTAGCGAAGATTCAAAGTTTCAGAGGAACTTCCTTAGTCTTATGGAGAGGATTTTTACATAAGTGTTTAATTTTAATCTTTTTATTAATACTTTCTTTCGTTTGTTATTTTTCTTATTGTTTTTAATTTCAAATCAATGTATTTTTGTATTTTCCCAATGCATTCTGAGTAGTTTACTTTATCTTTTTCTTTCTTAAATGGAGAAGTAATTAATTTATAAAGAATTGTTATGGACAAGTATAAGTGTTTAAAAGTTGGAAGAAGTTGTGAAGATTGATTCCGAAAACTTTGTTTACTTCTTAATTCGGCTTGTTAAGTTGTAGAATTTCGAGATTATGTAAGATCCAATGCGGTATTGTCTCATAAAAGTTAGTAAGAATCACATGCAATTATATGGGTGAGAATTGCAGTCCATATAATTGAATGTAATATTAGAATATATTTTTATGAAAGGGAGTAAAATTAGAGAATTTTAGAGTGACGGGCTAAAACCCCCTAATTTGGTTTGAAATTTTGAGTTTTGTTATGAGAAGTTAGCCCTTAGGTGGTGGGAATTGAGGGAACTCTAGAGTGAGAGACTGGTATCTTCCCTGCCTAACCATGTTCAAAATAATAAAAATTTCAGATTAACCTATGTTCTTTATAGAACCAAGTAAGGGTAAATAACACATTTGCTTCTATCTGTCACAACAAATTTAAATACTTTCACAACAATACTTCAAGAATTATTACTACTTCATAAAAGGAAAGAAAAAGATATTCTAGTTAATAGTATTTTACATCCAGTGTTATTAGTTATTATAATATTAATTTCATTGCTTAACATTTTAATAAGGAAATTTTAAAAGATAAATCAACATTCAAAACTTTTCAAAATCAAGATATACTTTTAAAAAACAATTAAAGAAAGTAAAAAGATAATTTTCTGTTTTCTTTAAAAACTTTCATATTTTCCCTGTGGGTTCAATATCTCGGGACTTAATCAGAAAATCCTATATTACTTGATAAATGATACGTATACTTGCGTAGTATCCCATATTATAAAATCGTAAGTTTCATACCTAAATCATCAGCGCATTTATCCAGCGGAGTCAAGTTTTTGGCGCCCATGATTTATCAAGGATCACATGTGTAGAAATAAAATTTTCCTTTCTAGATTATTTTTCATATACTTAGAAAAATTCCTGGTAAAAATATGTTATTCTTTCTCTCATACTTTAGAAATTTTCATGATTTATGTTTACACCAAAACTGAAGTTTGGGGGAAGGGAAAATTCTTTGAAATTTAAATATTACTTGTCCTTAATGTATTAATATTTTCTTTAAAAATATTAACATAACATAAGGAATGAAAAATTTATTTAAGATTACTTAAATTTTTAAATATATAAATAATTTAGTAAACTTAACTAAAATTTCAATAATTTTGATTGATTTTAAGAATAGAATTATTTAACTTAAAGAATAATAAGATTAAAATTTTTTCTATTTATAGTAAAGAGAATTGTATTTTTGGAATACTATGGAATCAGTATTATTAATTGAAAAATAAAAGATTGAAATAATTTTTTTAAAAATACATATTAAGAATGTCATATTTATTAAGTAAAAAAGTATCAATTTTTAAATATATGTTAAGAATAGTGAAGTTCAAAATCATTAACAGGCTATCCACATATAGTAATACTCACAAATTAAAAAAATGGAGGATTGAAAAATATCCTTAAAAATAAAAAAAAAACAAAGAAAGAAAAGAGAAAAGAAAAAGAAATGTGAGGAGAAGCTTGAGGAGAGCCTAATTAAAAATTGGCTTCACTTGAATTATCTTATAGGAAGAAAACTAATTACATTTTTAACTTAATTTTTATTTACAAATATCATTACTAGAAAATTTTTTCATGAAAGTATTTTTCTTATAAATTATCTATGTGACCTTAATATGATAAATTACAATTATTCTTGAAATAAATGAAAAATTGAAAGTCTTATGATTTGGTAGTTAAGTATTCTTTAAATTCTTAAAATTAACCATAATTAGTGAAATTTGGTTAATGATTTGCTAAAGCATTTATAAAACCAAAAATTACAAGGAATCTTAAATATTTAAACTTCATTCCAGATGTTATATATTTTATGTAATAAAAAGGGTTACTTGCGGACAAGTAACGTTTAAGTTTGGGCGAATTTGATCCACTTTAAAAATACCTATTTTTATGCCTTATTTTTGATTCAATTTTTAAGGATATTATGCTTTAATGAAAGGTATTTTTATGTTTTTGGATATCGGTGATGAAAAAAGAGTTCAAGAAGGAAAAAGGAGCAAAAATAGAGCTAAAAAGCAAAGTTGCCGAAATTATAGGTCTGGCACCTAGGTGCCAGAATTCGGCGCCTAAGCGCCAGTTTGATACTAAAGTACATAAGATTTTTGACAACTTTGGCCAGCTATTTTGACAATGTTAAGTGGTTATCAAGCCTTCTAAAAGACTGGAAGTTACTCCTAATGCATAGGACATGTAATACAATACATGTGGACACAGGAAAATAGTTTTAATCGCGAAGAGGTGCGATCCAATGTGAAGAGGTGAAAAGACGTAGTCACGAAGTCCGGCGCCTAGGCGCCACAGTTACTTTCTAGAACATTCATTGAATTTTGATGAATTTTTAAGAGGTGCCTTAAGCAACCCCTGGTCATTTTTAAAGCTCTATAAATAGGAGACATTTCTACAGAGAACGTGCCCCCCCCCCTGATCTCCAGCACCATATTTTCTTCTTAAGTATTTAGTGAGTTTATTTTAGTTATTTTAAGTGTTACTACTCAATACCTTGAGTAGTAAGTGAGAGTTTGTAAGTGTTGTTGTTGTTGAAGTTTTGTACCTTGAATTGGAGTCAGTAGGAGTGAAATGATCACTTGAAGGAACATTTCAGATAAATAATTTTAACTTGGTTCAAATTTTTATAAATATGTTTTTTTGTGTGAATTCAATGTGTTTTGAGTAGTTACTTTTCTTTCTCCTTTCAACTATGAAAAGATAATAAAATAATTTGATTTTGTTGGAAACGTAAATTTAAAATTATTGCGATGATATTCATACATGATCTTAATTTACTTTTTAAATTGGCTATTTGAATTGTTAAAACCTGTTGAAGAATTCTTAGACATATCCGGCAATGAGTTCATAACTAGTAGATATCACATGAATCATTGGGTAATCGAAGACCTTGAGCGGGTTTTCAAGGTGAAGTGCAAATAAAAAGGGAGATATTATTTATTGGGTGTAGAATTGATTAGTTTTTAGAGTGACAGACTAAATTCTAATAATTTGGTTTATAGAAAGGGAATGGGTCACTAGTAGGGCCAACCATAGCCACCCTTCGACATCTAGAAGTGTGAGTCTAGATTAACCCATTCTACTAATAATACATCCTGAACCGATCTATAGATTAGCCAATGTTTTTTATAGTATCGAGCAAAGGTAAATAATAGGAATTCTTCTATTTGGCGCAATACCATAATCTCAAGTTCTCCACGAATGATAATTATTCTGAAAAATCTTGGATTAGTTGAAAAGGAGAAAGTTGTTTTATTTATACTTGCATTTACCTTTAACTTATTGTTGCTTTATTTACATTTAGTAAAAATTTCATTAAACCTAAAATCTGATTTTTAAAAAGAAAAAAAATTATAATTACTTTTAATTTAAAAATCTAATAAATTCCTTCTTCCTTTAATCTTCCCTGTGGGATCGATAAACAGGACTCCAATAGAGCCCTGTATTACTTGAACGATACGTATACTTGCGTTTGAAATTGAGACTTTATGAAATTATTATAAATATTTAAATATAAAGTCATAAATTCTTGCATATACAGATACGCGTAAAGGTCGGTTCACATAGCCTTAGATTTAGTATCTAACTTAGGATATGTCAATGTTCTTTTCATGCTTGGAAGAGGGGGTACTCTTTTAAGGGTAAAGAAACATTTTGGCTCCTATTTAGCACAATACCATAGATAATCATACCATATCATCCACACATCATATTCTTATTGCAAGAGGAAAGATACTTTTCTTATATATCAAAAACCTTTCAAATATATAGCTTAGTGTGTGTTTGTTAGTTAATTTTGTTTTAAAAGATACTAGAAGTAATTGTAGTTTGTTTAATTGTTACTGTTTTCTGCATCTTGGTAGTAGAAGTAAACATTAAACTTTAATTGTAATTTGAGTATTGGATTTCAGTGCTACATTACCTATTTTGAAACTCTTTTTTTTTTACTTCGTTACTTCTTTGTGGGATCGATAATCAGGACTCCATTAGAGCCCTGTATTACTTGATACGATACATATACTTGCGTTGAATGCTTGGACTTTACAAAATCATTATAAATACATATAAATTTGATTTCATAAATTCTTGCAATATAAAAGTCTGAACCGCATCAAGTTTTTGGTGCCGTTGCCGGGGAAGGAGTAACTAAGTAACTAAGTAAGGAAGAAATTATAAACGGAATTTATTGATAAAATAGTAACTGAAAACCTTTACTTTGTAGCTTGTAATTGTGTGTGTTTGTTTACTTTTTAAAGTGTTTGTGTGATTGTATATGTGTCGTAGTGGATCTATAGGTTTAATGCCTTACAACTCGGAGTTAGAGCATACTATTAGAAAAATTAGAAAACAACAAAAACAAACTAAAAATCCTTGTGAAATGGTGAATAATCAAGATAATCAGAGAAATGATATTGGAAATTTGCCAAGACCTTTAAGAGATTATGCTAACCCAACAACAGATTAAATTCACATAACTATTCAAAATCCTGATGTTGCTGCTAATTCATTTGAACTTAAACCTGATATTATCCAAATGGTACAAAATAATCACTTTAAAGGAACACCTAATGAGGATCCAAATTTACATCTCGCTAGTTTTCTAGAACTGTGTGCTACTTTTAAATATGACGGAGTGTTGAGTGATGCTGTCAGACTTAGACTTTTTCCATTTTCATTAAGGGATAAAGCTAAAGTGTGGTTAAATTCATTAGCACCTGGATCTATTAAAATTTAGGGATAATTATCTCAAAAGTTTCTATCAAAATATTTCCCTCCATCAAAGACTGATAAGTTAAGAAATTATATTACATCATTGGTCAGTTTGAAAGAGAATCAATATATGAAGCTTAGGAGAGATTTAAAGATCTTCTTAGGAAGTGCCCAAATCATGCTTTACCAGATTGATTAATAATTCAAACATTTTATAATTGATTACTGGGATCATTGAGATCAATTATAGATGCTACTGCTGGTGGATCGTTAATGTCAAAACCATTTGATGAAGAATACACATTAATTGAAGAAATAGCTACTAATAATTTTCAATGGTCCTCTGAACGGGTAAATCCTAAGGGAATAGCTAGTGTTCATGATTCTGATATGATGACTATGATAGTTTAACAAATTGCAGCCCTTTCTAAGAAAATAGATCAATATGGAATGAATTATTCTCAACCACCTCAACTATTAGAGGGAAACTCATTTGGACAGATAACAAAATCTCAAACACCTTATGAGACTTTGAATGCTATTAATAGACCTAACAATCCTTATTCAAATTATTATAATTCTAGTTGGAAGAATTACCTAAATTTTAATTAGAATAATAGCAATGCCAATGTTAACCCATATTGGGGGAACAGTTCTATAAATCCAATTGGAAATTCGAACAATCAAGGAAATACCAATTTTAGACCATCTTATCCTCATGGATTCAATAGTAACCCGCAATTTAAGGATAAGAAGTTCTCTACTGAAGAAATGATTCTGAATATGGGAAATCAATTACAAGCTCAAGGTGTTGCTATGAAAAATATTAAAAATCATTTGGGGCATATTTTCACTGCACTTAATGATAGACCTTCTGGAACGTTTCGAAGTAATGTTGAGATCAATCCAAAATATCAAAACAAGGAACAACTTAAGGCTATTCAATTAAGGAATCGAAAAGGATTGGAAACAAGAGTGCAAAAAGAAGTTTAAATAGAAAAGGAGAAGGTGGAAATTAAAAAAGGTTCAAATAAGATTTATCCAGACTTGGATTATCCTCTTGAGCCAGTGAAGTTAGCTGTTGAAAAACCACTACATCAATTTCCTCAAAGATTGAAGAAACAAAATAGGGATAACATATTTGGAAAGTTTTTGGAGATTCTTAAGAAATTAACGATAAATATTTCTTTTGTTAAAGCATTAGAACAGATGCCTGACTATGCCAAATTTATGAAGGATATTCTAAAAAAGAAAAAAAATTTACAGATCATGAAACTGTTGCACTTAGCGAAGAGTGTAGTGTAATTTTTCAGAAGAAGCTTCCAGAAAAACTTAAAGATCCTGGTAGTTTCACAATTCCGTGTGCTATACAAGAAAATTTTTTTGGAAGAGCCTTATATGATATGGGAGCTAGTACTAATCTTATGCCTTTATCAACTTTCAAAAGGTTGGGAATAGGAGAAATTTCTCCTGCATCTGAGACTCTTCAGTTGGCCGATCGTTCCATTACTTACCCTAAAGGAGTGGTGGAAGACGTGTTAGTGAAAGTGGATAAATTTATCTTTCCTGTGGATTTTATTGTACTTGATATGGAGGAAGATAAAGAAATTCTAATCATTTTGGGAAGACCATTCCTTGCTACCGGAAGAGTAGTGATTGATGTTCAAAAAGGAGAATTAACTATGAGAGTTAATGATCAAGAGGTGACCTTTAATATCTTGAAATTTATGAAGTATCCCTCAATGGAAAAGATAATGAATGTTTTAGGATGGAGGTTTGTGAATATTTGAGAAACGATGATTTTGAAAATATATTTGAAAAAGAAGTAGAGTATGAAAATATGTTTGAAGAAGAAATTTAAAATGAAGAAAATTCAGATAGTAAGAAGAATGAAGATTTGGAGTATGTTAAGGAGAGATTCGAAGTATTAGACACTATGGAGTATGTTCAAATGCTGGATAGACTTGTTGGACACAAGTAATACTACTTTCTGGATGGATATATTGGTTACCATCAAATATCTATTACTCCTGAGATCAAGAAAAGATAGCATTTACTAGCCCTTAACCTTTGCTTTTTGAAGAATGTCTTTTGGACTGTGTAATGCACCTGCAACATTTCAGAGATGTATGATGTCTATCTTCAGTAGTATGATAGATAATGGAATAAAAGTTTTCATGGATGATTTCTCTGTATTCGAGACTTCATTTAAAATTTGCTTGGAAAACTTAGCAAAAGTTTTGGAACTTTGCGAGAAAACAAATTTAGTTTTGAATTGGGAGAAATGTCAATTTATGGTTGCAGGAGGAATTGTGCTTAGGCTTAAAATTTCTGAATATGGATGGAGATTGATCCATCTAAAATTAGAGTGATTGAGAGATTGCTGCCACCCACTTCCGTGAGAGAGGTGAGGAGTTTCTTAGGACAAGTTGGATTTTATAGGCGATATATTAAAGATTTTTCTAAGATTACTAAACCTTTATGTCGACTTCTATAAAATGATAGAAAGTTTGATTTTAATGATGAATTTTTTAGTGCTTTCAAATTATTTAAAGAGAAATTAATCACTGCACCTATAATTGTTTCACCAGATTGGGAGAAACCATTTGAACTCATGTTTGATGTTAATGATTATGCGATTGGAGTAGCATTGGGGCAAAGGCATGATAAAGTTTTCAAAGTCATTTACTATGCTAGTAAAACTCTTAATGAGGCTCAAATTAATTAAACCACTACTGAAAGAGAGTTATTAGCTATAGTATTTGCTTTTGAAAAGTTTAGACCTTATTTAATTAGAGCTAAAAGTATTGTGCATACAGACCATTTGACTATCAAATATTTAATGCAAAAGAAGGATACGAAAGCAAGACTGATTAGATGGATACTTCTTCTGAAAGAATTTGATTTTATGATAGTTGATAGGATGGGAACTTATAACCAAATAGCTAATCATTTGTCAGGATTAGAATATGATAAAATATTTGAATTTGAGAAGGAAGTTACAGAAACTTTCCATGATGAACAATTTTATACTATTATGGGAAGAAATTTGCCTTGGTATGTTGATATTGTGAATTATATTGTGAGTGATATTGTACCATATGATCTAACAAGGCAATAACAAAAGAAGTTTAAATATGATGCAAAGTTTTATTTTTGGGATGAGCTCTATCTATATAAATAGTGCAAGGATCTGATTATTAGGAGATGTGTGTCACAAAAAGAAACTAATTTAATTATTCAACGATGTCATGATTCTGAATTTGGAGGTCATTTTGGTGTTGATAAAACTGCTTTTAAGATTTTACAATCTGGATTTTATTGGCCTACTCTTTTTAAGGATGTTTATAAATATATTAAATTATGTGATCGATGTCGGAGAGTAGGTAATATCTCTACAAGAAATTAAATGCCTCTAAATTATAATTTGAAAGTTGAAATTTTTGATATATGGGGATTAGATTTTATGAGATCATTTACTCCTTCATTTGGGAATTTATATATACTTGTTGTCGTTGATTATGTCTCAAATTGGATTGAAGCTATTGCTTTACCTAGATGTGATGCTTGGAGAGTTTCAAAATTTTTAAAGAAAAATATATTTACAAGATATGGAATGTCGAGAGTGATTATAACTGATGGTGGAACCCATTTCAAGAACAATTAAATTAAGAGATTGATTAAGAAATATAATATTATTCATAGAATCTCTACTGCTTATCATCCCTAGACTAGTGGTTTAGCAGAAGTTTCTAATCATGAAATTAAAAGAATTTTTGAGAAAATTGTGGATAATCATAAATTAGATTGGTCTGCAATTAGATACTGCTTATGGGCTTATAGGATTGCTTTTAAAAACCCTATTGGAATGTCTCCTTATAGACTAGTGTTTAGTAAGACTTGCCATTTACCGGTTGAATTGGACCATAAAGCATATTGGGTAATAAAAGAGTTGAATTTTAATTTGAAAATTGCTGGAGAAAAGAGATTTATGCAATTGAATGAATTGGAAGAGATTAGAAATGCATCTTATCACAATGACAGGATCTTTAAAGAGGGAATGAAATTATGGCATGATCGGAAGATATTGAAAAATAAATTGGAATTTAGACAAAAATTTGTGTTATACAACACAAGATTGAAGTTATTTCCTGGAAAACTTAAGTCTAGATGGTTAGGACCTTTTACAGTTGTAAAAGTTCATTCTTTTGGAGCTGTTGATATTCAAGATCCTTATACTGGAAAGATTTTCAAGTTAATGGGCATCGATTAAAGCCTTACTTTGATAGGTTTCAACCTGACTTCAAAGAGGTTTTAACGCTGAATCATCTTGATTAACTGAATGGTTAACATTAAACCAAGCACTTTATGGGAGGCAACACATATGCATCTTTGTGGTGTGTTTGCTTGATTATTGTAATTGTATTTTTTAGAAAGTTATTTTTGAATCTTAATCGCTCCTAAATACTTTTAAAATTGATAAATATTAGATCGAATTAAGATATTGAAATATTTTGGGCCAAATGAAGTTCGATGAGAATTTTTGACCATTAGCGCCGCCGGTGCCCAATTACAGAGAAGTTTGCTGAACTTACAGGTTTGAGAGCCGCCGGTGCCCAAAACCTGTTGACGGTTTTTAGAGTTTCAAAATGCAATTTTTTGTAGTTTTGAGCGGGATCTTCATCTGTATAACACCCTAAACTTCATTTTAGACTTCCAAACTCCATAAAAACGAAAACTAACATTTCCAATTCACATCCCATGGATTCCTACTCTATAGAAACCCCTCGATCTAGTATTTTTAACCGAAGGAAGTTTATAAGTTTTGAGGCGCAGTGATTGTTCAACAAAGTAATGATGAAGAGGAGGATTATCAAGGAAAGAAGCATCATAATTTTAGGTATGGATAATCTTACTACTAGAATTGAAGAGATAATTAAGGAAAGATGTTAGGAAGTGCTTTGCTACACTACCGCTGCCATAGTTGTTCCAGTTGTGAAAGAATTCTATGAAATCTTCACGGGATCAACCAAGGATTCATCTTTGTGCGAGGTAGGTTTGTGCAATTCACTCCTGCAAGAATTAATGATCTTTTATGATTGAGAATGTACCTATTTACCATTATTCTAATTAAATGCCACAAGTGATAATATGAATGATGTGTATCATTATTTGACAGATGAGAATGAGGATTGGGAAGTTAGAGAAAATGGACATATTAGTTTCCCTTCTGCATCTTTAAATCCGGTGTCAAAGCAGTGGCATTAGTTTATTTCGGCAAAGTTATTTCCATCTTTAAAAGTTAGCAAGGTAACCAAGGAAAGCGTCATTTTGAATTTCTGTATTTAAACTGGGAGGCCGATTGACATTGGTAATACAATTGTGAAATCAGTTTTGGGATTAATTGTTCATGGATCTAAATATGGGCTTGGACACCCGTCCACCATATTTATGTTATGTAGTCAATCACAAGTTCAATATGAGAGTTGAGAAAGCGTTCTTCTTCCATAGAGACCTATTGATCCAACTAACCTTTATGACTACCAAACAAAAGGGAGATGAAGATGATATGAATTTTCTTGTTGATCAACCAACATAGACTTCACAGCCAATTCAACCCTATTTTTCAGAAAGTTCCAGAATGATACTGAAGAGGATCAAACAGTTGGATAAAGAGGTACAAAATGTTATGAATACAATCAATAATATTTCTGATTTATTTGATCATATAGATTGGAGATGAAGGAACCATTTAATCACACTGGTCAAATAGAGATGGGCCTAATTAGTCTAATGAAGAAGAACGCGGTGATTGCTGAGAATTCGTCTGATTAATTCCCATTTCGTCCATTCTACAATTTGTTCATGCATCAATAATCTATTAGAGATATCTGAAACTGATGTGGAGTGATTATTCGATTCTACTTATGTTTGATGTGTGTTTAGTTTACTTTGCTTAATTTTGTTTGGTGTATAGTATTTACTTTGCTTTGCTATGTAATTTGAATTTGAATTTGATATGCTTACTTTCATTGTGTGCTTAGATTGTAGTGTTTGCTTATCGTAGCGTACTTGCAACACTAAACATCTTAGAGTTGATGGATTGGTTTGAATGAATATATTTGGTGTTTATAATGTAACGTGGATTTTATATATAAAAGTATATTGTATTATGTTTGTGTAAAGAATTATGTTAATTATTGCTTATGTGATGAAGTAGATGCTTAATGAAGTATTAAATATCATTGTGGAGGTCGAAACGATCGAAATTACGAAAAACATTTTCGGACCCACAAAAAATTTTGGATTGGCGCCACCGACGCCCTATCGAGCGCGCTTGCGCCCAAGTACAAAAAAAGCCAAAAACCCTTTATTTCGTGATTTTGACCCTGGGACCCATGGTTTTTTCCCTTGCTTTCACCTTCCTTATCCATTTTCATGATTTTGAAGACCTAGGGCTTGCTAGATCTTGGATTTGAAGTGATTTCAAAGCTTTTCGAGAACAGATCTACACTTCTCTTGGTAAGAGCTTCACTTTAAGTTAAAAAATTTTTTATTTTCACCATGAAAATCTCTCACATTGCTTAAGTTGGAATTTTTGGATTTTTAAAGAAATTTTGAGATTTCCTATGATGAAATTTGCTCTTACTTGTTTAGAATAGCATTTGGAGTTTTTTACATTATGAATTTTGAATTTATTGGAATTTTCTTACAAATTTTAGAAATTCACATGGCTCCAACGATGAGTAAAAGGAAGAGAAAATTGGATTTTGATGAAAAAAAATTTGTTTATGTTAAAGCGCAATTTCACTTTAACTCTTACCTTTACAATAAGAAGTGTATCCAGGATCGAGCTTTTGATAATCTTGGTGGATCTGTAGAACAGTTAATTGCAAAGCAGAACTAGGAACGATTTTTTTGTTTTACTGTGAATGCTGTTATGGGAGTTGTTAGAGAATTCTATTCAAATGTACCCTGGACTGAGACTGAGTATGTGTTAGTTAGAGGAAAAATGGTTGAGTTTACTCCTCAGCGTATTAATGCATTATATCAGACTCAGGAACCATTTGTTTGTGAATATGAAAACTTTGATACTCGAGAGGCAAATAAGAGAGAAGTGATTGCTTTTCTGATGGATGGAAGAGGGGAATGGAAAGTAAGTCAAAAACAGATGATTAACTTCCCCGCTTCCAAGTTAAATGTTACATCAAAAGTTTGGCACTATTTCATCTCTGTAAGGCTATTACCTTCTTATCATCATAGTGAAGTTACAATGAATAAAGTAATTTTTAACTATTGTATTCATAAGATGAAAAAGATTGATATTGGAACTATTGTCTTTAAAAACATTCAGACTATTGCTAGAGGCGAGACAACTGGTGGATTAGGACATCCTGCCTTAGTTCATGCCCTGTGCGTTCAGTCTAAAGTGGAGTTCAGCAGTTCTGAAGAAGTAGTTATAACAAAGACTATTATCCATACTTATGAGTCTCATGTGGGAGCTCGAGATGAGAGTAGGAGTACTGATATTCATACTACGAGTTTTAACATACCATCAACATCTGAGACCCCTACATTACCTGATATTATGGAGCAACTGAGATTACAGAGAGCTAGTGTGGATAGACTCCATGGTAGGATGGATGTGTTTGAGGCCAGAAGTAATGAGAATGAGGATTATTTGAAGAGGAGAGTTGAGTTTGATATTGCCTATTATGATGCTCATGTCAGATCCATGAGGGGGGAGACTGATGTGATATTTTCTACTTGCCCCAGCTATACACCGTATAGACCTGATCCTGCTAACCCTGCTGATGATCCTAGCGATGAAGATTGGTAGATTGTTTGTTTCTATTTCTATTTTTCTTGTTGTGTTGTGTTGTATTGTTGTGATTTAGTAGTTATTTGCATTTCATGTGATGTATAACCCTGTTAGTGTACTATTATGTTGTATTGAAAAAAAATTGAAATTGTTAAATGAACTGTGTAGTGATGTGATAGTTTGTTTAGTATTGTGATGTTCTGTTGGATGTTTAGATGTTTAAAGTTAATTTCTCTCCACCTTGCAAAAGTTTAAAATATTTATATATCACTGTTACTAATTGTTTCATGCCTTCTAGTTGTAAATTTTGATTAATACCAGATAGTTGTTGTTGATTTCAAGATCTCAGCACAATAAGGTTAGTTTTCTTTTACTCTCTACTGTTTCTAATTTATTCAAAAATTTATGTTTGGGGAAGTGTAGAAAAATATTAACTCTTATTTGTTCTCAATTATTATATTTTAAAAAATTATTAGCATAACTTCTGGCAGTTGAACCTTACTGTAGGTAACTAAAACTTTTTATTTCAGTTGAATATTATGGAAGGATTAGATAAAAGTTTTTAGTAATATACGTTAATTTTATAGAAATAAGATATTTAGTATGAAAGGATTTGATTATAGTTGACTAATTAAAGTAAAGAAAACTGTATTTTTGAAATGTTAAGACACTTAAAGTTATGTGTGTTAAGAAGAGATTGTGACTTTATGATGAGTAATAAAGCTTGTACCTAATTATAAAGTAAGGGGTATCTCAAGTTTGAACTTTAGAAAGAGGAGAGTGAAGTTCAAAATCATTAAAGGCTATTCAGATATAGTAATCCTCATTTAAAAAAAGGGAAAGAAAAGAAAACAAAGATTGAAAAACAATCCTAAAAATAAAATTAAAAAAAGGAAAAGGAAAGAAAAAAGTAATTATGAGGAGAAGCTTAAAGAGATGCCAAATCAAAAATTAGCTTCACATGAGTCACCCTAAAGGGAGAACTTGATTTCATTTCTAAATTTATATTTAAAGTATTGACCTACATTCTGATGAAGTTTGCATGAACTCCTTTTTCACATAATTTTTCAAGGCACTCTTAATGTGACAAATTATGGTTTATCTTGAAATAAATAAAAGACTAGAACCCTTAGACTTGATTGCTGAATATTCTTATACCTGTAGTATTGACCTGAGTTACTAAATTTTTTTCTAAAGATCTAACCAATATATTCTTTTGAATAAAAATTTTAGTATCTTACAGGTGAAAAGTGCATTGCCTAGAGTTATATTTTTATGTAGTAAAAGGATTACTTGAGGACAAGTAATAGTTAAGTTTGAGGGAATTTGATGTACCAAAAATATATATTATTTTTGCTATATATTTTTAACCATTTTTGGTTATATTGCACTTTAAAGAAGGTATTTTTTATGATTTGTTACAAGTGTGATGATTTCAGCTGATTGGAGCAGAAAGAAGCGAAAAGGAATGAATTCAGAGCAAAAGGAGCAAAAAGGAGGAAAACAACTTTTGGCGTCGCCGGCGCCCAATGTCGATGGACTTCAAATTTAAAGAGTTTTGGCAACTTTTTCAACGGATGCCTATGGAAACTCTTGGTATTTTATTTCTAACTTATAAGTAACTGTTTTTTAACAGAAAGTAGTGTGTAGTTTTGTGGTTTTGGTGTGTGTATTGTGTGTTTTAGAGAGTCTAGTGTATTTTGAGTGTTAGGGCTTAAGCGAGAAGAGTGTAGAGTGAGAATTTGAGAGGAATTCTTCTCTAAGGAGTGAAGGAGAAGAAGTAAAGTGAGCGATTGCTTCTTCCTTTCCATTCTAAAGAGGGAACTAAGTGTTGCAAAGAAGATAAAAAAGGATTTAAAGGAATTTCAAGGGAATTGCATTGGGAAAGAGAAAGAGATAAGTTGTAATTTCTTTTGTGGTTTGTATGACTTTCCTTTTATATATAAAATCCATATTTTATTGTATCTTCTTCATGAATTTTGAGTAGTCTCCTTTGTCTTTCTTCTTGCATAGAGATGTGATGATGTGTTGATGTGGATTTGAAGTGCCTTTAATGTATTGAAGAAATTGTGATGGTTTTTCATTTTGAACTTAATTTACTTTTCGATCTGGCCAAATGAATTGTTAAAATAAGTTGTTGAACATTAACTCTGAAAGGATTTAGTGTCCTACAACAATAATGAAGAATCCATTCAATTTCCATGGATGAATTGCATAGTTCATGGGAATTGAGTTGAAATAAAAAAGGAAATGTGTTTTGATGGACTTTAAATTGGAGGTTTCAAGGTGAAAGGTTGAGATCACTAATTTGGTCCTAAGATTAGTAACTAAACTCGAAGGTTAGCCTTCAGGTGAAGGGAGAGTGGGAGCTCCGTAGTGAGAGCCGGTATCCTCCCAGCCTTGCCTTGGATTTAGTGTCTAAACTTAGGATATATCAATGTTCTTTTCATGTTTGGAAGTGGGGGTACTCTTTTAAGGGTAAAGAAACATTTATACTCCTATTTGGTACAATACCATAGATAATCATTCCATATCAACCACACATCATATTCTCGTTGCAAGAGGAAAAATACTTTTCTTATATATCAAAAACCTTTCAAATATATAGCTTAGTGTGTGTCTGTTAGTTAATTATGTTTTAAAAGATATTAGAAGTAATTGTAGTTTGTTTAATTGTTACTGTTTTCTGCATCTTGGTAGTAGAAGTAAACATTAAACTTTAGTTGCAATTTGAGTATTAGATTTTAGTGCTACATTACCTATTGTGAAAGACTTTCTTTTTTTTTACTTCATCACTTCTCTATGGGATCGATAACCATGACTCCATTAGAGCTCTGTATTACTTGATATGATACGTATACTTGTGTTGAATGCTTGGACTTTACAAAATCATTATAAATATATATATATATATATATTTGAGTTCATAAATTCTTGCAATATAAAAGTCCGAACAGCATCAGAAAATAATGTTAAATAAAAGAAAAAATGTTGATTTTATTTCTTAGATTGTTGATTTAGTTGGTTAAATTTTAATTTTAGATAACCCGGTCATGATGTCCATGGCTTTGTCGTCCTAGGGTTGTAAGATTACTTGATCTACTTAGTTTGAATGGTGTTTAAACTATGACCGGAAGAATCTTTTCAACAACCACGGATTGCATCGTCTAAGAAATCTTCATATATCAAAACATTATGTTTCAAGTTGTGTTCGGTGACCTTTGTTGATTAAAGTTTCTTTTAAGATTTAATGCCTTTAGTCGGATTTTAAAGTTGAAATATTTTAAGTTATTTATGGTTTATTAACCAATTAAATTCAGTTATTTTATCATTTTATTTTGAATGATCTGATCAAAATCATTATTTTGAATTATTGAGTTTGTGGTTATAGAATGGTTTAGGTTCAATTTAGGTAGAATTAACATAAGATGGTTTAGATTCAATTCAAATAGAACCTAATTTTTTATGCTAATTAAATTCAATTTTGGTAGAACCTAAAGTATAAGGTAACATAGGCTCGATTTAGGTAGAACCAAATGTATAGGATGATTTAGGTTTAATGCTGGTAGAACCTCAGGTTTGATGTCATTAAGATTCAATTTAGGTAGAATCTAAAATTTAAGTTCATTTATGATGTTACTTATATTCAATCTAGGTAGAATCTAAAATTTAGTTTCAATTTAAGTAGAACCTAAGGTGGTTATGGTTCAGTTTAAGTTATTTTAAGTTCAATTTAGGTTGAACTTTTAAGTTTTTTTCGGTATGATTTAGGTTGAACCTAAAGTTTAAGTTTACTTGGTTTTACATAGATTCAATTTACATTAAACCTAAGATTTAGGTTGACTTAAGTTCAATTTCTAAGTTATATGTTGTCTTAGGTTCAATGTAGGTATTTAAGTCTAACTTAGGTTATACTTAAGTAAGGTTTAAGTTTAATTAAGCTTAATATAAAAAAGTCTTAATTAAGTCAATTAGGTCTAATTAGGGTTAGACCTAATTATAGTTTAGTGTTAATTAAATATAATGTAAGTAAGGTTTAATTAGATTAATTAAGTCTAATTGGGGTTAGACCTAATTATTGTTTAGTTTGGCATAAACCTAATATAATTAAGGTTTAAGGAATTTAATTAGGTCTAATAAAGGTTAGACCTAATTAGGGTTTCATCTAACTTAAACCTAATATAATTAAGGTTTAAGAAGATTAATTAGACCTAATGAGGATTAGACCTAATTATGGTTTAATTTGGTTTAAACCTAATATAATTAAAGTTTAAGGAGATTAATTAAGTCTAATAGGTATTAGACTTAAACAGGGTTTGATTTAATTTAAACCTAATGTAATTAAGGTTTAAGAGGATTAATTAAGTCTAATAGGGTTAGACCTATTAGGGTTTGGTTTAACTTAAACGTAGTTTAATTATGGTTTAAGAGGATTAATGAAGTCTAATGGGGATTAGACGTAATTATGATTTGATTTAACTTAAACCTAATGTAATTAAGGTTTATAAGGATTAATTAAGCCTAATAAAGATTAGGCTTAATTAGGGTTTGATTTAACCTAAACCTAATGTAATAAAGGTTAAAGAGGATTAATTAAGTTTAATAGGGATGAGACCTAATTAGAGTTTGATTTAACTTAAATCTAATGTAGTTAATCTTTAAGAGGATTAATTATGTCTAATGGAGATTAGACCTAATTAGGGTTTATTTAACTTGAACCTAAGGTAATAAAGGTTAAAGAGGATTAATTAAGTATAAAAGGGATTAGATCTAATTATGGTTCAATTTAACCTAAACCTAATGTAACTAATTTTTAAGAGGATTAACTTATTCTAATAGGGATTAGACCTAATTAGAGTTTGATTTAACTTAAACCTAATGTAATTAAGATTTATCATGATTAATTAAGCTTAATTAGGATTTTTAAAGGTTTAAATTATGTTTAAACCTAACTTGACTAGGACTTAAGAATTCATCTATGATATAAACTGATTTAAACTTAGACATTAGGATTTAGTTAATCCTTATTACCCCTTTTAAAGGATAGAATTTCAAAGTTAAAATATAAATTTTACAATTTTTACCCTAAAAGGTCTAAATTATCATTTTAAATTTTTCATAGATTAAAAATAGTCATTTTGGGGTTTAATTATATCACCCCGAAATTTCTAACCATTTTCCAATTTGATTTTTATTTTCTGATTTTTATAATTATTTTAGTATATTTGTTTTAAAGGATTTTTCCCAGCCTTGGAAAAATCAGAGAATGTTTCCAAGGATTCGAAGTGTGATCCCTGAAAAATTCATATTTTTTGGAATTATAATTAATTTTTAATAATTAAATTACTCCAGGTAGTAATTAATTAATTAAAAAATTCATTTTTATAATTTTCTTCTTATTGTCCTGAATCCATATGTATTTTTTATCATATTATTATGATTTCACTATGTAAAGATATGAATTTTTAAAGGTTTTCTATATTTTCTGAATTTAATTATACCCTACCTAAAGGGTTTTCCACGTGGCGCTGACCGGATTATCGTATTCGTCGAAACACTACATGCAACCACGTGGTCCGTGATTCCATCTTTATCATATGGACGGATCCGCGGTTCAACTAGATCAGAGCCCTCCATTTCCAATACATGGAAATGGACTGCATCTAGCCATCGTCCCTAACTTGTTATAGCCTACAGATCATCCATATTTAGTACGCATGATCTCACTTAAATGTCCATGGATTTTAGTGAAATTTGTTCCTAAAGCTTCATTTTAAAGAGACAAACACATCTATACAGTGATGTATATGTATTGAAATGATTTTCTTCATAAAGGTCCAAACCCGAGCAAGAATTAGATTTAAGTGTCCATATCTGGCTTTGATGAGGTGAAGTCTCAATCAAACATGATAGGAACGATCCTTAAGTCCTTGCAAAGCTCCTGATTAGCTCAATTTGAAGTGATATCAGTTCAGAGTATAGTTTCACTGAAATGGGTTCACAGTTTGGACTTTGAATAGGTTAGAGCTTGTGAAAAGAGTCAATTCTAATTGGGAACTTCCTTGTGAAGCTCAGGGATGGTGTAGGAGCCGTTAATTTGAAGTTTGAGAAGGTTTTATGTAAGCCAAAAAACTTGTCTTATTTTTAGGGCATGAAATTGAAGCAACTCAGTCGATTTCAGAGACTGAGGCTATGGGGAATCAAATTATGAGGAACACTTTTTCTCTTAAGTGTTTCAAGGTTTGGGCAGTGTAGGTTATTCTCTCTCTTCTATGGGAGCTCTCGGGTTAACTTTATATATAGCCATGGAAATGGCATGGCTAAGCTTGGATTGCTTGGGGAAGGAGATAAGAAACCTCATGATGGCATGGAGATAAGTTTCCTGGCTGGCGATAGACATGAATGAGTTTCTCTAGATCTTTCATAACGAACATCTTTTAGACAAGGATTTGGATTTTGACTTTGGCTTTCCTCCATTGGTTGGATCATGTGGTGGATAGAATTATTAGGTTGAGCTGGCTAACGCATTCCATCTAAGCATATGAGTCATACATTGGATTCAAGGAAGAATGACACATAGACTCCACCTCCCTCATATTCATGGTTTGGTCCTGATGAGTTTAATTATGATAAGTGGAGTGACTTAAGCAATGTTTTCCTTCCATTGAATGGAGAGTGAGGTGGGCGATGACTTTACAATGCTTTCCTTCAATGGTTTCATGAAGGAATGAGACCTCCTTTCCCCCCTCATAATGGCCTCATGATGACCTTGGACTAAGGTAAAAAATTGTGGGCTTGTGGGTTCTAAGTAGGTTATTCATGTCATGGAAGGTGTTTAATGTGTTGTGTATGACCTAATATCAATAGGTCATGAATTGATTTTAAGGTTTAAATGAAAAGCATGGGTTTAAAGTTGTCATAGGCTTGTCTTGCCATGGGCTTAAACCATTATTTTGAACTTAAACCATAGATCTAATAATCTTCAATTTCACTCTCTCTAATTAATTAAATGATTAATCAATCAAAAAAATAAAATAATTTGATTAAAAGACCAAATTTTGACCAAATATGGTAAGGTTGACCAAGTCCGACCAAGGTTAACCATGGTTGACCAATTTAGGTCCAAGATTGACCAAAGATACTTACTTGACCATGCCATGGTTGAGTTAGTGATGGGTGGCTATTAGATAGTTTGATTTGATCAAGTGGTTAGGTTTGGCTATTTTTTAATGTTTTCTTGACCAAACGGTCATGTTTGATCATTTTGATGTCTTCAGTTGATCAAGTGGTCAAGTTTGACTAGTTTAATGTCTGGGTTGACAAAATGGTCCATGCGGTGGTCTTTTAGAACCAAAAATGGCCATATTTACTAGGTTTAACCAATTTAGTGCTAGGGTTTGACCCTCGATCCACAGCAATGCACCAAAAACTTAGTTTGCAATCGCCAAACAATGTAGTAATTTATGCTATCAAAAATATGTTATAGCCAATACTTTGACTCAAATAATAATAGTGGCTAGTGTATATAAATATAATTTTATGGAAAATATTTTACGCACTAGGGGTACTACGCAAGTATACTTATTATTTCAATTAATATAGGGCTTTAAATAAAGACCCCAGTATCGATCCCATGAGGAGGATTATAGATTTGTTTTTAAATATTTTGATTTTATTTTTATGTATTTCTTTTAAAGTTAAAAAGTTGATATTTAATTTACTAGATGCAAAAATAAAGCAGTAATAAAGTAATGATTGATGTAAATAAAAATAAGCAAACAACTTTCTTCCTATCAATTAATCTAAGACTTTTTAGATAATGTAATATTCATAGAGAATATAAATTTATGGTATTGTGCCAAATAGAAGCATTCCTATTCTTTACCTTCGCTCGATAGTATAAAGAACATTGGTTAATCTATAGATCAGGTCTGGATGTATTGTTAGTAGAATGGGTTAATCTAGGCTCACACTACTAGATGTCCAAGGGTGGCTATGGTCGCCCTACTAGTGACCCTTTCCTTCTCTATAAACCAAATTACAAGAATTTAGCATGTCACTCTAAAAACTTATCAATTCTACGCCCAATAAATAATATATTCCTATTTATTTGCACTTCACCTTGAATAACCCGCGCAAGGCCTTCGACTACCCAAGGATTCATGTGATATCTACTAGTTAAGAATTCATCTCCTTCAAGGTCTCAAAACTCTTCAACAGATTTTAACAATTTAAATGGCCAATTTAAATAATAAATTAAGATCCAGTATTAATATCATCACAATGTTTAAAATATATATATAGTTTTTAATTCTCCAACGAATTTTATATCATCTTATTTATCTTTTCATAATTGAAAGAAGAAAGTAAAGTAACTACTCAGAACACATTGAATTTAAACAACAAAACATATAAATAAAACTTTGAATCAAAATACAAATACTTATCTCAAGTGTTTCTCCAACTGACCCTTTGAATCCTTCTAATTCCAAAGTAAATAGACTTCAAAAGCACCGACTCATCAAATACTCTCAGTACAAACTCTAAAATAAACTCACTAATTAATAAAAGAAACTATAAATATGGCCCTTAAAATATTTCTCTAATTTCTCTCTCTAAATGGAACTATGGGGCTAGGGGACTAGGTTGGGCATTGGTGGTTTTTGAGCGTTTTTCTCTGAAGGAGTAGCTTCCTATTTATAGGCTTCAAGGGTTGCCTTGAGGCACCTCTTCAAAATGTGTCCGTGTTTAATGAATCTTCTAGAAGGTGTGTCTGGCGCCTAGGCGCCGGACTCTGTGTCCAGCTCTTCGCACCTCTTCGCGATCCTAACCGTTTTCAAGCGTCCAAATACAATTTATCACATGTCCTATTATCCAGGAATAACTGTCAATCGTCTAGATGGTCCAATAACCACTAACACCATCAAAATAACTGTCCAAAAGTTGTCAAAAATCCTACAGAATTTTGTATCGAACTGGAGCTTAGGTGCCGGATTCTGGCACCTAGGCGCTAGGCCAATTATTTTGACAATTTTGCATTTTGGCTCCTTTTTCATCCTTTTTTCCTTCTTGAACATTTTTGCATCACCTACATCCAAAACACAAAAATACCTTTCATTAAAGCATAATATCCTTAAAAATTTGATAAAAATCAAGGCATAAAAATAGGTATTTTTTCATGGATCAAACTCCCTAAAACTTAAACGTTACTTGTCCTTCAGTAACCCTTTTTACTATATAAAATGTATAACAATTGGAATAAAAGGTAAATATTTAAAATTTCATATAATTTTTGATTTTATAAAGGCTCTAGTAAATCATTAACCAAATTTAACTAAGTTTACTTTTAAAAATTTAAAGAATATTTAACTAGCAAATCATAAGATTTCAAAAAATTTTCATTCACTTCGAAAATAATTGTAGTTTATTATATTAAGATCACATAAATTATTTATAAGAAAAAGATCTTCATGAAAATTTTTTCTAATAAAGATACATGCATAATAATTATGTAAAATATGTAATCAGTTTTTTTTTTATAAGCTAATTCAAGTGAAGCCAATTTTTGATTAGACATCTCCTCAAGCTTCTCCTCTTTCTTCTCTTTTTTTTATTATTATTTTTTTTGAAGAGATGATTACTATATCTGGCTAGCCTGTTAATGGTTTTGAACTTCACTATCCTTAACTTATATTTTCAAACTTATACATTTTCACTTAATTACTATAACATGAATAGATTTCAAAAAGAATTTCAATCTTTTCTTTTTCAAGTTATAATTTTTTATTTCTTAATACTTCTAAAATTCAATTATTTCTACTATGAATAGAAAAATTTCTTAATCTTACTCTTCTTTAAGTTCAATAATTCTATTCTTAAAATATCAAAGTTATTAAAATTTTGGTTAAGTCTACTAAATTGTTTATAATTTCAAAAATTTAAATGATCTTAAATAGATTCTTCATTCATTATGTTATGTTAATATTTTTTTTAGAAAATATTAGTTCATTAAGGACAAATAAAATTTAAATTTGCATGTCTTTTCCCTTCCCCCAAACTTAAGTTTTGGTATATCATGAAAAAAATTTAATGTATGAGAGAAAGAAAGGTATAATTTAAAAAGGAATTTTTATAAGTAATTAAAAACAGTCTAAAAAGAAAAATTTACTTCTACACATGCTTTTTATGAATATTACTAAAATAATGAAGCATATATAAAAGTAAGCAGGCTCATAATTTTTTTTATATCAGTAGCTGAATTAAATGACTATACTACTAATAAGTAACGTAAACATAACAACATTATTAACTATTTCAAAATACTAAACAAGTAGGTCGAAACGTAAATAAACATTAATTCATCCAAATTTCAGTCTTCAACACAATACACTAAATATTTAAAACAGTCTCAACATCAAACAATCCACACAAAGTTTCATAAACAAATCTACACTAACAAACAACAAACAAAAAACAGCACTAGCAAACAAGAAATAAACTAACAACAGAATCAGCACATCTCAGAGGTAAATCAAGCTACTAATCACTATCTATAGCCTCGTCATCATCATCACCAAAAGAAAACTCCACATCCTTTGGATCAACATATGGTGAAAATTTAGGATAGGTAGGAAACTGAACATCATGCTCACCCTCCAAGAATCTCACTAAAGACTCTGAATACTCAGCATCATACTCACTTTTCCTTTGGGTAAACTCAAATAAATGATCAATCTTCTTGTCCATAAGTATCTACTCTGCAAGTGAGTTAGAAATAACTCATTCTCGTCGCTCCGTAAATCGATCATGCATGGATTCCCGTAAACTAGATGGTGGCTCAAGAGAGAAGTAGAAGGTCAAGAAGTAGAAGCTCTACTCGGAGTAGATACAGAAGTAGAAGGACCAGTAGATCTCTTCCCTCGAAGACGATCATAAATGCTAACACTCTCCTGCCAAATTGGCTTTGTAGTCTTCAACTTCTCCTCTGATATATCAGCAGAAACTTCATTGCTCATTCATAAAGCATGAATCAAAGATGGGAATCGTAATCCCATAGAAGTTCTGGATCTAGCAATTGATTCCATTGAATCATAAATAATACTGCCAACATCTATCGACTTCCTCTCCTGAATGCAGTAGTTCAGGATAGCTCGATCTCTGGTAACTTTACTCAGGTGGTTGGAAGGTAGAAGTCTAGCAGAATTAAAATAATGCCATGCCTTTAAAATACCATTTAGCTTAGAAGATTTGAAGTTTACCTGTTTGTCATTCCGGATCTTCCAAGCTCCAGTGCCATCAGTCAGATATGCAATAATCATCTCAAGAACTCCATCAGACGGAGATAAACTAGAATAGTAGCTCTCGATGGTAGGTGGCAGGCCGTAGAAAATATTGATCCGTTTCGGAGTAAATCCTACTCTGACACCTCTAACGAAGACTTCGTACTCTTCCGCATCTAAAAAGTTGGCATAAAACTCTCGTACAATAAGAATAACGACAACAACAGTGAAATAACAGAATCATTGTCAGTTGTGTGCTACGATCGTGTTCTCGATCATTTCACCAGGATTGTAAAAACTGCGCTCCGAGATAAACTTTCTTGATGTCGTAAATTTGTGATAACGAAAATGTGCTGCTGCAGTCGAAAACATGCTGCTGTCGAAATTTTCTCGTGCCTTTCCTCACTTAGATTTTAGTGCCATCTAAACGTGAAAGAAAACACAAATAAATTTAGGAATCAAATATTTAAACTATTTTTAAGCTTGAGAAACTTAAAATGAGTTTAAAAATCCATGGAGAAACTCTAAAAATCAAAATTTTTCTCAAAATTTTGGTTTTTAGCAAAAAAATAGGAAAAACTATGGTAGGAATAAAAAATAAATGGATAAGAAGGTAGATCTAACCTCAAGATGAAGAAATCGAGTGATTTTGGGCTCAAAACCTTGATTTATTGACCTCAAGATGGATCTTGGGGTGTATTTTCGTGAAAAAGAGGAAGGTGATGAAGCTTAGGCGTCAACCATGGCTAATGGGATTTAAGTGCTAATTTTCGGTAAGCAGGCTGAACCGGCGCCTAGGCGCCAGACTCGCCTTTCACAAAAATCACTTTAAAAATTTTATTTTCCACCAAAACACATAAATTCAACTTCCAATTACTCATATTAGAGTAGTGCTTTAGTTTCCAACTTCCAAAATATTTCCCAAAAATTTTAAAAATTAAAAATTAAATCCACCAATTAAACACAAGGTTTAAATCAAACTCTTCTAATTCCATTCATAATCTTCAATTTTGGCTCAATACAATACAGATAAGTATAGTAATATGATTCAAGTCCTAACAAACAATCAAACTACACAATTTTAAAGCAAATACAACACACATTAAACAATAAATCAAACACATCAAAAATACATTTGATTTACTAAATCGATACACTGACACACTAATAAAAGTCTAGATCACACCACAATAACTATTTAATCTTCAAATTAGAAATTTCCATTCTCTTCGCAAAGAAGATTACTAGGCCTACTTGGGAAGAATACTAACGCCCTCGAAAAATCCGTTGCCATTTTCTCATCGATCCATTTGTTCTTCGCATACATCTCCACTTGAACATCTTGATAAGCCGCTAAATGATCAAATTGAAGCTTCGCCTGCCATTCCAGATGTTTAATTTGATTATACATCTCATGGAGGCGATCTCCAATACTTTTGAATTCTGCTTCAAATTTACCTAGATGACTTGAAATTTTCTCCAAACTTACAGTGATAAAACCATTGAAGTAGGGTTGAGGATCTTTTGAACCTTTGTCTCTAGCCTCTTCTCCAAGATTTCTTCTCTCTATTTCTTCAAAAATCCTCTCTAATCTCTCAAGAATGAAGTGTCTAGGTCGTAATATTGGTTGCTTAGGGATTGGGGACGATGATGGGGTAATTTAAAGGAGAAAATCGTGCAAAAAACTGAAAATTTTCTGTTTTTACACGATCCAGTAATTGTGGCGCTTAGGCGCCAAATCTGGTGCCTAGGCGCCGGACCCATCGATACACAGTTTTACTCTGGCGTTTAGGCGCCAAATTTCGGTGCCTAGGCGCAGGAATCATGTTCGACTCTGTTTCGCCTATCGTCAAATTTCAAAGTTTCGTTCTCCAAAATAGGTAAATTAGATTGGTAAGATCAATATAGACTTAGTAACACAAATTATAAACAATCATAATGAAGATTAACTTGATCTCGTTTTTACTCACATATGAGATGGAGTGATCCAAAGTCCAAACTTTATATACTTTAAGATAATCTTTAGCTTAAGTCAATAAATACTTGTTAGCGTCCAATTTTCTAAAGCTATATAAAATTAGTCATGACCGAGGCATAACCATACATTAAAAATGTAAAAAACACACAAAAATAATTATGGGTTGCCTCCCACAAAGCGCTTGGCTTAATGTCGTCAGCCCGGCCTAATTAAGTCTTTAATCAGGTAGACTCAACTCGTAAGCCTCTTTATAAATCATTTTAATGTCTCTCAAATAAGGCTTCAGTCTTAATCCGTTAACTTTAAATATTTTTCCTGTTTTGGGGTCTTTAATATCCACAGCTCCATAATGGTATACTTTCTTAATTATATATGGTCCCATCCATTTAAATCTTAATTTCCAGGAAAAAGTCTTAAACGAGTATTAAATAATAATACTTCTTGTCTAGGCTCAAATATTTTTCCTGAAATCCTTTTATCATATAACATCTTCATTTTCTCTTTATAAATTTTTGCATTTTCATATGATTCATTTCTGATTTCATCCATCTCATTTAATTGTAATAATCATTTCTCTCCCGCAGTATTCAAATCAAAATTAAACTCATTTATCGCCAAATAAGCTTTATGTTCAAGTTCAACAGGTAAGTGACAATGTTTACCATAAATTAACCGGTAAGGTGACATTCCGATTGGTGTCTTATAAGTTGTTATATAAGCCCATAATGCAGAATCAAGTCTATCAACTCAATCAGTTCTTTTAGGATTAACAGTCTTCTCTAAAATTCTTTTAATTTCTCTATTTGATACTTCAGCCATTCCACTTGTTTGAGGGTGATACGTAGTTGCAATTCTGTGTTTGATTCCAAATTTGTCCAGTAATAATTGAATTCTTATATTTCTAAAATGACATCCACCATCTGTGATAATTACCTTAGGCATTCCAAATCTTAAAAAAATCATTTTCTTTAAAAATTTTGAAACACCTTTGGAATTACAGTAGGTAAAGCTAAAGCTTCAATCCACTTTGAAACATAATCGACTGCTAATAAATTATAAATCTTTCCAGATGATGGTATAAATGGTCCCATAAAGTCTAAACCCCATATATCAAAAATTTTAACTTCCAATATATAGTTTAAAGTCATTTCATATTTTCTAGACATATTTCCCATCCTTTGACATTGATCACATGTTTTTACAAAATGTCTCACATCTTTGAACAAGGTAGGCCAATAAAATCCTGAATTTATAATTTTAAATGCAGTTTTATCTACTCCAAAGTGTCCTCCAAAATTGGAATCATGACATCTTTGAATAAAAGAAAAAGTTCCTTCATAAGGTACACATCTT
Organism: Papilionanthe hookeriana x Papilionanthe teres; assembly: GCA_022702705.1. Taxonomy (NCBI): domain Eukaryota; kingdom Viridiplantae; phylum Streptophyta; class Magnoliopsida; order Asparagales; family Orchidaceae; genus Papilionanthe; species Papilionanthe hookeriana x Papilionanthe teres. The sequence continues at coordinate 4,596,510 of CM040438.1, read as the reverse complement.
TGAATTACAGAATCTCTTCCTAATTTAAATAAATGAGGATCTTCCCAAATATAAGATTTAACATTATTTTAAAATTTCTTAATATATTGGTTATTCAATCCATAAGGTAGAATATTGCTAACTAAATAGTTAACTATATCCGCATACCAAGGTGTTTGGCATCCTCGAATAACATATAAATGTTCATCGTGAAATTTCTCATTTATATTTTCCTCGCAATAACATCATTCTTAATTCTAGATAAATGATCAGCAATTTGGTTATCAGTTCCTTTTCTATCCACTATTTGAAAATCAAATTCTTTTAGAAGTAAAACCCATCTTATCAGTCTAGGCTTAGCATCTTTTTGTGACATAAAATATTTAATAGCGGAATGATCAGTATGAACTATGCATTTGGTACCAAGAAGAAAGGGTCTAAATTTATCAAAGGCATAGACTATAGCTAAAAGCTCTTTCTCAGTATTAATGTAATTTCTTTGAGTTTCAGTAAGAGTTTTACTAGCATAATATATAACTTTGAAAATTTTCTCATATTTTTGTCCCAATACAGCTCCAATTGCAAAATCACTTGCATCACACATTAATTCAAAGGGTTTATTCCAATTAGGTGCAATAATTATAGGTTCAGTTATTAATTTTTATTTTAAAATAATGAAAGAATTAACACAGTCTTCATTAAATTCAAATTTAGTACCTTTTTCCAATAAATGACTAAGAGGTTTAGCAATTTTAGAAAAATCATTTATATATCTTCTATAAAATCCAGCATGACCCAGAAAACTTCTTACATCATTAACAGTAGTAGGTGGTTGCAGTTCAGCAATAATTTTCAATTTTACTTGATCAACTTTTATCCCTTTTTGTGAAATTTTGTGACCAAGTACAATGCCTACTATGACCATAAATTGACATTTTTCCCAGTTCAGAACTAAGTTTGTTTCTTCACATCTTTGTAGAACTTTGGAAATATTTTCCAAACAATATTCAAAAGAAGTTCCAAAGACTGAAAAATCATCCATAAATATTTCAATTCCTTTGTCAATCAAATCATAAAATTTTGACATCATACATCTTTGAAAAGTTGCACGTGCATTACATAAACCGAAAGGCATTCCTCTAAACTCAAATGTTCCATAAGGACTTGTAAATGTTGTTTTCTCTTAGTCCTCAGGAGCGACAGGTAATTGATGATAACCAGAATATCCATCCAGAAAATAGAAATATGAGTGTCCAGCTAATTTATCAAGCATTTGATCCCAGAAAGGTAAAGGAAAATGATCCTATCTAGTGGCATCATTTAATTTCTGATAATCAATGCAAATTCGTCATCCAGTAACTTGTCTTGTAGGAGTTAGTTCATTTTTATCATTGACAATGATAGTTACTCCTCCTTTCTTTAGAACACAATGAATAGGACTTACCCATTGACTATCCGAAATAGGATAAATAATTCCACCATCTAACCATTTTAAAATTTCTTTTTTAACAACCTCTTTCATGATATGATTTAATCTTCTTTGAGGTTCAATAGTAGGTTTAAAATCTTCTTCCATTAAAATTCTATGCATATAGATGGAAGGGCTTATTCCCCTTATATCAGCAATAGTCCAACCAAAAGCTTTCTTATAATTCTTTAACACTCCTATCAGTTTTTCTTCTTAATCTAAACTTACTTTAGAAGAAATAATAACAGGTAAAGTTAATGAATTTCCAAGAAAAGAAAACTTTAAATGTGCAGGTAACATTTTTAATTCCAGTTCAGGGGCTTTTTAAATTGAGGGTAAAAGTATATCATTTTGTGTTATGTCCAAAATTTCCCAGTTATCTTTAATATAATGAGTTTCTTTAGATAATTCTTCTTCTTTTAGTTATTCATTTTCATCAGTTAATAATTCAATTTTTTCTTCAGAAATGACTTTACATCTTTCTTGATAATGTTTTTCAATTATATAATTAATAATAACCATTCGATAGCATTTTTCTTTATGAGGGTACTTCATTGATTTAAGAACATTAAATTTAATCTCTTGATCATTAACTCTCATGGTTAATTCTTCTTTTTGCACATCAATCATAGCTCGTCCGGTAGCTAGAAAAGGTCTCCCTAAAATAATTGGTATTTTTTTATCTTCTTACATATCAAGTGCAATGAAATTCATGGGTAAAATAAATTTATCCACTTTAACAATAATATCCTCTATAACTCCTTTAGGGTAGGTGATAAATCTATCAGCTAACTCAAGGGTTACAGTGGTGGGAGTAATCTCTCCTAAATTCAACCTTCGAAAAATAGAAAATGGCATGAGATTAATACTTACTCCTAAATCACATAAAGCTTTTCCACAAAATTTTTCTCCAATAGCACAAGGTATAGTGAAACTTCCATGATCTTTTAGTTTCTAAGGTAATTTCTTTTGAATTATTACACTACATTCTTCACTTAATGAAACAGTTTCAGAAGCTTCAAATTTTCGTTTCTTACTTAAAATATCCTTCATAAATTTTTCATAAGTTGCCATCTGTTCCAATACTTCAGCAAATTGTATGTTAATCGTAAGTTTCTTAAAAATTTCAAAGAACTTAGAAAATTGATGATCAAGCTTCTGCTGTTTTAGTCTTTAAGGAAAAGGTGGTGGTAGTTTTTCAACTTCCACATTAATAGGAATAACAGTCTGATCTTGACTAGGAGAAGGAGTTTCTTGAGGTTTTTCAATCTTTTCAACCTTAATCTCATTTTCAATTTCATTCTTCATTCTTTCTTTTAATTTCTTTCCACTTCTAAGTTGCACAGCTTTAACATGTTCATGTTCTTTTCCAGTTTCTTTTGGATTGACTTCAACATTACTAGGAAGTATTCCTGGAGGTCTGTAATTAATTAAATTAGTGATTTGACCCATTTGATTCTCAATATTACAAATAGCAATGTTTTGATTTTGTAATTGATTACTTAGTTGTAAAATTAATTCTTCTATATATAACTTTTTCTGTTGATTATTAAATCCAGGTGCTTTATAGTTTTAATTTACTTGATTGTTCCAATTTCCAGTTGGATGGGATTGATTATTACCCCATTGTTGTTGTGAATTATTCTAGTTAAAATTAGGTTGATTTTTCCATCCAGGATTATAATAATTGGAATAAGGGTTATTTTTACTAGCAATAGCTTGTAAAGTTTCAATAGTTTGAAAATCTTCAATATTAGCAGAGTTGTTATGTGATATATTGATAGCAAAATTATCTACTTTCTTAGATATTGCAGCTACTTGTGAAGCTAAGATAGATAAGGCTTCGTTATCATGAATACTTGTCATTCTTTTAGGATTAATCCTTTCACAAGGCCATTGAAAATTATTGTTAGTCATTTTGTCAATTAAGTATATGCTTCTTCAAATGATTTAGCCATTAAAGAAACTTCAGCAGCAGCATCAATAATTGATTTAAGTGATCCAATAAGTCTGTTATAAAATGTTTGAATAATTAACCAAACAGGTAAAGCATGATGAGGACATTTTCTTAATAGTTCTTTAAATCTTTCCCAAGTTACATAAATTGTCTCCCCGTCAAATTGACTAAATGAAGTAATATCATTTCTTAATTTAGCAGTTTTAGAAGGAGAAAAATATTTAGCAAGGAATTTTTGTGCCATTTCAGCCCATGTTTTAATAGAATTTATTGCTAATGAGTTCAACCACATCTTTGTTTTATCTCTTAAAGAAAAAGGAAAGAGTCTAAGTCTAATAGCATCATCAGAAACATTGTTATATTTAAAGGTAGCACAAAGTTCTAAAAAACTAGCAAGGTGTAAATTTGGATCCTCATTTGGTGTTCCCCCAAATTGATTATTTTAAACCATTTGAATAATAGTCGGTTTAAGCTCAAAAGAATTTTGAGCTAGCATCTACAGCAGGTATTTGAATACTACTATGAATTTCATCAACTGTAGGGTTTGCATAATCCCTTAATAGTTTGTAAACATTTTGTTCATTAATTTCAATTGGATTTTGTAAATTATTATGTAAATTAGCCATCTCTTGATATTTTTGAATATGTTTTCCTTTTTTAATTCTTCTAACAGTTCTTTCTAATTCAGAATCTAAAGGTAATAATCCTTTAGATCCAGAACTACACATAAAAAGTAAAAAAAAAAGTAAAATGGCAAGAAATAAAATTATTATTTTTTTAATTATTTTTTTTTGTTTTTTAAATATTTTTGTATTTTATATTTTTTAAAATAAAAGAAATAAATAAAAAAAAATATTTAAAATCTATAAATTTTGCCTCCCCGGCAACGGCGCCAAAAATTTGACCCTCGATCCGCAGCAATGCACCAAAAACTTGGTTTGCAATCGCCAAACAATGCAGAAATTTATGCTATCAAAAATATGTTATAGCCAATACTTTGACTCAAATAATAATAGCGGCTAGTGTATATAAATAAAATTTTATGGAAAATATTTTACACACTAGGGTTACTACGCAAGTATACGTATCGTTTCAAGTAATATAGGGCTTTAAATAAAAACCCCAGTATCGATCCCACGAGGAGGATTATAGAATTTTTTTAAAATATTTTGATTTTATTTTTATGTATTTCTTTTAAAGTTAAAAGGTTGATATTTAATTTACTAGATGCAGAGATAAAGCAGTAATAAAGTAATGATTGATGTAAATAAAAATAAGCAAACAACTTTCTTCCTTTCAATTAATCCAAGACTTTTTTGATAATGTAATATTCGTGGAGAATATAAATTTATGGTATTGTGCCAAATAGAAGCATTCCTATTCTTTACCTTCGCTTGATAGTATAAAGAACATTGGCTAATCTATAGATCAGGTCTTGACGTATTGTTAGTAGAATGGGTTAATCTAGGCTCACACTACTAGATGTCCAAGGGTGGCTCTGGTCGGCCCTACTAGTGACCCTTTCCTTCTCTATAAACCAAATTACAATAATTTAATCTGTCACTCTAAAAACTTATCAATTCTATGCCCATTAAATAATATCTTCATATTTATTTGCACTTCACCTTGAATAACCCGTGCAAGTCCTTCGACTACCCAAGGATTCATATGATATCTACTAGTTAAGAATTCATCTTCTTCTAGGTCTCAAAACTATTCAACAGATTTTAACAATTTAAATAGTAAATTAAGATCCAGTATTAATATCATCACAATGTTTAAAATATATATATAGTTTTTAATTCTCCAACAAATTTTATATTATCTTATTTATCTTTTCATAATTGAAAGAAGAAAGTAAAGTAACTACTCAGAACACATTGAATTTAAACAACAAAACACATAAATAAAACTTTGAATCAAAATACAAATACTTATCTCAATTGTTTCTCTAACTGAACCTCTGAATCCTTCTGACTCCAAAGTAAATAGACTTCAAAAGCATCGAATCTTCAAATACTCTCAATACAAACACTAAAATAAACTCACTAATTAATAAAAGAAACTATAAATATGGCCCTTAAAATATTTCTCTAATTTCTCTCTTTAAATGGAACTATGGGGCTAAGGGACTAGGTTGGCGTTGGTGGTTTTTGGGCATTTTTTCTCTGAAGGAGTAGCCTCCTATTTGTAGGCTTCAAGGGTTGCCTTGAGGCACCTCTTCAAAATGTGTCCATGTTCAATGAATCTTCTAGGAGGTGTGTCTGGCGCCTAAGCGCCGGAATCTGGCACTTAGGCGCCCGACTCTACGTCCAGTTCTTCGCACCTCTTCACTTTGGATCGCACCTCTTCGCGATCCTAAGAGTTTCCAAGCGTCCAAATACAATGTATCACATGTCCTATAATCCAGGAATAATTGCCAATCTTCTAGGTGGTCCAATAACCGCTAACACGATCAAAATAACCTTCCAAAAGTAGTAAGAAAATCTTACAGAATTGTGTATCGAATTGGCGCTTAGGCACCAGATTCTGGCGCCTAGGCGCCAGGCCAATTATTTTGACAATTTTGCATTTTGGCTCCTGTTGACCTCATTTTTGATGAGGTCTTCCCTTCTTCTTTTTAGTGCTTAGGATCTAGCCTTAGGCTTTTCCTTTGACTATCTTAGAGGACTAGAATTGGGACCCGCCTTTTAGAAATTCAAACCACTTCTAAACTCCCTGCAAACTCTACAAACTTGACTATAGACCCCTAATCACCTAGAGGGTTGAAATCAAATGAATAAGTTTAAAGGATGAGTTCCTATAGGACTCTTTGGCCTTAGGACTGCCCTGGGTGGCTTGGTCTGGTGAAGGGGCTGACTTACACATACACTTACATACACACTACACTTACACACTACATTTCCACACACTTCCTAAAACCACACCCATACCCAACTTGACCTCCTGACTCATATAGGTGATCCACATGGATGGTCCTTAACCCCTAAGCCCTTGGCTAAGAGGGTTAGGAACAACATAGTGAATGCCTCAAATGAGTCCTTTCATGGCTCATATGGGCTTGAAATGGCTTCATGGCTCATATGGGCTTGAAATGGCTTCATGGCTCAACCAAAATGATTTCTTTCCACCTAGATTCACCCAATCTTTAATTTCCCAAATTTTCGAGTTTTTGACCCCGGGACCCTACACCTACTAAACCTACCCAAAACCTTGAAATTACCCAAATTTTTTGCAAAATTTCCAAATTACCCAAAATTTTCCAAAATCACTCTCAAACATCTCCACATCACTCAAATTGATCATCCATACCCAAAAATACCAAAAATTCCAAAAATACCTCCCAATACCCTCCAAATACCCAAAATACCCTTCTTGGCCTAAAAATCCAAAAATTCAGAAAATTCCCAGAAAATTCCAGAAAATCCTAAATATTCGCAATTTCATTTTGTCCAACTACACCATGGGCTAATTTTGTCAATTTACCCTACTTTTGTCAAAACCCCCAATTTCACCCATTTTAACCCAAAGTGAACCCAATGTCAAACCAAACCTATCCAATTGACCCAAATTCTGGTCCAATTCAATTCTAAACTTCAATTCAACACTCCCAATACCAATCTAAACCAAATCCAAGTCCTATTTGATTGACATTTGGATCCAATCTCACTTTTGGCCTTAAAGCCCAATTTAGACCCATGACCCAAACTTAACCCAAACTCACCCAATTCAACTCCAATTAACCTCAAATCTTTTCTAAATCTTCCTTAACATTCCCACAAACAAAACCCTAACATGATTTGCCCAAAATTTGAACCCAAACCCCACTCAAACTCAACCCAAGGTTAAAAGGCCCATTTTTGACCTAAGCCCAAACCTAACCCAAATTCAACCCAATTCAAATCCAAATCATCACCAATTTGTTTCAAATCACTCATGACACATCCATGAGCTAAACCCAACAATTATTTGGCCCAACCTCTTTACAAAATTCCCATCCATAAATTCATTTTTAAACTTAAGGGCCCATTCCTTAAACCATTTTAAAAGCCCACTTCCACCAAATCCAAAACCCCAAAAATTCTTCCAAAGCCCATATGACATTTCCCCTCATCATACTTCCAATTAAAATCATCCCTAAGTCCTAAACCAATGATCAAATATTTCTAAATGAAGCTTCATCCAAATTTCCACCAAATTATCCAAAATCCTTTTTTATGAAATCGACCAAACTTTTTGCCAAGCCAAAGGTGAGCCATGAAGCCATGCATGAGCCACATGTGAGCCATGAGAGCTTTGGACACTCCACCATGCCATATTGGGTAAGAAGAGGGGGGCTTTCCTTAATCCCTAAAGCTCATTAGCCTTAATCATGTTTCACCTAAACTTAAATTTAATCCAAATATATTTGGATGGAGACTTCTCCATGCCAAACCAACTGATCCCTTTGATCCCCCACAGCATCCAAAGCCACCTTGGGTGGTGCACCTAGCCCAAATGGGTGGGTTGACCCATTTAGGTCCAAAACTAGCCATGCCCCATTCTACTTTGATTCAACCACTTTACACATGGCATTTGCCAATTGCCTACACTAAACCCCGACCACGACCCACTCGACCAAGATGGTGACCATTGCTCGGCCGGCCGGCCACCGAGCCGCCGGAAAACACCATGGCCGAGAGCTCACATGTGAGCCAACATTGAAATTCTCACTTGCCGAGCCGCCCCATGCCTAGTGGTCACCATGGCTCGTTCTTCTCCTCACTCGAGCAGGTCGATCCCAAGCCCTAACTCCCCCTGGGAGGCCCCCCAGCCAGCTCTATTTAAACTCCACCCCTCTCGACCATGAAAGAAGAGAAGCAAAAACCTTGCCAAAACTCTGCCAAAATTGTTCCAGACCCTCTTCCACCCTTAGAGCACTTGATCCCCAGTGAAATTCCCCTGCCATTTCTCCTCTGAAAGCTCAATTTCAAAGTTGAAATTCCACCCAAAACCAGGACACTTCTCCACAGTGAGCCAATTCCCAAATTGATTGGCTCTACACCTTCACCAGACTAAGAGAAGGTGTCCACCATCAAAAGCCCCATCTCCGGACCACCCGGCTTGCTCCAGGCCTCCAAGCTTTGTGATCGGGCTTGGTCGAAATCATATCCGGACAATTCACTGCACCAGGAGACTTCATCCGGAGCTTGCGAGGACCCAATCGAAGGTGCAACAACTCTCGGATTGAAGCCACACTTCTCTGAGCCAAGGTATGAGCTAACTCTTCATCCCGAGCTTCTGGAGATTCTCCATTTTAAATGCTTTAGTTTCAATGCATGTTAACCGTATAGATGTGTTCGTCTCTTCAAGATGAATCCATAGAGTATAAGAACATGAAAATCCATTGAGAATCGAGTGAGATCTTGGGGATTTAGTGTGGACGGTTCTCGGGTGAGAACGCTTGGGGACGATGAACGGATGCCGTCCATTCAATACACGCGCGGACGGACGGCTCGGATGGCGTCGGACCGGGAGACGGTACGAGAACCGCGGGGCCCGGCTGCCGACTCGAGTGGCGGCGTCGAATGGGAGCGCGCCGCGTGGCCCTTCGGAGCTGCCGAGGATGCGTTGGCGCCGACTCGGATAAGTAGAAAATTAGGGATTTTTTGATTTATTTAATTCCCTAAACTTCAAAAATTCATATCTCTGTGTAGAAAAATCAGAAAAATAAAATAAAAATACCCACTTGCTCAGTGAAGAGAGGAGAATAATGTGGAAAAGAAATCACTTAATTTCATCAAATATTTTATTTTTTATGATTTATTTACTCTCTGCATTGTTTTAATTCTCCATGCATGCATACAATTCACCATGGCATGAGACCATAGGGCTTTTGAAGCCTCTGAATTTGGGAACATTCCCTGAATTTTCCAAAGTCGGAGGCCATCCCTATGAAGAGTTCTTGATTTTTCAAGTTCGAGTCACTTGTTTTGAGTATTTTAATTCCAGTAAATAGCATGTTCTGAAATAAATTCTAGGAAAATTTGGTGATGTTCCTTATGACCGAGAGAACCCTAGGAAAAATAGATTTTGGCTTAGTTCATTCAAAACAACCCTAATTGGCTTAAACACCCAAAATAGGTCTTTAATTAATTAGAGTTAACCAGGCATCAAATTGACTTGAAATCAATTCTCCACTGACCTTTAGGATCAGAGGAATCCACCATAAAAATTTGAGGTCAATTGGACTTGGTTAGCCCCACTAATTGGGTTGATTAAGTCACTTAGCCATTTTAAACTTTAAAAATTCATAACTTTTAAAATACTTTTTAAAAATCCATCAAATTGGTTTTGGAGCCTCTCTGATATCAGGGGAATCTAAAAAAATTAAAATTTCAATTTTCTAAAAAAGTTGATTTTTAATAATATTTTAATATTTTTAATAATTAAAAAATAATAAAAATCACAAAAATAATAAAATGCACCAAAATGTCACATTTTGAATTTTAATCACTTAGGAACAAATCCCACATTTTTCTTAGGTCTATTTAGTGAGATATTGAATTTTAAAGCCCTAGGGTAATTTTAAAATTAAAAAAATGTATTTTCTAGCATTTTCACTAAAATAATTATAATAAATTATAGAAAAATTAGAAAATTGCAAAATTTGCTTCTCTGGTTTCCTTGATATCAGAGAGATTTTTGAAAAATATAAAACCCATTTTTCAACATTTATTTTATTTTTAAATTAATTAACACTCCAAAACTCAAAATAATTATAATAAAAATAATATAATTCAAAAAATCACCAAAATTGGTCCAAGTGCTTCTCTGGTCATTAGGAATGTCCCCTAATTTTCTTAAGGACAGAAACTTTCCCTTGGTCATGTTATTAAATTTTCCTTGAAAATCTCTATTTTCCACAAAAAATAATTATATAAATAAATTAAATACAGAAAAATCACATTTTCTCCTCTCATGTCTTTATTGACATATGAGTGAAGTCACATAAAAATTTCAAGTTCATTTGGGTTCAATTTAGTGAGTTATGAAATTATTAAGCTTAAAGGGTAAAATGGTAATTAAAATCTTTAATCCTTAATTAAAACTTTAGGTTTAATAAAAAATCAACAAGTAAAATATTTGATCTTAATCTGGTTTGGATGATTGAAATTTAAATAATTAAAGGGTAGAAACCCATTAAATAATTTTAAAATGACTAAACTTTAATTAAATAATAGATTAAATTTGGAGGAATAATAAATTGGAATTATTAAAATAAGGGATATTTATTAGGAAGAGATTTATTCTTTAATTTAAAAATCCCTAAACTAATTATATCATTAATACTCAATTTTTAATTAAAATGATAACTCAAATTTAAAATATTAAAAGACTTAATTAAATTATTAAACTCTTTTGAAATTTCAATTAAAATTAAAAATAAAGTAAATTAAAGATAAATTAAAACAAATTAAATTAAGTTAAACTAAATTAAAATTAAATTAAATTAGATTAAATTAAATAATTAAATTAAATTAAATTAAATTAAATAATTAAATTAAATTAAATTAAATTAAATTAAATTAAATTAAATAATTAAATTAAATTAAATTAAATTAAATAATTATATTAAATTAAATTAAATTAAAAAAAATTAAATCAAATTAAATTAAATTAAATTAAATTAAATTAATTAAATTAAATTAAATAATTAAATTAAATTAAATTAAATTAAATCAAATTAAATTAAAATTAAATCAAATCAAATTAATTAAACACCAAATCAAATTAAATTGAACTATGTTAAACTAAATTAAAACTCAATTAAATTAAGTTGAATTAAATATAACATCACCTAAGACATAAAGAATTCAAAATAAATGTAAAGCAACTTGAACACTATTCCAAATTTAAACCCTTTAACTTAAATCAAATCATTTGAATACTAATTTACCCTTGAAAGCTTTGATTATTATAACTCCTAAATGGAACATCAAATGAAGTGTTACCTCACTCATAGGATATTCAAATGTCCTAGTTCACCGAGCAAGTTAACAAGACTTGAAAACCTCGGACGATCGATTCATTTATATAATTAAATTCATTTGGACTTAAAACAATCCCGGAAATATTGAAAAGATGTTTAAGATTCTTCTTAAGCACTTCCTCAATATGATAGGATATTTATAAGAACAATTGGACTTAATTGTCCTTTGATAAAGAAAATCGTCCTCAAACAAAAACACAAAGAACCTAGACGTCATAGGAGTTGACTAGCCATGGGATTAGGAATTTGGTAGAAAACCATAACCTTTCCCCTAGCTTTACCTAGGAACTTGCTTAAATATTCTAATTGTGTTTTAAGTGCGGCTTGGAATGACGGGAAGACCCTCCGAGTACGCTTTTATTTTATTGCAATTTACTTTCTTGCAATTTACTTTCTTGCAATTTACTTTATTGCAAATGCATTTTACTTTTCTTGCATGATAAAACAACTGTTGCATGAAAACCCACACCTTTAGGATAGTCCCTAAAGCTGAAACCAAAACTAAGTTAAAAGTCATTGCAAGATAAAATTCACCGCCACAACATTTCAAAATATAAAACAACTCAAAATTTAATCACAAACAGAACACAAAACTACAATTGCAACTAAATTAAAACGTCCGTTGGATGATCGGGAATACCTCGGATGATGTAACCTACGTGTTGCTAACGGGATTTCCCACGGTCTAAATGAAAGTGTGGAACTCATTCGATTGAGTTTAGCAAATTCATCCGGACTAAGTGAATCCGATAAAAATAAAGATGCGCGAAGGATGGAACCGTGGGATCTTAACCAGGTGTCGTTATAATCAACTTTAAATTTGTTTTAATTAAAACATGAAAAACATTTGGAAATTAAGACTTCTCTAAACCAAAACACTTTTCTCATCCCTCGATTTATGATTTCTAAAACTAAACCTCCGCAACAACAAGGAGCTTGGAGCATGGTGGGCGAGCACGACCATCGTCGTCGACAAAACTTGAACCTACTTCAAGCAAAACCTTCTTAGAATTAAACAACAAAGCCATAGGACTTCGAGGTAGCTTTCCTAGTGCAACATAAATCCTCAACTCTTCGTTAGGCATTTGCATTGCAAATTAAGCCCTAACCTAGGTCTTAGGATTCCGAGGTAGTCGTCCGATACGACAATAAACCCTCACATCTTCTGAAATGCTATTTGTTTGATTTTATCATACAAATGTAAGCCCTAATTAATTAAAATTGGCAAGATTGAAATACTAAATAAACATTAGGACTTTCCTAAATTCAAGCCAAACAATAGGATAGTCGGGAAATTACCGAAGTTCACTTCGAATCAGTGATTTCTCCTACCTTTCTTCCTTTGGATTCACAAAACAAATGTTCCAAATTTGATCCATTCCCTATTGAAATTCCAAAATTCAATCTTTGAAAACCTTAAACTTTGAAATTCTTGAGAGCAGAATTATTGGTTATTAATCGAGAGTTTTCTTAGGTGATTCCCGTCACTTAAGATGTAATTAACTATAGGGGCTTGCCCTTATAGGGAATTTTAAAGAACCTAGTGTAATATAAACCCTGTTTAATACTTTCATATTAAGCGAGGGAATTTGTCGGCTTATAAAATTGGTTCGCGTGACCAAACGGATGTCACAAAACTTCTAGTTTATTTGATCGAGCCCCACCCTCAAGCGAGTGTGTCTATCTTTAGGGATAGATACACGGTTTGTGGTGCGGTGCTCGTTTATATAAACTATTTGGGATGTGAGATCGGTTTAATCTCATATCTTAAAACTTTCAAATTTAAAATTATTTTCAAAGTCAAATACTACTTTCTAAATTATATATATATTTAAATCAAATTTAAAATTTAAATTCGCCGACAATTTCTGTAGGCGACCCCCTTTTAAAATACAACACAACCTAAAAATATGCCGACAGACTTCTGGCGACTCCGCTGGGGAGTATTCCTCTCTCCATTATAATCAAATAATTCTGCTTTCAAAAATCGGTAGTGTATCCATGTCCCTTGTGGATCAAACTACCCTTCTTTCCGTTGGAATACTATGTTCAATTTCTATCTTGAACAAGTATAGCCAACATTCTCTCGGATTTAGGAGCCACTGTTTAGACACCCCTAAACAGAGAGGTTCCGAGATCCTTTTACCTCATTTACGAGGTGGGGTGGACCCCCGATAGGTGTTAGTTTAGGAGTGATCCTTCGAGTCGGGAAGTCTTGCTTAAGACTTTCTTTTCCTTTCGAATCGGATTCCTTACCTTCTCTACACCTTTCGAACATTCCGTTCTAAATAAACAAACCCTTTAATAATTGATTCTTTTAACAAATGATTCTTTTTTATAAATACATGAACAAAGAATGAGTTCGGACTCTTTTTAATTCCTTTCTTTTCGTCCTGAAGAAAAGAAGCATAACTCGGGACCGACAACCTGAATCTACCTGCGAAATGGAAGCCCCGAGACCGATTTTCTCCTTCACCAACGGACTGGACTTCGCCGTGCTATAAGGATGAGCTGCCCGACAATGGGGTCATCCAATTTGGACAGGGATTTGAAAACACGAATGTCAAGGTCACCGACGTCTCCCTCTTTGCACTGACAAATAAGGTATCTGAAGCTGAGGAGCCACTGCTTGAGTTCAACCTTAGGTCGGCCCAAGAGTTTCCTCCCCTGCAAAGGGTCCCGACCAGGAGGAGTACTGCCGTCCGCAGGAGGACTGTTCTTACTACCCCCATTGGTCTAGTTGTTTCTGCACCTACCCCGACTTCTGCCAAATCAAAGGGGAAAGAAATCCGGAACTATGGTAAACCCGTTACCGTGGAGGGTACGGATCTTCCTGTAAGACCTTCGTTTTCGAAATCGGGTCCGAGTTCGAAGATTCCGTCGCCGACAAAGACCCAAAGAAGAAATAGAAATAGAAGGATCGCCGGGGAAGCCGGAGCTGCCGAGATTGCCTTCCTGGAGGAAATTCCGGAGTTGCCGGAATATACACCGCTACCGAATATACACCACCGCTCGACTACATACCACTTTTGGGAGGAAGCGGGTTCCATCCCCTCTCCGCCGCAGAGGATGAGGAGAATGTTCGCAAGATTGCCGCCACATTACCTCGGCCCGCATACTACAACGATAGCCGTAAGAAAAGAACTAGAACTACGCCGTTTGCTCGACTCGCAAACTTTGGTAGAAAAGCTAGCAAAGAAGGAAAACGCGCCCGTGTCGAAATTCTACGAAGGATAGGGCGGGTACCGGTCAAATCCCGTCTTGGGCCCCGAGTAGAATCCGCCGTCATGATAGAAAAGCCTAGCAAGAGAATGAAGGCTAGCCCGCCATCGTAGTATCAGGATTACAGATTAGGGAGGATACCACCTTCCAGCATTTGGCCAACAGACCATCTGGTCCTAGACCTTCTGCTGCTAGAAGGATGGTGTGGCGTCCCACTACGGGGTAGTTGAGATTGAAACAGCAGCCCGAGAGAGAAAGTCTCGCCAGGAGGCTGGAATCTGAAGAAAGTGCTACTGCGATGAAGGGGACTCGTGAAAAAAGGACCCGGCAACCATCGCATGACAACCACAAAGATACACAGAAAGCTCCGCTAGAAGATGCCATGGAAAAGTTGAGAACCGACATCCGACGGTTGGCAAAAGAAAGAGAAGAAAAGTTCGGAGATGAGATCGACTCATCGGAATTCATGGACAACGAATATGCAGAAATCAACATGGTTGAGACACGAGCTTCATCGGCTTCTCGAGGTGCTCCTGCTGCGCGCAGAAGAGAGGAGCCGGAGCCGATGAAGAGACGGCTTCGGGAAAAGGACGACACGATCGCTCAAATGGCGAAGAGGATGGAAGAGATGGCCGTAGCTCGGCCACTCTCCAAAGTCAAGTACAACCACATAGAGAAACACCCCGGAGGTCATTCACATCGTAGACGGAGGAAAGGAGATTACATCCGTCAATGGGGATGACCAGGTCGAAAAAGGATACAAGCACAAAGTATGATCCACGAAAAGGATATCAAGAACTTGGTAGAACAGCAGAGTGCGAGAAGCCTTAGCACAATCGAAGAACGGGACATCCATTCGGACGGGTAGACCTTACCCGGAAGAATTCGACGCTGTCCAATACCCGAAAGGCTTCGTACCACCTCCGTTTAAGACCTTCGACGGAACCGGGAACCCTCGACGAGCATGTTGCACACTTTCGTGCCGGTTGTTGCAATGCCGGCGGGAGCGATGCGCTACTCTTCCGACAGTTCGTTAGCGAGCCTCGTCGGGAATCGCCTTCGGCCGGTATGCGGAATTACCCAACCGGTTCGTGAAGACATTCTCGAGCTAGAGAGCCTCTTCATTAAGTGATTTGTCGGAGCTCGGCACCACATCACTATAGGTGATTTAGTGGTAGAGAAACAAAGGCCGAATGAAACCCTAGTGGATTACATACTTCGATGGAGAAATTTAAGCATGAAGTGTGAACCACAACTGCAAGAACAACATGCAGTCGGCATCTTGCTTAAAAGCATTCACGGCCCGATAAGCACTTCTCCTCAAGGGATTCACTATTAAGACTTTTGAGAAGTTGTTAAGCAAGGCCGGAAGCTTGCAAGAAGAGGCGAAGCAATTAAGTTTTGCCGACAAGACGGACAAGCGAAGCCGGTGAAGACTTTCGAAAAGAAATCCGGGGTCGTTGCGAGCGGTTGACAAAGGCAAACAACCGATGCAAATACCACCGGAACGGCCGCAAGCAACCACAACAAAATTACCGAAGAACCCCGGTCCAGCTATCGATCGTCTCCGCGAGTATGAACAACCGTCTCATCCGCAACGTACATTGAGGGAGCTTCGAGCGGAGAATATCCGTTCAAGAATGAAGCGATACCAAAGATGTTCCGTAGCTTAATGAAAACTCCGCATTTCCGAGCTGCAGAGCCCAAAAGACCGGAGGAAGTCAACAAGAAAGGTGATCCCAACTTTTGCCCCTACCATCGGATGCTTGGGCACAAGATAGAAGACTGCATTACCTTCAAAAGTTGGCTCAATGACAACCTTCGGAAAGGAAATATAACAATCCCGAAGGAGTACATGAAGGAACCCCGAAAGGAGGTTCCGTCAATGTTATCTCAACCGATCCCGTCATTCCGATAGATCCCTATGCAACCAACGATGGATGGACTACCGCTCGGACAAGGTCTTCGAAGAAGATTTTAGATAACATCCGAACCGCTTCGGTGCGAGCTTCAATTCGAGTTCGAGACCTGTTAAGCCGGTACTATCACTTGCGATAGAAGAACCACCTCGACGAGGAGACAATCGAAGAGAAGAAGAAAATTGACGAGGAAGAGGGGACCGAGATTCCTAAGGCTAGACTAGGGGCCGCTTATCCTAGGATAGTTGTTTCCGATTCGGGGAGAAATCCCTCGAACCTCCGATTTTGTATGATTATCCGCTCACTTCGGTGGGATCATATAATGATAAGGGTGATGGCGTTGGCTACGTTTTGATCGTTTCTAACGATTACGTAACTAGCGACAATCCGGGCGTCGATTTCGATACCAACAACAATTCTCAAATCATACAAGATCTCGACGATCAAAATGACGAAGAAGGCATCCATCAAGGAGGCTACGAGAGTTCAACAAGCAACGGATCTATCTGTGAGTTTCGAGGAGCTCTAGTTACGATAGAGTTAGAGCCTTCAGATTTGGAAGATAATCCAGAAGAGCCAGTCATTCCGATTCAGGAGGAGACACCGACAAACTCAACACTAGATTCAAAAGAAATTACAGAAGTCAACCTAAGAAGTGGAAAAGTTCTACCTCCAAGAATGGGTCCAAAAGACAAAGGAAAGCGGTGGTTGTTCAAGAAGAACCAACCCGGCGGAAGACATACCCGTTCGAGAAGAAGCCGAGATGCATGGAAACAAAGTGGACTACAACGTGCTAGCCCATCTTAGGAAACTACCGGCCAAACTGAGCATTTACGATGCTCTCATCTTATCAAAGGAGATGAGGGAAGCTCTGATCAAGGCCTTACTAGATCCGGAAATTTGCTTAGCACAAATGGCCGGAGATTCCTTAGATGAGGTTTGCTCGTTAAAGGAACAGCGAGGTATTACCTTCACGGACAATGACCTACTACTTGGGACAGCAGATCACAACCGACCGTTGTACATTTCGATTACAATTGGGAAGTTTACGCTCTCCGGAGTATTGGTGGATCCGGGAGCATCAATCAATATAATGAGTCTTCGAACACTAGCATACTTGGAAATTGATGCTCGTGAGCTCGAGGCCGACAAAATGTTATTAAGAGGATTCAACCGGAAAGGAGAAAGAGCCCTCGGGTCAATAACGCTATCGATGAAGACCGGTGATTTAGCAAAGACAACCGCAAAATTTCATATAATCGATTCGAAATGTCGTTCAACGCTCTCTTGGGCCGACCATGGATACATGAAAACGGGATGGTACCATCATCTCGCACCGGTGCATCAAATATTACGATGGAGGGAACGAGTGCATCAAAGGCGACTTACAACCATTCTCCGTACATGAGATTGGAATCCATGAAGATGCGGCTTATTATGCACCGCCAAAGAAAACGATCTTCTCCGGAGATACCGTAACAAATGAAGCAAAGAAAGTTCGAGACAATGAAGAACCCGAAGTTCTAGTCCAACGAGTCACTCACCACTCCCTTCCGGCGAGATGGTGAAGGTTTCTCCACAACTCGCATCCGAGGTCGAGGCCGGGGACGAGGCCGTGGTAGAGACACTAGGACAATTGGACGGAAGAAACCAGCCATCAATGTTGATTGGGAAGATAGTTCGAAGAGGAAAAAGAAATCAAGCAAGAAGCGACAACAATAAGTCGAAAGAAGCCGCAATACAAGATCTCCTCGAAGATGAAAAGAACGAAGAATACAAATCAATGTACGAGAAGATTAACCACTACGTACATACTATGACCCTAACTCCGATCCATTCTAATAAGATCGAGGGTATGGAGGTCAAAGAGGTACGTAGTGACGGTGCAAAGCCGATCAAATTCTACCGTGGTGCTTCTTCCTCCAAAGCGAAAATAATGTACAATTCGAAGATGTCACTTCATCGGAATTAATGGAATTACCTTTTGAGTGGTACTCTCCCCTGTGTTCAAAATTTAATTCAACGTGGTTTCTTACCTCGACAATGGACAAGAGGCCAATCACAACATTTTGAAAAGTTATGGAATAACTCCGGTCGTCCTCCCAATTCAAAGTATGGACTCGGATTCGGCACAGTAGGGTCAGTTGACGATACTAAATTTTGCTTGGTTGTCACTTGCAAGTCCAATGAAAACTGCATGGAAACTACAGACGAACTCGAAGATTTACAAATTGGAGACGCTCCACCAGAATTCGAAGAAGAAATTAAATCCACGATAGATGAGTTAATGGAAGTTAACTTAGGTACTAGCGAAGAGCCTAGACCTACCTTTGTTAGCTCCTTACTCAACAAAGAAGACTCCGAAGAAATAATCAAGTTATTAATGGAATTTAAAGACTCGTTTTGCTTGGAACTACGATGAAATGCCGAGATTAGCCCGGAGGTTGCGGTCCATAAGCTAGGAGTGGATCCTACTTCTGTTCCAGTCATACAAGGTCCCAGAAGAATGCGTTTAGAAATCGAACAATAAGTCATAGCCGAAGTTAAAAAGCTAATAGATGCTAAATTTGTTCGTGAAGAACAATACCCGACTTGGCTAGCCAATGTGGTGCCAGTCAGAAAGAAGAATGGTCGGATCGGAATTTGTGTGGACTTCGGAGATTTAAACAAGGCATGTCCAAAAGATGAATTCCTCTACCGATTCCAGAATTGATGATCGATATTGCTTCGACACATGAAATATTCTCGTTCATGGATGGATCTTCGTGGATACAACCGGATAAAAATGGCTCCGGAAGATGAAAAGCTTACGAGCATTCGTAACGCCGATCGGAGTATTTTGCTATACAGATGATGCCATTCGGACCGAAGAACGCAGGAGCAACCTACCAAAGAGCAATGACAAGAATTTTTTATGATCTCATCCACAATCAAGTCGAATGCTACGTGGACGATGTCGTCATCAAAAGAAAAGTAAAGGAAAACCACTCGTATGATTCGAGAATTGTTTTCGAACGATTAAGACAATTTAACCTTAAGATGAATCCCTTAAAATGCGCCTTCGGCGTCACCTCCGGAAATTCTTAGGATTCGTTGTCCGACATCGTGGAATTGAAATCGATCCGGAGAAGATTAAAGCTATCTTAGAAATGCCGCCTCCCAAAACCTTAAAACAATTACGATCTTTTCAAGGGAAGTCGGCATATCTTTGACGCTTTATCTCAAACCTTTCGGTAGGTGTCGACCTTTCTCGGCACTAGTTAAAAAGGACGCCAAATTTATTTGGGAAGAGAAATGCCGAAGGCCTTCGAAGACATTAAACAATATTTAATGACACCTCCCGTCTTAGCAGCCCCGGCCTCAGTGTAGACCGCCGATACTTTACACCGCGGCTTTAGACGACTCTCTCGGAGCCTCGTTAGCCTGGGTCAATGATGAGGGTAAAGAAAATGCTCTTTACTACTTAAGCCGTCGTTTACTTCCGACGGAAGTAAGGTATCCCGCAATTGAAAAGCATTGTTTGGCCCCGATCTTCGCCGCTCAAAAGCTCGAGCACTACATGCTTTCTCATAAGGTCAACCTAATCTCGAAGTTTAATCCATTGCAATACTTGATGACTCGTCCAACACTTTCCGGCGATTTGCCGGATGGTCAATGATATTATCGCAATTCGATATAACTTTCGTGCCTCTCGCGTGCCGTAAAGGGACAAGTCTTAGCGGACTTCCTCGCAAACACACCCTTTGCCGGCCGAATCTCCTCTCAATGATGATTTGCCAGATGAACAAATAATGAACCTAGAAGACCTTGACGATCGACGTTGGGAATTATATTTCGACGGAGCATCTTCAGCACACAAAGATGAAGAATCGCAAGTGATAGTGCCCGTAAGGCGGGAATCGGGCTAATCTTTATAACACCGGAGCGGGGGATGTTAAGATACTCCTACCACTTGACGAACCGTGTACAAACAACGAAGCGGAATATGAAGCCCTCATAACGGGATTGGAATTAACTATTCAAATGGGGATAACGGACATCAACATCTACGGGGATTCACAGCTAATCATTCAACAGATTGCGGACAAGACTGAATTTTAAAGCCAAGACTCGAACAATACTTCCAGGTATGCCATACAGTTCGTTGGAACAGATTCCAAATGTGACAATCTACAAAATTCCTAGAAAAGAGAATGCTTTAGCGAGATGCTTTAGCCCGTCTCGCAAAAGAATTTGCTGCTTTGCAAGATGAATCGATGGAAGTGTCAGTTCACGGACGTCAGGTCCTATCACGACTTGACATAGACACAATACACAAATCGAGAAAAGAAAAAGAATCGACTGCAGCAGATGACGAAAAACACGGAAGATTGGCGACGACCATTAATGTACTACACCGCAAACAGAAAGCTACCGGACGATAGGTCGCTAGCCCATCGGATCAAGAAAAGAACTCCGTCCTACGCATTAATAAACAACACATTATACGAAGGTCTTTTGATCAAATGTGGCTAAGATGCCTAAGCGGGTCCGAGGCCCGTGAAATTGTTAAAGAGGTGCATTCGGGACTCGTGGCGCTCACCGATCGGGTCCAAAGATGAAAATGAAAATTAAAAGACTAGGGTACTACCGGCCCTCGATGATGGCCGACCGCATGAAAATCGCCAAGAGCCGTCATCAATGCCAAGTGCACGGAGTGGTTCTACACCAACCTCCAAATGTGCTACACCCGACAATTGCGTCGTGGCCATTCGAATGTTGGGGCACGGATATAGTGGGTCCGATGAACCACCATCTTCAAAAGGACATCGCTTCATTCTTGCGGCTACAGATTACTTTTCCAAGTGGGCGGCTAGCTCCACTTAGAGAAGTGAAAGCACACCACGTGCTACGGCTTTTCAAGAACCAAGTTGTCTACCATTTCGGAGTGCCGCGCAGATCATCTCGGATAATGGGTCAGCATTCGAAGCACACAAATCAACAATTTTGTCGTGAGACACGGAATCGATCGGCGATACTCGACAATTTACTACCCAAGAGCAAACGGTCTCGCTGAGGCTTTTAATAAAACTCTCGTTCAAATCTTAAAGAAAACCCTGGACGATAATAAGAGAAACTGGCACGAGAAATTGTTAGAAGCCTTATGGGCCTACCGGACAACCTTCAGAACTCCTACTCAAGCTACACCTTACGCTCTGGTGTATGGGTCCGAGGCAAGTGTTACCTTTAGAGGTTCGGCCTTCCTTCACTCGAATTGCGATTGCAAACAAGATCACGACAGAAGAAAACGCCAGATTACGACTCGAAGAATTAGAAAGCTTGGAAGGGAAAAGACTTGCAGCGCAATAGAATTTAAAACTATACCAAGCTAAGATGGTTCAAGCCCATGACAAACTGGTCCGCCCGAGAACCTTCAAAGTTGGTGACTTAGTTCTCGTTCTCAAGAGACCTATTCTTGCACACCGCAAGATAGGAGGAAAATTTGAACCCACTTGGGAAGGACCATTTGTGGTTGAAACAGTATACTCAGGAGGTTCCTACCGGCTAGTGAATCGCCGTGGAGAACGACATATGCTTCCAATCAACGGACGATACTTGAAAAGTATTACGCTACCCGATGTTTCGAAGGAATGAATTCTTCATCCCTAAGAAACACGGGCGAAGTAATTACTTATGATTGGGTCCGAACCCAAAAAAATATATATATATATATATATATATATATATATATATATAATAAAATGTGCTAAGATAAATAAAATCATGATAATTAAGTTTTCCTTGTTTTCTTTTTCAAATCAAAATCTCTTCCCTCATATTATCCTACTCCATTCCTGTTAAATTTCAAAATATAAGAATAATAAAAAAAATGTATCTTTAATAAACATTTTCTTAATGTTCTTGTTCTTAGTACGACCCCCGATCCTTTTCCTTGTCTTTTCGCGGGGAAATGTCGAACGGGCGGTTGGTCTTGAACTTTAAGAATGGCGTAAGCCTTGCACTCGATGAAAAGAGGGTGAAAGATGGAGCGATAATCGAGATTGACTCGCATTTCGCACCGGCGAGGCCTACAATACGAGGAAAGTGACTGGGTCCCGATTAACCGAGAAGAACTACCCGGCAGTACAGTGATGAAAGTGGGTGGCCCAAGCCACCAATCCAACAACAAGAAAAGAAAGGCAAATACTGAAGAAGACAAGAAAATGAAGTCCATAATCACTACAGCAGAGGGCAGGCTTGTCAGCGCCGTGCCCACAGAGATTCAAGAAGTGCGGAGAGCCACTCTCACAGCCACGCAACGAAGAAATAAGAATCGCCGCATCCGTAAGATGTTAACAAAACTAGCCGCGGACCAGCGCGACGAGACAATTGCTAATGCCAGGCACACACATTTCAAGGACACCGGTTCACCGAGAACTCGAAGAAAGGAGGCCGGCTCCTACAATAACAAAAAGAACCGGGGAAATCTCCGGAAGATCGAAGAAAGAAGGCTACGACGCCACCGGATAGAACCACCAGCGAGTGCATGACCTTGTTGCGAAGCAACCCCGGGGATGTCCCGACGTGCATCATCCCCGAGGAGCCGAGGTATGCGGGGGAACGTGAAGGGATTGAACCATATATCCCACAATATGTCACAAGGCCTCGCCATCTGCAGATCATTCCGGAATACGAGCTGGAGAGGATGCAAAATGTTGAAAAGAAAACTTTCGAATACTTCGAGAGAATTAAAGGAAGAAGAATCAACATACTAGAAGGCCTCGAGCTACACACCGACGTATTCTCAGAGTATGAACAACAGCCAAATCGTGGATTGTATCCGGGATTTGAAAAGAATGGGCCGAGCAGGCCGCCCGAGGGAAAACACATACTCGGAACCCCGGAGATGGATGCCGAGGAAAGGAAGAATCACAATACAATGTGGATGCTGCTACAACTTTGCCGAAGACAGAAGGGAAACCCACCGGGATACTCCGTCATGGGCAAGTGGATCCGATGCCATTAGTTATCAAGAGAATGGTAAAAAGATTGATAACATGGAGGGTACTCGCCGACGGATTGCATACCCAATAGCTGCATTATCAACATCTACAAACGAGGTGACCGCATACCCCCACATATTGATCACCACGACTTCGTCGGACCTTTCCGCATGCTCTCTTTCCCGAATGAGTGTAACATCATGTTCGGATCTGACCTCCGGATAGTAGGCCCAGGTAAGTTCCGAGGGCCGATAAAGATACCTTTACGGTGGGTTCGTCATGATACCGCAAGGTAACGGAGCGGATATCGCAAAGCATTGCATACCGGGAGTGCCGGTGGGGCGAATCTCGGTTACCTTCGGGAGAATGGACGACGAGTAAAATACCTTACCATTTCCAACCGGACCCGGAGCCGGAGAACCTCCGGCCTTACGAGCCGTGAGTCACATGGGAAATATCACACCTCCAACGTACATCCACTCGGCATCCTCGCCAAGGATGGCTTGGAAGGTGATGTTATTGACCATGTACCCCACTATTCAGACATGGATTTTTGACAGATGCTTCTTTGGATGGACCAACAAAGATCATACATAGTTCGTTTTGAGTCTACATGGATTGTATGAAATATATTCCAGATCGAGTTGTACGACGTATTTTCAACATGATTGGAATGAAAGTGACCATGTCATGTTTTTGGCCTTCACCTCTTTTGTGCAAATTGATTGGGAAACGCCATTAAAGTTAAATGAACTTCGAACAAAGAATAGAAAAGAAATAAAACAAAAAAGAGAATAAAAGAAAACTTTCTAAAAAAAAAAATCTGAAAAATGACAAACACCAAGTTCACATGAACATTAAATAAACAATAAAATAAAATTTGAACCATTAAAAGATAAACGAAATCAACACAAATCTCAAATTCCATCCTTCCAAACTTCAAAATCAAATTTCATCTTTACAAATTCCAAATCAAATTCTCAATCAAATTTCAAATCCAATCTCGATCAAGTTTCAAACTTGATCTTCCAAATTTCAAATCAAATCTTAAATCAAATTTCAATCGAGTTCAAACTCATCCTTCCAAATTTCCAAATTTCCAAATTCAATCTTTCCAGGCTTCAAGTCTCAATCAAATTCAAATTCAATTTCTTCCAGATCTCGAATCAAATATCAATCAAATAAAATCAAACTCTTTTGGGTCGAGGATTTTACATCCAAGACTGCACTGCTTTAGGATTCTTTTCCTATTGCACTGAAATACATCAAATTCAAACTCTTTTGGGTCGAGGATTTTACATCCAAGACTGCACTGCTTTAGGATTCTTTTCCTATTGCACTGAAATACATCAAAATCAAACTCTTTTGGGTCGAGGATTTTACATCCAAGACCGCATCGCTTTAGGATTCTTTTCCTATCGTACCGAAATACATCAAATTCAAACCTTTTGGGTCGAGGATTTTACATCCAAGACCGCACCGCTTTAAGATTCTTTTCCTATTGCACCGAAGTACATCAAATTCAACCTTTTGGGTCGAGGATTTTACATCCAAGACCGCATCGCTTTAGGATTCTTTTCCTATTGCACTGAAATACATTAAATTCAACCTTTTGGGTCGAGGATTTTACATCCAAGACTGCACTGCTTTAGGATCCTTTTCCTATTGCACTGAAATACATCAAATTCAATTTTTTGGGTCGAGGATTTTACATCCAAGACTGCACTGCTTTAGGATTCTTTCCCTATTGCACTGAAATACATCAAATTCAAACCTTTTGGGTCGAGGATTTTACATCCAAGATCGCATCGCTTTAGGATTCTTTTCCTATCGCACTCGAAATACATTAAATTCAACCTTTTGGGTCGAGGATTTTACATCCAAGACCGCACCGCTTTAGGATTCTTTTCCTATCGCACCGAAATACATTAAATTCAACCTTTTGGGTCGAGGATTTTACATCCAAGACTCGCATCGCTTTAGGATCCTTTTCCTATCGCACTCGAAATACATCAAATTCAAACCTTTTAGGTCGAGGATTTTACATCCAAGACTGCACTCGCTTTAGGATTCTTTCCCTATTGCACTCGAAATACATCAAATTCAAACCTTTTAGGTCGAGGATTTTACATCCAAGATCGCACCGCTTTAGGATTCTTTTCCTATTGCACTCGAAATACATCAAAATCGAACTCTCGAGGTTAAGGATTTTACATCCAACACCGCATTACTCCGAGATATCTTCTCATTGCAACGATTCAATCTAATCAATTCAATTTTCTTTCGAGGTTGAAGATGTTACATCTAAAACCCCGTAATTCCAATTTTCATTTCAAATCAAATCCTTCAAATTAATTTCGACAAACTTCAATCTAAATTGAAACTCCAAATTGAAATCTAAGCTCACACATCAAAACTTAAACTAAAATAAAATAAAATCTAAATCGAAATTCCCCGCATCATGTGATTTGGGATTCACCTCCTTTTCCTTTCCCCGACGAGAGTTCAAGAATCTCCGGTTCCGTAGATATACTCGACACTCCCCAGCAGAAACTCTTCTACTTCGTCCTAAGTTCGTCACTGGACATCCGTGTTGGTTTTGTTGATCGCTTCGGTCAACACCAATACGCGCGGTGTGCTCCGTCAGCTCACCACACCTATCGGGGGTCCATTTGTTGACCTCATTTTTGATGAGGTCTTCCCTTCTTCTTTTAGTGCTTAGGATCTAGCCTTAGGCTTTTCCTTTCGACTATCTTAGAGGACTAGAATTGGGACCCGCCTTTTAGAAATTCAAACCACTTCTAAACTCCCTGCAAACTCCACAAACTTGACTATAGACCCCTAATCACCTAGAGGGTTGAAATCAAATGAAGAAGTTTAAAGGATGAGTTCCTATAGGACTCTTCGGCCTTAGGATCGCCCCGGTGGCTTGGTCCGGTGAAGGGGCCGACTTACACATACACTTACATACACACTACACTTACACACTACATTTCCACACACTTCCTAAAACCACACCCATACCCAACTTGACCTCCCGACTCATATAGGTGATCCACATGGATGGTCCTTAACCCCTAAGCCCTCGGCTAAGAGGGTTAGGAACAAAGATAAATGAATGCCTCAAATGAGTCCTTTCATGGCTCATATGGGCTTGAAATGGCTTCATGGCTCAACCAAAATGATTTCTTTCCACCTAGATTCACCCAATCTTTAATTTCCCAAATTTTCAGTTTTTGACCCCCGGGACCCGACACCTACTAAACCTACCCAAAACCCTTGAAATTACCCAAATTTTTTGCAAAATTTCCAAATTACCCAAAATTTTCCAAAATCAAGCTCAAACATCTCCACATCACTCAAATTGATCATCCATACCCAAAAATACCAAAAATTCCAAAAATACCTCTCAATACCCTCCAAATACCCAAAATACCCTTCTTGGCCTAAAAATCCAAAAATTCAGAAAATTCCCAGAAAATTCCAGAAAATCCTAAATATTCCCAATTTCATTTTGTCCAACTACACTATGGGCCAATTTTGTCAATTTACCCTACTTTTGTCAAAACCCCCAATTTCACCCATTTTAACCCAAAGTGAACCCAATGTCAAACCAAACCTATCCAATTGACCCAAATTCTGGTCCAATTCAATTCTAAACTTCAATTCAACACTCCCAATACCAATCTAAACCAAATCCAAGTCCAATTTGATTGACATTTGGATCCAATCTCACTTTTGGCCTTAAAGCCCAATTTAGACCCATGACCCAAACTTAACCCAAACTCACCCAATTCAACTCCAATTAACCTCAAATCTTTTCTAAATCTTCCTTAACATTCCCACAAACAAAACCCTAACATGATTTGCCCAAAATTTGAACCCAAACCCCACTCAAACTCAACCCAAGGTTAAAAGGCCCATTTTTGACCTAAGCCCAAACCTAACCCAAATTCAACCCAATTCAAATCCAAATCATCCCCAATTTGTTTCAAATCACTCATGACACATCCATGAGCTAAACCCAACAATTATTTGGCCCAACCTCTTTACAAAATTCCCATCCATAAATTCATTTTTAAACTTAAGGGCCCATTCCTTAAACCATTTTAAAAGCCCACTTCCACCAAATCCAAAACCCCAAAAATTCTTCCAAAGCCCATATGACATTTCCCCTCATCATACTTCCAATTAAAATCATCCCTAAGTCCTAAACCAATGATCAAATATTTCTAAATGAAGCTTCAGCCAAATTTCCACCAAATTATCCAAAATCCTTTTTTATGAAATTGACCAAACTTTTTGCCAAGCCAAAGGTGAGCCATGAAGCCATGCATGAGCCACATGTGAGCCATGAGAGCTTTGGACACTCCACCATGCCATATTGGGTAAGAAGAGGGGGGCTTTCCTTAATCCCTAAAGCTCATTAGCCTTAATCATGTTTCACCTAAACTTAAATTTAATCCAAATATATTTGGATGGAGACTTCTCCATGCCAAACCAGCTGATCCCTTTGATCCCCCACAACATCCAAAGCCACCTTGGGTGGTGCACCTAGCCCAAATGGGTGGGTTGACCCATTTAGGTCCAAAACTAGCCATGCCCCATTCTACTTTGATTCAACCACTTTACACATGGCATTTGCCAATTGCCTACACTAAACCCTACTACCGACCCACTCGACCAAGATGGTGACCATTGCTCGCTGGCCGGCCACCATGGCCGCCGGAAAACACCATGGCCGAGAGCTCACATGTGAGCCAACATTGAAATTCTCACTTGCTGAGCTGCCCCATGCCTAGTGGTCACCATGGTTGTTCTTCTCCTCACCGAGGCAAGCTCGATCCCAAGCCCTAACTCCCCCAGGAGGCCCCCGAGCCACTCTATTTAAACTCCACCCCTCTCGGTCATGAAAGAAGAGAAGCAAAAACCTTGCCAAAACTCGCCAAAATTGTTCCGGACCCTCTTCCACCCTTAGAGCACTTGATCCCGAGTGAAATTCCCCTGCCATTTCTCCTCCGAAAGCTCAATTTCGAGTCGAAATTCCACCCAAAACCAGGACACTTCTCCACGGTGAGCCAATTCCCAAATTGATTGGCTCTACACCTTCACCGGACCAAGAGAAGGTGTCCACCATCAAAAGCCCCATCTCCGGACCACCCGGTTGCTCCGACCTCCAAGCTTTGTGATCGGGCTTGGTCGAAATCATATCCGGACAATTCACTGCGACCGGGAGACTTCATCCGGAGCTTGCTTAGGACCCAATCGAAGGTGCAACAACTCTCGGATTGAAGCCACACTTCTCCGAGCCAAGGTATGAGCTAACTCTTCATCCCGAGCTTCGGAGATTCTCCATTTTAAAAGCTTTAGTTTCAATGCATGTTAACCGTATAGATGTGTTCGTCTCTTCAAGACGAATCCATAGAGTATAAGAACATAAAAATCCATTGAGAATCGAGTGAGATCTTAGGGATTTAGTGTGGACGGTTCTCGGGTGAGAACGCTTGGGGACGATGAACGGATGCCGTCCATTCAATACACGCGCGGACGGACGGCTCAGATGGCGTCGGACTAGGAGACGGTACGAGAACCGCGGGGCCCGGGCTGCTGACTCAAGTGGTGGCGTCGAATGGGAGCGCGCGCGTGGCCCTTCGGAGCCGCCGAGGATGCGTTGGCGCCGACTCGGATAAGTAGAAAATTAGGGATTTTTTGATTTATTTAATTCCCTAAACTTCAAAATTCATATCTCCGTGTAGAAAAATCAGAAAAATAAAATAAAAATACCCTCTTGCTCGATGAAGAGAGGAGAATAATGTGGAAAAGAAATCACTTAATTTCATCAAATATGTTATTTTTTATGATTTATTTACTCTCTGCATTGTTTTAATTCTCCATGCATGCATACAATTCACCATGGCATGAGACCATAGGGCTTTTGAAGCCTCTGAATTTGGGAACATTCCCCGAATTTTCCAAAGTCGGAGGCCATCCCTATGAAGAGTTCTTGATTTTTCAAGTTCGGGTCACTCGTTTTGAGTATTTTAATTCCAGTAAATAGCATGTTGTGAAATAAATTCTAGGAAAATTTGGTTATGTTCCTTATGACCAGAGAACCACTAGGAAAAATAGATTTTGGCTTAGTTCATTCAAAACAACCCTAATTGGCTTAAACACCCAAAATAGGTCTTTAATTAATTAGAGTTAACCAGGCATCAAATTGACTTGAAATCAATTCTCCACTGACCTTTAGGATCAGAGGAATCCACCATAAAAATTTGAGGTCAATTGGACTTGGTTAGCCCCACTAATTGGGTTGATTAAGTCACTTAGCCATTTTAAACTTTAAAAATTCATAACTTTTAAAATACTTTTTAAAAATCCATCAAATTGGTTTTGGAGCCTCTCTGATATCAGGGGAATCTAAAAAAATTAAAATTTCAATTTTCTAAAAAAGTTGATTTTTAATAATATTTTAATATTTTTAATAATTAAAAAATAATAAAAATCACAAAAATAATAAAATGCACCAAAATGTCACATTTTGAATTTTAATCACTTAGGAACAAATCCCACATTTTTCTTAGGTCTATTTAGTGAGATATTGAATTTTAAAGCCCTAGGGTAATTTTAAAATTAAAAAAATGTATTTTCTAGCATTTTCACTAAAATAATTATAATAAATCATAGAAAAATCAGAAAATTGTAAAATTTGCTTCTCTGGTTTCCTTGATATCAGATAGATTTTTGAAAAATATAAAACCCATTTTTCAACATTTATTTTATTTTTAAATTAATTAACACTCCAAAACTCTAAATAATTATAATAAAAATAATATAATTCAAAAAATCACCAAAATTGGTCCAAGAGCTTCTCTAATCATTAGGAATGTCCCCTAATTTTTTTAAGGATAGAAACTTTCCCTTGGTCATGTTATTAAATTTTCCTTGAAAATCTCTATTTTCCACAAAAAATAATTATATAAATAAATTAAATACAGAAAAATCACATTTTCTCCTCTCATGTCTTTATTGACATATGAGTGAAGTCACATAAAAATTTCAAGTTCATTTGGGTTCAATTTAGTGAGTTATGAAATTATTAAGCTTAAAGGGTAAAATGGTAATTAAAATCTTTAATCCTTAATTAAAACTTTAGGTTTAATAAAAAATCAACAAGTAAAATATTTGATCTTAATCTGGTTTGGATGATTGAAATTTAAATAATTAAAGGGTAGAAACCCATTAAATAATTTTAAAATGATTAAACTTTAATTAAATAATAGATTAAATTTGGAGGAATAATAAATTGGAATTATTAAAATAAGGGATATTTATTAGGAAGAGATTTATTCTTTAATTTAAAAATCCCTAAACTAATTATATCATTAATACTCAATTTTTAATTAAAATGATAACTCAAATTTAAAATATTAAAAGACTTAATTAAATTATTAAACTCTTTTGAAATTTCAATTAAAATTAAAAATAAAGTAAATTAAAGATAAATTAAAATTAAATTAAATTAAATTAAATTAAATTAAATTAAATTAAATTAAAATTAAATTAAATTAAAATTAAATTAAATTAAATTAAAACAAATTAAATTAAATTAAACTAAATTAAAATTAAATTAAATTAGATTAAATTAAATAATTAAATTAAATTAAATTAAATTAAATCAAATTAAACAATCAAATTAAATTAAATTAAATTAAATTAAATTAGATTAAATTAAATAATTAAATTAAATTAAATTAAATTAAATAATTAAATTAAATTAAATTAAATTAAAAAAATTAAATCAAATTAAATTAAATTAAATTAAATTAAATAAATTAAATTAAATTAAATAATTAAATTAAATTAAATTAAATTAAATCAAATTAAATTAAAATTAAATCAAATCAAATTAATTAAACACCAAATCAAATTAAATTGAACTATGTTAAACTAAATTAAAACTCAATTAAATTAAGTTGAATTAAATATAACATCACCTAAGACATAAAGAATTCAAAATAAATGTAAAGCGACTTGAACACTATTCCAAATTTAAACCCTTTAACTTAAATCAAATCATTTGAATACTTAATTTACCCTCGAAAGCTTTGATTATTATAACTCCTAAATGGAACATCAAATGAAGTGTTACCTCACTCATAGGATATTCAAATGTCCTAGTTCACCGAGCAAGTTAACAAGACTTGAAACCTCGGACGATCGATTCATTTATATAATTAAATTCATTTGGACTTAAAACAATCCCGGAAATATTGAAAAGATGTTTAAGATTCTTCTTAAGCACTTCCTCGATATGATAGGATATTTATAAGAACAATTGGACTTAATTGTCCTTTGATGAAGAAAATCGTCCTCAAACAAAAACACAAAGAACCTAGACGTCATAGGAGTTGACTAGCTATAGGATTAGGAATTTGGTAGAAAACCATAACCTTTCCCCTAGCTTTACCTAGGAACTTGCTTAAATATTCTAATTATGTTTTAAGTGCAGCTTGGAATGACGGGAAGACCCTCAGTGTACGCTTTTATTTTATTGCAATTTACTTTCTTGCAATTTACTTTCTTGCAATTTACTTTATTGCAAATGCATTTTACTTTTCTTGCATGATAAAACAACTCGTTGCATGAAAACCCACACCTTTAGGATAGTCCCTAAAACCGAAACCAAAACTAAGTTAAAAGTCATTGCAAGATAAAATTCACCGCCACAACATTTCAAAATATAAAACAACTCGAAATTTAATCACAAACGGAACACAAAACTACAATTGCAACTAAATTAAAACGTCCTGTTGGATGATCGGGAATACCTCGGATGATGTAACCTACGTGTTGCTAACGGGATTTCCCACGGTCTAAATGAAAGTGTGGAACTCATTCGATTGAGTTTAGCAAATTCATCCGGACTAAGTGAATCCGATAAAAATAATGATGCGGAAGGATGGAGCAGGTGGGATCTTAACCGGTGTCGTTATAATCAACTTTAAATTTGTTTTAATTAAAACATGAAAAACATTTGGAAATTAAGACTTCTCTAAACCAAAACACTTTTCTCATCCCCTGATTTATGATTTCTAAAACTAAACCTCTGCAACAACAAGGAGCTTGGAGCATGGTGGGCAGCACAGCCATCGTCGTCAGCAAAACTTGATCCTACTTCAGCAAAACCTTCTTAGAATTAAACAACAAAGCCATAGGACTTCGAGGTAGCTTGCACTAGTGCGACATAAATCCTCGACTCTTCGTTAGGCATTTGCATTGCAAATTAAGCCCTAACCGGTCTTAGGATTCCGAGGTAGTCGTCCGATACGACAATAAACCCTCACATCTTCTAGGCTATTTGTTTGATTTTATCATACAAATGTAAGCCCTAATTAATTAATTGGCAAGATTGAAATACTAAATAAACATTAAGACTTTCCTAAATTCAAGCCAAACAATAGGATAGTCGGGAAATTACCGAAGTTCACTTCGAATCAGTGATTTCTCCTACCTTTCTTCCTTTGGATTCACAAAACAAATGTTCCAAATTTGATCCATTCCCTATCGAAATTCCAAAATTCAATCTTTGAAAACCTTAAACTTTGAAATTCTTGAGAGCGAATTATTGGTTATTAATCGAGAGTTTTCTTAGGTGATTCCCGTCACTTAAGATGTAATTAACTATAGGGGCTTGCCCTTATAGGGAATTTTAAAGAACCCAGGTAATATAAACCCTGTTTAATACTTTCATATTAAGCAGGGGAATTTGTCGGCTTATAAAATTGGTTCGCGGACCAAACGGATGTCACAAAACTTCTAGTTTATTTGATCGAGCCCCACCCTCGAGCGGTGTGTCTATCTTTAGGGATAGATACACGGTTTGTGGTGCGGTGCTCGTTTATATAAACTATTTGGGATGTGAGATCGGTTTAATCTCATATCTTAAAACTTTCAAATTTAAAATTATTTTCAAAGTCAAATACTACTTTCTAAATTATATATATATTTAAATCAAATTTAAAATTTAAATTCGCCGACAACTTCTGTTAGGCGACCCCTTTTAAAAACATCACACAACCTAAAAAATATGCCGACAGCTCCATTTTTGCTCCTTTTTGCTTCTTTTTCATCCTTTTTTCCTTCTTGAACATTTTTGCATCACCTACATACAAAACAAAAAAATACCTTTCATTAAAGCATAATATCCTTAAAAATTTGATAAAAATCAAGGCATAAAAATAGGTATTTTTTTCATGGATCAGGGTTGACCGAAATGGAACATGGGATAGTCATTGTGTCCATATTAGACCACTTTGATTAATTTTTACCAATTTAGTCTTAAGTTTGACCAAATGGCCCATGGGGTGATCAATAGGTTTAAAATTGACCACTTCAACCAAGTTTGATCAATTTGGTCTTAGAGTTGACCAAAAGGTCCACGGGATGGTTATTAGGTTTAAAATTGACCATTTTGACCAAGTTTAACCAATTTGGTCTTAGGGTTGACCAAATGGTCCATAGGTGGCCATTGGGTTCAAAATTGACCATTGATCCCCGATAAATGTAACCGCGCCAAGAACTTGATACTGTCCTGTAAATGTAACGATGCTAAAAACTTGATTCCCGGCAAACAACGCAAAAAATTTGGGCCGCTAGGAATATATGCGCTGATGATTTAGATATGAAGATTATGATTTTATACTATGGGATACTACGCAAGTATATGTATCGTTTATCAAGTAATATAGGACTTTCTGATTAAGTCTAGAGATATTAAACCCACAGGGAAATTGTGAAAATTTTTAAAGGAATCAGAAAATTATCTTTTTTTACTTTCTTTAATTGTTATTGAAAAAGTATGTCTTGATTTTGAAAAGTTTTGAAAGTCGATTTGTGTTTAGAAATTTCCTTAATAAAATGTTAAGCAAGAAATTAAAATTATAATAACTAATAACACTAGATGTAAAATACTATTAACTAGAATATCTTTTTCTTTCATTTTATGAAGTAGTAATAATTCTTAAAGTATTGTTGTGGAAGTATTCAAATTTGTTGTGACCGATAGAAGCAAATGTGTTCTTTACCCTTACTTGGTTAATTTGAAATTTTAATTATTTTGAACATGGTTAGGCAGGGAAGATACCAGTCTCTCAATCTAGAGTTCCCTCAATTCCCATCACCTTGGGGCTGCCTTCTCATAACAAAACTCAAAGCTTCAAACCAAATTAGGGGGTTTTAGCTTGTCACTCTAAAATCCTCTAATTTTACTCCCTTTCATAAAAATATCTTCTAATATTACGTTCAATTATATGGACTACAATTCTCACCCTTATAATTGCATATGATTCTTACTAACTTTTATGAGACAATACCGCATTGGATCTTACATAGTCTCAAGAAATTCTACAACTTAACAGGCCAAATTAAGAAGTAAACAAAGTTTTTAGAATCAATTTTCACAACTTCTTCCAACTTTTAAACACATATACTTTCCACAACAATTCTTTATAAATAAATTACTTCCCTATTTAAGAAAGAAAAAGATAAAGTAAACTACTCAGAATGCATTGAGAAAATACAAAAACACATTGATTTGAAATTAAAAACAATAAGAAAAATAATAAATGAAAGCAAGTATTAATATAAAGATTAAAAGTAAACACTTATCTGAAAATCCTCTCCACAAGACTAAGGAAGTTCCTCTGAAACTTTGAATCTTCGATAAACTACTCCTCAGAGCAAGTCTCCCAACTCCGATGACTCAAATACAGACTTCAGACTTTAATAAAAACTAAACTAAAAGAAAGAAAAGAAGTGGGAAGAAGAAGACTTCACTCCGACCCTTTTCTCCTTTCTACTCTATACTCCTACTCTAAAATAAAAACTCTTAAAAAAGCAGTGAAAGAAAAAAATAAAGAAAGAAAGAACCCTTCAAAATGCAAAGGAAGAGTCTCCTGATCTTTCCTAAGACTCTCTTTAAATAGTAAACCAAAAGGTGCCTTGGTGTCTCTTCAAAATGTGTCCAGATTCAATGTATCTATCAAGGAATGCACCCCTTCATTCAAACTTGCCCCCCAAAGGAAGTTATGGTAGTTACCCCCAAGAGTTGCATCCCATCCCATTTGAAATTGGCGCTGAATTCCTTTGAATTTAGAATTTTAACTATGGCGGCTGACCTCGATCCACGGACAACGCAGTAATTTATGCTTTCAAAAATATGTTATAGCCAATACTTTGACCCAAATAATAATAGCGGCTAGTGTATATAAATATAATTTTATGGAAAATATTTTATACACTAGAGGTACTATGCAAGTATACATATCGTTTCAAGTAGTATAGGGCTTTAAATAAAGACCCCAGTAACGATCCCATGAGGAGGTTTATAGATTTGTAAATATTTTATTTTTATTTTTATGTATTTCTTTTAAAGTTATATAATTAAAATTTAATTTACTAAATGTAGAAATAAAGCAATAATAAATTAATGAGTGATGTAAATAATAATAAGCAAACAACTTTCTTCCTTTCAATTAATCCAAGACTTTTTAGATAATATAATATTCGTGGAGAATATAAATTTATGGTATCGTGCCAAATAGAATCATTCATATTTTTTACCTTCGCTCGATAGTATAAAGAACATTGGCTAACCTATAGATCAGGTCTGGATGTATTGTTAGTAGAATGGGTTAATCTAGGCTCACACTACTAGATGTTCAAGGGTGGCTATGGTCGGCCCTACTAGTGACACGTTCCCTCTCTATAAACCAAATTACAATAATTTAGTCTGTCACTCTAAAAACTTATCAATTCTACACACATTGAATAATATTTTCCTATTTATTTGCACTTCACCTTGAATAACCCGCACAAGGCCTTCGACTACCCAAGGATTCATGTGATATCTACTAGTTAAGAATTCATCTCCTTATACGTCTCAAAATTCTTCAACAGATTTTAATAATTTAAATGACCAATTTAAATAATAAATTAAGATCCGATATTAATATCATCACAATATTTAAACATATTTAGTTTTTAATTCTCCAACAAATTGAATATTATCTTATTTATCTTTTCATAATTGAAAGGAGAAAGTAAAGTAACTACTCAGAACACAATGAATTTAAATAACAAAACATATAAACAAAACTTTGAATCAAATTACAAATACTTATCTCAAGTGTTTCTCCAACTGAACCTCTGATTCCTTCTGACTCCAAAGCGAAATAGACTTCAAAAGCACCAACTCTTTCAAACTCTCAATACAAATTTTAAATAAAATAAACACAATAATTTATGAAAGAAAGTAAACTACAATTGTGGCCCTTAAAATTATCTCTCTAATTCTCTCTCTCTGATTGGAGCAGATTAGGGCGGGCTTCTTATTGGGCTTTTTTCTCTGTAGAAATGGCCTCTTATTTATAGGCTTTAAGGGTTGCTTAAAGCATCTCTTCAAAATGTGTCCAAGTTTAATAAATCTTCTAGAAAGTGTGTCTGGCGCCTAGGCACCGACATCTGGTGCCTAGGTGCCAGACTCCGCGTCCAGTTCTTCACACCTCTTCACTTTGGATCGCACCTCTTCGTGATCCAAACCGTTTCCAAGCGTCTAGATACAATGTATCACATGTCCTATAATCCAGGAAGAACTTCCAATCTTCTAGATGGTCCAATAACTGCTCTAACTGTCAAAATAACCGCCCAAAGTAGTTACAAAAACCGTCACAGAGTTGGTATCGAGCCGGCGCTTAGGCGCCGGATTCTGGCGCCTAGGCGTCAGGCCCATTATTTTGGCAATTTTTGCATTTTGGCTCCATTTTTGCTCCTTTTTGCTCCTTTTTCATCCTTTTTCATCCTTTTTCCTTCTTGAACATTTTTTGCATCACCTACATCCAAAAACACAAAAATATCTTTCATTAAAGCATAATATCCTTAAAAATTTGATAAAAATCAAGGCATAAAAACAGGTATTTTTTTCATGGATCAAAATCTCCCAAACTTAAACGTTACTTGTCCTCAAGTAACCCTTTTTACTATATAAAATGTATAACATTTGGAATAAAAGGTAAATATTTATGATTTCTTGAAATTTTTTATTTTATAAATGCTTTAGTAAATTATTAACCAAATTTTACTAACTAAGTTTAATTTTAAGAATTTCAAGAATATTTAACTACCAAATCGTAAAACTTCAAAAAAATTTTCATTCATTTCGAAAATAATTGTAGTTTATTATATTAAGATCACATAAATTATTTAGAAGAAAAAGATCTTCATGAAAATCTTTTCTAATAAAGATGCATGTATAAAAATTAAGTAAAATATGTAATTAGTTTTCTTCTTATAAGATAATTCAAGTGAAGCCAATTTTTGATTAGGCATCTCCTCAAGCTTCTCCTCTCTTCTTTCTTTTTTTTCACAGTGAGTATTATAATATCTGGATAGCCTGTCAATGGTTTTGAACTTCACTATCCTTAACTTATATTTTCAAACTTATACATTTTCACTTAATAGATTTCAAAAAGACTTTCAATCTTTTCTTTTTCAAGTTATAATTCTTGATTTCTTAATACCTCTAAAATTCAATTATCTCTACCATGAATAGAAAAAATTCTTAATCTTACTTTTCTTTAAGTTGATTAATTCTATTCTTAAAATCAATCAAAGTTATTAAAATTTTTATTTAGTCTACTAAATTATTTATAATTTCAAAAATTTAAGTAATCATAAATAGATTTTTCATTCCTTATGTTATTTTAATATTTTTTTTATTAAAGAAAATATTAGCACTTAAGGACAAATAAAATTTAAATTTGCATGTATTTTCCCTTCCCCCAAACTTAAGTTTTGATATAGCATAAAAATTTTAAAATATGTGAGAAAGAAAGGCATAATTTTGAAAAGGAATTTTTATAAGTATGTAAAAACAGTCTACAAAGAAAAATTTACTTCTACACATGCTGAATATTACTAAAATAATAAAGCATATATAAAAGTAAGCAGGCTCAATTTTTATATCATTAGCTAAATTAAACGAGTATACTAAGCACAATAACAGAAACAAAACAACATCATTAACTATTCAAGAATACTAAACAGTAGGCTGAAACGAAATAAACATTTATCATAGAAAATGAAAAAAAATCATCCATATTTCAGTCTTAAACACATATCACACTAGATATTCTAAAAACAGTCTCAACATAAAAAAAATTCACACAAATTACTTAAACAAATCGACACTAACTAACAACAAACTAATCAGTACTAACAAACAAGAAATAAACTAACAACATAATCAACTCATCTCAAGAGGTAAATCAAACTACTAATCACTATCTACAGCCTTGTCATCGTTATCACCAAATGAAAATTCCACATCCTTTATTTCAACATACGGTGAAAATCTAGGACAGGTAAAGAACTGAAAATCATGATGACCCTTCAAGAATCTAACTAAAGACTCTGAATACTCAGCATCATAATCACTCCTCCTTTGGGTATATTTAGATAGATGATCAATCTTCTTGTCTATAGTATCTACTCTGTAGTGAGCTAGAAATAACTCATTCCGTCGCTCCGTAAATTGATCATGCATGGATTCCCAGAAACTAGAGGTGGCTCAGCAGTAGAAGTAGAAGGTCTAGAAGTAGAAGCTCTACCTGGAGTAGGTACAGAAGTAGAAGGAGCAGTAGATCTCTTTCCGCGAAGATGATCACAAATACTAACACTCTCCTGCCCAATAGGCTTTCTAATCTTCACCTTCTCCTCTGAAATATCAGCAATAACTCCATTGCTTATGCATAAAGAATATATCAAGGATGGGAATCCTAATCCCATAGAAGTGTTGGATCGTGCAATCGATTCCACAGAATCATAGATAATGCTGCCAACATTTATCGGTTTCCTCTCCTGAATGCAGTAGTTCAAGATAGCTCTATCTCTAGTAACTTCACTCGGGTGGTTGGAAGGAAGTAGTCTAGTAGAAATAAAATAGTGCCAGACCTTTGAAATACCATTCATCTTAGAAGATTTAAAGTTTACCCGTTTTTCGTTCCGGATCATCCAAGCTCCAGTGCCGTCAGTCAGATATGCAATAATCATCTCCTGATCTCCTTCAGATGGAGATAGACCAGAATAGTAGCACTCAATGGTAGGTGGTAGGCCGTAGAAAATATTGATTCGTTTCGGAGTGAATCCCACTCCGACACCTCTAAGAAGACTTCGTAGTCTTCCACATCCATAAAGTTGGCATAAAACTCTCGTACAACAGGAATAACAACAACAACAGTGAAATAACAAAATCACTGCCAGTTGTGTGCAATGATCGTGTTCACGATCATCTATCTAGGATTGTCCGAGATAAATTTCTTTGATGACGTAAATTTGTGATAACGAAAGTGCGCTGCTGCATAGAGCGAACTTATTGCTGTCAAAATTTTCTCGTGTTTTTCCGCGCTTAGATTTAGGTGTCATCTAAACGAGAAAGAAAACATAAATAAATTATGGAATCAAATATCTAAACCTTTTTAAGCTTGAGAAATTTAAAATGAGTTTTGAAAATCCATGGAGAATTTCTAAAAATCAAAATTTTTCTCCAAAATTTTGGTTTTTAGCAGAAATAGGAAAATCCATGTTAGAAATCAAAAATAAATGGATTAGAAGATAGATATAACCTTAAGATGAAGAAATCGAGAGATTTCGGGCTTAAAAACATGACGTTTTAACCTCAAGATGGATCTGGGGGGTGTATTTTAGCGAAAATGAGGAAAGAGATGAAGCTTAGGCATTGGCCATGTCTTCTGGGGGTTTAAATCCTGATTTTTGATTAGCAGGCCAAACCGGCGCCTAGGCGCCGAATTCTGGCGCCTAGGCGCCAGACTCGCCAACCAAAAAGATCACTTTAAAAATTTTATTTTCCACCAAAACTCACAAATTCAACTTCTAATTACTCATATGAGAGTATTGCATCAGTTTCCAACTTCCAAAATATTTTCCAAAAAGTTTTAAAATTAAAAATTAAATCCATCAATTAAACATAAGTTTAAGTCAAACTCTTCTAATTCCATTCATAATCTTCAATTTGGCTCAATACAATACAGATAAGTATAATAATAAGATTCAAGTCCTAACAAACAATAAAACAACACAATTTCAAAGCAAATACAAACACAAACAATATATTTGATTTACTAAATCGATTCAATGACACACTAGATAAAGTCTTGATCTAACCACATTTGCTATCTAATCTTCAAATTAGAAATTTCCATTCTCATCGCAATGAAGATTACTCGGCTGACCTGGGAAGAACACTAATGTCGTTGGAAAATCAGTAGTCGTTTTCTCGTCGATCCATTTGTTCTTCGCATACATCTCCACTTGAGCATCTTGATAGGCAGCTAGATGAACGAATTGAAGCTTTGCCTGCCATTCCAGATGTTCAATTTGATGATACATCTCATGGAGGCGTTCTATAAAAAAAATACCCATTTCTTCATGTCTTAATTCTTATTAATTTCTAAGGATATTATGCTTCAATGAAAGGTATTTTTTGTGTTTTTGGATGTAGGTGATGTAAAAAGGTCTAAGAAGGAAAAATGAGCAAAAAGGAGAAAAAAGGAGCAAAAATGGAGCAAAATACCAAAAGTATAAAAAAATATGGCCTGGCGCCTAAGCGTCAGACTCCATACGAAAACTGTCAAGTTTTTGACAACGTTTGATCAGTTATTTTGACAGAGTGAGTGGTTATTGGACGTTCTAGAAGGCTGACATATTTTCCTTGATAATAGGGCATGTGTTACATTGCATTTGGACGCTCCAAAACAGTTTTAATTATGAACAGGTGCGAGCCAAAGTGAAGAGATGCGAAGAACTGGACACGACCTTCTAGAAGATTTATTGAATGTGGACATGTTTTGAAGAGGTGCCTCAAGGCAACTCTTGAAACCTATAAATAGAGGTCCAATTCTTCATAAAACGTGCCCTTCCCATTGTACCCCTTTCTCTTATCTACTTTAGGATCTCTCATCCTTAGAGAGAGAATTAGAGAGAATTTAGGGCCACTTTTGTTTAGTTTAGTGAGTTTATTTTCAAGTTATTGCATCTGGAGTTCATTACACTGTGGAGTTAGTAGGAATCAGAAGATCTGTAGAAGAAATATTTGAGATAAGTATACTTTTACATTTGATTCAA
This sequence comes from Papilionanthe hookeriana x Papilionanthe teres, assembly GCA_022702705.1. NCBI lineage: Eukaryota > Viridiplantae > Streptophyta > Magnoliopsida > Asparagales > Orchidaceae > Papilionanthe > Papilionanthe hookeriana x Papilionanthe teres. The sequence goes on along the minus strand of CM040438.1, from coordinate 4,554,749 downwards.
AGTTTAATTATCATGTTTTATTATTTATTTTCAAAGTGTTCTGAGTAGTTAGTTACTTTCATACTTCAATTATGAAGAGATAGTTAAGATAATATAAATATTCGATGGAGAATTAAAATTCAAAATATTTTCAAAACATTGTGATGACATTAATACCTGATCTTACTTTACTTTTTAAATTGGTCGTTTGAATTGTTAAAACCTGTTGAAGAGTTTAGAAACCTTGAAGGAGAAGAACTCTTAACTTGTAAATGTCACATGAATCCTTGGGTAGTCGTAGGCCATGAGCGGGCTATTGACACGCCTAAAATATGTACGCTTTTTGCTATATCATTTTACTTATTTTTGATGATATTACACTTTAAAGGAAGGTATTTTGTATTTTTTTTGGTTTTAGGTACAATAAATGGTGATTGGAGCAGAAAGAAGCAAAAACGGTGCAATTTGGAGCAAAAACGAGCAAGAAATGAAATTTTGCCCTGACACCTTTCGATAAGTCTTTTGATGCTTAATCTCTTTTATACTTCTTGCATATTTTTTAATGACATTATACTTTAAAGAAAAGTTATTTTTATGCTTATTTTGAAGGGTTATCTATTACGAACGCAACGCAACTGAAATGGGCGAAACGGAGTTGAAACGGAGCCAAACGGAGTGAAACCGTGGAGCCGCGCAGCAGCCTGCTCGCCGACGGCGAGATCGATCTCGCCGACGGTAAGATTTTCTCGAGACCACCAAAATATGGCCGAAAAGGCCACCGACAGCTGCCTCGAACCCGCCAACAGTGGCCCGGATGACCATGAACCGACATTTGGCGGTTTTGGGCCAATATTCGACATATTTAGACGCTTTTTCGAAGGGGTGCTTAAGGAAACTCTTCAAAATTCATCCATACTCTTTAAAATGGCAAATATATGTTAGAAATGAGAGAAACAATAGAGGGAAGGAGAGAAAAATTTAGAGAAATGTTTAGGATTCTTAGATTAAGAGTAGAAATGTAGATTTGTACCCTTTTGGAAAGATTGGATAGTAGATTTTGAGAGAATTTGTGAGGGGTTTCGCTAGCATTGCATGGATCGCCGGGAGACTTTATGGGAGAGATCTTTGTCTTTCTTTCAAGGAGAAAAAGCTAAGTATTGTTCTTTATCATCTTATAATTTTGTAAACATTTATTTAGTGGATTTTCTTTGGTTAAACGAAGTTTCCGTTGTGTTTTATTCACGTTTTGTGACGTATCTCTCTTACTCTTTCTTCTTCTTTGAAAATAGTGGCATAAGAAGATTATGCCATTGTTTTCCTTTTACTTTTCTTTTGTAATGAGTAGAAATCAGGTTTAGGATTTTGTGATGCTGGTAGAAGTAAATTTAATTATAAATGTGATGGTTTTTACTTGCACTTCATTTACATTGCAATAAGGGCACATTGTAGTGTTAAAATTCATTGTAATTGCATCGACCCGAATGGCGATGTAATTCTCAACAAAGTGAAACCACATTCAAATTCCATGGATGGTGAAGTTCATGGGGATTGAATGTAAATGAATAGGGAAATATAATTATCGGGCGTAGAATTGGAGATTTTAGAGTGACAGGCTAAAATCCTCAATTCGGTCCTATCATTTGGGTGTTGAAGTATAGATGTTAGCCCTCAGGCAAGGGGAATGTGGGAGCTCCGAAGTGGCAGCCGGTATCCTCCCAGCCGAGCCGCAGATTCAGTAACCAAGCATAGGATTAGCCAATGTTCTTTATGCCTGGACCAAAGGGTAAAGAATAAGATTGTTCCTATTTGGCACATACAATATTAAATGAATCTCATTCCTATACATTATCTATTTCATTACATAAGAATAGTAGTTTTTAATATCTCAAAATTCTCCAAACCAACTTATCCAAAAAGGGTTATCTTTAGAATTATTATTTGCATTTAGATATAGTTACTATCTTTACGTTTAACACTTGCATTTAGGAATAGTTGCTAGATAAACACAATCTTAATCGACATTCCAAACTAAAGATTATTCGTAGTAGACTAGAATTTGACTAAAGACTTCTTACTTCACTTCCTCGTGGGATCGATACTGGGGTTTTTAAAGAAAACTCTATACTACTTGAAACGATACGTATACTTGTGTAGTACCCCCTAGTGTGTAAAATATTTTCTAATTTTTATATCATTTAAGATTTTTCACACTAGCCGCTATTTATAAATCGGGTCAAGTTTTTGGCCATCTTTTGGAAGTTAATTTACTACGTAATTGCTGGTCGGGTCAGCTATTCATGGTGAAGTGCAAATAAATAGGAACATAATATTTAAAGGGCATAGAATTGATAAGTTTTTAGAGTGACAGACTAATTTTTTTTAATTTGATTTATAGACTAGGAAAGGGTCACTAGTAGGGCCGACCATAGCCACCCTTGGACATCTAGAAGTGTGAGCCTAGATTAACCCATTCTACTAACAATACATCCGGACCTACTCTGTAAATTAGTCAATGTTCTTTGCACCTGGATCAAAGGGTAAAGAATAGGAATGCTTATATTTGGCACAATACCATAAATTAAATTCTCCAACGAATATTAAATTATCTTTAAAATCTTAGATTAATTGAAGGAAAGAAAGTTGTTTATTTATACATAGTCTATAAAATCATTTTCTTATTATTGTTTTCTTTAATTGCATCTAGTAAATTAAAAGTAATTTATAATCAAAATAAAAATATTTTTACTATTTTATTTCGCTTTCACTTTATAGAAAATTTATTTCTATAAATCTTCCCTGTGGGATCGATACTGGGGTCTTTGTTTAAAAACCCTATATTACTTGAAATGATATTATACTTGCGTAGTACCCCTAGTGTGTAAAAATATTACTAAATTATGTAATATTAATTTTATACAATAGACGCTATTTATAAATCGATTCAAAGCTTTTTGGCTATCTTTTGGAAGCAAACATTACTGCGTTAAGCACGGCGGTCGGGTCAGGAGGCGATCTCCAATACTTTTGAATTCTGCTTCAAACTTATCTAGGCGACTCAAAAATTTCTCCAAACTTACAGCAATAAAACCATTGAAGAAAGTTTGAGGATCCTTATAACATTTGTCTCTAGCCTCTTCTCCATGATTTCTTCTCTCCATTTCTTCAAACTCGTCTCCTATCTCCTCAAGAATGAAGTGTAAAGGTTGTAACTATGGTTGCTTAGGGATTGGGAATGAAGATGGGGTAGTTTATAGGAGAAAATCATGTGAAAAACTGAAATTTTTTTGTTTTTACATGACCAAGTAACTGTGGCGCTTAGGCGCCATATCTGGCGCCTAGGCGCCGGACCCAACGAGACACAGTCTACTCTGGCGCTTAGGCACCGGATTTTGGCCCCTAGGCGCCAGAACCATGTTCGACTCCGTTTCGCCTAACGTCAAATTTTAAAGTAAAATCTCCAAAATAGGTAAATGATAAGATCCATATAGACTTAATAATAAAAATTAACTCAAATAATAAACAATCATAATGAAGGTTAACTTGATCTCCTTTTTAATCACATACGAAATAGAGTGATCCAAAGTCCAAACTTTATATACTTTAAGATAATCTCTTGCTTAAGTCAATAAAGACTTGTTAGCATCCAATTTTCTACAGTTATATAAAATTAGTGAAGACCGAGGCATAACCTTACATTAAAAATGCAAAAACACACAAAAATAACTATGGGTTGCCTCCCAAAAAGCGCTTGGTTTAACGTCATCAGCCCTACCTAATTATGTCTTTAATCAGGTAGATTCAACTCGTAAGCCTCTTTATAAATCATTTTTATTTCTCCCAAATAAGGCTTTAGTCTTAATCCGTTAACTTTAAATATTTTTCCCATTTTGGGATCTTTAATATCCACAGCTCCATAATGGTATACTTTCTCAATTATATATGGTCCCATCCATTTAGATCTTAATTTTCCAGGAAAAAGTCTTAAACGAGTATTAAATAATAATATTTCTTGTCCTGGCTCGAATATTTTTCTTGAAATCTTTTTATCATGTAATATCTTCATTTTATCTTTATAAATCTTTGCATTATCATATGACTCTTATTTCATCCATCTCATTTAATTTTAATAATCATTTTTCTCTTGTAGTATTCAAATCAAAATTAAACTCCTTTATCACCCAATAAGCTTTATGTTCTAGTTCAACAGGTAAGTGACAATGTTTACCATAAAATAACCGGTAAGGTGACATTCCGATTGGTGTCTAATAAGCTGTTCTATAAGCCCATAATGCAGAATCAAGTCTATCAACCTAATCAGTTCTTTTAGGATTTATAGTCTTCTCTAAAATTCTTTCAATTTCTCTGTTTGATACTTCAGCCATTCTACTTGTTTTGGGTGATAAGCAGTTGCAATTCTGTGTTTGATTCCAAATTTTTCCAGTAATGATTGAATTCTTATATTTCTGAAATGACTTCCACCATCTGTGATAATTACCTTAGGCATTCCAAATCTTGTAAAAATCATTTTCTTTAAAAATTTTGAAACACTTTTGGAATCACAGTTAGGTGAAGCTACAGCTTCAATCCACTTTGAAACATAATCAACTGCTAATAAAATATAAATCTTTCCAGATGATGGTACAAATGGACCCATAAATTCTAAACCCCATATATCAAAAATTTCAACTTCCAATATATAGTTTAAAGGCATTTCATCTTTCCTAGATATATTTCCTATCCTTTGACATCAATCACATGTTTTAACATAATGTCTCACATCTTTGAACAAGGTAGGCCAATAAAATCCTGAATTTAAAATTTTAAATGCAGTTTTATCTACTCCAAAGTGTCCTCCAAATTCAGAATCATGACATTTTTGAATAATAGCAAAAGTTTCTTCGTAAGGTACACATCTTCAAATTACATAATCTCTTCCCAATTTAAATAAATGAGGATCTTCCCAAATATAAGATTTAGCATCATTTTTAAATTTCTTAATATATTTGTTATTCAATCCATAAGGTAGAATATTGCTAACTAAATAATTAACTATATCCGCATACCAAGGTGTTTGGCATCCTTGAATAACATATAAGTGTTCATCAGAAAACTTCTCATTTATATTTTCTTCAATAAAAATATCATTCTTAATTCTAGATAAATGATTAGCAATTTGGTTGTCAGTTCCTTTTCTATCCACTATTTGAAAATCAAATTCTTGCAGAAGTAAAACTCATCTTATCAGTCTAGGTTTAGAATCCTATTTTGACATTAAATATTTAATAGCGGAATGATCAGTATGAACTATGCATTTGGTACCATGAAAATAAGGTCTAAATTTATCAAAGGCATAGACTATAGCTAAAAGCTCTTTTTCAGTAGTAGTGTAATTTCTTTGAGTTTCAGTAAGAGTTTTACTAGAAAAATATATAACTTTGAAAATTTTCCCATATTTTTGTCCCAATACAGCTCCAATTGCAAAATCGTTTGCATCACACATTAATTCAAAAGGTTTATTCCAATTAGGTGCAATAATTATAGGTGCAATTATTAATTTTTCTTTTAAAATATTGAAAGCATTAACACAATCTTCATTAAATTCAAATTTAGCTTCTTTTTCCAATAAATGACTAAGAGGTTTAGCAATTTTAGAAAAATCCTTTATATATCTTCTATAAAATCCAACATGACCCAGAAAACATCTCACATCAGTAACAATAGTAGGTGGTTGCAGTTCAACAATAATTTTCACTTTTGCTTGATCAACTTCCATCCCTTTTTCTGAAATTTTGTGACTAAGTACAATGCTTTCTGTGATCATAAATTGAAATTTTTCCCAGTTAAGAACTAAGTTTGTTGCTTCACATCTTTTCAGAACTTTGGAAATATTTTCAAAACAAGATTCAAAAGAAGTTCCAAAAACTGAAAAATCTTCCATAAATATTTCAATTCCTTTATCAATCAAATCACAAAATATTGACATCATACATCTTTGAAAAGTTGCGGGTGCATTACATAAACCGAAAGGCATTCTTCTAAACGCAAATGTTCCATAAGGACTTGTAAATTTTGTTTTCTCTTGGTCCTCAGGAGCTACAGGTAATTGATGATAATCAGAATATCCATCCAGAAAACCGAAATATGAGTGTCCAACTAATTTATCAAGCATTTGATCCAAGCAAGGTAAAGGAAAATGATCTTTTCTAGTGGATTGATTTAATTTCCGATAATCAATGCTAATTCTCCATTCAGTAACTTGTCTTGTAGGAATTAGTTCATTTTTATCATTGACAATGACAGTTACTCCTCCTTTCTTCGGAACACAATGAATAGGACTCACCCATTGACTATCCGAAATAGGGTAAATAATTCCAGCATCTAACCATTTTAAAATTTCTTTTTTAACAACCTCTTTCATGATAAGATTTAATCGTCTTTGAGGTTCAATAGTAGGTTTAAAATCTTCTTCCATTAAGATCCTATGCATACATATGGAAGGGCTTATTCCTCTTATATCAGCAATAGTCCAACCAAAAGCTTTCTTATAATTCTTTAACACTCCTATTAATTTTTCTTCTTGATCTAAGCTTAGTTTAGAAGAAATAATAACAGGTAAAGTTAATGAATTTCCAAGAAAAGCATACTTTAAATGTGCAGGTAACATTTTTTATTCCAATTCATGGGCTTTTTTAATCGAGGGTAAAAGTATATCATTTTGAGTTGTCCAAAATTTCCTAGTTATATTTAATATAATGAGTTTCTTTAAATAATTCTTCCTCTTTTAGTTTTTCATTTTCATCAGTTAATAATTCAATTTTTTCTTCAGAAATGACTTTACATTTTTCTTGACAATGTTTTTCAATTATATAATCAATAATATCCATTCGATAGCATTTTTCTTTATCAGGGTACTTCATTGATTTAAGGACATTGAATTTAATCTCTTGATCATTAATTTTCATAGTTAATTCTCCTTTTTGCACATCAATCATAGCCCGTTCGGTATCTAGAAAAGGTCTCCCTAAAATAATTGGTATTTCTTTATCTTCTTTCATATCAAGTACAATGAAATCCACAGGGAAAATAAATTTATCCACTTTAACAAGAACATCCTCTATAACTCCTTTAGGGTAAGTGATAGATCTATCAGCTAACTGAAGGGTTACAGTGTTGGGAGTAATCTCTCCTAAATTCAACCTTCGAAAAATAGAAAATGGCATGAGATTTATACTTGCTCCTAAATAACATAAAGCTTTTCCACAAAATTTTTCTCCAATAGCACAAGGTATAGTGAAACTTCCAGGATCTTTAACTTTTTTAGGTAATTTCTTTTGAATTATTGCACAACATTCTTCACTTAATGCAAAAGTTTCAAAAACTTCAAATTTTCGTTTCTTACTTAAAATATCCTTCATAAATTTTATATAAGTTGGCATCTGTTCCAAAGCTTCAGCAAAAGGTATGTTAATAGTAAGTTTCTTATAAATTTCAAAGAACTTAGAAAATTGATGATCAAGCTTTTGCTGTTTTAATCTTTGAGGAAAAGGTGGTGGTGATTTTTCGACTTCCACATTAACAGGAATAATAGTCTGATCTTTACTAGGAGAAGGAGTTTCTTTAGATTTTTCAATCTCTTCAACCTCAATATCATTTTCAATTTCATTCTAAATTTTTTCTTTTAATTCCTTTCCACTTCTAAGTTGTACAGCCTTAGCATGTTCATGTTCTTTTCCAGTTTCTTTTGGATTAATTTCAACATTACTAGGAAGTTTTCCTAGAGGTCTATAATTAATTAAATTAGTGATTTGTCCTATTTGTTCTCAATATTACGAATAACAGTGTCTTGATTTTGTAATTGATTACTCAATTGTAAAATTAATTCTTCCATAGATAGCTTTTTCTGTTGATTATTTAATAAAGGAGGTTTATGTTTGAATTTACTTGATTGTTCCAATTTCTAGTTGGATGAGATTGATTATTACCCCATTGTTGTTGTGAATTATTCCAATTAAAATTAGGGTGATTTTTCCATCCAGGATTATAATAATTTGAATAAGGGTTATTTTTACTAGCAATAGCTTGTAAAGTTTCAATAGTTTGAAAATCTTCCATATTAGCAGAGTTGTTATGTGATACATTGATAGCAAAATTATCTAATTTCTTAGACATTGCAGCAACTTGTGACGCTAAGATAGAAAAAAATTCGTTATCATGAATACTTGTGATTCTTTTAGGATTAATCTTTTCAGAAGGCCATTGAAAATTATTGTTAGCCATTTCTTCAATTAAAGTATAAGCTTCTTCAAATGATTTAGCCATTAAAGAGCCTCCAACAGCAGCATCAATAATTGATTTTAGTGATCCAATAAGTTCGTTATAAAATGTTTGAATAATTAACCAATCAGGTAAAGCATGATGAGGACACTTTCTTAATAGTTCTTTAAATCTTTACCAAGTTTCATAAATTGTCTCCCCATCAAATTGACTAAATGAAGTAATGTCATTTCTTAATTTAGTAGTTTTAGAAGGAGGAAAATATTTAGCAAGGAATTTTTGTGCCATTTCAGCCCATGTTTTAATAGAACATGTTGCTAATAAGTTCAACCACATCTTTGCTTTATCTCTTAAAGAGAAAGGAAAGAGTCTAAGTCTAATAACATCATCAGAAATATTGTTATATTTAAAGGTAGCACAAAGTTCTAAAAAACTAGCAAGGTGTAAACTTGGATCCTCATTTGGTGTTCCCCCAAATTGATTATTTTGAACCATTTGAATAATAGACAGTTTAAGCTCAAAAGAATTAGCATCTACAGCAGGTATTTGAATACTATTATGAAGTTCATTAACTGTAGGGTTAGTATAATCTCTTAATGGTTTGTAAACATTTAGCTCATTAATTTCAATTGGATTCTGTAAATTGTTATGAAAATTAGCCATCTCTTGATATTTTTGAATTTGTTTTCCTTTTTTTAATTCTTCTAACAGTTCTTTCTAATTCAGAATCTAAAGGTAATAATCCTTCAGATCCATAACTAGGCATAAAAAGTAAAATAAAATAGGAAGAAATAAAATCTCTACTTACTTTTTATATTTTTGTTATTTTTGTTTTTTTTTATTTTGGTTTTTATAAATGTTTTTGTATTTTATATTTTTGTATTTTGACAATAAAAGAAATAAATAAAATAAAAATAAAATAAATATTTAAAATCTAAAAATTTGCTCTCCCCGGCAACGGTACCAAAAACTTGACCTCGATCCGCAGACAACGCAGTAATTTATGCTTTCAAAAATATGTTATAGCCAATACTTTAACCCAAATAATAATAGTGTCTAGTGTATATAAATATAATTTTATGGAAAATATTTTACACACTAGAGGTACTACGCAAGTATACGTATCGTTTCAAGTAATATAAGGCTTTAAATAAAGACCCCAGTATCGATCCCATGAGGAGGTTTATAGATTTTTAAATATTTTAATTTTATTTTTATGTATTTCTTTTAAAGTTATAAATTTAATATTTAATTTAATAAATACAGAATTAAAGCAATAATAAAATATTGAGTGATGTAAATAATAATAAGCAAACAACTTTCTTCCTTTCAATTAATCTAAGACTTTTTAGATAATATAATATTCGTGGAGAAAATAAATTTATGGTATTGTGCCAAATAGAAGTATTCCTATTATTTACCTTCGCTCAATAATATAAATAACATTGGCTAATCTATAGATCAGGTCTGGATGTATTGTTAGTAGAATGGGTTAATCTAGGCTCACACTACTAGATGTCCAAGGTTGGCTATGATCTGCCCTACTAGTGACCCGTTCCCTCTCTATAAACAAAATTACAAGAATTTAGTCTGTCACTCTAAAAACCTATCAATTCTACGCCCATTGAATAATATTTTCCTATTTATTTGCACTTCACCTTGAATAACCCGCACAAGGCCTTCGAGCACCCAAGGATTCATGTGATATCTACTAGTTAAGAATTCATCTCCTTCTAGGTCTCAAAATTCTTCAACATATTTTAACAATTTAAATGGCAAATTTAAATAATAAATTAAGATCCGGTATTAATATTGTCACAATATTTAATTATATTTAGTTTTTAATTCTCCAACGAATTTAATATTATCTTATTTATCTTTTCATAATTGAAAGGAGAAAGTAAAGTAACTACTCAGAACACATTGAATTTAAATAACAAAACATATAAACAAAACTTTGAATCAAATTACAAATACTTATCTCAAGTGTTTCTCCAATCGAACCTCCGATTCCTTCGACTCCAAAGCGAAATAGACTTCAAAAGCACCAACTCTTTCAAACTCTCAATAGAAACTCTAAATAAAATAAACTCACAAATTTATGAAAGAAAGTAAACTGCAATTGTGGCCCTTAAATTTATCTCTCTAATTCTCTCTCTCTGATTGGAGCAGACTAGGGCGGGCTTCTTATTGGGCATTTTTCTCTGTAGAAATGGCCACCTATTTATAGGCTTAACGGGTTGCCTAAAGCATCTCTTCAAAATGTGTCCAAGTTCAATGAATCTTCTAGAAAGTGTGTCTGGCACCTAGGCGCCGGCATCTGACTCCTAGGCGCCAGACTCCGCGTCTAATTCTTCGCACCTCTTCACTTTGGATCGCACCTCTTCTCGATCCAAACTGTTTCCAAGTGTCTAGATACAATGTATCACATGTCCTATAATCCAGGAATAACTGACAATCTTCTAGATTGTCTAATAACCACTCTAACCGTCAAAATAACTGCCCAAAGTAGTTACAAAAACCGTCACAGATTTGGTATCGAGTTGGTGCTTAGGCTCCGGATTCTGGCGCCTAGGCAGCAAGCCCATTATTTTGGCAATTTTTGCATTTTGGCTCCATTTTTGCTCATTTTTGCTTCTTTTTCATCATTTTTCCTTCTTGAATATTTTTGCATCACCTACATCCAAAAACACAAAAATACCTTTCATTAAAGCATAATATCCTTAAAAATTTGATATAAATTAAAGCATAAAAATAGGTATTTTTTTCATAAATCGAGTGCCAAAATTTTGATTCTTCATTATTTTTGCTCCAAATTTGATCCAATTTTGCTCCTTTCATCATGACCATCCATTTTCATCATACCTGCAAGAAAAACACAAAATACCTTCCATTAAAGTGCAATATCATTAAAAATATGTATAAAATGTGCATAAAAATTCTAAATATTTTAGGTGTGTCAACTATTTTGAACATGTTTGACCAATTTGGCCTTAGAGTTGACCAAATGGTGTCCATGAGGTGGTCATTGGGTTCAAAATTAACCATTTTGAATAAGTTTTTCTAATTTGGTTTTAGGGTTGACTAAATGGTCTATAGAGTGGTCATTGGGTAAAAATATGACCATTTAGACCAAGTTTGACCAATTTGATCTTAAAATTGACCAAATGGTCTATGAAGTGGTCATTGGGTTCAAAATTGACAATTTTGACCAAGTTTGACCAATAGGTCCATGGAGTGGTCATGGGGTTCAAATTTGACCATCTTGACCAAGTTTGAACAATTTGGTCTTAAGGTTAAAAAAATGGTCCATGTGGTGTGATCCATGAAAAAAATACCTATTTTTATGCCTTGATTTTGATCATTTTCTAAGGATATTATACTTTAATGAAAGGTATTTTTGTGTGTTTTGGATGTAGGTGATGTAAAAAGGTCCAAAAAAGGAATAAGGGTGAAAAAGGAGAAAAAAGGAGAAAAAAGGAGCAAAAATGGAGCAAAATACAAGAATTATCAAACATTATGGCCTGGTGCCTAGGCGCCAGACTCAATACAGAAACTGTCAAGTTTTTTACGACTTTTAGACTGCTATTTTGATGAAGTGAGCGGTTATTGGACATTCTAGAAGACTGACAGTTGTTCCTTGATAATAGGACATGTGATAAATTGCATTTGGACGCTCCAAAGTAGTTTTAATCGCGAAGAGGTGCGAGCCAAAGTGAAGAGGTACGAAAAACTAGACGCGGTGTCCGGCGCCTAGGCGCCAGACAGACCTTCTAGAAGATTCATTGAATCTGGACATGTTTTGAAGAGGTGCATCAAGGCAACCCTTGAAGCCTATAAATAGGAGTCCACTCCTTCAGAAAATGGTTCCCCCATTGTATTCCCTATCTCTTAGCCACTTTAGGATCTCTCATCCTTAGAGAGAGAAATAGAGAGAGAAATTTAGGGCCACTTTTATTTATTTTAGTGAGTTTATTTTCAAGTTGTTGCATTTGGAGTTCATTACACTATGGAATCAGTAGGAATCAGAAGATCTGTAGAAGGAATATTTGAGATAAGTATTTTATTTTTGATTCAAAGTTTATTTATTATGTTTTGTTGTTTATATTCAATGTGTTTTGAGTATTAGTTTACTTTCTTCCTTCATTTATGAAAAGATAAATAAGATAATATAAAATTCGATTGAGAATTGAAAATCAAAATATTTTCAAAACATTGTGCTGATATTAATACCTGATCTTACTTTATATTTTAAATTGGCCATTTAAATCGTTAAAACCTGTTGAAGAGTTTTGAGACCTAGAAGGAGAAGAACTCTTAACTTGTAGATGTCACATGAATCCTTGGGTAGTCGAAGGCCATGCGCGGGCTATTCAAGGTGAAGTGCAAATAAATAGGAAGATAAGATTTAAAGAGTGTAGAATTGATAAGTTTTTAGTGTGATAGACTAAATTCTTATAATTTTATTTATAGATAAGGAAATGGTCACTAGTAGGGCCGACCATAGCCACCCTTGGACATCTAGTAGTGTGAGCTTAGATTAACCCATTCTACTAACAATACATACGGACCTGATCTGTAGATTAGCCAATGTTCTTTGCGCCTGGATCAAAGGGTAAAGAATAAGAATGCTTCGATTTTGCACAATACCATAAAATAGATTCTCCAACGAATATTAAATTATCTTAAAAATCTTGGATTAATTGAAAGGAAGAAAGTTGTTTGTTTTATATTGTTTTCACAAAATCATTTTCTTATTATTGTTTTCTTTATCTGCATCTAGTAAATTAAAAGTGATTTATAGTTAGATTAAAATACAAAAGATTTTGAAATACAATATTTAAAAATTTATTACCCTTTTTCCCTGTGGGATCGATACTGAGGTCTTTGTTTCAAAGCCCTTTATTACTTGAAACGATACGTATACTTGCATAGTACCCAAAAATTATATAAAATATTTTCCTTTAAAATTATATTTTGCTATATAAACATATATTTAAAAAGTATTAATCACTAACGGCCTAGCATTCAGTAGCAATCAAGTTTTATTTAATGCTATTGTCGTAAATTAAAATTTGGTACACATCTATATAGCAAGTTTTTCTGGGTCAAGTGTTTCGTGCCTTTGCCAGAAATTAAATTTTCTAGCATTGGTAACAAATTCTTGTATTTGGAAATACAAAAATCGGGTCAAGTTTTTGGCGCCGTTGCCGGGGATCGAGAGGTACAATTTATAGATTTTTAAATATTATATTTCCAAAAACATAAAAAAATATAATAATATAAAAATATAAAATATAAAAATAAAATAAAATAAAAAAATATTTATTCCTTGCTTTATTTTTTTTATGTGTAGTTTTGGTTCTCAAGGATTAATACCTTAAGATTTTGAACTAAAAAGAATAATTAGAAAAATTAAAAAGGGAAAACAAATTCAAAAATTTGAAAAAATGACTACTTTACAAAATCCAATTGAAATTAATGAACAAAATGTTTACAAACCATTAAGGGATTATGTAAACCCTACAGTTGATGAACTTCATAGTAGTATTCAAATACCTGTTGTAGATGCTAATTCTTTTGAGCTTAAACCGACTATTATTCAAATGGTTCAAAATAATCAATTTGGGGGAACACCAAATGAGGATCCAAATTTACACCTTGCTAGTTTTTTAGAACTTTGTGCTACCTTTAAATATAACAATGTTTCTGATGATGCTATTAGACTTAGACTCTTTCTTTTTTTTCTTTAAGAGATAAAACAAAGATGTGGTTGAACTCATTAGCAATAGGTTCTATTAAAACATGGGCTGAAATGGCACAAAAATTCCTTGCTAAATATTTTCCTCCTTCTAAAACTACTAAATTAAGAAATGATATTACTTCGTTTAGTCAATTTGACGGGGAGACAATATATGAAACTTGGGAAAGATTTAAAGAACTATTAAGAAAATGTCCTCATCATGATTTACCTGATTGGTTAATTATTCAAACATTTTACAATGGATTATTTGGATCTTTAAAATCAATTATTGATGCTACTGCTGGAGGTTCTTAAATGTCTAAATCATTTGAAGAAGATTAAACTTTAATTGAAGAAATGGCTAATAACAATTTTTAATGTCCTTCCGAAAGGATTAATTCTAAAAAGATGGCAAGTATTCACGATAATGAAGACTTTTCTAAAAAAATAGATAATTTTGCAATTAATATTTCACATAATAACTCTGCTAATATTGAAGATTCTCAAACTATTTAAACTTTACAAGCTATTGCAAGTAAAAATAATCCTTATTCAAATTATTATAATCCTGGGTGGAAAAATCATCCTAATTTTAACTGGAATAATTCACAACAACAATGGGGTAATAATCAATCTCATCCCACTGGAAATTGGAATAATCAAGTTAATCCAAATTATAAACCTCCTGGATTTAATAATCAACAGAAAAAGTTATCAATAGAAGAATTAATTTTACAAATGAATAATCAATTACAAAATCAAAATACTGCTATTCGTAATATCGAAAATCAAATGGGGCAAATTGCTACTTTAATTAATAACAGACACTGTAGGAACACTTCCTAGTAATGTTGAAATTAATCCAAAGGAAACTGGAAAAGAACATGAACATGTTAAGGCTGTGCAACTTAGAAGTGGAAAGGAATTAAAAGAAAGAATGCAAAATGAAATTTAAAAAGAGACTGAGGTTGAAGAGATCGAAAAACCTAAAGAAACTCTCTCTCCTAGTCAAGATTAGACTGTTATACCTATTAATGTGGAAGTTGAAAAACCACCACCACCTTTTCCTCAAAGACTTAAACAGCTGAAACTTGATCATCAATTTTCTAAGTTCTTTGAAATTTTTAAGAAACTTACTATTAACATACCTTTTGCTGAAGCTTTGGAACAAATGCCAACTTATGTAAAATTTATGAAGGATATTTTAAGCAAGAAATGAAAATTTGAAGATTTTGAAACTGTTGCATTAAGTTAAGAATGCATTGCAATAATTCAAAAGAAATTACCTGAAAAGCTTAAGGATCCTGGAAGTTTCACTATACCTTGTGCTATTGGAGAAAAATTTTGTGGAAAAGCTTTACGTGATTTAGAAGCAATTATTAATCTCATGCCATTTTCTATTTTTCGAAGATTGAATTTAGGAGAGATTACTCCCACCACCGTAACCCTTCAGTTAGCTGATAGATCTATCGCTTATTCTAAAGGAGTTATAGAGGATGTCCTTGTTAAAGTGGATAAATTTATCTTCCCTATAGATTTCATCGTACTTTATATGGAAGAAGATAAAGAGATACTTATTATTTTAGGGAGACCTTTTCTAGCTACCGGACGAGCTATGATTGATGAGCAAAAGGAAGAATTAACCATGAGAGTTAATGATCAAGAGATTAATTTCAATGTTCTTAAATCAATGAAGTACCCTGATAAAGAGAAATGTTATCGAATGGATAAAATTGATTATTTAATTGAGAAACATTATCAAGAAAAATGTAAAGTCATTTCTGAAGAAAAATTTGAATTTTTAAGCGATGAAAATGAAGAAGTAAAAGAAGAAGAGACTCATTTTATTAAAGATAACTGGGAAACTTTAGACATAACTCAAAATGATATACTTTTACCTTCAATTAAAAAAGCCTCTGAACTGGAATTAAAAATGTTACCTTCACATTTAAAATATGCGTTTCTTGGAAATTTGTTAACTTTACTTGTTATTATTTCTTCTGAACTGAGTAAAGATCAAGAATAAAAATTACTAGGTGTGTTAAAGAGTTATAAGAAAGCTTTTGGTTGGACTATTATCGATATAAGAGCGATAAGCCCTTCCATTTGTATGCATAGAATTTTAATGGAAGAAAATTTTAAACCTACTATTGAACCGCAAAGAAGATTAAATCCTATCATGAAAGAGGTTGTTAAAAAAGAAATTGTTAAGTGGTTAGATGCTAGTATTATTTATCCTATTTCGGATAGTCAATGGGTAAGTCCTATTCATTGTGTTCCCAAGAAAGGAGGTGTAACTGTCATTGTCAATGATAAAAATGAACTAATTCCTATAAGACAAGTTACTGGATGGCAAATTTGTATTGATTATAGGAAATTAAATGATGCCACTAGAAAGGATCATTTTCCTTTACCTTTCTTGGATCAAATGCTCGATAAACTAGCTGGACACCCATATTTCTGTATTCTGGATGGATATTATGGTTATCATCAATTACTTATTGCTCTTGAGGACCAAGAGAAAACAACATTTACAAGTCCTTATGGAACATTTGCTTTTAGAAGAATGCCTTTTGGTTTATGTAATGCACCTGCAACTTTTCAAAGATGTATGATGTCAATATTTTGTGATTTGATTGACAAAGGAATTGAAATATTCATGGAAGATTTTTCAGTTCTTGGAACTTCTTTTGAATCTTGTTTGGAAAACATTTCCAAAGTTCTGAAAAGATGTGAAGAAACAAACTTAGTTCTTGACCCACTTTTTGTATGTTTGCAATTTATGTTAATAGCAACGGCACCAAAAGACTTGATCCCGCTTTAATATATATATTTAATTTTATGATGAATGTATAATGTGGATTCTACGCAAGTATACGTATCGTATCAAGTAATACAGGGCTCTAGTGGAGTCCTGGTTATCGATCTTACAGGGAAGTTTTTAACAGATTTGTATCAACTAAATTTAAAGGAATTACTAATATAGTATACGGAAATTTAGAATAATTAGCTAAAGCAAACTAAAGTAAACTAATGCTTTAAATAAATTTGACTTAAAAGATTTTAGAAAAGTATCTTTCTCCTTGTTTTTAGAAAATTAAGTGAAAGATGAATTCAAATAGAATTTTTTTATTGTATTGTGACAAATAGGAGCATTCTTATTCTTTACCCTTTGGTCCAGGTGCAAAGAACATTGACTAATCCTATGTTTGATTACTGAATCTGCAACTAGGCTGGGAGGATACTGGCTGCCACTTCAGAGCTCCCACGTTCCTCTCACCTGAGGGCTAACATCTACACTTCAGCTCTCAAACAATAGGGCCAAATTGAATATTTTAGTCGGTCACACTAAAATGTCTAATTCTATGTCCGATAAATAATATTTCCCTATTTATTTGCATCCTCCTTCCAAGGCTTTTGACTTCCCTGAATATTGGATGTAATCTTTACTATAGTTGATAATTCAACATATTTTAACAATTCAATGGGCCAGATTGAAAGTAAATTAAGTTTTAAGTAAAAATTATCACAATTTATTTTAATATTTTAGGCACTTCTATTTAATTTCATCAATTCACATAATTTCATAAACAAAGAGAAAGACTAAGAAAACTACTCAGAATGCATGGGAATTAAACAAAGCATGGATTTCATTTAAAGTTAACAACAATAAACAAAGATACTTATCTTAATTTCCTCCCCAAGCAGACTCCTTGAAGTTCCTTTGACTTTTCCTTCTAGTACAACACACTTCTAAACTCACTAATTACACTCTAAAAATCTTAAAATAAACACCAAGTAGACACTAATACTCTCTAAATAAACACATACACATAAATAGACACAAAAAAGAGACACCCTAGACACACAAATTCGTCCTCTATTTATAGAGGTAGACAAAAGTCCAAGGGGTACTTAAGCACCTCTTCAAAAATGCGTTCAGGTTCAATGTATCTGACATTTTGAACAATCTCGCCGTCGGCGAGAAATGACCTCGCCTTCGGCGAGCTTTCTAGAAGGTCTCCAAACCGCACGATCTCACTGTCGGCGGGCTTTTGCACGCTGTCGGAGAGGTAGTTATAAATCCTTCAGAAATTTTCTTAATAATCTCGCCGTCGGAGGGCTCGATCTCGCCGTCAGCGACATAGTTCATTTTGCATGAATTTCTTCCTTTTTGATCCAAATTTGCTCCATTTCATGCTTTTTGCTTTCATCACTTATAAATCTTCGTTCCTGCAATAAAATAAAAAAAATGTCTTTCTTTAAAGTGCAATTTCATAAAAAATAGGTATGAATTTCTTAACATATTTTTTTGTGATCAAAATCCCCCAAACTTAATTATTGCTTGTCCTCAAGTAATTTTTGTACTAATAAAAATAATGATTTCTGTAATAGAACTTTTTCAATTATATATTCTATGAATTAAATTTAAATAATACTATAGTAAGGTTAAATAGAAATATTTTCAAGTAATTAAATTAACTTTATAAATATAAGAATATTTAGTTATTAGATCTAAGATTTCTAGCTCGCTATTTATTTCAGGAAAGACTATTTTTAAAAAGAGTAAATTACTTAAGATATTTAGATGATAGGAAGTTCAAGAAACATTATTTAGTAAAATACTAATCCATATATAAGTTTAGAAATATATTTGAGTTTTACCTTTTAGGTTGATTTCATTGAAGCCAATTTTTGATAAGGCATCTCCTCAAGCTTCTCCTCACTTATATTTTTCTTTTCTTTTTTTCTTTTTTACTTCTTTTTTTCTTTTTTTTTTCTTTTTTCTTTTTCAAGTGAGGATTTCTATTTCTGGATAGCATGTTAATAATTTTAAACTTCAACTTTCTCTTCCTAAATTTGAAACTTAAAATATTTCTTTGCTTATATGTATTTCATAGCCTTTACTTCATTGAGTTTCAATCTCTTCTTTTTCATTTAAATACTTAAGAATTTCAATTTTAGAATGTAGTTTCCCTTACTTTAAATAGTTTACTATATTCTTATTTCTTTTAACCAAATATCTTATTCTATTAAATAATTGAATTACTAAAAACATTTTATTTAACTTTCTATAATAATTAAATAAAGTGATTCATGTTTATTGAATTGAAAAATTACTATAGAAAAATCATTTGATAATAATTTTTAAAAATAGATATTGAGAACAATTTAATAATTAAATTTGAATTTTTCCTCCCACAAACTTAAATTTTTCTATCTATTTCTAAATGGTGAAAAGGAAAATATACAATGAATCATACCTTTGAGCTTTAGGTATTTCTTTTTCTTGAAATTTTGCAGGCTTTTTCATTTATTTAAAGAACCTGTACTGTTAGTATTCTTCCACATATATAATATTTAAAAGAAAGTGCTGGGATAGGAAATTTTTAATAAGTATAAACATAAAAAATGAAAACTTAATCTATTATTACACATATAATCAACTAACCTACTTTAAACATATTAAAATAATCTAAACAATATTAAAAGTTCACAACTTATAAAAACTTAATCAACACATTAAAGAAAATCTAACATTCTATCTAAAAGAAAAATTCCAAACTAACTTAACACACATAAAAAGTCTAACGTTATAGCATAAGCAAACAAACAAACACATCAAAGTCATAGTCCACAGAAAGTATAGAATAATTACATACAGAACAATAAAGTTTTCAAAATAAGAATTAATCTAATCAAACTAAACAAAGTCTCTAATCTTCCGCATCAAAATCCTAGGCTATATCATCTCCCTAATCTCCAGGCTGAGAAGGCTGGTACTGTGTGTAGCGGGGGCACTCAGGAAAGATAACATCTAAATCACCACTCCTATATCGACGTTCAGCCTCATAATACGCAATTTCATACTCTAAATGTCGCTAGAGATATTCGCTATCATAATTGTGTCTTCTTTCCAAGCCATCAATCCTATGGTCTATATGCTCAAATCTTCTTTCCGTATTCTCTCCAAATTGTTCAAAACTCTTTCTACTCAGGGTCAGTTCATTCATCAGATCTTGAAGGGTAGGAGTGGTGTACTGAGGGGGTTCATAACTAGTAGAGGGTATATCTCTACTTGAAGAAGGTACATAATCCCTTGTCCCAGATATCCATCCTTCGTGGGATTCATATTTCTTTATATTAGCCTGAGTAATTAGTTTCATAGATTCAACCCATTCCTCATCATCTCTTGCCTCTACCCCAGATAATTGGCAGAGTGCATAGATAAGACCAGGATGTCCTAGTCCTCCTCCACTTTCACTTCTTGAGGTGGCTAATATATTCTTATAAATTACACTTCCCACATTAATGCTTTTTTGTTACGAATACGAAATTCGAAACTGCTCTATCTCTTGTTACTTCACTATGGTGGTAGGTAGGTAACAAAGTAGAACAAATAAAATAGTGCCAGGCTTTTGATGTTGCATTTAACATAGAAAGAGGAAAATTTACCCTTTCCCGCTGCTTGATCTTCCAGACGCCTTTCCCATAAGTGATAAAGTCGATCACCTCTTACAGTGGTCCTTCCATAGTTCCAAATGTATCATACTCACTGGTGTAAGTGTCTCGTACCTCATAATAAGCATTTATCCTTGCAGCGCTGAATTCCACAAAAAATCCTCTAAGCTTTATTGGTGCATCTTCAGTTGAAGTCAAATTAGCATAGAACTCCTTAACTACTTCTACAGCGGCTCGTTGGTCACAAAACGAAGTTTTCCCATCCTCGTTCCCTAATGATTCGCTCAACTTCTCCTCCAGGACTTTTGAAAACTCGATTTTGAATGCATGTTCTGGCTTGAATATTGTGAAAATATCTTGATTGTGCCTTTGCATTCACAAAACGAGTTTCTTCGTAATCCAATCTTCGCTTTTATCATGGAGCCATTTTCGATCTGTGAAATTTGCAAAAATTTTAACTAAACTCCCAAATATTACTAAGAAGGCTTCCTACAACATCTAAAATCCATTTAAATCAATTTCCATTAATTTCTTCTAAGTATTTTCTCCACATTTCGAATTTTTTCAAAATTTTCCCAATGTAGAAGAAATCCATGGTGAAAATAAAAAATTTTTGCATAGGAGTGAAGCTCTTACCAAGGGAAGATGAAATCCAGTGTCAAAAAGTGTTCAAATCGCCTCAAATCCAAGATTTCTCAAGCCCTAGGTCGGTTTTTTCGAAGTTTTGAGGAAGGGGATGATGAATAGTGTCGGTTGACTAGTCAAATATAGGTCTTTTCGCGATCTCGCTGCCGGTGAGATTTTTCTCACCGTCAGCGAGCTAATTAATTTGACAAAGGCAAAAGTTTCAGGAAAAATCCGTCGTCGGCGAGCTTGTTCTCGCTGTCAACGGGATTTCTCTCGTTGTCGGCGGGATAATTCTCGCCGTCGGCGAGATCCCAAAATTTATTAATTTTCAAAATTTGTCAATCATTTTCAACCTCGATTCGCCCTTAATCAATCTTCTGATCACTTAATTTAATAATTTAGTATGAAGATTAGATACTTATACTCACAAAAAGTTCACACAACACAAACAATATAATTTTATATATGAAATCCATGAGACTTATAATCTTCACACTAACAACTAACAACATACTTAACTTAAATGTCAAAATCCGTAATACTCAGCATCGCAATCCACACCACAACACTCTAAATGCTGAGACATAACAATTACATATAATCTCATCAAATCTGAGATGATCAAATCAAAGTTCGACTCATAATAAAACCTAAATCCAAATCAACACATATATACACAAATATATGACATAAAATAGAAATCTTTCCTACTCCTCAGTGTCTAAACTATCATCCTCTCTGATATTCTCGATGCGACGCAGGTGCTCAAATAAATTGTAGAAAGGCCTGAAAGGGAATTCTGTAGTAAATTCTTCATTAATCCACCCTTTCTGTCTCAATAAATGAATAAAACTGGCCTCCAGATGTCCAGTATGATCAAAGTGCTCCTTCATCCTGCAGTCAATGTGATCAAACATATCAGAGATATTGTCGATAGAATTCATCACATTTTGCAACTCTTTCTCCAATCCTTTAATCTTTTTCAGAATGAAATTTGTTTTGTCAGTAAGGGGCCTCACTAAAGGATTGTTCTACGATGCTCTATCAGAAATAATGGTAATCTCATCATTGTTATCCAAAGTTGGAAACATATTTGTAGGATCGAGTGGTTTCCATGGCAAAAGTACCTTTTCCCACGCCTCATATGAAACTTGGTAGTGACTGCATAAAGCAAATATAGTCAATGGGTGTCCAAGTCCATGAACTGACCCATGCACAATCAATCCCAATGCAGACTTTACTATAATTGATCCAACATCGATAGGTAGTCCAATTTGAATACAGTAATTTAATATAGCACATTCCTTTGAAACCTTATTTACCCTCTTAGTGGGTAATAATTTTGATGAGATGAAGAAATGTCAATGCTTCAAGACAGGGTTAAGAAGTGATGCAAAAAAACTGAAATACCCGTCTTCGCGCAACTCCCAATCATCAGGTTCATCGGTCAGGTATCTATAAATCTCGTTCATATTGTATCTTGAAGGTACAAAGTTTGAATAATGACAGACAGGGGTATTTGTCGGCATATTTTTAGGTTGTGTGTTTTATTCTGAAAAGGGGGTCGCCTAACAGAAATTGTCGGCGAATTTTTAATTTAATTTAAATAAATAATTTGAAAAGTAGTATTTGATTTTGAAAATAATTTTAAATTTGAAAATATTAAGATATGAAATCAAACTGATCTCACATCCCGAATAGTTTATATAAACGAGCACCACACCACAAACTATATATCTATCCCGGAGAGTAGACACACTGCTTGATGATGGGGCTCGGTTAAATAAACTGGAAGATTTGTGACATCCGTTTGGTCTACGAACCAATTTTATAAGCCGACAAGTTCCCCTGCTTAATATAAATGAATTAAACAGGGTTTATATTACCTGGGTTCTTAAAGTTCCCTATATGGGCAAGCCCCTATAGTTAATTACATCTTAAATGAAGTGAATCATTTAAGAAAACTCTCGATAATGATCAGTGGTTTTGCTCTCAAGAATTTCAAAGTTTAAGGTTTTCAAAGGATTGGATTTTTTAAATTTCAAAAGGGATTAGCTCAAATTTGGAACATTTATTTTTCAGGAGTCCAAAAGGAAGAGAAATAGGAGAAGCTGAGGATCCAAGAAGAATCTTGGCAACTTCCCAAACTATCCTATTGTTTGGCTCGGATTTAAGAAAATCCTAATACTATCTGATATTTCAATCTTGCCAATTTTAATTAATTTGGACTTATATTTGTATGATAAAATCATACAAATAGCCTCGAAGATATGACGGTTTATGTCGTACCGAACGACTACCTCGGAGTCCTAAGACTGGTTAGGGCTGAATTTACATGACATGATCATGCAAATGCCCAATGAAGAGTTGAAGATTTATGTTGCACTAGGCAAACTACCTCGAAATCCTATGGCTTTGTTGTTTAATTCTAGGAATGTTTAGCTGATGTAGACCTGAGTTTTGTTGATGACGGTGGCCGTGCAGCCCACCATGCTCCGAGCTCCTTGTTGTTGCAGAGGTTTAGTTTTAGAAGTCATAAATCAGGAGATGAGAGAAGTGTTTTGGTTTAGAAATCTTAAAATCCAAGTGTTTTTAATATTTTAATTAAAACAAATCTTAAAGTTGATTATAACGGAACCGACTAAGATCCCACGGTTCTGTCATCCCGGCACCGTTATTTTCATTGAATTCACTTAGTCCAGATGAATTTGCTAAACTCAACTAACTGAGTTCCACACTTTTATTTAGACTGTGGGAAATCCCGTTAGCAACACGTGGGTTACATCATCCGAGGTATTCTCGATCATTCAACGAGATGTTTTAATTTAGTTGCAATTGTAGTTTTGTTGTTCTGCTTGTGATTAAATTTTGAGTTGTTTTATATTTTGAAATGTTGTGGCGGTGATTTTTATCTTGTAATGACTTTTAATTTAGTTTTGGTTTCAGTTCAGGGAGTATCCTAAAGGTTTTGGTTTTCATGCAACAATTGTTTATCATGCAAGAAAAGTAAAGTGCATTTGCAATAAAGTAAACTGCAATAAAATAAAAGCGTACCTGGAGGGTCTTCCCGTCATCCCAAGCTGCACTTAAAACACATGTTAAGGCATTTAGATATTTCAACAAGTACCTAGATAAAGCTAAGGGAAAGGTTTTAGTTGTCTATCAAAGTCCTAATCCTATAGCCAGTCATCTCCTATGACGTCTAGGTTCTTGTATTTTGGTTTAAGGACGATTTTCTTCATCAAAGAACAACTAAGTTCAATTGTTCTTATAAACATCTTATCATATTGAGGAAGTGCTTAAGACAAAGCTTAAAAATCTTTTCAAAATTGCTAGGATTGTTCTAAGTTCAAATGGATTTAATTAATCAGGTGAAGTAATCATCCGAGGTTTAATTAAGTTTTGTTCTTTTGCTCGAGTGAACTAGGATGTTTGAATATCCTATGAATGAAGTGACACTTCACCTAATACTCCATCTAGGAGTTATGATAACAAGAGCTTTTAAGGGCAAATTGATGTTTTAGTGATTTGTGTTTTAATTTAATTTTAATTAATGGATTTAAGTTTGGAATAGTGTTCAAGTTGTTTTAGACTTATTTTGAATTCTTTATGTCTTAAGTAATGTTATATTTAATTCAATTTAATTTAATTTAATTTAATTTAATTTAATTTGGTTTAGTTTAATTTTAATTTTTAATTTAATTTTAATTGTATTTTAATTGTATTTTAATTTGATTTTATTTTTTGTTTAATTTAATTTAATTTAATATGTTTCAATTTAATTTAATTTAATTTAATTTAATTTAATTTAATTTAATTTAATTTTAATTTTAATTTAATTTTAATTTAAATTTAAATTTATTTTTTTAATTTTAATTCAATATTTTATTTTTTATGTTTTAAAGATGATTTAATTTAATTATTAAAGTATTAATTTAATTGAAATTTTGATTTAATTTAGTTTGAATATTTTAATTTTAATTTAATTTAATGATTAAGTCTTTAAGTATTTTAAATCTTGAGTTTGGATTATCATTTTACTTGGGAATTAAATATTATTGAGGTGATTAATTTAGGGATTCTTAAATTAAAGAACAAATGTCTTCTAAATAATATCCCTATTTTAATAATTTCAATTTTTACTAATCTTCCAAATTTAATTAATTAATTGATTAAGGTTTATTCTTAAAAATGATTGATGGGTTTCTACCCTTTAATTATTTAAATTTCAATCATCCAAATCAGATTAGGATCAGATATTTTACTATTTCATTTTATTAAGCCTAAAGTTTTAATTAAGGGTTAAAATTTTAATTACCATTTTGCCCTTCAAGCTTAATAATTCCATAACTCACTAAATTGAGCTTAAATGAATTTGAAATTTTTATTTGGCTTCACTCACATGTCAATTAAGACTCTAGAGGAGAAAATGTGATTTTTCTGTATTTAATTTATTTATATAATTATTTTTTTGTGGAAAATAGGGATTTTCAAGGAAAATTCAATAAGATGACCAAGGAAAATTTTCTGTTCTTAAGAAAATTATGGGGGACTCCTAATGACCAGAGGACCATTTGGACAAATTTTGGTGATTTTTTGAATTTTATTTTATTTATTATAATTATTTTAAATTTTAGAGCATTAATTAATTTAAAAATAAAATAAAGGTTGAAAAAATGAATTTTATATTTTTAAAAAATCTTTCTGATATCAGAGAAACCAGAAACCAATTTTTATAATTTTTTGATTTTTCTTTGATTTATTAGAATTATTTTAGTGAAAAGGTTGAAAAATACATTTTTAATATAAAAAAAACATTAAACCTTTAAAATTCAATATCTTATCCAAGGGACTTAAGAAATATATTTAGTTTGTTCCTAAGTGTTTAGAATTCAAAATATGACATTTTGGTGATTTTTAATATTTTTTGTGATTTTTATTATTTTTTAATTATTAAAAATATTAAAATAATGATAAAAATCAACTTTTTTAGAAAATTATAATTTTAATTTTCCTAAGTTCCTCTGATATCAGAGAAGCTCCAAAACCATTTTTGTGAATTTTTGAAAAGTATTTTGTGAGTTATGAATTTTTAAAGTTTCATTTCATTCATGGGGCTTAATTAACCCATTTGGTGCGGCTAACCAAGTCCAATTGATCTCAAATTTTTATGTGGTGTTATCCTATCTCTAGAGAGCAGTGGAGAATTATTTTTAAGTTAATTTGATGAATGGTTAACCCTAATTAATTAAAGTTCAATTTTGGGTGTTTAGGCCAATTAGGGTTGTTTAGAGTGAATTAGCTCAAAAATTATTTTTCCTAGGTCCTCTCGGTCATAAGAAACATCACCAAATTTTCCTAGAATTTATTTCTCAACATGCTAATTATTGGAATTATAACACTCAAAACAGTAACATGCACTTGAAAAATCAATAACTTCTCATAGGGATGGCCTCTGATCTTGGAAAATTCAGGGAATGTTTCCAAGTTCGGAGGCTTCAAAAGCCCTATTATCTCATGCTATGGTAAATTTCTTATATGCATGGAGAATTGAAATAGTGCAGAGAGTAAATAAATCATTAAAAATACTTAATGAAATTACTTGATTTCTTTTCCACATTACTCTCCTCTTTTCACTGAGCAAGAGGATATTTTTATTTTATTTTTAGGATTTTTCTATACAAAGTTATAAATTTTTGAAGTTCTGGGTATTTAATAAATAAGAAAAATCCCTATTTTCCTACTTATCCACGCGGCGCCGCGTCAACCTCGGCAGCTCCGAAGCTCCATGCATCGTCTCCTGATTCGGCGCCGCCATCCGACTCAGCGATCCAAGGGCCCGTGGTTCATGTTCCATTACTCTGTCCGGCACGATCCTGGCCGTCCGCTCATTACACGCACGATCCAACGGTTCCTAGTCATCGTCTACGACTGGTGTGAACCCGTGACCGTCAACCTTCTAACCCTAATTTCTCACTCCTTTTCTCAACGGATTTTCGAGTTCTTATGCTTTATGGATTCGTCTTGAAGAGACGAACACATCCATACGGTAAACATGTATTGAAATTGACCCAAAGTAAATTGAGATTCTCTGGAAGCTCGGGAGGAAGAGTGAGCCCATACCTTTGCTCAGAGAAGTGAAGCTTCGATCTGAGAGTAGTGTCACGTTCGATTGGGTCCAAGTAAGCTCCAGATGAAGTCCCTTAGCCTAGTGAATTGTCTAGGTATGATTTCGACCAAGCCCAATCACAAAGCTTGGAGGCTGGAAGCAATGGCTGGCCTGGTGAGGGGGCTTTTGCTGGGAAACTTCTCCTCTTGGTCTGGTGAAGGTGTAGGACCAATCAATTTGGAGATTGGCTCACTGTGGTGAAGTGTCCTGGTTTTGGGCTTGAATTTCAACTCTGAAATTGAGCTCACAGAGAGGAAATGACAGGGGGATTTCAGTGGGGATCAAGTTCTCTATGTGTAGAGAGTAGTCTAGGATGATTTTGGCAGGGTTTCAGTAAGGTTTGGTTCAGCACCTCCCATGGCCGAGAGGAGGTGGTGTTTGAATAGGCATGGCTGGAGGGCTCCCCAGGGGGGTTTGAAGGCTGGGATCAGCAGCTCTGGTGAGGAGAAGAAGAGCTATGCTCGTCTATTTGGGTTGAGACAAGTCGACAAGGGAGAATTGAATTTTTTGGCTCACATGGAGCTTTCGGCCATGGCGTTTTCGGCGGCTCGGTGGTCGGCCGGCCGTGCACGAGTCACCATCTTGACCGGTGGGGTCGGGGGTTGGCAATGGTGCGATCAATTGGAGTTTGACATGTGTAAAGGGGCTGAATTGAAATGGAATGGGGAGAGGCTCATTTTGGGTTCAATTTGGTCAACCCATGTATTTGGGCTTGGTTCACCTTCCCATGGTCTGATTTTGGGCCAGGTGGATCAGTTGGGTCAGCTACCATGGAATGGTGAAGTCTCCATCCATGGTGAGGTGGCTAAACTTTGTTTAGTGTGTGACATGGTTATGGTTAAAAAGGCTTAATGAAGATTAGGAAAGGGGGCCCTCCTTTTTCCATTAATGGCTTGGTCACATGTCAAACCTTCCATGGCTTCATATGACTTGTAAATGGCTTACTCATGGCTCCATGTGGCTTGGGACAAAGCTTGGTCATTTACATGAAAAAAGGTTTTAGAAATTTTGGTAATTCAGGGGTGATTTGATGGGATTTGGCATATGGCTTGATTTGGAATTATTTCATCATGGATTTAGAACTTAGGAGATGGTTTTATCAAATGAATGATAATAGAGGATTGTCATGTGGGCTTTGTCATGGACTTTGGGCTTTTAGGAAGGCTTAAGGGAATGAGCCTTTAGGTTTAAGAATGAATTCATGGATGGGAATTTTGTAGAAGTTTGGGCCAAATAATTGTTGGGTTTGGTTTATGGATGTGTCTTGAGTGATTTGAAATTAATTTGAGGTGGTTTGGGTTTGAATTGGGTTGAATTGGGTTGATTTGGTAAATGGGCCAATGTAGGTCAAATTGGGCTAATTGATGTAAAATTAATGTTGGGAAATGTTTATGGGAGTGTTTCAAAGAGGTTTCAACTTTGGTTGGGTTTTGGTTTTGGGACTTGAGCTTATTTGGGTTAGGTTTGTGTTTAGGTCAAAATTGGGCTTTTTGGTTTTGGGTTGAATTTGAGTGGGGTTTGGGTCCAAACTTTGGGTAAATTATGTTATTGTTTTATTTGTGGGGATGTTAGGGAAGGTTTAGAAAAGGTTTGTGGTCAATTGGAGTTGAATTGGTTTGGTTTGGGCTAAGTTTGGGTCATGGGTCCAAATTGGGCCTTAAGGTCAAAAGTAAGATTGTATTCAAATGTTAATCAAATTAGACTTAGATTTGGTCTAGATTGATATTGTGGATGTTAAATTGAAGTTTAGAATTGAATTGGACCAAAATTGAGGTCAATTGGGTAGATTTGGTTTGACATTGGATTCACTTGGGTTAAGAGTGGGCTAAATTGGGGGTTTTGGTAAAAGTGAGATAAATTGACAAAATTGGCCCATGGTGTAGTTGGACAAAATGAAATTGGGAATATTTGGGATTTTTTGGAATTTTTTGGGAATTTTCTGAATTTTTGGATTTTTTGGCTAAGAGGGGCATTTTGGGTATTTGGAGGGTATTGGGGGTATTTTTGGAATTTTGGGTATTTTTGTCTATGGATGATCAATTTGAGTGGAGGGAAATATTTAGAAATGGTTTTGGGGATTTTTGGGTAATTTAGGTGATTTTGCAAATTTTGGGTAGTTTCAAGGGCATTTGGTAGGTTTGGTGGGGCCGGGGCCCGGGGGTCAAAAAATTGAAATTTTGAAAAAAAGAAGATTGATCAAATATGAGTAAAATGGAAGCACTTTAGTTGAGCCATGAAGCCATGTTAAGCCTATATGAGCCATGAGAGGACTCATTTGAGGCATTCACTATGTTGTTCCTAACCCTCTTAGCCAGGGGCTTAGGGGTTATGGTCTATCAATATGAATTACCTACATGAGTCAAGGAGTCAAGTTGGGTATGGGTGTGGTTTTAGGATTTGGATTGTGTGTGTGAGAGTGTAGAGTGTGAGTGTAGTGAGTGTGTAAGTCAACCCTCACCAGACCAAGCCACCAGGGTGGTCCTAAGGCCAGAGAGTACTATAGGGAACTCATCCTTTAAACCTTCACATTTGATTTCAACCCTCTAGGTGATTAGGGGTCTACAATCAAGCTTGTGGGGTTTGTAGGGAGTCAAGAGGTGTTTGGATTTCTAAAGGGTAGGTTCCACTTCTAGTCCTTTAAGATGGTCAAAGGAAAAGCCTAAGGCTAGATCCTAAGCACTAAAGAAGGAAGAGAAGACCTCATCAAAAATGAGGTCAACAAATAGACCCCCAATAGGTGTGGTGTGCTAACTAAGCGCACCGCGCGTATTGGCGTTGACCGAAGAGATCAACAGAACCAAAACAGATGTCTAAGTGACAAACTTAGGACGAAGTGTAAGAAGTTTCCACTGGGGAGTATCAGGTAAATCTCCAAAACTGAAGATTCCAGAACTCTCGTTGGGGAAAAAGGCGATGAATTTCAGATCACAATATTTCAAGAGATTGGATCTTAGATTCGTTTCATTTTTTTTATTTGAAGTTTTAATTTTGAGTTTGAATTTTGATTCGCGTTTCGATTTTGATTTTATGCGGAGAAAAGAGTAGGGTTAAGGTCCATCCGAATGCATTTGTATGCTGAGAAGGAAGTAGGACTGAACCTATTCCAAATGCTGAGGAAGAATAGGACAAAGCCTATCCGAAATGTAGAGTGGTTTAATTTCAATTTCTTGCTGAGAGGATCAAATTTTGAGATTGCTGAGAAAGGAGTAGGACTGTGCCTATCCCGAGTGCTGAGAATTGCTGAGAATTGCTGAGAAGGGAGTAGGACAGAAGCCAATCCCGAATGATGAGATTTGCTGAGATGGGAGTAGGGCGGAAGCCTATCCTGAATGCTGAGATTTGCTGAGATGGGAGTAGGGCTGAAGCCTATCCCGAATGCTGAGATTGCTAAGATGGGAGTACGGTGGAAGCCTATCCCGATTGCTGAGATGGGAGTACGGTGGAAGCCTATCCCGATTGCTGAGATGGAAGTACGGCGGAAGCCTATCCCGAATGCTGAGATTGCTGAGATGGAGTACGGCGGAAGCCTATCCCGATTGCTGAGATCTGGCTGGAAGTGGTATGGTGCCTTTCTGTCGTCCATCCTTCTAAAAGTGACAAGATCCGCTCCACTGGTACTCCCGGTATACAATGTTTTGCGACGTCTGCTCCATTTCCTTGTAATATCATGACGGAACCTACCGGCAGTGGTATCTCCACCGGCCCTAGGAACTTACCAGGGCCTGCTATCCGGAGGTCAGATCTGAACATGATATTGCATTGGTTGACGAACGAAACTGTGCAGAAAGGTCTGACAAAGTCGTGGTGATCTATGTGTGGAGGTATGTAGTCGCACTTCTGATAAATGTTGATGATGCAACTATTGGGTATACAGTTTGCTGGCAATACCCTCCACGTTATCATTCTTTTCACCATTCTTTTAATTATTCTAGGCATTGGATCCACCTCACCGTGACGGAGTATCCCTGGTGGATTTCCTTTTCTATCCTCTGCGAAGTTATAACAACATCCGCATTGTATTGTGACTCTTCCTTTTCCTGGCATCCATTCCGGGGTTCCGAATAAGTCTTTTCTGTCAGAAGGCCTGCTCAACCCATCTTCTGAAATTCTAAAATGCAATCCACAATCTGCTGTTGCTCGTACTCTGAGAATACACCTGTGTGTAACTCGAGGCCTTCCAAAATGTTGATTTTTTGCCTCTAATCCTGTCAAACTATTCGAAGGTTTTCTTCTCAACATTTTTCATTCTTTCCAGTTCATTTTCTGGGATGATCTGCAAGTGACGAGGCCTAGTAATATATTGCGGGATGTATGGCTCAATCCCTTCACGTTCTCCTGCATACCTTGGCTCCTCGGGGATTGTCTCTGTCGGGACATCCTCCGGGGTTGCTCTCACAACAAGGTCTCTTACCACTGATGGCTCTGTCTGGCGTCGTGGTAATCTCTCTGCCTCTGGTCTTCTTAGAGTTTTGTTTATCCTTTATGTTGTTCTTGGAACTTGTTCTCTCTTTTCAGGTTCCTGATGAACCGGCATCTTTGAGATGTGTGTGTTGGCGAAGGTGACTGTTTCCTCGTGTTGATCTGCTGCTAGTTTAGTCAACATCTTGTGGATACGGTGATTTTTATTCCTTCTTTGAGTAGCAGTGAGTGTAGCTCTCCTCACTTCTTGAATTTATGCGGGCGTGGCGCTGATGAGCCTGCCCTCTTCCGTGGCAACTACTGACTTGATTTTCTTGCTTTCCTCAGCGCTTGTCTTTCTTTTCTTGTTGCTGGATTGGCGGCTTGGGCCACCCATCTTTATCACTATCTGGCTATGAAGCTCTTCTTGGTCCACAGGGACCCAATCATTTTCTTCAAACTGTAGGCTGGCTAGTGTAAAGTCAGAATCAATTTCTATCACTGCTCCATCCTTCACCCTCTTTTCATCGAGTGCGAGACTCACGCCATTTTTAAAGTTTAGGACCAACCGCCCGTTCGACATTTCTCTGCAAAGAAGACAAGGAAAGGATCAGGGGTTGTACTAAGAACAAGAACATTAAGAAAGTATTTATCACTGAAGATTCTTATTCACTTATTCCAATTTTAATTTTTAAGGAAAGTAGGAAAAGATGAAGAAAGATCAAGAACAAGATTTAATTTGAAAGGAAGGGTAAAACTTTATTATTATGATTTTCACATATTTTATTTTTAGCACATATATTTTTTTATCCATTTTTTATGTTTTTGGGTCCGGACCCTGTCACAAAGTGATTACTTTACCCGTGTTTCTAGGGATAAGTCTCTATTTTAGAGGCCACCCTTCGAAACATCAGGTTGCGTAATACTTCTTCAAATATCGCCCATTGATTGGAAGCATTTGTCGTTCTCCTTGGCAATTCACAAGTTGGTAGGAGCCTCCTGAGTAGACTGCCTCGACCACAAACAGCCCTTCCCAAGTCGGTTCAAATTTGCCTCCTATCTTGCGATGCGCAAGAATAGGTCTTCTGAGGACAAGAACTAAGTCACCAACTTTGAAAGTTCTTAGGCGGACCAGTTTATCATGGGCCTGGATCATCTTAGCTTGGTACAGTTCCAAATTTTGTTGTGCTGCAAGTCTTTTTCATTCCAAGTTTTCTAGCTCTTCCAGTCGTAATCTTGCATTTTCTTCTTTAGTAATTTTATTTGCAACTGCAATCTTGAGTGATGGAAGCTGAACCTCTAAAGGTAAAAATGCCTCGGACCCGTACACCAAAGTATAAGGTGTAGACTGAGTAGGAGTCCTGAAAGTTATCCTGTAGGCCCATAAGGCTTCTAACAACTTCTCGTGCCAATTTCTCTTGTTGTCGTCCAAAGTTTTCTTTAAAATCTGAACGAGAGTTTTATTAAAAGCCTCGGCCAAGCCGTTTGCTCTTCGGTAGTAGATCGTTGAATATCGCCAATCGATTCCATGTCTTCTGACAAAATTGTTGATTTTTGTACTTCTGAATGCGGACCCATTATCTGAAATGATTTTGCGCGGTACTCCGAAACGATATACAACTTGATTCTAGAAAAATTGTAGCACGTTGTGTGCCTTTACTTCTCTGAGTGGAACTGCTTCTGCCCATTTAGAAAAGTAGTCTGTAGCTGCAAGGATGAAGCGATGTCCTCTTGAATAAGGTGGTTCTATCGAACCCACTATATCTGTGCCCCAACACTCAAATGGCCATGAAGCAATTGTCGGGTGCAGCACATTTGGAGGTTGGTGTAGAACCACTCGTGCACTTGGCACTGGTGACAACTTTTGGAAATCTTCATGCAATCAGTCATCATCGAGGGCCAGTAATACCCTAGTCTTTTAATTTTCATTTTCATTTTCGGACCCGACTGATGAGCGCCATAAAGTCCTGAATGCACTTCTTTGACAATTTCACGAGCCTCGGACCCGCTCGAGCATCTTAACCACATCTGATCAAAAGACCTTCTGTATAATGTATTTTTTATTAATGTGTAAGACAGAGCTCTTAACTTGATTTGACGTGCTAATGACTTATTGTCTGGTAATTTCCCTGTTTGCAAGTAGTCTATTAGCGGCTGATGCCAATCTTCTGTGTTTTCCGTCACTGCTGCAACTGATTCCTCTGCTTTTTCGATTTCGTATCATATCCATGTTGAGCTGTGATAGGACCTGTCGTCCTTGAACTAACATTTCAACTGACTCATCATGTAAGCAGGCAAATTTTTTTGCAAGGCGAGCTAGCGCATCTGCGAGAGCATTTTCTCTTATGGGGATCTTGTAGATCGTTACATTCGGAATTTGCTCCAACAGTTTCATGGCATACTGAAAGTATTGCTCGAGTCTTGGCTTTAAGATTCTGTATTATCCTGCAACCTGTTGAATGATCAACTGAGAATCTCCGTAGATGTTGATGTCCGTTATTCCCATTTGAATGGTCAGTTCTAGTCTTGTTATGAGGGCTTCGTATTCTGCCTCGTTGTTTGTGCACGACTCTGTTAAGTGGTAGGAGCATCTTAACATCCCTCGCTCCAGTGTTATAAAGATTAGTCTGATTCCTGCTTTACCGGGCACTATCGTTTGAAATCCTTTGTCTTTCTGTGCTGATGATGCTCCGTCGAAGTATAGTTCTCAACATCGATCATTGCTGTCTTCTAGGCTCATTATCTGTTCGTCAGGCAAATCATCGTCTAGAGGCAAATCTGCCGGTAAAGGGTGTGCTGCAAGGAAGTCAACTAGCACTTGTCCCTTCACGGCACAGAGAGGAACGAAAGTTATTTCGAATTGAAATAGTCTCATCGATCACCTGGCAAGTCTGCCAGAAAGTGTTGGATGGGTCATCAAATATTGGAACGGATTAACTTTCGAGATAAGGTTGACCTTATGAGAGAGCATGTAATGCCTGAGCTTTTGAGTGGCAAAGATCAGGGCCAAACAATGCTTCACAATTGGAGGATACTTTACTTCCATCGGAATCAAACGAAGGCTTAAGTAGTAGACAGCATTTTCTTTTCCCTCATCATTGACCTGGGCTAGCAGGGCTCCAAGGGAGTCGTCTAGAGCCGTGGTATAAATTATTAATAGTCTACCTGAGACTGGGGCTGCTAAGACAGGAGGTGTCATTAAGTCTTGTTTAATGTCCTCGAAGGCCCGTTGGCATTTCTCTTCCCAAATGAATTTGGCGTCCTTTTTAACTAATGCCGAGAAGGGCTGACACCTACCTGACAAGTTTGAAATAAAGCGTCGAAGATATGCCAGCTTCCCTTGAAAGGATCATAGCTATTTTAAGGTTTTGGGAGGCAGCATTTCTAAGATAGCTTTAATCTTTTCCGGATCAATTTCGATCCCGTGATGTCGGACAACGAATCCTAAGAATTTCCCGGAGGTGACGCCGAAGGCGCATTTTAAGGGATTCATCTTAAGGTTGTATTGCCTTAGTCGCTCGAAGACAATTCTCAAATCATAC
This sequence comes from Papilionanthe hookeriana x Papilionanthe teres, assembly GCA_022702705.1. Classification (NCBI taxonomy): domain Eukaryota; kingdom Viridiplantae; phylum Streptophyta; class Magnoliopsida; order Asparagales; family Orchidaceae; genus Papilionanthe; species Papilionanthe hookeriana x Papilionanthe teres. The sequence goes on along the minus strand of CM040438.1, from coordinate 4,519,555 downwards.
AGGTGATCTTCCTTCAGTTTGCTTTTGATGACCACATCATCCACATAGCACTCAACTTGGTTGTGAATGAGCTCATCAAAAATCTTTGTCATTGCTCTTTGGTATGTTGCTCTTGCGTTCTTTAGTCCGAATGGCATTACTGTGTAGCAATACACTCTGATTGGTGTTCTGAATGTTGTGAGCTTTTCGTCTTCTGGTGCCATCTTTATCTGGTTGTATCCTGAAGATCCATCCATGAATGAAAATATTTCATGTGTTGAAGCAATGTCGATCATCAGTTCTGGGATTGGCAATGGAAATTCATCCTTCGGACATGCTTTGTTCAAGTCTCTGAAATCCACGCAGATTCTGATCTGACCATTCTTCTTTCTGACTGGTACCATATTGGCTAGCCAAGTAGGGTATTGTTCTTCACGGACAAATTTAGCGTTGATTAGCTTCTTAACTTCAGCTATTACTTGTTGTTCAATTTCTAGACGCATTCTTCTGGAAGCTTGTTTGACTGGAACGGAAGTAGGATCCACTCCTATCTTGTGAACTGCGACTTCTAGAGCTAATCCTGGCATTTCGTCGTAACTCCAAGAAAAACAGTCCTTGAATTCCATTAATAGCTTGATCACTTCCTCGGAATCTTCTTTATTGGGTAAGGAGCTGACAAAGGTTGGTTTAGGCTTTTCGCTAGTACCTAAGTTAACTTCCATTAACTCATCTATCGTAGATTTGATTTCTTCTTCGAATTTCAGTGGAGCGTCTCCAATTTGTAGATCTTCAAGATCTTTTGTAGTTTCCAAGCAGTCTTCATTAGATTCACAAGTGACAACTAAGCAAAATTCCGTATCGTTAACTGAACCTACTGTGCCGAATCCGAGACCATGTTTTGAATTGGGAGGCCGACCGACATTATTCCATAATTTTTCAAAGTGTTGTGATCGACCTTTTGTCCATTGTCAAGGTAAGACACCATGCTGAATTAAATTTTGAACACAGGGAGAGTACCACTCAAAAGGTAATTCCATTAATTTGGAAGAAGTGACATCTTCAAATTGTACATCGCTTTTAGTATTGGAAGAAGAAGTGCCACGGTAAAATTTGATTGGCTTTACACCGCTGCTATGTACTTCTTTGACCACCATACCCTCGATTTTATTAGACTGGATCGGGGTCAGGGTCATAGTGTGTACGTAGTGATTAATCTTCTCGTGACTCGATTTGTATTCTTCATTCTTTTCATCTTCAAGAGAAATCTTGAATTGTGGTTTCTTCCGGTTTATCGTAGATGCTTCTTTCTTGATTTCCACTTCTTCCTCGTAGTCGTTCTCCCGATCAACGTTGATCATCGGCTTTTTCGTCCAACTCGTCCCGGTGTCTCTTCCACGACCTCGTCCCCGCCCTCGACCTTGGATGCGAGTTCTAGAGAAACCTTCACCATCTCGCCGTAAGGGAGTGGTGAGTGACTGTTGGACTAGAACTTCAGGTTCTTCATCGTCTCGAACTTCTTTTGCTTCATTTAGCACGGTGTTTCTGGAAAAGATTGTTCTCTTCGGAGGTGCGGAATAAGCTGCTTCTTCATGGATTCCAATCTCATGTACGAAGAAAGGTTGCAAATCACCTTTAATGCACTATTCTCCTCCTTCATAGTATTTTATGCACTGATGTAGAGACGATAGTACCATCCGGTTTTCATAGATCCACGGCCGGCCCAGTAGAGCGTTGAACGATGTCTCAAAGTCAATTATGTGGAATTTTGCGGTTGTCTTTGCTAAGTCACCGGTCTTCATTAACAGTGTTATTGATCCAAGGGCTCTTTCTCCTTTCTGGTTGAATCCTCTTAGTAACATCTTATCCACTTCAAGCTCGCGAGCATCAATTTCCAGGTATGCTAGCGTCCGAAGATTCATTATGTTGATCGATGCTCCTGGATCTACCAATACCCTGGAGAGCGTAAATTTTCCGATTGTAACTGAAATATACAACGGTCGGTTGTGATCGGCTGTCTCAAGTAGTAGATCACTGTCCGTGAAGGTAACACCTCGCTGTTGCTTTAAAGAGAAAACCTTATCTAAGGAATCTCCGGCCATCTGAGCTAAACAAATCTCTGGATCAAGTAAGGCTTTGACCAGAGCTTCCCTCATCTCTTTTGATAAGATGAGAGCGTCGTAGATGCTCAGTTTGGCTGGTAGTTTCCTAAGATGGGCTAGCACGTTATAGTCCACTTTGTTATCATGTGACTCAGTTTCTTCTCGAATGAGCAATTCTTCTGCTGGGGTTGATTCTTCCTGAACAACCACCTGCTTTCCTTTGTCTTTTGGACCCATTCTCGGAGGTAGAACCCTTTCGCTCCTTAAGTTAACTTCTGTGATTTCTTCTAAATCTGGTACTGAGTTTACATGTGTCTCCTTTTGAATTGGCATGACAGGTTCTTCTGGAGTTGCTTCGGAATCTGAAAGCTCTAACTCTATTGTGATTGGAGTTCCTTGAAATTCATAAATAGACACATTGCTTGTTGAACTTTCATAGCCTTCTTGGTGAATGTCTTCTTTGTTATCGTGATTGTCGAGGTTGTGTATGATTTGAGAATTGTTATTGGTATCAAAATCGAGATCCGGATTAGATTGGTTGTCGTTAGTTACGTAATCGTTAGAAACAGTCAAAACGTAGCCAACGCCATAACTCTTATCATTATAAGATCCCGCCGGAGCGAGCAAATAATCATACAGAGTCAGAGGTTCGAGGAATTTTTCCCCCGAATAAGAAACAACCATCCTAGGATAAGCAGCCCCTAGTCTATCCCTAGGAGCCTCAGTCTTTTCTTCTTCTTCGATCTCCTTCTTTTCTACGATCTTTTCTTCCTGGGGTGGATCTTCAATCGCATGCGATAGCGCCGGCATGACAGGTTTCAAACTTTGAATCGAAGAACGTGCCGAAGGGATTTGGATGCGATCCAAAATTTTCTTCGATGACTTCGTCCAAGCGGCACTCCATCCATCATCAGTTGTGTAAGGGTCTATCGGAACAATGGGATGAATTGAAATAACATTGACAGAACCTCCTTTCTGGGGTTCTTTCATGTATTCTTTCGGGATCGTTATGTTCCCCTTTCGGAGATTGTTGTCAAGCCAACTCTTGAAGGTGATGCAATCCTCTATCTTATGTCTAAGCATCTGGTGGTAAGGGCAGTAGTTGGGATGGTCCTTCTTATTAACTTCTTCTAGCTTCTTGGGTTCTGGCAGTCGAAAATCCGAAGTCTTCATCAAGTCGCGGAACATCTTTGGCACTGCCTCATTCTTGAATGGATATTCTCTATTTATAAGCTCCTTTAACGTGCGTTGTGGGCGAGGCGGTTGTTCATATTGTTGAGTTGGCCGATAACCGGGTTGAGGTTGTTGGTAGTTCTGTTGAGGTTGTTGATAGCTGGACTGCGGCTGCTCCGGCTGTATTTGCATTGGCTGTTTGCCCTTATCGACTACCGCGACGATCCCAGATTTCTTTTCAAATGTCTTCATAGGCTTCTGTTTGTCTGTTTTGTCGACGAAAATTAGTTGTTTCGCTTCCTCTTGCAAGCTTCCGGCCTTGCTTAACAACTGTTGACCTCATTTTTGATGAGGTCTTCTCTTCTTCTTTTTAGTACTTAGGATCTAGCCTTAGGCTTTTCCTTTGACTATCTTAGAGGACTAGGATTGGGACCCACCACTTCTTAACTCCCTGCAAACTCCACAAACTTAACTATAGACCCCTAATCACCTAGAGGGTTGAAATCAAGTGTGGAAGTTTAAAGGATGAGTTCCTATAGGACTCTTTGGCCTCAGGACTGCCTCAGGTGGCTCGTATCCGGTGAAGGGGCTGACTTACACACACACTACATTTATACACTACACTTTCACACACCTATACTCAACTTGACCTCCCGACTCATGTAGGTGATTCACATAGATGGTCCTTAACCCCTAAGCCCTTGGTAAGAGGGTTAGGAACAACATATTGGATGCCTCAAATGAGTCCCTTCATGGCTCATGTGGGCTTGATATGGCTTCATGGCTCAACCAAAATGATTTCATTCCACTTATATTCACCCAATCTTCATTTTTTCAAATTTTCAATTTTTGACCCCGGGACCCTACACCCGCTAGCCTACCCAAAACCCTTGAAATTACCCAAATTTTTGCAAAATTTTCAAATCACCCAAAATTCCTCAAAATCAATCCCAAACATTTCCACATCACTCAAATTGATCATCCATACCCAAAAATACCAAGAATTCCAAAAATACCTCCCAATACCCTCCAAATACCCAAAATGCCCCCCTTGACCCAAAAATCCAAAAATTCAGAAAATTCCCAGAAAATTCCAGAAAATCCCAAATATTCCCAATTTCATTTTTGTCAACTACACCATGGGCAAATTTTGTCAATTTACCCTACTTTTGTCAAAACCCCCAATTTGACCCATTTTAACCCTAAGTGAACCCAATGTCAAACCAAACCTACCCAATTGACCCAAATTCTGGTCCAATTCAATTCTAAACTCCAATTCAACATTCCCAACAACAATTTAGACCAAATCTAAGTCCAATTTGATTGACATTTGGATCGAATTTCACTTTTGGCCTTAAAGCCCAATTTGGACCCATGACCCAAACCTAACCCAAACTCACCCAATTCAACTCCAATTGACCCCAAATCTTTTCTAAATCTTCCTTAACATTCCCACAAGCAAAAAACTAACATGATTTGCCCAAAATTTAGACCCAAACCCCACTCAAATTCAACCCAAAGCTAAAAGGCCCAATTTTAACCTAAACCCAAACCTAACCCAAATAAGCCCAAACCCCAAAATCAAGACCCAACCAAAGCCAAAACCTCTTTGAAACACTCCCATAAACATTTCCCAACATTTATTTTACATCAATTTCAACCCTAGCCCAACATTGGCCCAAGTTAGCCCAATTTGACCTATAATGGCCCATTCACCAAAGAAGCCGACATTCAACCCAATTCAAACCCAAATCATTCCAAACTCATTTCAAATCACTCATGACACATCCATGAGCTAAACCCAACATTTTTTTGGCCCAATCCTTCACAAAATTCCCATCCATAAATCTATTTTAAACCAAAAGCCCACTTACATGAAACCTTCCTAAAAGCCCAAATTTCATGCTAAAGCCCATATGACAAATTCTTCTCATCATACCCTTATTTAAAATCAATCCCTAAGTTTGAAAATTTATCATGAAACCATTCCAAATTAAGCCCCATACAAATTCCCATCAAAATACCAACATTTTTCTTAAATCCATTTCCATGAAATTGACCAAGCTTTTCCCCAAGCCAAAGACAAGTCATGAAGCCACATGCAAGCCATGGACAAGCCACATGAAGCCATGGAAGGTTTGACATGTGATCAAGCCATTAATGGCAAAAGGAGGAGCCACTTTTAAGCCCCCTTAAAAAGGTTTTAACCCTTTTAATGGTTCGCCTTAATCCATGATTAATCAAAATATTCATGGATGGTGACTTCTCTACCCTTTTCAAGCTGATTCACCCGATCCTCCCTCAGCCAAATCGGCCATGGAAGGGTGCACCAAACCCAAAATGGTGGGTTAACCCATTTGGCCCAAAATTAGCCTCTCCCCATACCCTTTCGATTCAAACCCTTTACACATGTCCATGGCCAATTGACCGCACAAACCTCCAGCCCCGACCCACCTCGGACCCGAGGGTGACCCATGCTCGCCGGCCACCCGCCTGGGTCACCGAAAAACACCATGGCCGAGACCTTGGGAGGAGCCAAACTTTGGAATTCCACCTTGCTGAGCTGCCCCATGCCCAATGGCCACCATGGCTGTTCTTCCCATGCCTAGAGCAGCTGATCCCAAGCCCTAACTCTCCCTGGGAGGCCCTCCATCCACCTCTATTTAAACCCGACCCCCTCACGGCCATGAGGGGAGAGTTGCACAAACCTTGCCGAAACTCTGCCAAAATTGTTCCAAACCCTTCTCCATCCTTAGAGTAGTTGATCCCCAGTGTCAATTTGCCCTAATCCCCACCAACAGAATCCAATTTCTCAACTGAAATTTCACCCAAAACCAGGACACTTTGCCACGGTGAGCTAATCCTCAAATCGATCGGTCCTACACCTTCACTGGACCAAGAGGAGAAGTTCCCCACCGAAAGCCCCATCTCCGGGCCACCCAATTGCTCCGACCTCCAAGCTTTGTGATCGGCCGTGGTCACTTTCATAGCTAGGCAATTCACCGCACCGGGAGACTTCATCCGGAGCTTCGTCGGGATCCAATCGAAGGTGACACAACCCTCGGATCGAAGCCACACTTCTCCGAGCAAAGGTATGGCCTCACTCTTCTTCCCGAGCTTCTGAACTTTCTCCATTTTCATTGAGTCAATTTCATGCCACATAAACCGTATAGATGTGTTCGTCTTCTCGAGACGAATCCATAGAGCATAAGAACGTTAAATTTAGTCAAGTATCGAGTGAGATCTTAAGCCTAGAAGACGGACGGCTCTCGGGTAAGGACGTCTGGGGACGATGAACGGATGCCGTTCATTTAATACACACGCGGATGGATGGTCAGGATCGCACCGGATCAGGAGATGGAACTACATAGCGGGGCCCCGGAGCACTGAGTCAGATGGCGGCGTCGAATCGGAGAGCGCCACGCGGCGTTTCGGAGCTGCCAAGGTTGACGCGGCGCCGCGTGGATAAATAGAAAATTAGGGTATTTTCTGATTTATTTAATTCCCTAAACTTCAAAAATCCATAACTTTGTGTAGGAAAATCAGAAAAATAAAATAAAAATACCATCTTGCTCGAGTGAACGGAGGAGAATAATGTGGAAAAGAAATTATTTAATTTCATCAAGTATTTTATTTTTAATGATTTATTTCCCTTCTGCATTGTTTTAATTCTCCATGCATATAGGAAATTCACCATGGCATGAGACCATAGGGCTTTTGAAGCCTCTGAATTTGGGAACATTCCCCGAATTTTCCAAAGTCGAGGTCATCCCTATGAGAAGTTATTGATTTTTCAAATTCATGTTACTGTTTTGAGTATTTTAAATCCAATAATTAGCATGTTGTGAAATAAATTCTAGGAAAATTTGGTGATGTCTCTTATGACCAGACGACCCTTGGAAAAATAGATTTTGGATTAGTTTATTTAAAATAACCCTAATTGACTTAAACACTCAAAATAGCTCCTTAATTAATTAGAGCTAACCATATATCAAATTGACTTGAAATCAATTCTCCACTGAACTTTAGGATCAGAGGAACCCACCATAAAAATTTGAAGTCAATTGGACTTGGTTAGCTCTATTAAATGGGTTGATTAAGCCATTTAGCCATTTTAAACTTTAAAAATTCATAACTTTCAAAATACTTTTTAAAAATTCACCAAATTGGTTTTGGAGCCTCTCTGATATCAGGGGAATTTAAGAAAATTAAAATTTTATTTTTCTAAAAAATTTAATTTTTTCCATTATTTTAATATTTTAATAATTAAAAAAATAATAAAAATCACAAAAATAATAAAATTCACCAAAATGTCACATTTTGAATTTTAATCACTTAGGAACAAACCCCATATTTTTCTTAGGTCTATTTAATGAGATATTAAATTTTAAAGCCCTAAGGTAATTTTAAAATTAAAAAAATGTATTTTCTAGTATTTCCACAAAAATAATTCTAATAAATCATAGAAAAATCAGAAAATTGTAAAAATTGATTCTCTGATTTCCTTGATATCAGAGAGATTTTTGAAAAATATAAAATTTATTTTTCAACCTTTATTTTATTTTTAAATTAATTAATACTCCAAAACTTAAAATAATTATAATAAAAATAATATAATTTAAAAAATCACCAAAATTGGTCCAAGTGGTCCTCTGGTCATTAGGAATGTCCCATAATTTTCGTAAGGACAGAAACTTTCCCTTGGTCATATTATTAAATTTTCCTTGGAAATTCCTATTTTCCACCAAAAATAATTACATAAATAAATTAAATACAAAAAAATCACATTTTCTCCTCTCATGTCTTTATTGGCATATGAGTGAAGTCACATAAAAATTTCAAGTTCATTTAAGCTCAATTTAGTGAGTTATGAAATTATTAAGCTTGAAGGGCAAAATGGTAATTAAAATTTTAACCCTTAATTAAAACTTTAGGTTTAATAAAATTAACAAGTAAAATATTTGATCTTAATCTGATTTGGATGATTGAAATTTAAATAATTAAAGGGTAGAAACCTATGAAACAATTTAAAAATAAGTGAAATAAACCTTAATTAAATAATTGATTAAATTTGGAAGAATAATAAAAATTGGAATTATTAAAATAGGGATATTATTATTAAGAAGAGATTTATTCTTTAATTTAAAAAACCCTAAATTAATCATCTCAATAATATTTAATTCCTAATTAAAATGATGATTCAAATTTAAGTTTTAAAATGTTAAAGGACTTAATCATTAAAATTAAATTAAAAAGTTAAATTATTAAACCCTTTTTAAATTTTCAATTAAACTAAAATTAAAAAAAAAATTAAAAAATAAAATTAAATTAAAGATTAAATTAAATTAAATCAAACAAATTAAATAAATTAAATTAAATTAAATTAAATTAAAAAAAATAATAATAATAAAATAATAATAAATAAATAAATTAAATTAAATTAAATTAAATTAAATTAAAACATATTAAATTAAATTAAATTAAATTAAATTAAATTAAATTAAATTAAATTAAAATAAAATCAAATAAAATTAAAATTAAAATTAAAATTAAAATTAAAAATTAAAATTAAATTAAAATTAAAACTAAACCAAATTAAATTAAATTAAATTTAAATTAAATTAAAAATGACATCACCTAAGACATAAAAAAAATTAAATATAAAGCAACTTGAAAACTATTCCAAATTTAAACCCGTTAATTGAAGTTAAACCAAATCATAAACCATTTGAGCACCAATTTGCCCTCGAGAGTTTTGGTTATCATAACTCCTAAATAGAGCGTTAAATGAAATGCTACTTCACTTATAGGATATTCAAATGTCCTAGTTCACTGAGCAAGATAACAAAACTTGAATCCCCGGACGATTAATTCATTTGTATGATTAAATTCATTTGGACTTAAAACAATCCTATCAATATTGAAAAGATGTTTAAGATTCTTCTTAAGCACTTCCTCAATATGATAGGATACTTATAAGAACAATTGAACTTAATTATTCTTTGATGAAGAAAATCGTCCTCAAACCAAAACACAAGAACCTAGACATCATAGGAAATTACTAGCTATAGGATTAGAAATTTGGTAGAAAACCATAACCCTTCCCTTAGCTTTACCTAGGAACTTGCTTAAATATTCTAATTGTGCTTTAAGTGCAGCTTGGAATGACGGGAAGACCCTCCAGGTACGCTTTTATTTTATTGCAATTTACATTATTGCAATTTCTTTAATCGCATCGCACTTACTTTTCTTGCATGATAAACAACTGTTGCATGAAAACCCACACCTTTAGGATAGTCCCTAAAACTGGAACCAAAACTAAATTAAAAGTCATTGCAAGATAAAATTTACCGCCACAACATTTCAAAATATAAAACAACTCAAAATTTAATCACAAACAGAACACAAAACTACAAATACAACTAAATTAAAATGTCTTGTTGGATGATCGGGAATACCTCGGATGATGTAACCTACGTGTTGCTAACAGGATTTCCCACGGTCTAAATGAAAGTGTGGAACTCATTCGGTTGAGTTTAGCAAATTCATCCGGACTAAGTGAATCCGATAAAAATAACGATGCCGGAAGGATGGAACCGTGGGATCTTAACCGGTGTCGTTATAATCAACTTTAAAATTTGTTTTAATTAAAATGTTAAAAACACTTGGAAATTAAGAATCTTTCTAAACCAAAACACTTTTCTCATCTCCTGATTTATGACTTCTATAACTAAACCTCTGCAACAACAAGGAGCTCGGGGCACGGTGGGCAGCATGGCCATCTTCGTCAGCAAAATGACTCTACATCAGCTAAACATTCCTAGAATTAAACAACAAAGCCATAGGACTTCGAGGTAGTTTGCCTAGTGCAACATAAATCCTCAACCTTTTGTTAGGCATTTGCATTGCAAATTAAGCCCTAACCGGACTTAGGATTCCGAGGTAGTCGTTCGGTACTACATAAACCCTCATAACTTCAAGGCTATTTGTATGATTCTATCATATAAACATAAGTCCTAATTAATTAAAATTCTCAAGATCAAAACATTAATTAAGTATTAGGACTTTCCTAAATCCAAGCCAAACAATAGGATAGACGGGGAATTACTGAAGTTCGCTTCGAATCTGTAATTTCTCCTACCTTTCTTCCTTTGAATTCCCAAAACAAAATGTTCGAAATTTGATCCATTCCCTATTGAAATTCCAAAATTCAATCCCTTGAAAACTTAAAATTTGAAATTCTTGAGAGCAGAACTACTGATTATTATCGAGAGTTTTCTTAGGTGATTCCTGTCACTTAAGATGTAATTAACTATAGGGGCTTGCCCTTATAGGGAATTTTAAGAACCTGAGTAATATAAACCATGTTTAATGCTTTCATATTAAGCGGGGAATTTGTCGGCTTATAAAATTGGTTCGCGGACCAAACGGATGTCACAAATCTTTTAGTTTATTTAATCGAGCCCCGTCACCAAACGATGTAGTCTATTCTTCGAGATAAATACACAGTTTGTGATGCGGTGCTCGTTTATATAAACTATTCGGAATGTGAGATCAGTTTGATTTCATATCTTAAATTTTTCAAATTTAAAATTATTTTCAAAATCAAATACTACTTTTCAAATTATTTATTTAAATAAAATTAAAAAAAATTCGCGGACAATTACTGTTAGGCGACCCCCATTTCAAAATAATACACATAACCTAAAAATATGCCGACAACAACTTCTCGAAAGTCTTAATTGTAAATCCCTTAAGGAGAAGTGCTATCGGGCCGTGAATGATTTTAAGCAATATACCGAGTGCATGCTGCTCTTGTAGCTGTGGCTCACACTTCATGCTTAGGTTTCTCCATCGAAGTATGTAGTCCACTAAAGTCTCGTTCGGTTTCGTTTCTCCACCACTAAGTCACCGATGGTGATATGGTGTCGAGCTCCAGCAAACCGTTTCACGAATAGGTTTTCTAATTCTGAAAATGTCTTTACCGAACCGTTCGGTAACTCTGCATACCAATCGAAGGCGATTCCTGACAGACTGCTGACGAATTGTCGGAAGAGTAAGGAGTCACTTCCACCGGCGTTGCAACAACTAGCATGAAAATGTGCAACATGTTGTCGAGGATTTCCGGTACCATCAAAAGTCTTGAACAGAGGTGGTACGAAGCCTTTGGGTATTGTATCGCATCAAATTCTTCGGAGTAAGGTCTACCCATCTGAATAGATGCTCCGCTCTTAGAGTGTGCTAAGGCTTCTCGCACCTGCTGTTCTACCATGTTCTTGATGTCCTTCTCTGGAATCATATTTTGGGTAAAATCTTTCTTTGGCTGATCGTCTTCGTTAACAGATGTAATCTCTTTTCCTCCGTCTGTAATATTAATAACTTCTGGAGGCGTTTCTCTTGGGGGTTGAGCCTGACTCTGAAGAGTGGCTAGGGCTGCAGCCATCTCTTCCATCCTTTTTTCCATTTGAGAGATTGTATCATCTTTTTTCTCGAATTTGTGCTCTTAATGCTTCCGGTTCATCTCTCTCCGTAGCTGTCGGGGCACCTTGCGAAGCTGACGATGCTCGTGTCTCAACCATGTTGATCTCCACATATTCGTCATCCATGAATTCCGACGAGTCAACTTCATCTCCAAACTTTTCTTCTCTTTCTCTTGCTAATCATTGAATGTCGGTTCTTAGCTTTTCCATAGCGTCCTCCAATGGTCTTTTTCGTGCGGTTTCGCAGTTATCATGCGATGGCTGTTGGATTTCCTTCTTGGAAGTCTCCTTCATTGCGGTGGCGCTCTTTTCGGACTCGAGTCTCCTAACGAGACTTTCATTTTCAGGTCGTTTTTTCAGTCTTAATTGGCTAGTAGTAGGATGCCATACCATCCTTCTAGCAGCAGAAGGCCTAGGACCGGATGGTCTGTCGGCTGAATGCTGGAAGGTGGTATCCTCCCTGATCTGTAAACCTGAAACAACAACGAAGTGGACTAGCTTTCATCTTCTTATTCGGCTTTTCTGTGGTGATAACGGGTTCTACTCGCGGCCCAAGATGGGACTTGGCTGACACTCGCCCTATTCTTCTTAAAATTTCTGATACAAGACATTTCTCTTTCTTTGCTAACTTCTCTATCACATTCTGTAGTCGGGCAAATGGTGGTCCTAGCCCTTTTCCTTCAGTTGTCGCTATAGTACGCGGGTCGAGGTAATGCAGAAGCAATCTTGCGGACATTTTCCTCGTCAGCTGCGACGGAGAGGGGATGGAATCTACTTCCTTCCAAAAGTGGCGTATACTCAGGTAGTGGTGTGTACTCAGGGATTTCTTCCAAGAAAGCGACTTCAGCAGCTCTGGCCTTCCTGGCAATCTTCTTACCTCTGTTTCTTCTCTGAATCGTTGTTAGGGGTGGAACTCTTGAGCTGGACCCAATTTCGAAAACAAAAGGTCTCACACGGAGATCTGTACCCTCCACGGTAACATGCTCGTTACAAATTTGAATTTCTTTCCCCTTTAGTTTGGCGGAAGCCGGGGTAGGTGCAGAGACGACTAGACCGGTGGGGTAGAGATAACAGTTCTCCTATGGACAGTAGTATTCTTCTCAGCTCTTTGCAGGGGAGGGAACTCTTGAGTTGACTTAAGGTTGAACTCAATCAAAGGTCTTTCAGTTTCAGATACTTTGTATGTAAGTGTGAAAAGGGTAACGTCCGTGATCTTGACATTTGTGTTCTTGAATCCTTGCCCAAAACGGATGATCCCATTGTCAGACAGCTTATCCTTGTACACAGCGAAGTCTAGTCCACTGGTGAAGGAGAAAATTAGCTTCGAGGCAGACATTTTCTGCAAGATAGATTCTGATTGTCAGTCCCAAGTTATGCTTCTTCTCATCAGGACGAAAAGAAAGGAATCGAAAAGAGTCCGAACACTTTTTTGTTCATGTATTTATAAAAAGGAGTTATTTGTTAAGAGAGCCGTTCATTAGAGGGTTTGTTTATTAGGAACGGAATGTTCAAAGGTGTAGAGAAGGTAAGGAATCCGATTCAGAATTGGAAAGGAAGAGAAAAGTCTTATGCAAGACTTCTCGACTCGAAGGACCGCTCCTAAATTAACACCTATTGGGGTTCCACCCCACCTCAGAAAAAGAGGTAAAAGGATCTCGGAACCTCTCCGTTTAGGGGTGTCTAAACAGTGGCTCCTAAATCTGAGAGGAGTTGATTATACCCGTTCAAGATAGAAATGAACATGGTATGCCAACGAAAAGAATGGCAGTTTGGTCCACTAGGGACATGGACTCACTACCGATTTATGAAAGCAAAACCATCTGATCAAAATGGAGAGAGGAACTGATCCCCAGCGGAGTCGCCAGAAGTTGTCGGCATATTTTTAGGTTGTGTGTTTTATTCTGAAAAGGGGGTCGCCTAACAGAAATTGTCAGCGAATTTTTAATTTAATTTAAATAAATAATTTGAAAAGTAGTATTTAATTTTGAAAATAATTTTAAATTTGAAAATATTAAGATATGAAATCAAACTGATCTCACATCCCGAATAGTTTATATAAACGAGCACCACACCACAAACTCTATATCTATCCCGGAGAGTAGACACACTTGCTTGATGATGGGGCTCGGTTAAATAAACTCGGAAGATTTGTGACATCCGTTTGGTCTACGAACCAATTTTATAAGCCAACAAGTTCCCGCAGCTTAATATAAATGAATTAAACGGGGTTTATATTACCCAGGTTCTTAAAGTTCCCTATATGGGCAAGCCCCATAGTTAATTACATCTTAAATGAAGTGAATCATTTAAGAAAACTCTCGATAATGATCGGTGGTTTTGCTCTCAAGAATTTCAAAGTTTAAGGTTTTCAAAGGATTGGATTTTTGAAATTTCAAAAGGGATTAGCTCAAATTTGGAACATTTATTTTTAGGAGTCCAAAAGGAAGAGAAATAGGAGAAGCTGAGGATCCAAGAAGAATCTTGGCAACTTCCCAAACTATCCTATTGTTGAGCTCAGATTTAAGAAAATCCTAATACTATCTGATATTTCAATCTTGCCAATTTTAATTAATTTGGACTTATATTTGTATGATAAAATCATACAAATAGCCTTGAAGATATGAGGGTTTATGTCGTACCGAACGACTACCTCGGATAAAGAGTTTTACTACATTCAGTGATCTTAAACTATGATGCTGAGTATGATGAAAGGAAAGGAAGTATTAGGATTTTCTTTGACTAGAGATCGAGTGATCTTAAACTACTACATTCAAGAAAGGAAGCCTATTAATGTCGGTAGTATTATTTATGATTCTGTGGATTCTACTGCGAGATCCAACACTTCTGTTGGACTGGGATTCCCATCTCTGATTTATTCATTATGTATTAGTAATGAAGTCACTGCAGATATTTTAGAGGAAAGGTTGAAGACTACTAAGCCGATTGGTCAGGAGAGCATTAGCATATATGATCGTCTTCGAGGGAAGAGATCGACTGCTGCTTCTTCTGCACCCACTCCAGGTAGACCTTCTACTTCCCAACCTTCTACTTCTGCTAAGCCACCATCGAGTTTCTGGGAGTCAATGCATGATTAGTTTATAGAGTAGCAGCAGGAGTTATTTCAAACTCACTGCAGGGTTGATACTATTGATAGGAAACTTGATCATTTATCTGATTATACCCAGAGGAAGAGTAGCTATGATGCTGAGTATGATTAAGCCCTCGTCAGATTTCCGAAGGGTGAGCATGATGTTAGTTTCCCTACTTTTCCTAGTTTCACTCCATTTGTTGATCCTAAGGATGTTGAGTTTTCCTTTGGTGACGATGATGATGATGAGGCTACAACCAGTGACTAGTAGTTGATAGATCTACATGTTGTGCTACTTTGTTGTTAGTTTGTTTTGTTTGGTTTGTTTGTTTAGTTTGATGTTTGATGTATGTTGATTTGTTTATGTACTCGTGTGGATTGATTAGTGTTAAGATTTTCGTTGTTAGAATATTCTTAGTATATTGTGTTTGAGATCGAGATTAGAGTTAATTTATGATAAGTTTGTTTCAGTCTACTGTTTAGTAATTAGTAATTTTGCTCTGCTTTTATTTTGTTTCAAATTTAGTATATTCATAAAAATTAGCCTGCTTACTTTTTCTACCTGCTTCAATTTTATCTTTATTATTCATAAAAGCAGAAGTAGAAGTAATTTTTTTCTTTTTAAGATCGTTTTTACATACTTATAAAAATTTTCTTTTTAAAATTATGATTTTTTTTCTCTCATACTTTCAAATTTTCATAGTATACCAAAACTTAAGTTTGGGGGAAGGGAAAATACATTCAAATTTAAATTTTATTTGTCCTTAAAGAGCTAATATTTTCTTAAAATAAAAAGTTTTTAACATAACTTAAGGAATGAAGAATCTATTTAAGATTACTTTTATTTTTGAAATTATAAACAATTTAGTGAACTTAACCAAAATTTTAATAACTTTGATTGATTTTAAGAATAGAATTATTTAACTTAAAGAAGAATAAGATTAAGGAATTTTTCTATTCATGGTAGAAATAATGAAATTTTAGAAGTATTAAGTAATAAAAAATTATCACTTGAAAAAAGAAAAAATTGAAAATCTTTTTGAATTTTTATTCATGTTATAATAATTAAGTGGAAATGTATAAATTTTGAAAATATAAGTTAAGGATAGTGAAGTTCAAAATCATTAACAGGCTATCCAGATATAGTAATCCTCTCTATAAAAAAAAAAAGAGAGAGAAAAGAGGAGAAGCTTGAGAAAATGCCTAATAAAAAATTGGCTTCACTTGAATTATCTTATAGAAGGAAAACTAGTTACATATTTTACTTAATTTTTAAGCATGAATCTTTATTTAGGAAAGGTTTTTCAAGAAGATCTTTTTCTTGTAAATAATCTATGAGATCTTAATATAATAAACTTCTATTATTTTCAAAATGGATGAAAAATTTGAAATCTTATGATTTGGTAGTTGAATATTCTTTAAATTCTTAAAATTAAACCTAGTTAGTGAAATTGGGTTAATAATTTACTAAAGACTTTATAAAACCAAAAACTATAAGGAATCTTAAATATTTATCTTTTATTCCAAAGGTTATACATTTTATATAGTAAAAAGGGTTACTTGAGGACAAGTAACATTTAAGTTTGGGGGATTTTGATCCATGAAAAAATACCTATTTTTATGCCTTGATTTTTATCAATTTCTAAGGATATTATGCTTTAATGAAAGGTATTTTTGTGTTTTTGGATGTAGGTGATGTAAAAATGTCCAAAAAAGGAAAAAGGGTTAAAAAGGAGCAAAAATGGAGCGAAATACAAGAATTATCAAAAATTATGGCCTGGCGCCTAGGCACCAGAAGTTGGCGCCTATGCGCCAGACTCGATACAGAAACTGTCGAGTTTTTGACGACTTTTGGACGGTTATTTTGACGGAGTGAGCGGTTATTGAACATTCAGAAGACCTGCAGTTGTTCCTTGATAATAGGACACGTGATACATTGCATTTGGACGCTCCAAAATGGTTTTAATTGTGAAGAGGTGCGAGCCAAAGTGAAGAGGAACAAAGAACTGGATGCGGTGCCCGACGCCTAGGCGCCAGATTCAGGCATCTAGGCGCCAGGCAGACCTTTTGGAAGATTCATTGAATTTGGACATGTTTTGAAGAGGTGCCTTAAGGCAACCCTTGAAGCCTATAAATAGGAGTCCACTCCTTCAGAAAATGGTGCCCCCATTGTATCCCTTATCTCTTAGCCACTTTAGGATCTCTCATCCTTAGAGAGAGAGATAGAGAGAGAAATTTAGGGCCACTTTTTAGTGAGTTTATTTTCAAGTTGTTGCATTTGGAGTTCACTACACTGTGGAGTCAGTAGGAATCAGAAGATCTGTAGAAGGAATATTTTAGATAAGTATTTTATTTTTGATTCAAAGTTTATTTATTATGTTTTGTTGTTTATATTCAATGTGTTACGAGTAGTTAGTTTACTTTCTTCCTTCAATTATGAAAAGATAAATAAGATAATATAAAATTCGATGGAGAATTGAAAATCAAAATATTTTCAAAACATTGTGATGATATTAATACCTGATCTTACTTTACTTTTTAAATTGGTCATTTAAATTGTTAAAACCTGTTGAAGAGTTTTGAGACCTAAAAGGAGAAGAACTCTTAACTTGTAGATGTCACATGAATCCTTGGGTAGTCGAAGGCCATGCACGGGCTATTCAAGGTGAAGTGCAAATAAATAGGAAGATAAGATTTAAAGTACGTAGAATTGATAATTTTTTAGAGTGACAGACTAAATTCTTATAATATGATTTATAGATAAGTAAAGGGTCACTAGTAGGGCCGACCATAGCCACCCTTGGACATCTAGTAGTGTGAGCCTAGATTAACCCATTCTACTAACAATACATCCGGACCTGATCTATAGATTAGCCAATGTTCTTTGCGCTTGGATCAAAGGGTAAAGAATATGAATGCTTCTATTTGGCACAATACCATAAAATAGATTCTCTAACGAATATTAAAATATCTTAAAAATCTTGGATTAATTGAAAGGAAGAAAGTTGTTTGTTTTATATTGTTTTCACAAAATCATTTTCTTATTCTTGTTTTCTTATCTACATCTAGTAAATTAAAAGTGATTTATAGTTAGATTAAAATACAAAAATATTTTGAAATACAATATTTAAAAATTTATTACCCTTTTTCCCCGTGGTTTCGATACTGTGGTCTTTGTTTCAAAGCCCTTTATTACTTGAAACGATACGTATACTTGCGTAGTACCCAAAAAGTATATAAAATATTTTCCTTTAAAATTATATTTTACTATATAAACATATATTTAAAAAGTATTAATCACTAATGTATCTCAGCATTCAAGTAGCAATCAAGTTTTATTTAATGTTATTGCCGTAAATTAAAATTTGGTACACATCTATATAGCAAGTTATTCCGAGTCAAGTGTTTCGTGCCTTTGCCAGAAATTAAATTTTCTAGTAGTGGTAACAAATTCTTGTATTTGGAAATACAAAAATCGGGTCATGGTGACTTTCGGTCAAGGGTTGACCAAATCATGGTTTGTCATTGCTGATCTGACCATTTTGTTATGTCATCTTGGATTGATCCCAAAAAAGGGTGTGGTGTGGTAAATCCAACTTTTAGGGTTGAGGGAAGCCTAAATGAGTTTAAAGGGGGTCAATATTGGTATATCTCATCCTAGGATGAGTTTAATGATCATTAGGTCTTTAAAGAGGTGTTTAGGGATCTTGAATTAGTGCAAATGACTCAATACCTGTCTTTCTTGTGGGTATTAATTTGAGGTCCTCATAAAAGAGAGGTCACTAATCATGTGAAAGGTCAAGAATGTTTATCTAAAAGATAATGGATCAAAACATCTTGAAACACAATCCACAATAAGAATCCCTACATAAGCCATCCATGTAACTAGATAGTCAAGTTTTTTGTGCTTGTTATGGGTTCAAGGGTAGCTTCCAAAGAAACATATCACTTTGGTTAATTATGCATTGGGGGATGCTTAAGAATACTCACAATAAGAAGAGTCTTTCTTACATTATTTATGATATCCAACTAATTGGAAAACCAAATGATATTTATCATCTCAATCGAGAGAATCCTGATGCTTTCAGTGCCTATGTCGGCTTATAAGGCAGAGGGTGAATCACCTTATGAACTACGGGCAACAACACCTAAGCATGCAAGGCCACACGAGATGATATCAACTGCTTTTCAAAGGAATGACAAGGCTGAAAGGAGTTATCAACAGAAATGAGAGGAATCTGTAAATAGATAAAGGCCATTGGGTCAGAATACCAATGATCCGTCATCCCAAGTTATTCAGACACCAAGTCTATATGGTGATGAAGGTAGTTGACCCAACACGATCAAAGATCTCTTGACAACAATCCATGAATTGCAACCTCCAAGGAGACGTCGGAAGCCCTATAATTAAATGAAGGAAACTCTAGTTTATATGACCCTCTAAGAGGTAGATTTTCTAGATGGTTGGACTTATATCCATCAATTATATGATGGATATGTCGCTAGAACAGAGAAGAGGAGAGGGGTTCAGCTACATAACTGGAACCGCCTTACAATGAACATATTTCCCGTCTGGGTTTGGGACGCCTTTAACACCCTAACTTGCTACAAAACCACCTAAGTAAAAATCTATGCTGGTCTAGTCGAGTTTAAGAAGCATGGGGATGTCTCCTCGGAACATGAAAATACGATGCAATTATCTAAAGTTCTAAGCATTGAGGCCTTATTAAATATGAATGAGAATATATCCATGATGAAAAGTAAAGTGTAGATTTTAAATAGTTGAAATATTTTAATCCTAAATTTTTTATTAATCTTGAATTTTTATAATTAGGATTTTTGAATAAAAACATTTTTGGAGTCTTTAATGAGTCTATATTCCATTTTCATAAGAGCCCAATAAAACTACCAGTAAAGAAAAAAGTAAATGGCAAGCACGCTGCACAATGTAAAACAATTCAAATACAAATAATAAGAAGTTGAGTGTTGCTGGGTTTTTTAGATATCCCAGAAAGCAAAAAAAACAGCAGACTCTGTATAACATGCTCAGTCCTAAGTCTGCACATGAATATAAATTCATAATTAAGGTACGAGACAAAAGCTACTGCTCTTATTCTCCCACACGTGGTTAGGTGTGTCGTGCACCACAGAACCCATGCTCATACCTTATTCTGAGACGGACTTCCCTAAAGACACTAAATATAAGTTTAAAAGTAGAAAAAGGAAGATTTAACCTGTAGAAGAGGTTAGCATGGGTTATATTCATGCAATAGATAATGAATAATGCTAGACAAGTGGAGAGCATAAAAACGTTTGCACAAGGTGTTAGTTTGTAATCATTATTTTCTCCTCTCCTTTTATTTATTTTCCGGCATGACTCTCTGCAAGAAACCACCCCAAATATATTAGCGCGCATGTCTCAAACTCCACATAACACACAATGACAACAAAGAAAAATGATGTCTGCATAGGGCAACCAAACCAACAAAAAATAATAACGAGGATATAAAAAAGACTACCCAAGTATCCTAGTTTTTCCCTACCACAAAATATAACAAAAAAGTATCATAAGTACAACATCCAAGTGCATGTGCAGTGTAGGGGTAAGGGATATTGTATGACTTTGACTGAGTTGCCAATTCGGCAGCGGAGAAGACTAGAGAGATGGAGAAAGAGAATGTGATTTTTTTAAGCCAAATATATGTGAGGACGAGTAAAGAAAAAGATAGTTGCAACTTTTTAGGAAAGTGAAATGATATTATATATATATATATATATATATATATATATATATATATATATATATATATATATATATATAAGGAAATCGATATTTAACAGATGCCCAAATTTCGATTTCCAAGCCCATTTCTAACTCTATGATGAGAGCCGCACTACGTGCCTATAAGTCGAGAGTCCCTGCGCTACGGTGAGATCAAACTCCTGAGTTGAGAGGACTTACAGTGACCCCACTACCAACTCCTGGATGACAGCTTCGATGTAAGATCTCTCTACCCCGGGTTCGAATCCAAGCTAGATCGAATTAGCACATATGAGGATCGATATTTAGGAGACATGATAGTCTTTCTATATATATATATATATATATATATATATATATATATATATATATAAAATTTAAATTTGTCATTTTCTAGTTCCTGATCTCATCATTTAAATTATTTCCTGTAATTTTAAAATATTTTAAATCCCAATGCATCAATTTTCTTGATAATTATTTGTACATATAACCCTGACAATCGAGGTCACGCGGAGTCGATATTTTGGATGAGTTCGTACAGTCTTTTTCATCATTTGAGGTCATGCAGATAACTTTTTTGACAATCGAGCCAACATGAGCCTAATTGTGCTCGAAATGATTTTCTCAAGAACATATGTATCATTAAGAGACAATTCTATTGTACAAAAATAAATATCAGACACGAAAGACATAAAAAATTGAGACCAACATCTCCAAGAATTGGATTCCACCGATAAAATCAGATTCAACACATAATTAAATAAAGCTGAAATAAAAATTCTAAAATAATTCATGTAGTATTATATTATAATTAATGTTTTTGGGTTTTCACGAAAAAAAAAATGTTGTACATATTAAAATCAAGTTTGGGACAGCTTGTTGGCCCGATTCTAAACTACTTCACTGTTGTACCGTGAACGCACGAGGCATTTGAGTAGCGCATCTTGAAAATCTCATATTTCTAAAATTATAAGAAATCCGTCGTCCTCCAATGATTGTCATTTCTCTATTCGAAAATGTTCTCATGCGTACAATCACCTAAATTTTTGTGATAATGTTTAATATTTTTATTAGAATAAATCTAAAATGTAAATTTAAAATGGATAGAAGAAAAAGAGTCTTTAAAAAAAATCTGTTTGAAAGAAATACTTTTAATTTTATTTTAAATATTTTGATTTTATTTTTTGAGTTTACATATCACGGGCATCACTTTGAAAAATGAAATTTTCAAATGGAACAACTACTTATAAAAAATTAGCTTTTACAACATAGATTCTCCACAACAGTTTTTGAATTGACATTTCCTACAAATTTCAAGTCAAAACAAACGCACTATAAATTAGAATTGATTTGATAAATTGAACATATGGAGGTATATTTTGATAAATAAGAGATATTCTTTTTAATTATATCATGCTTGGGTAAATAATCTTATAGATTGAAATTGACATCATATAAATAGTCCAACGGAACAATACAACTCTAAGATTATGAGAAACAAATATAGAAAAAATAAAGCAAAAATTAGCAGTGGCTTTGGACGTTTTTGCTTTATTTTTTATAATTTACAAAATTAAATAGAAATAATAATAAACTTTTTTTTTGCAAATGTTGGGATCATAATATTCTAAGATTTAGGCGTTTCAATGATAACCCCATAATTTAAAATTTCTACCAACTACTACGATATTGAACATCTACATACATACCATTCAACTTTTATGTAGTTACATATTTAATGATAAATCTCAATTTTGACATAAATCTCAATTTTGACATGGATGAAAGTTTTTCTAAGCATAAACGATGATGTGTTTCACTTTTTTTTTTTTTAAATTAAAATGGTGATATTTATGATGCGTTAAAAGAAAAAATTACATGATATTAGCATAAAAAATAAAATTTAAGCGTTAGGTGGCATGTGTTGGTATAAGAAAAAATTATTGTATTAAAAATTATGATATAATTTAGCATCAGGACATCAATATAAACAGGATTATCATGTATTAATTTTTTTTTTTTTTTTTGATTAAGGAGGCCTTGCCTACTGTACAAGTCGTGATGGATCCTTCTGCAATAATTTGTCCCATATATGTCGGTGGTAATGAAAAAAGAATGCGGCCCACCTTCCGTATACATAATCAGTCCCATCACCGGAATCTAACCTGAAAAATGGCTGCAGCGACTGTCACGAGCCTTAGAGCTTGCCTGACGCATCTCCCTCTCCGTCTCTTTTCTTCTCTCACCATATCTCCTGCAGTTCGATCCTCTTCCTCGGCTTCGTCGTCACCGAAGCTGAACCTTGACGACACGGAGAAGCTCTATGCCTCCGTGCCGACAGGGGACTTGCTGTCAACGCTGGGAATCCTCTACACGATGACAGTAGGGCCGGCGGTGGACTTGGGGATGGCGGTGCTGCGGTCGCCGGCGGTGATGGAGAAGCGTGTGCTGCGTGTGCCGGTTGTGGGAATAGTGCGGCGGACGGTGTACCGGAAGTTCTGCGCAGGGGAGGATGCGGGGGAGGCGGGGCGTACGCTTGGTCGGCTATGTGAAAGCGGGCTGAAGGGGATAGTTAACTATGGGATGGAGGATGCGGAAGATGGCACTGCCTCCGATCGGAATCTCGCCGGATTTGTTAAGACTGTCGAGATGACGGCGGAGATGCCGCCGGATTCGGTGAGTGCTTTCTGCCTCGCGCTTTTTGGATTACGCTGGGATTTTCAATTTAATTTTAGGGTACATTTTTCCGTTTAGTGCTTTGTAAATAAATAAAGTAGACTAAAATTCAGTGGTTTGAAACGCGACGAGACCAGTTCAAGTGTGAATCAATAAGTGGTCCAGTCCGAGGTTTCAATTGAGTCGTTTCTATGTTAAATAATTCCAGACCGCTTCAAACCGGTTCAAACCGCCAACTCAACTATAGGTGAGAAAAGTTTTAAATAGATATAGATACTCCGGTCAGAA
Organism: Papilionanthe hookeriana x Papilionanthe teres; assembly: GCA_022702705.1. Taxonomy (NCBI): domain Eukaryota; kingdom Viridiplantae; phylum Streptophyta; class Magnoliopsida; order Asparagales; family Orchidaceae; genus Papilionanthe; species Papilionanthe hookeriana x Papilionanthe teres. The sequence continues at coordinate 4,496,011 of CM040438.1, read as the reverse complement.
TTTCATGGATACGTTGTATCGACTCTAAATCTATTTAATCAAGAAAATAGTCGATCCAAATCACTTAGGAACTACTTGCCAGTAACCCATGTGGGGTAGCTCAGTAGCTCTAAAGTTGGAGGAAAAAAAAATCTAGCTCATAAGAATTTATCTGAACTGAAAAGACCAGAACTTACACCCGCCAAAGATCTGACAAGGATCTCAACACAGTGGAAAGAAAGTGAATGAGTTGGCCAACAAGACCAAAACCGCCCTACAAAGTATTTATCCTCCTGTCTGGTTCAGGACAACCTTTAACACTCTAAACCGTGTTATACTATCACCTAAGTCTATAAAACACATGTTTTGTCATTCGAGTCGGAGAAGTGAGGGCACTTTCTCTGACAACATGCAGCATGATATGCAATATTATTTACTGCAGTCTTAAGCCTAGATATCTTATTCATATGCTTGGGAAACATAGTCATGATCATTTTGAAACTGGCTCGAGGGTTATGCGGGAAAGTAAATACAGTAAATAAAATGGTTATTTTAAAATATTATGAAATTTTTTCCTAGGTTTTATTTGAATAAATCTTTTATGTCAAGCCTTTATAGAAAAAAAATTACCCTAGAATTTAATCACACATGAATTGAGACAAACTAAATTTAAACATCGGCGAAAATCATTATCGCATGTATGAAATAAAGTAAACATATCAAATATAAATAAATAAAGGTATGTTGTCGATGGGTTAGTAACATATCCGAGATAAGAAAAATGGCGGTCGGGCTTCATATAATACATGCATGATTTTAAATCTATATAATAAGTCTAATTTATGGTTAAGGTACGAGACACAAACTTTTGCTATTGGTCCTCGTCACATAATCTCCGCACATTAGCCTCCGCAGGACTCGTGGTCATAACTTATTTCTAATATGGACTTTCCTCCACGGTTAAAAAGTACAAAAGAAAAAAAAAAGAAGAATCGGCCGACCAAAAAAAAAAAAAGATTTCTCATGCAACATATAATAAGCCAAGCCAATTCAAGTGAGAGAAGAGCTATGCAATGCTTATAGAAAATGTGTTAGTTTAATTTAATGATTAGGCTTTTCCCCGTTAAACCTAGCTTCCTGTAAGATAAATACTTATGTGCACATCCAAACTCCGTAAATACACAAAAACAATATGAAAATGCGATAGCTAGCACACAATCTATAACAATAACTCAACTATGAAAAATCTAACTATACCTTTGCCCTAGTTCTAAACAAGCATCTATAAAGCATTATCTAAACATACATCTATGTGAAGTGACATTTGTTAACTCAATTATATGCTGGAATAATCCTACGAGATTTAGTAGTAGTAGGATAATTCATATTACCTACTTGGACAAGCTAGCAGGTAATACTCATTTTACTATTACCACTATATGTCATACTAGAATCTACGAAGTCCCGCCACTAATTTGTTGACTTATACAACCTGGATGTATATGGAAAGGTTGGTAAACTTGCTCGAACAAACTGAGTTGCATGCTGCATATAACTGAGCAAAATCATGTGACTTGGGGACTAAACCCCAAGGGCATAATACTAAAGGTTAATGTGCTATGAGGAATGCAACAATTGTGTCAAATACATACAAATAATGCAACAAAAGCAAACCTATGATGAAACACATGATGGATTATACAATGCCTATAAAATGCTCACCTGAACCAGAATAATAGCATCGTTGGAATGAATGGACAGTTCTGGGTTACTGACCTTCTATCTTAGAAATGGACAAAGTTGTGGCCGTGATGCCACTATGGTGGTGTCGAGGCACCAACCAAAGTTACTGTAAGTACAACGATGGGAGAACAATTAAACAAGAAATGCGAGACAATGATGCAACACATTCAAAACTCATGCAAACATGCAAGCATACGATAATTAAAAGTGAGCTTATACAATCACAAAATGCATACTCACTTGAAATGGTGGACACCATTTAGGGAATGATACCAATGAGTTGTGTGAGTGGCACTGTAATATTAAACCTTTGATCTGAGTAATTATAGGAGCTGGCTCCACGATGCCATTGTCAGCACCGCAGTGCTAGCCAATGTTAATCCCAAATTAAAGGGTGACAGTGCTGACAATCTGACATGCTACACCCCAATGTTAACCCCCAAATTAAAGAGTGACAGTGCTGACATGCTACACCAAATGCACCTAAACAAACTTAATTAATCGCAAGATTTCAATAACTATCCTAATGCCTCATTGAGTGGTTTGTGTGTTTTGATCGAAACAATTGAAATAAAATTTATGGTATCTTAGTCGATAATAGTGAGCCCACCATAATTCTAGTCGGTCTAATCGGCAAAATACATATCACCACCTTTATAAAAAGGCGCAACAAAAGGTTTTGGGATTGAAATCCCCAAGATCATGACCAAAAAAGGTATGAGCTCGCATCGGTTCAACACCATCGAACATGCCTATTGAATGAATTAAAATGATGAATGACTGCCACCCCTATAAATGGGTGTGACAAATAGTTTAGGGTAAAAATCCTACGTCAAGAGCCAAGTAAGGATCCGGCTTACATGCAATCAACAAAATTGTCGAACATGATAAGATGACCAAATGATCTGTTGTCGTTGCACTGCAGTAAATGTGGTGCACAAACTACGCATCAGCAAGAAATAAATTCTCAGCTAAGCCTCAGTGTTCCGGTGCTATAAAATGGTTCTGCGTTCCTAAGGCAGCAGCTACGCTATCATGGCTCGGTCAACAGGGCCATGATGGTGCTGAAATGTGCAAATCCATTAACATGGTGGTATGAATAGCACCGCAGCTGTCAGCTCAGTGTTACCTAAGGTCTAAGGTTGTGGCACTGACAACAGTGTTACGACTCTCAGACAATCAACCATAAGATTATTTGAGCTGACCCCACTTAGTGGGATAAAGCTTTTATTGTTATTGTTGTTCTTGTATTCATTCCAATGATCCCCGAAATTGGGTTGCCTTAGATAACATAAGACCATATCAAATTTAGGGTCTTCATCCAGAAATTGAGTATAATAAATTGTGTATCCAGCTAAGTCCAGTAAACTATTGATGGTCGAACTTTCATTGAAGATATTTTCTCTCAGATGTAAACCTGGTTGTCCAAGCATTCTCTATTGTTCACTAGAAGGATGACCGGTGCCACGACAATGCTGTGTTTCAAGATAAAGACTTCCCGACCGCTTTGGTGGATTGTATACTCATCAGAGCCAACCGTGTTGTAGAAAAAAGGGATTTATCACAAATTTCTAGGACAACACTAATGAAATAGAATACAACGACGACACTAATGAAGTAGAATGCATCATGGCCACGGGATCCGGACGTCGACACCTGCCTCTTCCTGATAACTTTTTTATGGTGTCATTTTTTCTTACTGAAAAACCGAGGATCAGATGACCTGAAAGAATAGGAGAGGGCATCAACGAACTCGAAAACAAATAAAATTTGTTTGGGTTCAATCTCATAATATAGATGAGCATGCACCATAATGCTTGAGTCACCGTGTTGCAGCTTCAGACGAACGACGCCATGGTGCCAAACCTTTTTGGGGCCAATCACCTTAAAATTTCATAATTATCACTCTAGTTATGAGTGGTTATCATTAATAAAAATTATTGGGTGCCATGATGCAAGGGTATAGGGCTGCGGTGCCAAGTTCAGATTTAGTTGCACTGCCTTAAAATCTGTATGCTCATACATAAAATTGGGCCTTGCCATCCATCAACCGTACAAAATGAATTTCATTTTATAAGTTAGACTATCTTTTAAAATCTTTAAATTCTTTTCAATGTATTTATATCAAAAGTTTAAAAAATGTAGTATAATTTTTCTAGATGACGAGTACTGGTTATATCAAGATTTTATAATACATGGATATTTTTTTCAATGATATTCGAAAAATTGAGTGATGTTAGCATTAGTGTCGATGAGCCTTATAGCAAGTCTTTGCCTATAATAAGCATTTTCCTTGTTGGCAATTGTGATTGACAATGCAAATCAATCTCATAGGTAGTGTTGAGGAAAAATATTGGCACATTTCAACATTACTGTTAATGTCTTGACTTAGGTTTATAAGCAATGGCTTGCATCATTAATATGCATTAATTTTGAAAAAGATGGCAGATATTGTGATTTTTATTAATCTTATACGTGAGAGTCGACATTACTGTTTCTAAAAGCAAAGTTAGACAATGGTAGTCGAGACTCTACCGAGTGATATTGATCAAGCAATTATACTCAAGCAATAATACTTAAATGTAAAGTTCAAAGTTTATAAAGTTTTTATGCAAAATACTATAAATAAATTATATCCAAATTTTGTAATTTTATTTAAATTAGAAAAATTAATTCCCTTGCATTCTATAATTCAAATTAAATTTGATGTGATGAAGAAAATGCTAATTTTATAGAAAAGAAAATTTATGGATTTAGTGTCTATTTGAATTAAAGATTTCTAGATTTTAGTTTAATTTTACTGTTCATAGGTACTGTAGCTATCGTGGAAATCTACTTTTTTTATTCCCACTTTGCACAACACGAAATTGTTGATGGAGAATATATGAGCTGTGGTGGCTTGGTATATTAACTCTATGTATCATGTATGATTTAAATAAACTCTTAACTTTGAAGCAATCCCTTATATCCTGCAAGTCTCCTTTTAGAGAACAAGCAAACAGGCTGGGTAGAGGTCCGGAGGTTAAAAAGAACAAAGGCCAATATGGGGAGAGGAGGAATGTAAAGACATGTAAACATACTTGTAAGGTGAACCTATAAATGAATTTGAAAACATGTAAAAATAAGATGGCAAAGATGAGCCCATATATGAATATAATCCTGCACATATAAGTTGACAAAGGTGAGCCCATGTTACGGCATCTTAAGCAAATATTCTTTTGGTATGGGTGACAAAGACGAGCTCTTATATGATGGCCAATAGATTTAGTGTCATATACAGAATTTGTTCTAAAACTAAGAGAAAATGCTTTTTTATGCTAAACAGTCATTAAAAAAAAATGATAAAAAAATTGTATGAATAGTAAAGTAATATGATATTGCCGATGCATATGCTAAAATAGTATTTATAACATTATAAACTTTAATATTTTTTTAAGTATCTTTCATGAAAATGTCTATTTATTATTAGATTAATTTTTGTTGAAGTGATTTTCTTATAATGAATTTAAAAAATTAGATTAGTTCATAGTGCTTAGTTTGATTCTATGTTAGAGTTATTTATCTTGCTAAGTTTCATAGCTCTAGGACTATCGTGTTCAATTTTATTCAAGGAAAAGAATGAGAATATCTCTAAGTAAGACCTAAAATTCAATTCTATGATCATATTTTGTTGTATAACTCTTCTAAGATAGAAAAGTACTAAGAAAACATACAATATGAAATTTATTCAAGGGCTACAAATTTTGATGTATATTAAATGTCTTAAGTATATAAATGAAATTATTCAGATTGATTTCAGTTAACTTGAAAAGTTAATTTTATTTGATATGTGAGATTTATAATGATGTGAAATAAAATATTTTGAGCATATTTAAGCAATTTAGTTTATCACCTATTGTTGAATCCTCAAATGTCGTAGTAGGCATGCTTCAAGAGTTTAGAGTATAAGAGAAAAGATAGAAGAGAGACGACACAGAACTACAAATTTTAGAAATTGATTGTGTAGCCTTTATTCATAAAATAGCTCCTATTTATAACCACATGTAGCTTGAGTATACAATTACAATATTATCCCATTTATCCAACGGTTAAGTGGTATTCCTTGTCTTTTTTCTAACCTTGGGTAGTTAATTTAACAAACTCTTTAATATTAATAACTGAGTGGGCGCCATTTTCACAAATGGTTGCGTCCATTAGACATAATATATGACTAAACTGATTTTACTTCTAACTGCCGGTTGCCTCATTCCAAATCGATTTTGATGGTCATTTGATTCAACCAATTGTTCAAGTCCGATGGGATTACCGGTCTTCTGGGCAAGCGAGATGAACTGACCAATCCTTTAGTAATCTTTGGCATGGAATTCTGATTCAAAATAGCGGATCCACATCGAACCATTTGATATCTTTGGGATTCGTGTAAACATTTTTCATGTATGCACCTGTTATGATGCAAATTTACGTAATTTTTTGGCACTAATTACAATGTTAATTGTCACATTTATAGGATATTATGATTGAGAAAGGTATTTTTGTGGTTTGTGCAGATTGTCTCAAGACATTTGAAAAATGAAAAAGGAACAAATTTGGACTGAAACGGAAGAAAAAACAAGACTTCACACGTGGGCTCCCAAGTATGTGCGGACCGACACTCAACTGTGCAGCCATGCACCGCTGGTGTGCGCGTGCACGTACATGCAATTTTGCACCCGTGCCTGCACGCACTTGCCACTCTAGTCACCCCCACTTGCCAAACCAGGCCACGGGCTTGCCAATTCAGTTCCTCTGCGTGCCACTACCGTAACTGGATTACTGGCACGTGCACGCACCTGCCTTGCACACTGTCGCAAGCAAAGCCACCCCTTGCCACAATTGACCTCGACTTGCCAAAACAGGCTAGGTGAGTACGCACATGCCCGTTTATTTAGTCTCACTAAGACGTCGAATTACATCACTGAATTTCGTTGAATATCACTAAATTTCATTGAATTTCAGAACACTTTGTTGAATGACCCATAATATTTCTATTGATCATGCGTTTATTTAGTGTTTACTTGTCTTATTGTTATCTTGTTAGATTTTTCTCATCGAGAGTCATGAGGTGATTATAAGAATATACTATTTAGAGGTGATTAGGTAATTCTATTGAAGTCACAAAATTTCAAATCTAGGCTCATTTGGGCTTGAATTAGCTTACCTTTTCTAGACATTATATTTAGGTATAAATTTATTTTAATCAAAGTTTTAATTATCCTAAATTTGACACGAGATTATGGATTAGGCTTCATGCTTGACCTATTGAATTTTTTTGGTGATATAGGTAACCATGGCACTATTTAACCTTGATATGATGGTATTACCAAGTTATTTTTTCTGGCAAGAGTATCAATAGTGAATATACAAAAATCTACAAACTTGATAAGGAGAGGTAAAAAATCCCCTAATTTCTTCATTGTATCTCTCTTACAATTGAATTTCATAAAATGAATCCATGATTCACTGTTAGACGTTTAAATGTTTTTGATAAATTGTCATACTTTTTCCTATCAGTTGCCACATTGCTTGTACAAATAGAAATGCAAAAAAAAGTCATCATTGTTTTTCTTTATTATTGAACCATGGATAATTGTTTATGTGCAAGAATGGTGGTACTTGCTAAGACTAATAAATTTGAGCCAAACTCTATATCTCGAGCCATGATCAAAATTCTTACAGATGGAAACAAATGAAATTAATTGATGAAAATTTGAACCAATAAATAAACATGTGTCAATTTGAGTTCAAATGGTTGAATGTTTTGACATGTGATTGGACAAGCCCCTTGCACTTTAAGAGGGACCTTCAATCCTTTTACATTCAAGTAGGGTTGTTCAAAATTTGATGTTAGTGAACAATGTTCGACTCTCTATGTAGCTAATGCTCAAATTTTTCATTAATCAAGCAAGTTGAACAAAAAAATTTTTTTGAGGTAATTTTAAATAAGCAAAATTAAAATAAAGCTTTATTCAATCCTTTTTTACTTGATTTGGCTTGAATTAACTAAAAAAATAAAAATAGTATTTTATAATATTTGCTTATGTTGTATTTAAAAAAAATAAATTTAATTATTTTTGAAATGAACAAATGAATTTAAATTAGCATGAAAAGAAATATTTTATTCACGAGCCGTTTTGAACATGAGTTTATTTCAAGAAAAGTTTTTTTTTTGAATTAGTTGAACATAAATAAACACTAGGTTCACTTAATGTCAACTTGTTTACACTCCTAATATCAAGAGAAATTCTTATTCGTCATTTAAAGGAAAGTACAAAGAGAGTTATGGAAGAAGTGAAGCACCGTCACGATACGTGATAGAAATAATCGAGGGCTTCATTTTTTTTAGTAAAGAACACTTATGGCTCTAATTTTATTGCTCCAAAATTAAAAATTACACAACCAGGAAAAAGGTCCCTAACACACCCACCATACAAAACCCAAAAAGAAAATAAAAAATAGGGTCCTTTTTCCATAAAAAGAAAAAACTACAATTCAACACGACTCGACAAACAAACACAAGACAAAAAATACAACTAACAATCAAGATGGACTAAAGAGTATAAAAAATCAGGTAATAAATTCGACACAACAGGATTATTTAAGTGCATCCCAAGCTTAGCGATCCAATCAGCCATCATGTTGTCTTCTCTCTTAGTATGATTCCAAATGATATTAAGTCCTGAAGCAAGTAAATTAATCCTTTAAACCTGCATTAAGACACTCTAGTGGCAACTAAGATTAAATTTACAAATATTCAGAAGACATAAGGAGTCAATTTTTATAATAATGTTAATCCAACCCATCTTTTTTGCAATACGAAGTGCAAATATTACTGCTTCGCCTCAGCAACTAATGGGGTCAAAGCCACAAGTGGAGCAACAAACCAATAAAGCATAATGTCATTCCAATCTCTGCAGATACCGCCAATCCCAGCAATGGAAGATTTCCAAGAACTATCAGCAGTTATTTTAATAAAAGGAGCAGGCGGTTTATACCAACCAACCCTACCTAAGCCTCTGTTAAAAAATTGCAACTTAATATTGAGATTAATAACAATAGAACAAATGTAATTAATATTAACATGCTTAATAACATTAACAGATAAACTTTTATAAATATAATAATAGATTTGCCAAATGACCTGCTTAGAATTAGCCTGAAGACCATTAAATTTTTTTATTATTACGAGATAACCAAATAAACCAAATAGCAATAGAAGGGATAACACTTAAAAAAAGATGCCCTCTAATGTTCCAATCTCTAAAAATATCCAGCACAGAATTATAACTATAAAACGAGTCAGTTCTACTACATAAAGCAAAAATAATTTTCCAAATATCACAAGTGAACCTGCAGTTACAGAAAATATGAAGAATAGACTCTTCACTATTCCTACATAAACAACATCTAGAGACAATTCTCAGACCTTTAAGTTTGAGAATATCATCCGTAGGAATACAATTATGAAGAAGTCTCCAGCTAAAGAAGGAAATTGAAGGTTTAAGCCATTTATTCCAAATCTAGGACAGATCCAAATCAGGGGGATACGTTTGTAAAGAAGCAAAAGTATTAGTAATAGAATCACCCAGCTTACCTTTGATTTTAGGAATATCATCTTTTATACGCATTAAAAGGAATATTAGAATTATATAAAACATCTTTATAATGAACTATGCAGCTCAGCTGGGATAAATTCCAAGAGGACTGATCCCATAAATCTTTTACTATAATGCTAATATCATGAACCCCCCCCCCCCTAGAAGCTAGCAGGAGGACCATTTGTAGTTCAGTCATCATGCCAAAAAGAGACATTCCCTTGGCCAATATCCCAACAAATCAAATTTTCAACATAATTAGAAACTTTCAGCTTTTTTCCAGACATAGGAATCAGAGGGTTTCATGAAGCCCTAATCAGACAAAAATACACCTTCATATTTGATTTAAGAAAAGAAAATATTGTAGCCAAATAAATGTATTTAACTTTTTAAGACGTAAATCACTAAAAATTATCACCCTAAGAGACTTAGGACCCACCTTTATTTAGTAAACTAAAAATGACATTAAAAGGATAGAAATAGACTTCTTTTAGACATGTACGCATTTGAAGATTAACATGTCATATTATTTTTACTATCCACCACCCTGCTCTTCTTTCACCATAAAAATTATTGAGAATAATTATGTAATTGTAAAAATTTTAATTATTTTATAGCTATCGAGTCTATGAAAAATTTGTAGCGGTAGAGTGAAATTCTTTAATATCATAGCTTTGTACAAAAATATAGCTCGCATATTGATAAAATTAGTCTTTTATAGAAGTTATTAGATTTTTTAAATGTAAAGCTAAAAAAAAATCACATTATTTAGTTCAGTTGAAGTAATTCTATTAATGTATTTCATTGTCACAAATGATGCATTTTGTCATTGAAGAATGTATTGACACAATGTAGCAGACTTGATTTGCATGTATGAAGTAAACTTTTTGATGAAATTCAGAGGAGTCTTGAGATGTTGAAGTTGTCCTCAAGAGATGGATTGTAATTTGTTCGCCCTTCTCCCTTAAAAAGTGAAGAGTGTGAACAAAAAAATTTAGTACAAATATTGACTTTGATGTCCGTTGTCAAGGTTAATCAATAGAATGCATCTATTTTATTGGTGATGACGTACACCAATATTCTTGCTGAAGATCGAGAACAAAGTCGGTGGGTGTTGATGTTGTTATCACGACATGCAATAACCATATGAATATGTTTGCATATGTCGATGGTGTGCTTCGGGTTAACAGATGAGGACATATGTTGAAGACATATATCAATCTTATAAGCAATAGCAAGTGATACAGTTGAAAGGCGACGATTTAGTCAAGTGATAATTAGGAAACTGCATTAGGATAATGATAATCAGAAAATCTGGGCCTGGTGATAATATTTGGAGGAAAACTAGTGTACGGAGACTGTGAGCAGGGGACTACAATCAGTCGACGTGGTTGGGAGACCATTGTCGGGGAGGGTGATTGGGCAATAATTGTTGTCGACAATATTTTTCAAGCGATCATTGTTGAGCTATGATAATGAGGCAATCGTAGTTGAGTGATTGTGATCAAACAATCATAATCATGTGACGGTAATAAACAGACAACAAAGGTTGGGCAATAGTAGTTGGTTGGCAACAATAAAACTATGGATATCAGACAATGGTTATTTGCTTGTAGTTGTCTAGTGGTGGCTATTAAGAAACTGCTGTGGCTCAATGATACTGATTAGACAAGGGTATTCGACTGACAGTATTCTGATATTGAAGGTAGTTGGACAATTTACTCTGTAAAGAAATTTCCATGACAAATTCCTGCAGCTTTTGAATTTATGATTGTGCACATATCTTCATGTATGTCATATATACTTTAAACAAACTGAATCTTGAAGCGTTAAATTTTTTTAAATAAAATGTTGTTTTAATTAAGGTTTTGTTATAACAAAATCTTCGGTGGAATTTAATAAGCACACCTATTTCATAGTCCAAACATGAGCAGGCAAATTGATGACAACCATTTTTTTGGGAAATCATCAATTCATTTCTATATTTTTCATTTTTGCAACAGGTGAGCTTTGTCTGCGTGAAAATAACGGCCATCTGCCCCATCCCTCTCCTTGAGCGCATAAGCGACCTCCTCCGCTGGGAAAAAAAACACCCCTCCTCCCACCTCCCATGGAAGCGGCCCTCCCTCCCCATCCTCACCAACTTCAGCCCTCTCCATCAGGCCCTCCCCGCTCCCCAACCCCTCACCTCAGAAGAGGAACTCCAACTCCAACTCGCTCACTCCAGACTCTTTACTCTCTGCAGGCGCTGCGCAGAGGCCAACCTCCCTCTACTAGTTGACGCCGAGTACGCTTCCGTACAGCCTGCCATCGACTACATGACCTATTCCGCCGCGCTCGAGTTCAACACTACGGCCGAGAGACAGCGACCAATCGTTTACGGGACGATGCAATGTTATTTGAAGGATGCAAAGGAGAGGTTGGTTCAGGCTGTTGAGGCAGCGGAGTCGGCGGGGATTTCGATTGGATTTAAGCTGGTGAGAGGGGCTTATTTGTCGCGGGAGAGTATTTTGGCCAAGTCTCTGGGAGTGGCCTCTCCGATTCATGACACTATTCAGGATACGCACAATTGTTATAATGATTGCGCCGCATTTATGCTTGAGAGGATGTTGAAGGGACCTGCTTCGGTTGTGCTCGCCACCCACAATTTTGAATCAGGTGAAGTTTTCTTTTTGAGCTGTGTGGATCTGATTGTAGCAGTGAGCTTGTAACTGTACGCGCGTTATCGTTCTTTTAGCCATCTTTTGTACATTATTAACTCCGGTAAAGTGCATGCCTGGACAATCGTGATGATCCGGTCATGATATTGTGCATTTTATGGGGTAGCGCTGAGTGCGTAATAAATCTTCAATAACCTCTATTTCACTGTTATTGTAGGGTTATTGACAGGTTATTGAATATTAATTCTAATAACCCAATAACCCTAATAATCTCCCATAACTTTCACGGGTTAAATTTCAATGTTATTCATAAGTTATTTATTGGGGTAACATAGGATTATTGGGAGTGCGCATTATCACCCATGTCATCATATACAGGCGCAGGGCTTAATAATTTCTTTTTCTTTTTTGGACGGCTGGGACTCAATTATTTTGATTCTAGAATAATATTAACATCATTATAAATTTATAAAATGAGAAAGGTTGAGAAATTATTTATAATAATATCAACAAAAATTTTGTGATGGGATTTCCGTCTTTTCTTATTGGGTTCATTGCAATCTACTAGATGAAGACTACCTTTGCTCATTAACTATGAAGATGAACACAAAGAAGACTTAAATTATTAATGAGCTGAAGGGTCTTTTTTTTTTGTTTGCTTATTTTTTATTTATTATCAAGCTAAAAAGAGCTGAATTTATCATTCTGAATTTTTATAGCTTAGAAATGAGTTTTTAGCATCGTCAAACTTAAAAAAAATTTAGTGTATAATTTCGAAAATAATGGTTGGTGGTTGCAGGGAGAGCTGCAGCGGCTAAGGTAGAGGAGTTGGGAATAAAGAAAGGGGATCAAAGGCTACAGTTTGCGCAATTGATGGGAATGGGGGACGGCCTATCTCTTGGGCTGAGGAATGCTGGGTTTCAGGTTAGCAAGTACGTGCCCTTTGGGCCTGTGGAGCAGGTCATTCCTTATCTTCTCAGGAGAGCCCAGGAAAACAGGGGTTTCCTAAGTACCTCCACCCTTGACCGACAGCTTATTTTGTGAGTTCAGCTAATTTACGGTGTACAAGATGTTTTTTCTTTCATTTATTTATTTATTTTTTCTTATTTCTTAAAAAAATTAGATGAGATTCCTGATAGTTGATGGCTCTAGTCCAAGGTAATTTGGTTCTATTCCAACCCAAAAATTACTGAGTTACATCTAATTCAGTTCATGTTTGAAATTATCCAGCTTTTAGTCAACTTTAAGAAATTGATAAATAAATGAAAAAAAAAATTTACTCTATACAAGTCAGTTTCAAGTTAGCTTCAAGTAAACCCGAATAAACTCGAATTTGCTCAACTTGAAGTCAGCTGAAAGTCAATTTTGAGTTTACTGAAATTTTAAAATTTAGTAATAATTGTTGGAAAAAGGAATTGGCTGTTCTAAATATCACAGAGGCTAACCATGGTTTATTTTACGCTGTGCAGCTAATATATGTATGCATAAATATGTAATTATTTCAAGTTAACGGAATCCAATTTGGACAATGAAAGAAATTGTATGCATCATGGCTCCAAACTGGACTCAAATAAGATTGAGTTGACCGTGACTTATCTAAGGGATCAAGTTAATTTTGAGTATTGTATAAGTTTTCTGATCTGCCATATTGCTAAGAGAAAAAAATTTCGAGACAATTGCAAGCCAAATATTTTACTTTTAAATTGAAAAAGGTATTTTTTAAATTACTCAAAATTTCCTTGCAGACCAATGGTCGAATGAAGGCGCGATTGTCTGGTCTGGTTCAGATATTGAACTTTTTCTTATTTGATAGCTCTAATCTGTGTTATACTTCTGGTTACAGCTTAATAGAAAGAGCTTTAAACTCGGAAGATTTTGATTTGTTTTTCTTTTACTGAACGGAGCCTTTCTTGCAGGAAGGAGCTTAAAAGAAGGCTTAAAGTTGCTGTTATGGGAAAGCAGCTTTCCGAATGAACCTAAGGCCTATTGTTGTAGCTGGATTTGGGCTGTCTTACTGCTTGTAAATGAAGGGAAAGGAGGTAGGTTAATTGTTCACTTGCCGCTTGTAGCTATTGGATTGGTAGAAAATGATAATGTTGTGATGATATTGTGCGGCGAACTGATATATTTATGGACCATCTCTTGTCAAAATAATAGTAATCTGAAAATAAATTATGTTCTAATAAAAAGTCAGGATCTAAATAACACTTGATAGTAATGTTATTTTGTTTTGTATCAATGAAGAAACAGATTGCTGGAGCTATTGTTTTTGTTTTATTTCATTTTTTAATTTTTTAATTTCATTTTTTATTGCTGGAAGTATTGTTTTTGTTTTATTTCATTTATTGAGAGGTTTGATGGAGAAGTACAGAGATAATAAGGAGGATCTACATTTGATTTTTATTGATTTAGAAAAAGCTTACGATAAGGTTCCTAGAGATGTTCTTTGGAGAGTCCTTGAGAAGAAAGGTGTTGATATGACTTATATTCAAGTCATTAAAGATATGTATGCTAGAGCTGTTACATGTGTTCGAACTGAAGGAGGATTGACCAAGTATTTTACTATTTCTGTTGGTTTACATCAAGGATCGGCTTTAAGCCCATATCTTTTTGCTTTATTTATGGATGGTCTTACTGGCCATTTACAAGAGGATGTACCTTGGTGTATGCTTTTTCTGATGATATCCTCCTTGTGGATAAGACAAAAGAAAAAGTCCAGGAAAAACTTGAATTATGGAGGTCTACATTGGAGTCTAAAGGTCTTTGTTTGAGTAGAACTAAAACTGAATACATGGAATGTAATTTTAGTAATAGTAGGTCTAGTGACAGAAGTGTAACTTTGGGTGATCAAATTATGAAAAGGTGTGAACGATTTAGATATCTTGGGTCCATTGTTCAAAGCGATGGTGATATTGATGGGGATGTTAATAGTAGAATTCAGGTTGGTTGGTTGAAGTGGAGGAATGCGTCCGGCCTTTTGTGTGATAGAAAAGTACCGCTTAGACTGAAAGGAAAATTTTATAAGATGGTGGTGAGACCTTCAATGCTCTATGGTGCTGAATGCTGGCCTTTAAAAGAGAAACATAATGTTAAGTTAAGTGTTGCCGAGATGAGAATGATTAGCTGGATGAGTGGTTTTACACTTAGAGACAAAGTGCGAAATGAATATATCCGTAATAGGGTTGGAGTTGCAACAGTGACGGATAAAATTAGAGAGAGTCGCCTTAGATGGTTTGGTCACATTAAACGTCGACCACCTGATGATCCGATTAGGAGAGTAGATGTTTTAAATACAACTTATGTTAAGAAAAGCAGAGGCAAACCTAGGAAAACTTGGGCTTATTGCATAAAAAATGATCTTAATTTATTAGAATTAAACGAAAATTTGACTCTAAATAGGATGCAATGGAGAAAAAGGATTCATGTAGCCGACCCCACTTAGTGGGATTAAGGCTTTGTTGTTGTTGTTGAAGTTTGAGATATCTTGCATCTCACGTTAGACTAGTGCTTTTATTGTTATTAAAAACTATAATTTGTGGTAATGCTATATATTCAAATTTAACCATATTCATTGGCATGCTATTTTCATTTTGTTTGTAAAAATAGTTTTGTTATTCATTAAATTAGATTAATTATAACTAAATGGTTGAAACCATTTTTCCATATTTGCAAGCAAACAATTAAATGCGCCAATTTTCTGGATGTTCGATTCAAATCTGTCTCTATTCTACGCTAGTACCGTGCTGCAGTTAAGGAATAGACCTCATAAAATATAGAGCAGATCGAAAGAGATAACCAGAAAGAAACATTGAGATTTCTGGTTAACATAGAAATCAAAAGCTCATGTGAATCAAGTTTAAGTATAATTTGATAGGCTTCTCCTTTGACAACTTTCTTATAACTTTGAATTGACAAGTGAAAGTTCATAGCACAATTTGATACTGTTTGATATAAAACTGAATTAGTGTAACTAGCTTTTAAGTATCTTCCACAACTAATTTGTTGAGCTATATGTGAAGGTTGAGATATTTGAGAATAACGCTTTTTTAATGAAGTATACAGTAATAACCCTAAATTAGTAATTGACGTTTAATTCTTGGCAGGCAAATTCGATGGTTAAACTTTTAGGTAAGTTTAGGTAAACATGAAGCTAGATGAAACCTCTGCTTAGTTCAAATGGCATATAACAGTCAAGAACCAATTAAATGTTTTGAGTAGCCTGATGATTTGAATTGATAAATTCACTCGAGTTCATCATGTTTCTTGGTGTCCTATACATTGTGGATAGGCCATTCAATTTTTTGGCAACTTGCTTAAACTCAATACATGATAACTCAATAGTATTAGTTTTATTATTTCGTCTCTTTGAAGATATTTAAAAATGGGCAAAAAAATATAAAATTTAATTTAATTTATAACGAGTTGGCATATTAACTGTGATTGTTTATATGAGTGACTGTTATTTCATTATGGCATTGCATTAGCAGTGTTAGAATGCCAATATATATTGACTAACATGAGTTTATTTCAAGATCTTTTTCTTCTTTTTGTCATTTATCTAATTTCTTAACCTTTCTATGCATCTTCTTCTTTTCCTTCATCAAAAAAGTTCTTTGATGAGCTTAAACTTTATGATCACTCAGACCAATAACTTATCTTGTATCTTCTTAAGACGCGTAAGCTGAACAACCTTCTTCTCAAAGTAACATATATGGAATCATCACTGCATAACAATTATCACTAAGGAATATCAATATTAAATTTGATGAAATGATTAAAGTGGCAATCGATCTTGGAACCTTGGCCATTCATGTAACTTATAGTAGTGATAATCTACCAAGGGCAATAAATCCTAAAATCGCACTTTGGGGGAACTTTGTTACGAAGGATATGCTTATTGCCAAAAAAAAAAAAAGGTGAACAACTTAAGATTCTTTTAATAGAATCATCCAAAATTATTATTAAATTTATTCCGAGTGAACTTTTTAGTATACGAGAATAGGTTGATGTCTATTATGAAGTTACTTCAGGATGAACATTTAGTTATTCATTCAAAAACACTTCTTGGTATTTTTATTAAGTTGTAAAATAAATGAGTCTTTTCTTTCCAAAGTTTGTGTGAAATAACCTGTTCTTGATTTTTTCATTAACTAACCAAATTTCAAGTATTTTCAGCCTATTCCATGTAGAGTTTCATTGAGAAGGGTAAAGTTCTTGCTTTAAAAGGAAACTTGAACTGGACGTTACAGATGTTAATTTAAGATGATTTGCATGTAGATCTGTACATGAGTTGTTATAAATTGATGGAATGATCGAGGAGTTGATTTTGTTTCTAAATTCACTAGAGCTCTACTTAGGCCTTGAAAACTCTAGCTATAGAAGTTATTCCAGAGGCTCATAATTCTAAGTTAATGACTTTGCTCTGGGTTGATTTTGTCTAAGTTTGATGAATATTATTTATAGCTATTAATAATAATAATAATATGAAATAGACATTAGCCAACCATAAAGGGATATGTCAAGTGGGGTTCGTGACTTAAACATGACAATGAGGTTATGATTTTGTGAGAAGACTTCCACTGAACAGCTAGTTTTGAATTTTGGTTCATTAAGATCAGCAAGAATCGGTGAAATCTGATTTAAATAATATTGAGTGCACATGAATCTTAGTGAACTTTATTAAAAATTATTGAATAAAAAAACTTAAGGAATGCAAATATCTTATTAGTTCAACATCAATTAATTAGGTTTTTATAGTAGAAATTGTAAAAAAGTGGTTATAAATCTATTTTTCTTGGTGATATATCAATCACAACTTTCTTCCTTAAAATTTCTCACTGCTTTAAATTAAAGAAAGTTGAACAGATGGTGTTTATCAATCTCTTATTGGCATCGTCTCTCGCTCTTTCTATTTCTCTCTTGTCGTCGTTGCTGTCAGTCTTCATTCATGTCCGTTGAATTTGTTGTTGTCGTCATTGTCGCGGAGTTGCCAATTTGTTACTTGTTATGCCCCTTACCAGACTAATTCTTCATTTCAGGTCATGAAAAAATAGAAGATTATGGTAGAGAATAACATGAACAAATAAAAGGAATATTTGAGGAAGCATTCATGAATATTAGATATTCTCATCTTTAAAGCATATATTAGGAATGCTTTAAAGAAATAGTTGCGAAAGAATCCTTATGTAAGCTGATAACCAGAGTTTTTCAAATTAATTCATTTTTGAGACCTTATCTATCTATAAGACCAAGCCCTTAAGTTAATTATAACATAAATAATAAATATTATTTAAGAAAACTCTCGATTAAGGATAAAAATGTTCTCAGAAAGTTGTTATTGTCAACGAGTAATGTCTCTTCCTAAGGCCAGTAGAATCCTAAGAATCTCAAACTATCCTACAGATTCATATTTACTTGAAGTTATCCTCCCTTCCGAATTTTGAACGTCGATCCTTGAAAATAAAGTTAACACAATCTAATAACATGTAAAACAAATCTAAGATAACGACCCGCTTCTTATCTTTAGTAGTCTTGCAAAACAAAGTTAGCAGAACATCACGTTACTTTTGTTCAGTTTGTTTAATTTTAAAATTTTAGAGAACCTAGTCACTTTATCTATGGCTCCATCGTCCTAGGTTCGTTGAGGTCAACCCTGGTCATAATTGTCAACTTTGGTCAAACTAGGTCGAATTAAACCATTTGGTCCACTCAGAATCAAAATTTGTTAAAATGGACCATTTGGTCAACTTAAACACTAAATTGGTCAAATTTGGTCAAACTTGTCAACTTTGGTCAAATTAGTCAAACTTGGTTAAAAAGGTCTGTTTTGCACCCAATGACCACCACATTGACCACGAGGTCAACCCCTAACTTTACTAGTCAAACTTATGTCAAAATACCCTAATAGTCACCATAATAACCACTTGGTCAATACAAACATCCAATTGACCATATTGGTCAAATATGGTCAAACTAGTCAACTTTGGTCAAATTGGTCAACCCTTGTCAAAATGATCAAACTTGGTCAAAATGGTCATTTTTGGACCCAACGACCGTCGTGTTGACCACCAAGTTAACACTTGACCAAACCGGTCAAATTTTGGTGAAAACGATCTAATAGTCACCACAATAACCATTTGGTCAATACGGACATCCAATTAACCAAATTCCTTAAATTGGTCAAATTGGTCAACTTTGGTCAAATTGGTCAACCCTGGTCAAACTTGTCAACCATGGTCAAACTTGGTAAAAATTGAACAATTTGGTCAACATAAACACCAAATTGGTAAAATTTAGTCAAACTGGTTAGCTTTGGTCAAATAAGTCAAACTTCGTCAAAATAGTCAATTTTAGATCTAATGACCACCACATTGACCTTCAGGTCAACCCTTGACCTAACTGGTCAAACTTTTATCAGAATGACCTAATAGTCACCATAATAACAATTTGGTCAATACTGACATCCAATTGACCCAATTGGTGAAATTTGGTCAAACCGATCAACTTTGGTCAAATTGGTTACCCCTGGTCAAAACGGTCAACTTTGGTCAAACTTGGTCAAGCCGAAGCATTTGATCAGCCTAGACATAAAATTGGTCAAAATGGACCATTTGATCAACCTAATCACTAAATTGGTCAAATTTGGTCAAACTAGTCAACTTTGGTTAAATTAGTTAACCTTGGTCAAAATGATCAATTTTGGATCCAATGATCACCACATCGACCGCTAGGTCAACCCTTGACCTAACTGGTCAAACTTTCAAAATGATCTAATAGTCGCCATAATAACCATTTGGTCAATACAGATATCCAATTGACCCACTTAATCAAGTTAGTCAAACTTGTCAACTTTGGTCAAATAGGTCAACCCTGGTCAAAATGGTAATCTTTGGTCAAACTTGGTCAAATTGAACATTTGGTCAACCCAGGCACCAAATTGGTCAAAATGAACAATTTGTTCAATCTAAACACTAAATTGGTCAAATTTAGTATAACTGGTTAACTTTGGATAAATTAGTCAAACTTGCTCAAAATGGACAACTTTGGACCCATTGATTACCACAATGACCACCAGTTCAACCCTTGGCCTAACTGATCCATCCTGGTCAAAATGCTGTAATAGTCATCACAATAACCATTTGGTCAAAAAGACATCCAATTGACCCAATTAGTAAAATTTGGTTAATTTGATCAACTTTGGTCAAATTGGTAAAGTCTGATCAAAATGGTCAATACAGGCATCCAATTGACCAAATTAGTCGAATTTTATCAATTTGGTTTACTTTGGTCAAATTGGATAACTCTGGTCAAAATGGTCAACTCTGGTCAAACTTGGTTTAATTGAACCATTTGGTCAACCCATACACCAAATTGGCCAAAGTAGTCCATTTAGTCAGCTTAAAAACTAAATTGGTCAAATTTGGTTAAACTAGACAACTTTGGTCAATTAGTCAAACTTGTCAAAATGGTTAATTTTGGACTCAATGACCACCACATTGACCACCAGATCAACCATTTACTTAACTGGTGAAACTTTGGTCAAAATGACCTTATAGTCACCACAATAACCATTTGGTCAATACAAACATCCAATTGACTCAATTAGTGAAATTTGATCAAACTGATCAACTTTGGTCAAATTGGTAAACCCTGATCAAAATGGTCAACTTTGGTCAAACATGATCTAATTGAACCAATTAGTCAACCCATACACCAAATTGGTCAAAATGGACCATTTGGTCAACCTAAACACTAAATTGGTCAAATTTGGTCAGAATGGTCAACTTTGATCGATTAGTGAAACTTGGTCAAAATGGTCCATTTTGGACCCAACGACACCCACATTGACCACCAGGTTAGCCCATGACCTAACTGGTCAAAGTTTGGTCAAAATGACATATTAGTCACCATAATAACCATTTGGTTAATACAGAAATCCAATTGACCCAATTGATCAACTTTGGTCAAATTAGTCAAACTTGATCAAAATGGTCAATTTTGGACCCAAATACCACCACATCAACCACCAGGTCAACCATTGACCTAATTGGTCAAACTTTGGTAAAAATGACCTAATAATCACCACAATAACCATTTGGTTAATACAGACATCCAATTGACCTAATTGGCCACAGTTGATCAAACTGGTTAACTTTAGTCAAATCGGTCAACTCTGGTCAATTTGGTTAGCTTTATTTAAATTTGGTCACATTGAACCATTTGGTCAACTCAAACACCAAATTGGTCAAAATGGACCATTTAGTCAACCTAAACACTGAATTGGTCAAATTTGATCAAACTGGTCAACTTTAGTCAAATTGGTCAAACTAGTCAAAATGGTCAATTTTGGACCCAATGACCACCACATTGTCCACCAAGTTAACTCTAGACCAAACTAGTCAAACTTTGTTCAAAATAACCTTATAGTCACCATAATAACCATTTAGTCAATACAGGCATCCAATTGATCAAATTGGTCAAATTTAGTCAAATTGGCCAACTTTGGTCTAATTTATCAACCCTGGTTAAAAAGGTCAACTTTCATTAAACTTGGTCAAATTGAACCATTTGGTCAACCCATATACCAAATTGGTCAAAATAGACTATTTGATCTACGTAAACACTAAATTGGTAAAATTCGGTCAAACTTGTCAACTTTTATTAAATTAGTCAAACTTAGTCAAAATAGTCAATTTTGGACCCAGGGACAACCACATTGACTATCAGGTCAACCCTTGACCTAACTAGTTAAACTTTGGTCAAAATAATCTAATAGTCACCACAATAACCATGGCCAATACAGACATCCAAATGACCCAATTGGTCAAATTTGATCAAACTAGTTAACTTTGGTCAAATTGGTCAACCCTAGTCAAAATGGTTAACTTTGGTCAAGCTTAATTAAATTGAACCATTAGGTACCCTGACACCAAATTGTTGAATATGGACCATCTTGTCAACCAAAAATCTAAATTAAATAAATTTTTTTCAAACAGGTCAACTTTGGTCAAATTGATCAATCTTGGTCAGAATAGTCAATTTTGGACCCAATGACCACTACAATGACCACCATGTCAACCCTTAACCTAACTGGTTAAACTTTAGTCAAAATGACCTAATAGTCACCATAATAACCATTTGGTCAATACAGACATCCAATTGAGTCAATTGGTCAAATTTGGTAAAACTGGTCAACTTTGGTTAAATTGGTCAACTCTGGTCAAAATGGTTAACTTTGTCAAACTTAATCAAATTTAACCATTAGGTACTTAGACACTAAATTGTTGAATATGGGCCATTTTGTCAACCAAAACTCTAAATTAAATAAAATTTGTTCAAACAGGTTAACTTTGGTCAAATTGATCAAGCTTGGTCAAAATGGTCAATTTTAGACCCAATGACCACCACATTGACCACTAGGTCAACCCTTGACCTAATTGGTTAAATTTTGGTCAAAATGGCCTAATAGTCACCACAATAACCATTTGGTTAATAATGACATCCAATTGACTAAATTCGTGAAATTTGGCCAAGGCATTCAACTTTTGTCAAATTGGACAACCCTTGTCAAAGTGGTCAAACTTGGTCAAATTGAAGCATTTGATTAACTCGGGCATAAAATTGGTCAAAATGGACCATTTGATCAACTTAAACTCTATATTGGTCAAATTTGGTCAAACTGGTCAACTTTGGTTATATTAGTTAAACTTGGTTAAAATGGTCAATTTTGAACTCAATGATCACCACATTGACCACCAGGTCAACCCTTGACCTAACTGGACAAACTTTAGTCAAAATGACTTAATAGTCCTGAACATTTGGAATCCCCCAAACTTAAACGTTACTTGTCCTCAAGTAACCCGTATTACTATATAAAATGTATAACATTTGGAATGAAAGATAAATATTTAAGACTCCTTGTAATTTTTGATCTTATAAAGGCTTTAGTAAATCATTAACCAAATTTCACTAACTAAGTTTAATTTTAAGAATTTAAAGAATATTCAACTACCAAATCATAAGACTTCAAAAATTTTTCATTCATTTCAAAAATAATAGAAGTTTATTATATTAAGATCACATAGATTATTTACAAGAATAAAATTTTCATGAAAAGTCCTTCCTAAATAAAGATTCATGCATAAAAATTAAGTAAAGTATGTAACTAGCTTTCTTCATATAAGATAATTCAAGTGAAGCCAATTTTTGATTAGGCATATCCTCAAGCTTCTCCTCTTTTTTCTTTTCTTCTCCTTTTTTTTTCACAGTGAGGATTACTGTATCTGGATAGCCTGTTAATGATTTTGAACTTCACTATCCTTAACTTATATTTTCAAACTTTTACATTTTCACTTAATTATTATAACATGAATAGAATTTCAAAAAGACTTTCAATCTTTTCTTTTTCAAGTTATAATTTTTGATTTCTTAATACTTCTAAAATTCAATTATTTCTATTATGAATAAAAAATTTCTTAATCTTATTCTTCTTTAAGTTAAATAATTATATTCTTAAAATAAATCAAAGTTATTAAAATTTTGGTTAAGTCCACTAAATTATTTATAATTTCAAAAATTTAAGTGATCTTAAATAGATTCTTCATTCCTTATGTTATGTTATGATTTTTTAGAAAATATTAGTTTATTAAGAACAAATAAAATTTAAATTTGCATGTATTTTCCCTTCCCCCAAACTTAAGTTTTGGTATATCATAAAAAAAATAAACTATCAGAGAAAGCAAAGCATAGTTTAAAAAGGAATTTTATAAGCATGTAAAAAAATTCAATAAAGAAATATAATTTACTTTTACACATGCTTTTTATGAATATTACAGAAATAATGAAGTATATAAAAGTAAGCAGGCTCAAAAATTTTTTTTTTTTTAAATTTTATATAGGAGTAGTTGAATTAAATAATTATATTACTAACAGAAATAGAATAACATTACTAACTATTCTAGAATATTAAGCAGTAGGTTGAAACAAAAATAAACATAAATTCATTCAAATTTCAGTCTGCAACTAAATATCTAAAACAGTCTTAACATCAAACAATTCATACAAAGTCTCATAAACAAAACTAAACTAGCCAACAACAAACAACAAACAACAATCAGTACTAGCAAACAAAAACTAAACTAACAACAGACTCAGCACATCTCAGAGGTAAATCAGGTTACTAATGACTGTCTGTAGCCTCGTCATCGTCATCACCAAAAGAAAACTCCACATCCTTAGGATCAACATATAGTGAAAATCTAGGATAGGTGGGAAACTCAATATCATGCTCACCCTTCAAGAATCTAACTAAAGACTCTGAATACTCAGCATCATACTCACTCTTCCTCTGGGTGTAATCAGATAGGTGATCAATTTTCTTATCCATAGTATCAACTCTACAGTGAGTTAGAAATAACTCATTCTCGCTACTCCGAAATTGATCATGCATCGAATCCCAAAACTAGACGGTGGCTCGACGAGTAGAAGTAGAAGGTCCGGAAGTGGAAGCTCTACCCGGAGTAGGTGCGAAGTAGAAGGGGCCGTAGATCTCTTCCCACGAAGACGATCATAGATACTAACACTCTCCCGCCCAATCGGCTTGGTAGACTTCGACTTTTCCTCGAAATATCGCGAGTGACTCCATTGTTCACACATAAAGTATAAATCAAAGATGGGAATCCTAGTCCTACAGAAGTACTGGATCTAGCAGTAGACTCCACAAAATCATAAATAATACTGCAGACATCTATCGGCTTCCTCTTCTAAATGCAGTAGTTTAAGATAGCTCTATCTCTAGTCACTTCGCTCAGGTGGTTGGAAGGTATAATTCTTGCAAAAATAAAGTAATGTCATGCCTTTGAAATACCATTTAACTTAGAAGATTTGAAATTTACTCGTTTATCATTCCAGATCTTCCAATCTCTAGTGTCGTCAGTCAAATAAGCAATAATCATCTCAAGATCTCCCTCAGATGAAGATAATCCAGAATAATGACACTCGATGGTAAGTGGCAGTCCATAAAAAACATTGATCCTTTCCAGAGTAAATCCTACTCCAACACCTCTGACGAAGACTTCGTAGTCTTCCGCATCCAAAAAGTTAGCATAAAATTCACGCACAACTGGAATAACAGCAACAGAGGTGAAATAACATAATCGTTGCCAGTTGTGCGCAACGATCGTGTTCTTGATCATTTCACCAGGATTATAAAAGCTTCGCTCTGAGATAAATTTTCTGGATGTCGCAAATTCGTGATATCGAAAATGCACTGCCGCAGTCGCGAACTTGCTACTGTCAAAATTTTCTCGTGCCTTTCCTCACTTAGATTTCGGTGTCTTCTAAACGTGAAAGAAAACACAAATTAATTAAGGAACCAAAGATTTAAACTCTTTTTAAGCTTAAGAAACTTAAAATGATTTTAAAAATTCATGAAGAAACACTAAAAATCAAAATTTTTCTCAAAATTTCGGTTTTTAGCCAAAAATAGGAAAAAATATGGTGAAAATAAAAAAATAGATGGATTAGAGTGTAGATCTGACCTTGAGATGAAGAAATCAAGTGATTTCGGGCTCAAAATCTTGATGTTTTGACCTCAAAATTGATTTAGAAGGTGGGTCTGGCGAAAAAGAGGAAGGGGATGAAGCTTAGGCGTAAAAAATGGCTAATGTTGGTTTAAATGGTGATTTTCGGGTAAGCAGGCCGAACCGGCGCCTAGGCGCCAAATTTTGGTGCCTAGGCGTCAGACTCGCCTTTCCTAAAAAATCACTTTAAAAATTTTATTTTTCACCAAAATTCATAAATTAAACTTCTAATTACTCATATAAGAGTATTGCTTCAGTTTCCATCTTTCAAAATATTTTCCAAAAATTTTTAAAAATTAAAAATTAAATCCGCCAATTAAACACAAGTTTAAATCAAACTCTTCTAATTCCATTCATGATTTTCAATTTCGGGCTCAATACAATTCAGATAAGTATCATAACATGATTCAAGTTCTAACAATGATCAAACAACACAAATTTGAAAGCAAATACAACACACATTGAACATGAAAGCAAACACACAAACAAACACAATCGATTCAATAAATCGATACAACGACACACTAGATAAATCACAATCTCACCACATCACTATCTAATTCACATTATCTTAACAAGGAAAACTATTCAGCCCACTTGGAAAGAATGCTAATGCCCTCAAAAAATCCGTAGTCGTTTTCTCGTCGATCCAATTGTTCTTCGCATACATCTCCACTTGAGCATCTTGATAAGCCGCTAGATGATCAAATTGAAGTTTCGTCTGTCATTCTAGATGTTCAATTTGATGAAACATCTCTTGAAGGCGATCTTCAATGCTTTTAAATTCTGCTTCAAACTTATCTACACTACTAGAAACTTTCTCCAAACTTACAGCGATGAAACCATTGAAGTAGGGTTGAGGATCCTTTGAGACCTTGTCTTTAGCCTCTTCTCCAAGATTTCTCCTCTCCATTTCTTAAAAAATCCTCTCTAATCTCTCAGGAATGGAGTTTATGGGTCGAAATAATGATTGCATAGAGATTGGGGACGAAGATAGGGTAATTTATAAGAGAAAATCGTATGAAAAATTGAAGATTTTCGGTTTTGACATGATCTAGTAACTGTGGCGCTTAGGCACCAAATCTGGAGCCTAGGCACCGGACCCATCGACACACAGTTTACTCTAGCGCTTAGGTGCCAAATCTGGCGCCTAGGCGCCGGAACCATGTTCGACTCTGTTTCTCCTAACGTCAAATTTCAAAGTTTCATTCTCCAAAATAGGTAATTTAGAATGGTAAGATCAATATAGACTTAGTAAAACAAATTATAAGCAAACATAATGAAGGTTAACTTGATCTCCTTTTTACTCATATATGAAATAGAGTGATCTAATGTCTAAGCTTTCTATATTTTGAGATAATTTTCAGCTTAAGTCAATAAAGACTTGTTAGCATCAAAGTTTCTAAAGTAATATAAAATTAAACAAGACCGAGGCATAACCTTACATTAAAAATGGAAAAACACACAATACAACGAATAAATATGGGTTGCCTCCCACAAAGCGCTTGGTTTAACGTCGTCAGCCCGACCTAATTAAGTTTTTAATCAGGTAAACTCAACTCATAAGCCTTTTTATAAATCTTTTTAATATCTCCCAAATAAGGCTTCAGTCTTAATCCATTAACTTTAAAAAATTTTCCCGTTTTGGGATATTTAATATCCACAGCTCCATAATGGTAAACTTTTTCAATTATATATGGTCCTATCCATTTTGATCTTAATTTTTCAGGAAAAAGTCTTAAACGAGTATTAAATAATAATACTACTTGTCCAGGCTCAAATATTTTTCCTGAAATCTTTTTATCATGTAATATTTTCATTTTCTCTTTATAAATCCTTGCATTTTCATACGATTCATTTCTTATTTCATCCATCTCATTTAATTATAATAATCATTTTTCTCCTGTAGTATTCAAATCAAAATTAAACTCCTTTATCGCCCAATAAGCTTTATGTTCAAGTTCAACAGGTAAGTGACAATGTTTACCATAAACTAACTGGTAAGGTGACATTCCGATTGGTGTCTTATAAGCTGTTCTATAAGCCCATAATGCAAAATCATGTCTATCAACCCAATCAGTTCTTTTAGGATTAACAGTCTTCTCTAAAGTTCTTTTAATTTCTCTGTTTGATACTTCAGCCATTCCATTTGTTTGTGGGTGATATGCTGTTGAAATTCTGTGTTTGATTCCAAATTTTTCCAATAATGATTGAATTCTTATATTTCTAAAATGACTTCCACCATCTGTGATAATTACCTTAGGCATTCCAAATCTTGAAAAAATCATCTTCTTTAAAAATTTTGAAACACTTTTGGAATCACAACTAGGTAAAACTACAGACTTCAATCCACTTTGAAACGTAATCAACCGCTAATAAAATATAAATCTTTCCGGATGATGGTACAAATGGTCCCATAAAGTCTAAACCCCATATATCAAAAATTTCAACTTCCAATATATAGTTTAAAGGCATTTCATCTTTCTTGGATATATTTCCCATCCTTTGACATCGATCACATATTTTCACATAA
Organism: Papilionanthe hookeriana x Papilionanthe teres; assembly: GCA_022702705.1. Taxonomy (NCBI): domain Eukaryota; kingdom Viridiplantae; phylum Streptophyta; class Magnoliopsida; order Asparagales; family Orchidaceae; genus Papilionanthe; species Papilionanthe hookeriana x Papilionanthe teres. The sequence goes on along the minus strand of CM040438.1, from coordinate 4,467,885 downwards.
CGTCTCACATCTTTAAATAATGTAGGCCAATAAAATCCTGAATTTAAAATTTTAAATGCAGTTTTATCTACTCTAAAGTGTCCTCCAAATTCAGAATCATGACATTTTTGAATGATAGCATAAGTTTCTTCATAAGGTACGTATCTACGAATTACAGAATCTCTTCCTAATTTAAATAAATGAGGATCTTCCCAAATATAAGATTTAGCATCATTTTTAAATTTCATAATAAATTTGTTATCCAATTCATAAGGTAAAATATTGCTAACTAAATAGTTAACTATATTTGCATACCAAGGTGTTTAGCATCCTTGAATAACATACAAATGTTCATCAGGAAATTTCTCATTTATATTTTCTTCAGTAATAACATCATTCTTAATTCTTGATAAATGATCAGCAATTTGGTTGTCCGTTCCTTTTCTATCCACTATTTGAAAAACAAATTCTCGTAGAAGTAAAACCCATCTTATCGATCCAGGTTTAGCATCTTTTTCAACATTAAATATTTAATAGCGGAATGATCGGTATGAACTATGCATTTGGTACCAAGAAGATAAGGTCTAAATTTATCAAAGGCATATACTATAGCTAAAAGCTCTTTCTCGATAGTAGTGTAATTTCTTTGAGTTTCAGTAAGAGTTTTACTAGCATAATATATAAATTTAAAAATTTTCTCATATTTTTGTCCCAATACAACCCCAATTGCAAAATCACTTGCATCACACATTAATTCAAAAGGTTTATTCCAATTAGGTGCAATATTATAGGTGCAGTTATTAATTTTTCTTTTAAAATATTGAAAGCATTAACAGTCTTCATTAAATTCAAATTTAGCTTCTTTTTCAAATAAATGACAGAGGTTTAGCAATTTTAGAAAAATCCTTTATATATCTTCTATAAAATTCAGCATGACCCAGAAAACTTCTCACATCGACAACGGTAGTAGGGGTTGCAGTTCAATGAATAATTTTCACTTTTGCTTGATCAACTTCCATCCCATTTTGTGAAACTTTATGACCAAGTACAATGCCTTCTGTGACCATAAATTGACATTTTTCCCAGTTAAGAACTAAATTTGTTTCTTCACATTTTTTCAGAACTTTGGAAATATTTTCCAAACAAGACTTAAAAGAAGTTCCAAAAACTGAAAAATCGTCCATGAATACTTCAACTCCTTTGTTAATCAAAATCAAAAAATATTGACATCATACATCTTTGAAAAGTTGCAGGTGCATTACATAAACCAAAAGACATTCTTCTAAAGGCAAATGTTCCATAAGGACTTGTAAATGTTGTTTTCTCTTGTTCCTCAAGAGCGATAAGTAATTGATGATAACCAGAATATCCATCTAGAAAACAGAAATATGAGTGTCCAATTAATTTTTCAAGCATTTGATCCAAGAAAGGTAAAGGAAAATGATCCTTTCTAGTGGCGTCATTTAACTTTCGATAATCAATGCAAATTCACCGTCCAGTAACTTATCTTGTAGGAATTAGTTCATTTTTATCATTAACAGTGACAATTACTCATTATTTCTTCGGAACACAATGAATAGGACTTACCCATTAGCTATCTGAAATAGGATAAATAATTCCAGCATCTAACCATTTTAAAATTTCTTTATTAACAACCTCTTTCATGATAGGATTTAATCTTCTTTGCGGTTCAATAGTAGGTTTAAAATTTTCTTTCATTAAAATTCTATGCATACAAATGGAAGAGCTTATTCCTCTTATATCAGCAATAGTCCAACCAAAAGCTTTCTTATAATTCTTTAACATTCCTATTAATTTTTCTTCTTGATCTAAACTTAGCTCAGAAGAATTAATAACAGGAAAAGTTAATGAATTTCCAAGAAATGCATACTTTAAATGTGAAGGTAACATTTTTAATTCTAGTTCAGGGGCTTTTTTAATTGAGGGTAAAAGTATATCATTTTGAGTTATGTTTAAAGTTTCCCAGTTTTCTTTAATATAATGAGTTTCTTTAAATATTTCTTCTTCTTTTAGTTCTTCATTTTCATCAGTTAAAAATTCAATTTCTTCTTCAGGAATGATTTTACATTTTTTCTCGATAGTGTTTTTCAATTATAAAATCAAAAATATCCATTCGATAGCATTTTTCTTTGTCAGGGTACTTCATCGATTTAAGAACATTGAATTTAAATTCTTGTTCATTAACTCTCATAGTTAATTCTCCTTTTTGCACATCAATCATAGCTCGTCCAGTAGCTAAAAAAGGTCTCCCTAAAATAATTGGTATTTCTTTATCTTCTTCCATATCAAGTACAATGAAATCCACAGAGAAGATAAATTTATCTACTTTAACAAGTACATCCTCTATAACTCCATTAGGGTTAGTGATAGATCTATCAGCTAACTGAAGGGTTACAGTGGTGGGAGTAATCTCTCCTAAATTGAACCTTCAATAAATAGAAAATGGCATGAGATTAACACTTGCTCCTAAATCACCTAAAGCTTTTCCACAAAATTTTTCTCCAATAGCACAAGGTATAGTAAAACTTCCAGGATCTTTAAGTTTCTGAGGTAATTTCTTTTGAATTATTGCACTACATTCTTCACTTAATGCAACAGTTTCAAAGGCTTCAAATTTTTGTTTCTTACTTAATATATCCTTCATAAATTTTGCATAAGTTGGCATCCGTTCCAAAGCTTCAAAGAAATGTATGATTATAGTAAGTTTCTTAAAAATTTCAAAGAACTTAGAAAATTGATGATCAAGCTTCTACTGTTTTAATCTTTGAGGAAAAGGTAGTGGTGGTTTTTCAACTTCCACATTAATAGAAATATTAGTTTGATCTTGATTACGAGAAGGAGTTTTTTTAGGTTTTTCCATCTCTTCAACCTCAATCTCTTTTTCAATTTCATTCTGCATTTTTTTTTAATTCCTTTCCACTTCTAAGTTGTACAGCTTTAACATGTTCATGTTCTTTTCCAGTTTCTTTTGGATTAATTTCAACATTACTAGGAAGTGTTCTTGGAGCTCTGTAATTAATTAAATTAGCGATTTGTCCCATTTGATTCTCAATATTACGAATAACAGTATTTTGATTTTGTAATTGATTACTCATTTGTAAAATTAATTCTTCTATTGATAACTTTTTCTGTTGATTATTAAATCGAGGTGGTTTATAATTTGAATTTACTTGATTATTCCAATTTTCAGTTGGATGGGATTGATTATTACCCCATTGTTGTTGTTGATTATTCAAATTAAAATTAGGGAAATTTTTCCATCCAGGATTATAATAATTTGAATACAGATTATTTTTACTAGCAATAGCTTGTAAAGTTTCAATAGTTTGAGAATCTTCAATATTAGATGAGTTGTTATGTGATATGTTGATGGAAAAATTATCTAATTTCCTAGATATTGCAGCTACTTTTGAAGCTAAGATAGAAAAGGATTCGTTATCTTGAATACTTGACATTCTTTTAGGATTAATCATTTTAGAAGGCCATTGAAAATTATTGTTAGCCATTTCTTCAATTAAAGTATAAGCTTCTTCAAATGATTTAGACATTAAAGAACCTCCAGCAATAGCATCAATAATTGATTTTAGTGATCCAATTAAACCATTATAAAATATTTGAATAATTAACCAATCAGGTAAAGTATGATGAGGACATTTTCTTAATAGTTCTTTAAATCTTTCCCAAGTTTCATAAATTGTCTCCCCATCAAATTGACTAAATGAAGTAATATCATTTCTTAATTTAGCAGTTTTAGAAGGAAGAAAATATTTAGCAAGGTATTTTTGTGTCATTTCAGCCCATGTTTTAATAGAACATGTTGCTTATGAGTTCAACCACATCTTTGCTTTATCTCTTAAAGAAAAAGGAAAGAGTCTAAGTATAATAGTGTCATCAGAAACATTGTTATATTTAAAGGTAGCACAAAGTTCTAAAAAACTAGCAAGGTGTAAATTTGGATCCTCATTTGGTGTTCCTCCAAATTGATTATTTTGAACCATTTGAATGATAGATGGTTTAAGCTCAAAAGAATTAGCATCTACAGTAGGTATTTGAATACTACTATGAAGTTCATCAACTGTAGGGTTAGCATAATCCCTTAATGGTTTGTAACATTTTATTCATTAATTTCAATTGGATTTTGTAAATTGTTATGTAAATTAGCCATCTCTTGGATTTTTTTAGTTTGTTTTCCTTTTTTAATTCTTTTAACAGTTTTTTTCTAATTCAGAATCTAAAGGTAATAATCCTTCAGATCCAGCACTACGCATAAAAATTAAATTAGCAAGAAATAAAATCTCTACTTATTAGTAAACATTTTTTTTATTATATATATATATATATTATTATTATTATTATTTTGCTATTTTATATTTTTGACAATAAAAGAAAATGTATAAAATAAAATAAAAATATTTAAAATCTAAAAATTTGCCTCTGCTTCTTTCCCCGGCAACGGCGCCAAAAATTTGACCCACGCTAAATATATGCGTACTAAAAATTCAATCCCCGGCAACGGTGCCAAAAACTTGACCCGTAATCCGCTGATGACAAATATAATAATTAATGCTTTCAAATATATGTAATAGATAAAAATAGCATCTAGTGTATATAAATATAGTTTTATCGAAAATATTTTACATACTAGGGGTACTACGCAAGTATACGTATCGTATCAAGTAATATAGGGCTTTGAAACAAAGACCCCAGTATCGATCCCATGAGGAGTGAGTTATGGATTTTTAAATATTTTAATTTTATTTTTAAGTATCTCTTTTATAGTTATAAATTTGATATTTTTAATTTACTAGATGCAATAATAAAGCAGTAATGAAATGTTTGATGTAAATAGCAATAAGAAAACAACTTTCTTCCTTTCAATTAATACAAGATTTTCTAAGATTATGATAATATTCGTTGAGAATATAAATTTATGGTATTGTGCCAAATAGAAGCATTCATATTCTTTACCCTTTGATCCAGGTGTAAAGAACATTGGCTAACTTTATAGTTCGAGTTCAGATGTATTGTTAGTAGAATGAGTTAATCTATGCTCACACTACTAGATGTCCAAGGGTGGCTATGGTCGGCCCTACTAGGAACCATTTCCTTCTCTATAAACTAAATCACAAGAATTTAGTCTGTCACTCTAAAAACTTATGAATTCTATGCCCATTATATAATATCTTCCTATTTATTTACACTTCACCTTGAATAACCCGCTGACCTGATTTTTGTATTTCCAAATACAAGGATTTGTTACCACTACTAGAAAATTTAATTTCTGGCAAAGGCGCGAAACACTTCACCTAGAATAACTTGCTATATAGATGTGTACGAAATTTTAATTACGACAATAACATTAAATAAAACTTGATTGCTACTTAATGCTAGGCCGTTAATGTTTAATACATTTTAAATATATGTTTATATAGCAAAATATAATTTAAAAAGAAAATATTTTATATACTTTTTGGGTACTACGCAAGTATATGTATCGTTTCAAGTAATATAGGGTTTTGAAACAAAGACTCCAGTATCGATCCCACGGGGAAAAAATATGGTAATAAATTTTTAAGTATTGTATTTCAAAAATCTTTTTGTATTTTAATCTAACTATAAATTACTTTTAATTTACTAGATGCAAATAAAGAAAACAATAATAAGAAAAAGATTTTGTGAAAACTATATAAAACAAACAACTTTATTCCCTTCAATTAATCTAATATTTTTAGGATAATTTAATATTCGTTGGAGAATTTGATTTATGGTATTGTGCCAAATAAAAGCATTCCTATTCTTTACCCTTTGATCTAGGCACAAAGAACATTGGCTAATTTACAGATCAGGTCCGGATGTATTGTTAGTAGAATGGGTTAATCTAGACTCACACTACTAGATTTCCAAGGGTGGCTACGGTCGGCCCTACTAGTGACCCTTTCCTAATCTATAAATCAAATTATAAGAATTTAGTCTCGTCACTCTAAAAACTTATCAATTCTACGCCCTTTAAATCTTATCTTTCTATTTATTTGCACTTCACCTTGAATAGCCCGCACATGGCCTTCGACTACCCAAAGATTCATGTGACATTTACAAGTTAAGAGTTCTTCTCCTTCTAGGTCTCAAAACTCTTCAACATATTTTAACAATTTAAATAACCAATTTAAAAAGTAAATTAAGATCAGGTATTAATATCATCACAATGTTTTGAAAATATTTTGAATTTCAATTCTCCATCGAATCTTATATTATCTTATTTATTTCTTCATAATTGAAGGAAGAAAGTAAACTAACTACTCAGAACACATTGAATATAAACAACAAAACATAATAAATAAACTTTGAATCAAAAATAAAATACTTATCTCAAATATTCCTTCTACAGATCTTCTGATTCCTACTGACTCCACAGTGTAATGAACTCCAGATCCGACAACATGAAAATAAACTCACTAAATTAAAATAAAAGTGGCCTTAAATTTCTCTCTATATTTCTCTCTCTAAGGATGAGAGATCCTAAAGTGGATAAGAGAAAGGGGTTACAATGGGGGCACATTTTTGTGAAGAAATGGACTCCTATTTATAGGCTTCAAGAGTTGCCTTGAGGCATCTCTTCAAAACATGTCCACATTCAATGAATCTTCTAGAAGGTCTGGCTGGCGCCTAGGCGCCAGAATCTGATTCCTACTGACTCCACCGCGTCCAGTTCTTCGCACCTCTTCACTTTGGCTCGCACCTCTTCGCGATTAAAACCATTTTGGAGCGTCCAAATGCAATGTATCACATGTCCTATTATCAAGGAACAACTGCCAGTCTTCTAGAATGTCCAATAACCGTTCACTCTGTCAAAATAACCGTTCAAACATTTGTAAAAAACTTGACAGTTTTGTATCGAGTCTGGCGCTTAGGCGCTAACTTCTGGTGCCTAGGCACCAGGCCATTTTTTTTTAAAATTTTCTTATTTTGCTCCATTTTTGCTCCATTTTTGCTCCATTTTGCTCCTTTTTCCTTTTTGGACCTTTTTACATCACCTATATCCAAAAACACAAAAATACCTTTCATTAAAATATAATATCCTTAGAAATTGATAAGAATTAAGGCGTAAAAAATTAGGTATTTTTTATGGATCAAAATCCCCCAAACTTAAATGTTACTTGTCCTCAAGTAACTCTTTCTACTATATAAAATGTATAACCTTTGGAATAAAAGATAAATATTTAAGATTCCTTATAATTTTTGATTTTATAAAGTTTTTAGTAAATTATTAACCCAATTTCACTAACTAGGTTTAATTTTAAGAATTTAAAGAATATTTAACTACCAAATCATAAGATTTCAAACTTTTCATCCATTTTGAAAATAATAGAAATCTATTATATTAAGATCTCATAGATTATTTACAAGAAAAAGACTTTCCTGAAAAATCTTTCCTAAATAAATATTCATGCATAAAAATTAAGTAAAATATGTAACTAGTTTTCTTCCTATAAGATAATTCAAGTGAAGCCAATTTTTGATTTAGGCATTTCCTCAAGCTTCCCCTCTCTTCTTTTTTTTCTTTTTCTTTTCTTCTTCGTTTCTTCTCTTTTTTTTCTTTTTTTCTTTTTTTTATTTTTTTATTTTTTATATATAGAGGATTACTATATCTGGATAGCCTGTTAATGATTTTGAACTTCACTATCCTTAACTTATATTTTAGAAACTTATACATTTCCACTTAATTATTATAACATGAATAAGAATTCAAAAAGATTTTCAATCTGTTCTTTTTCAAGTGATAATTTTTTATTACTTAATATTTCTAAAATTCTATTATTTCTATCATGAATAGAAAAATTTCTTAATCTTATTCTTCTTTAAATTAAATAATTCTATTCTTAAAATTAATCAAAGTTATTAAAATTTTGGTTAATTCCACTAAATTGTTTATAATTTCAAAAATAAAAGTGATCTAAAATAAATTCTTCATTCCTTAAATTATTTTAAAAAGTTTTTATTTTTAAGAAAATATTAGCTCTTTAAGAACAAATCAAATTTAAATTTGAATGTATTTTCCCTTCCCCCAAACTTAAGTTTTGGTATAATATAACAATTTGAAAGTATGAGAGAAAGAAAATCATAATTTTAAAAAGGAATTTTTTATAAGTATGTAAAAACGATCTTAAAAACAAAAATTAACTTATACTCATGCTTTTATGAATAATTAAGATAAAATTGAAGCATGTATAAAAAGTAAGCAGGCTAATTTTTATGATTATACTAAATTTGAAAAAAAATAAAACAGAGCAAAATTACTAATTACTAAACATTATACTAAAACAAACATATCATAAATTAACTCTAATTTCAGTCTCAACACAATATACTAAGAATATTTTAACAATAAAATCTTAACACTAATTAATCCACACAGATACTTAAACAAATCAACATACATCAAACATAAAACTAAACAAACAAACCAAACAAAACAAACCAACAGAGTAGCACAATATAGAGATCTATAAACTACTAGTCACCTGGTCGTAGCCTCATCATCATCATCGTCACCAAAGGAAAATTCTACATCCTTAGGATCAACAAATGGTGTGAAACTAGGAAAAGTAGGGAAACTAACATCATGTTCACCCTTCAGAAATCTGACTAGGGCTTCATTATACTCGGCATCATAGTTACTCTTCCTCTGGGTATAGTCATATAAATGATCAAGTTTTCTATCAATAGTATCAATCCTGCAGTAAGTTTGAAATAATTCCTGCTGCTGCTCTATAAACTGATCATGCATTGATTCCCAGAAACTCGATGGTGGCTCAGCAGAAGTGGAGGGTCGAGAAGTAGTAGGTGTACCTGGTGTAGGTACAGAAGAAGGAGCAGTCAATTTCTTCCCTCGAAGACGATCATAAATGCTATTGCTCTCCTGACCAATCGGCTTAGTAGTCTTCAACCTTTCCTCTGAAATATCTGCAGTGACTCCATTGCTAATACATAATGAATAAATCAGAGATGGGAATCCCAGTCCAACAAAAGTGCTGGATCTCACAGTAGAATCCACATAATCATAAATAATACTGCTGACATCAATAGGCTTCCTTTCCTGAATGCAGTAGTTTAAGATCACTCGATCTCTAGTCACTTCACTCTGGTGGTTAGAAGGTAACAATCTTGCAGAAATAAAATAGTGCCATGCTTTAGAAATACCATTTAATTTGGAGGATTTGAAGTTTAACCTTTTTTCGTTCCTGATCTTCCAAGATCCAGTACCTTCAGTCAAATAAGCAATGATTATATCCAAATCTCCCTCAGATGGTGATAATCCAAAATAGTGGCATTCAATAGTCGGCGACAGGCCATAAAATACATTGATTCTTTCAGGATTAAATCCTACTCCGATACCTCTGACAAAAACTTCATAATCTTCAGCATCCAGAAAATTTACATAAAACTCTTGAACAATAGGGATAACAGCAACAGCAGTGAAATAACAGAATCATTGCCAATTGTGCGCAACGATAGTGTTTTCAATCATTTCTCTCGGATGATAGAAACTTCATTCTGAAATGAACTTCCTGAACATCGCAAATTCGTGGAATCGAAAATGCGCAGCCGCAGTAGAAAATTTGCTACTATCAAAGTTAACTTGTGCCTTCCCGCGTTTAGATTTTGGAGCCATCTAAACGTGAAAGAAAACAAGAACAAATTGAGGAATAAAAAAATTTAAACTCTTTTTATGTTTATAAAACTTAAAATAAGTTTAAAAATCCAAAGAAATCACTAAAAATCAAAATTTTTTTCAAAATTTTGGTTCTTAGAAAACCTAGGGAAATCTATGGTGAAAATCGAAAATACATGGTTTAAAGTGTAGATTTGACCTTGAGACGAAGAAATCAAGTGGTTTCGCGCTCAAATCCTTGATGTTTTGTCCTCAAAATGGATCTAAAAGGTGTATTTTTGCGAAAATGGGGAAGAAGATGAAGCTTAGGCATCGAAAATAGCTTTTGGGGGTATTTAAGGAAATTTTTGGGTACAGGCCGAACCGACGCTTAGGCGCCGAATTCTGGCGCCTAGGCGGCAGACTCGGCTTTCACAAAAAAATTATTTTTAAATTTAATTTTCCACAAAAATTCATAAATTCAACTTCCTATTACTCACATTAGAGTAGGGTTTCAGTTTCTAACTTCCACAACATTTTTTCAAAAATTTTATAAATTAAATATTTAATCCACCAATCAAACATAAAGTTTAAATCAAACTCACTAAATTCCATTTATAATCTTCAATATTGGCTCAATACATTCTAGATAAGTATTATGCTTGATTCAAGTTCCTAATACACACTCAAACACAACAATTTCTAAGCAAAAACAACACACATTGAACATCAAAGCAAATACACAAACAAACACAATCAATTCACTAAATCGATACAACGACTCAACAAACTAGATAATAACTATCTCATTACCAGAATATTCTAATCTTCATAAGGGAAATTATGTATTCCACTTGGAAAGAACACTAACCCTCTCGGGAAATCCATAGCCGTCTTTTCGTCAATCCACTTGTTCTTCGCATACATTTCAACTTGAGCATCTTGATAAGCCGCAAAATGATCAAATTGAAGTTTCATCTGCCATTCTAGATGTTCAATTTGATGAAACATCTCATGAAGGCGATCTCCAATGCTTTTAAACTCCGCTTCAAACTTATCCAAACGACTAGAAATTTCTCTAAACTTACAGCGATGAAACCATTGAAGTGGGGTTGAGGATCCTTTGAGACCTTGTCCCTAGCCTCTTCTCCAGGATTTATTCCTTCCATTTCTTCAAAAATTTCTCAAATCTCTCAAGAATGAAGTGTAATGGACGTAACTTTGATTGCATGATGGTTAGGGAAGAAGATAGGTTGATTTAAAGGTGAAAATCGTGTGAAAAACTGAAAATTTCCAGTTTTTGCACGATCCAGTAACCGTGGCGCTTAGGCGCCGGACCTATTGATACATAGTTTGACTCTGGCACTTAGGCGCCAAATCTTGGAGCCTAGGCGCCAGAACTATATTCAACTCTGTTTCGCCTAATCGTCAAATTTCAAAATTTCGTTCTCCAAGTTAGGTAAATTATACTGGTAAGAGTAATCTTGACTCAATAACCACATTGTAAACAATCATAATAAAGGTTAATTTGATCTCCTTTTTACTCATATTTACAATAGAGTGATCCAATTTCTAGATCTTACACACTTCAAAATAATCATCAGCCTAAGTCAACAAAGACTTATGAGCATCAAAAAATTTTAAAGTAATATAAAATTAGTCAAGATCGAGGCATAACCTTACATTAAAACATAAAAATACTCATAACAAAAGATAATTATGGGTTGCCTCCCACAAAGCGCTTGGTTTAACGTCGTCAGCCCGATTAATCAGGTTGACTCAATTCATAAGCCTCTTTATAAATATTTTTAATATCTCCCAAATAAGGATTCAATCTTAATCCATTTACTTTAAAAAATTTTCCTGTTTTGGGATCTTTAATATCCACAGCTCCATAATGGTATACTTTCTCAACTATATACGGTCCAATCCATTTAGATCTTAATTTTCCAGGAAAATGTTTTAAACGAGAGTTAAACAATAATACTTCTTGTCCGAGCTCAAAAATTTTTCCCGAAATTTTCTCGATCATGCAACATCTTCATTTTCTCTTTATAAATCCTTGCATTTTCATATGATTCATTTCTTATTTCTTCCATCTCATTCAATTGCAATAATCGCTTTTCTCCTGTTTTATTCAAATTAAAATTAAACTCCTTTATCGCCCAATAAGCTTTATGTTCAAGTTCTACAGGTAAGTGACAATGTTTACCATAAATTAACCGGTAAGGTGACATTCCGATTGGTGTTTTATAAGTTGTTCTATAAGCCCATAATGTAGAATCAAGTCTATCAGCCCAATCAGTTATTTTAGGATTAACAGTCTTCTCTAAAATTCTTTTAATTTCTCTGTTTGATACTTCAGCCATTCCACTTGTTTATGGGTGATAAGCAGTTGCAATTCTATGTTTGATTCCAAATTTTTTGTAGTAATGATTGAATTCTTATATTCCTTAAATGACTTCCACCATCAGTGATAATTACCTTAGGCATTCCAAATCTTGAAATATCATTTTCTTTAAAAATTTAGAAAAACTTTTTGAATCACAGTTTGGTAAAGCAACAGCTTCAATCCACTTTGAAACATAATCAACTGCTACTAAAATATAAATTTTTCTAGATGATGGAACAAAAGGTCCCATAAAGTCTAAATCCCATATATCAAAAATTTCAACTTCCAATATATAGTTCAAAGGCATTTCATTCTTCCTAGATATATTTCCCATCCTTTGACATCGATCACATGTTTTCACATAATGTCTCACATCTTTAAATAAGATAGGCCAATAAAATCCAGAATTTAAAATTTTAAATGCAGTTTTATCTATGCCAAAGTGTCCTCCAAAATCGGAATCATGAAATTTTTGAATAATAAGCAAAAGTTTCCTCATAAGGTACACATCTTCGAATCATAGAATGTTTACCAATTTTAAATAAATGAGGTTCTTCCCAAATATAAGATTTAGCATCATATTTAAATTTCTTAATAAATTTGTTATCCAATTCATAAAGCAAAATATTGCTAACTATATAATTAACAATATCAGCATACCAAGGTGTTTTGCATCCTCGAATAACATATAAAGATTCATCGGGAAATTTCTCATTTATATTTTCTTCCGAAATAATATCATTTTTAATTCTAGATAAATGATCGACAATTTGGTTTTCAGTTCTTTTTCTATCTACTATTTGAAAATCAAATTCTTGTAGAAGTAAAACCCAGACTTATAAGTCTAGGTTTAGAATCCTTCTTAGATAATAGATATTTAATAGCAGAATGATCAGTATGAACTATGCATTTAGTGCCAAGAAGATAAGGTCTAAATTTATCAAAGGCATATACTATAGCTAGAAGCTCCTTCTCAGTGGTAGTGTAATTTCTTTGTGTTTCAGTGAGAGTTTTACTAACATAATATACAACTTTAAAAATCTTCTCATATTTTTGTCCTAATATAGCTCCAATTGCAAAATCTCTTGCATCACACATTAATTCAAAAGATTTATTCCAATTAGGTGCAACAATGATAAAGTGCGTTATTAATTTTTCTTTTAGAATATTAAAAGCATTAATACTTTCTTTGTTAAATTCAAATTTCGCATCTTTTTCCAACAAATGACAAAGAGGTTTAGCAATTTTAGAAAAATCCTTTATGTATCTTCTATAAAATCCAAGCATTGACCTAGAAAACTTATCACATCGATAATGATAGTAGGTGGTCGCAATTCAACGAATAATTTTCACTTATGCTTTATCTACTTCCATCCCTTTGTGACACTTTGTGACCAAGTACAATGCCTTCTGCGACCATGAATTGGCATTTTTCCCGCTTAAGAACTAAATTTGTTTCTTCACATCTTTTCGTAACTTTAGCTATGTTTTCCAAATAAGATTCCAAAGAAGTTCAAAAACCGAAAAATCATCCATGAATATTTCAATTCCTTTCGTCAATCAAATCACAAAATATCGACATCATACATATTTGAAAAGTTACGGGTGCATTACATAAACCAAAAGGCATTCTTCTAAAAGCAAATGTTCTATAAGGACTTGTAAATGTTATTTTTCTTGGTCCTCGTGAGCAATAAGTAACCGATGATAACCGTAATATCCATCCGTAAAACGTAAATATGGGTGTCCAACTAATTTATCGAGCATTTGATCCAAGAAAGGTAAAGGAAAATGATCCTTTCTAGTGGCTTTATTTAATTTCCTATAGATCAATACAAATTCCCCATCCAAGAACTTGTCTTGTAGGAATTAGTTCATTTTTATCATTAACAATGACAGCTTACACCTCCTTTCTTCGAACACAATGAATAGGACTTACCCATCGACTATCCGAAATATGATAAACAATACCAAGCATCTAACCACTTAATAATTTCTTTTTAACAACCTCTTTCATGATAGGGTTTAATTTTCTTTGCGATTCAATAAGTAGGTTTAAAATTTTCTTCTATTAAAATTCTATGCATACAAATGGAAGGGCTTATTCCTCTTATATCAAGCAATGGTCCAACCAAAGCTTTCTTATAATTCTTTAACACACCTAGTAGTTTTTCTTCTTGATCTTTACTCGGCTTAGAAGAAATAATAACAGGTAAAGTTAACGAATTTCCAAGAAACATATATTTTAAATGTGAATGTAACATTTTTAATTCCAGCTCAGTGGGCTTTTTTAATTGATGGTAAAAGTATATCATTTTGAGTTATGTCTAAAGTTTCTGCATTATCTTTAATAAAATGAGTCTCTTCTTCTTCTACTTCTTCATTTTCATCGCTTAAAAATTCAAATTTTTCTTCGTAAATGACTTTACATTTTTCTTGATAATTTTTTTCAATTAAATAATCAATTATATCCATCGAATAACATTTCTCTTTATCGTGGTACTTCATCGATTTAAGAACATTGAATTTAATTTCTTAATCATTAACTCTCATGGTTAGTTCTCCCTTTTGCATATCAATCATAGCTCGTCCGGTAGCTAGAAAAGGTCTCCCTAAAATAATAGGTATCTCTTTATCTTCTTCCATATCAAGTAAGATGAAATCTACAGGGAAGATAAATTTATCCACTTTAACAAGGACATCCTCTATAACTCCTTTAGGATAAGTGATAGATCTATCAGCTAACTGAAGGGTTACAGTGGTGGGAGTAATATCTCCTAAATCCAATCTTCGAACGATAGAAAATGACATGAGATTAATACTTGCTCCTAAATCACATAATGCTTTTCCACAAAATTTTTCTCCAATAAGACAGGTATAGTGAAACTTTCGAGATCCTTAAGCTTTTCGGTAATTTCTTTTAAATTATCGCACCGCATTCTTCACTTAATGCAACATTTTCAAAAGCTTCAAATTTTCGTTTCTTGCTTAAAATATCCTTCATAAATTTTGCATAAGTTGGCATTTGTTCCAAAGCTTCAAGCAAAAGGTATGTTAATAAGTAAGTTTCTTAAAAATTTCAAAGAACTTAGAAAATCGATGATCAAGTTTCGTTGTTTAAGTCTTCGAGGAAAAGGTGGTGGTGGTTTTTCAACTTCCACATTAACAAGTATAACAGTCTGATCTTAACTAGGAGAGAGAGTTACTTTAGGTTTTTCAATCTCTTCAACCTCAATCTCTTTTTCAATTTCATTATGCATTCTTTCTTTTAATTCCTTTCCACTTCTAAGTTGCATAGCCTTAACATGTTCATGTTCTTTTCCAGTTTCCTTTGGATTAATTTCAACATTACTAGGAAGTGTTCCTACAGGGCATGTTATTAATTAAAGTAGCAATTTGCCCCATTTGATTTTCAATATTACGAATAGCAGTATTTTTATTTTGTAATTGATTATTCATTTGTAAAATTAATTCTTCTATTAATAACATTTTCTGTTGATTATTAAATCCAGGAGGTTTATAATTTGGATTAACTTGATTATTCCAATTTTTAGTGGGATGAGATTGATTATTACCCTATTGTTGTTGTGAATTATTCCAGTTAAAATTAGGATAATTTTTCCACTTAGGATTATAATAATTTGAATAAGGATTATTTTTACTTGCAATAGCTTGTAAAGTTTCAATAGTTTGAGAATCTTCAATATTAGCAGAGTTATTATGAGAAATATTAATTGCAAAATTGTCTAATTTCTTAGACATTGCTGCTACTTGTGAAGCTAAGATAGAAAAGGCTTCATTATCGTGAATACTTGCCATCTTTTTAGGATTAATCCTTTCGGAAGGCCATTAAAAATTGTTATTAGCCATTTCTTCAATTAAAGTGTAAGCTTCTTCAAATGATTTAGACATTAAAGAATCTCTAGCAACGAAGATCAATAATTGATTTTAAAGATCCAATTAATCCATTATAAAATGTTTGAATAATTAACCAATCAGGTAAAACATGATGAGGACATTTTCTTAATAGTTCTTTAAATCTTTCCCAAGTTTCATATATTGTCTCCCCGTCAAATTGACTAAACGAAGTAATATCATTTCGTAATTTAGCAGTTTTAGAAGGAGGAAAATATTTAGCAAGAAATTTTTTTGTCATTTCAGCCCATGTTTTAATAGAACCAGTTGCTAATGAGTTTAACCACATCTTTGCTCTATCTCTTAAAGAAAAAGGAAAGAGTCTAAGTCTAATAGCATCATCAGAAACATTGTTATATTTAAAGGTAGCACAGAGTTCTAAAAAACTAACAAGGTGTAAATTTGGATCCTCATTTGGTGTTCCACCAATATGATTGTTTTGCACCATTTGAATAATAGACAGTTTATGTTCAAAAAAATTAGCATCTACAGTGGGTATTTGAATACTACTATGAAGTTCATCAACTGTATGGTTAGCATAATCCCTTAATGGTTTATAATCATTTTGATCATTAAGTTCAATTGGATTTTGTAAAGTAGCCATTTCTTGAAATTTTTGAATTTCTTTTCCCTTTTTAATTTTCTTAATTGTTTTTTCTAGTTCAGAATCTAAAGGTATTAATCCTTCAGAACCAAAACTTCGCATAAAACAAGGAATAAAATTTATATATATATATATATATTATTTTTTTTATGTTTTTGGAAATATAATATTTAAAAACCTATAACTATTCTTATTCCTTCCCCGGCAACGACGCCAAAAACTTGACCCGATTTTTGTATTTCCAAATACAAGAATTTGTTACCACTACTAAAAAAATTTAATTTCTGGCAAAGGCGCGAAACACTTGACCTGGAATAACTTGCTATATAGATGTGTACCAAATTTTAATTACGGCAATAACATTAAATAAAACTTGATTTCTACTTAATGCTAGGCCGTTAATGTTTAATAATTTTTAAATATATGTTTATATAGCAAAATACAATTTAAAAAGAAAATATTTTATATACTTTTTGGGTACTACGCAAGTATAGTTATCGTTTCAAGTAGTATAGGGCTTTGAAACAAAGACCCCAGTATCAATCCCACGGGGAAAAAATATGGTAATAAATTTTTAAGTAATGTATTTCAAAAGTCTTTTTGTTTTTTAATCTAACAATAAATTACTTTTAATTTACTAGATACAGATAATGAAAACAATAATAAGAAAATGATTTTGTGAAAACTATATAAAACAAACAACTTTTTTCCCTTCAATTAATCTAAGATTTTTAAGATAATTTAATATTCATTGGAGAATTTGATTTATGGTATTGTGCCAAATAGAAGCATTCCTATTCTTTACCCTTTGATCCAGGTGCAAAGAACATTGGCTAATTTACAGATCAGGTCTAGATGTATTATTAGTAGAATGAGTTAATCTAGACTCACACTACTAGATTTCCAATGGTGGCTATGGTCGGCCCTACTAGTGACCCTTTCCTAATCTATAAATCAAATTATAAGAATTTAGTCTGTCACTCTAAAAACTTATCAATTCTACGCCCTTTAAATCTTATCTTCCTATTTATTTGCACTTCACCTTGAATAGCCCGCACATGGCCTTCGACTACCCAAGGATTCATGTGACATTTACAAGTTAAGAGTTCTTCTCCTTCTAGGTCTCAAAACTTTTCTCCTTCTAGGTCTCAAAACTCTTCAACAGGTTTTAACAATTTAAATGACCAATTTAAAAAGTAAAGTAGGATCAGGTATTAATATCATCACAATGTTTTGAAAATATTTTGAATTTCAATTCTCCATCGAATCTTATATTATCTTATTTATCTCTTCATAATGAAGGAAGAAAGTAAACTAACTACTCATAACACAATGAATATAAATAGAAAAACATAATAAATAAACTTTGAATCAAAAATAAAATACTTATCTCAAATATTCCTTCTACAGATCTTCTGATTCCTACTGACTCCACAATGTAATGAACTCTAGATGCAACAACTTGAAAATAAACTCACTAAACTAAAATAAATGTGGCCTTAAATTTCTCTCTATTTCTCTCTCTAAGGATGAGAGATCCTAAAGTGGATAAGCGAAAGGAGTTACAATGGGGGGCACATTTTTCTGAAGAAATGGACTCCTATTTATAGGCTTCAAGAGTTGCCTTGAGGCACCTCTTTAAAACATGTCCACATTCAATGAATCTTCTAGAAGGTCTGTCTGGTGCCTAGGCACCGGAATCTGGCGCCTAGGCACCGTACGCTGCGTCCAGTTCTTCGCACCTCTCCACTTTGGCTCACACCTCTTCGTGATTAAAAATGTTTTGGAGCGTCCAAATGCAATGTATCACATGTCCTATTATCAAGGAACAACTGTCAGTCTTATAAAATGTCAAATAACCGCTCACTCCGTCAAGACAATCGTTCAAACGTTTGTCAAAAACTTGACAGTTCTGTATCGAGTCTGGCGTTTAGGCGCCAACTTCTGGCGCTAGGCCATTTTTTTTATAATTTTTGTATTTTGCTCTATTTTTGCTCCTTTTTGCTCTTTTTTGCTCCTTTTTCCTTTTCTGGACCTTTTTACATCACCTACATCCAAAAACACAAAATACCTTTCATTAAAGCATAATATCCTTAGAAATTGATAAGAATTAAGGCGTAAAAAAGGTATTTTTATGGATCACCCGTACAAGGCCTTCGACTACCCAAGGATTCATGTGATATCTTCTAGTTAAGAATTCATCTCCTTCTAGGTATCAAAACTCTTCAACAGATTTTAACAATTTAAATGGCCAATTTAAATAGTAAATTATGATCCGGTATTAATATCATCACAATGTTTTAAAATATAAATAGTTTTTAATTCTCCAACAAATTTTATATTATCTTATTTATCTTTTCATAATTGAAAGGAGAAAGTAAACTAACTACTCAGAACACATTGAATTTAAACAACAAAACATCATAATAAAACTTTGAATAAAATTACAAATACTTATCTCAAGTGTTTCTCCTACTGAACATCTGAATTCTTCTGACTCCAAAGCAAATAAACTTCAAAACCACCAACTCTTTAAACTCTCATTACAAACTCTAAATAAAATAACTAACTAATTTATGAAGGATAATAAAATGTGGCCCTAATGTATCTTCTAATTCTCTCTCTAGATAGGGCTCTAGATAGTGGGTCATTTTTTATGAAGGAGTACCCTCCTATGTATAGGCTTCAAAGGTTGCCTCAAGGAACCTCTTTAAAATGTGTCCACATTCAATGAATCTTATAGAAGGTGTGTCTGGCGCTTAGGCGCCGGACTCTGCGTCTAGTTCTTCGTACCTCTTCACTTTGGATCGCACCTCTTCACTTTGGATCGCACCTCTTCACGATTAAAACCGTTTCCAAGCGTCCAAATACATTGTATCACATGTTCTATAAACCAGGAACAACTGCCAGTCTTCTAGAAGGTCCAATAATTGCTAACACCGTCAAAATAACAGTCCAAAAGTCGTCAAAATCTTGACAGATCCCGTATCGACCTGGCGCATAGGCGCCGGATTCTGGCGCCTAGGCGCCAGACCAATAATTTTGACAATTTTGCATTTTGGCTTCATTTTTGCTCCTTTTTGCTCCTTTTTACTCATTTTTCACTCTTTTTCCTTCTTGAACATTTTTCCATCATCTATATCCAAAAACACAAAAAATACCTTTCATTAAAGCATAATATCCTTAAAAATTTAATAAAAATCAAGGCATAAAAATGGGTATTTTTTTCATGGATCAAGTCCCTATAATAACCATTTGGTCAATATAGACATCCAATTGACCCACTTAGTCAAATTTATTCAAACTGGACAACTGTTGTTAATTTGGTCAACCCTAGCCAAAATGGTCATCTTTGATCAAACTTGGTCAAATTGAATATTTAGTCAACCAAGCTACCAAATTGGTCAAAATGGAATATTTGTTCAAACTAAATATTAAATTGGTTAAATTTAGTAAACCTGGTCAACTTTGGAAAAATTAGTCAAACTTGATCATTTTTGGTCTCAAACCACCACATTGACCACCTTGTCAACCCTTAACCTAACTGGTGAAACTTAGTCATATTGATTTAATAGTCACCACAATAACCATTTGGTCAATACAGACATCCAGTTGAGCCAATTAACAAAATTTCCTTAATTTGGTCAACTTTGGTCAAATTAGTCGACCATGGTCAAAATGGTTAAATTTGGTCAAACTTGGTCTAATTGAACCATTTGGTCAACCCATATACCAAATTGGTCAAAATGGACAATATGGTCAACTAAAAAGCTAAATTGGTCAAATTTGGTCAGACTGGTCAACTTTGGTCAATTAGTCAAACTTGGTCAAAATGGTCAATTATGGACCCAATGACAATCACATTGACCACCAGGTCAAACCTTGGTCTAAATTACCTAATTGTAACCACAACAACCATTTAGTCAAGACAGACATCCAATTGACCTATTTGGTCGAATTTGGTCAAATTAGTCAACTTTGGTCAAATTGGTCAACCCTGGTCAAAATGGTCAACTTTGGTCAAACTTGGTCAAATTGAATCGTTGGGTCAACCTGAACACCAAATTGTTTAACATGGACCATTTGGTAAACCAAAATACTAAATTAGTCAAATTTGGTTAAACTAGTCAACTTTGGTCAAATTGGTCAAACTTGGTCAAAATGGGCAATTTTGGAACCAATGACCATATGATTGACCACCAAGTAAACCCTTGATCTAACTGGTCAAACTTTGGTCAAAATAATCTAATAGTCACCAAAATAAACATTAGGTCAATACAGACATCAAATTGACCCAATTGGTCAAATTTAGTCAAACTGGTCAACTTTATCAAACTTAGTTAAATTCGTTAACCCTTGTTAAAATAGTCAACTTTGGTCGAACTTTGTCAAACTTGTTCAAATTGAACCATTTGCTCAACCCATACACCAAATAGGTCAAATTGAACCTTTTCGTCATCCTATACACTTAATTGGTAAAATTTTGTCAGACTGGTTAACTTTGGTCAAATTGGTCAAACTTGGTCAAAATGGTCAATTTTGGACCCAATGACAATCACATTAAACACAACTTAACCCTTGAGCAAACTGGTCAAACTTTGGTCTAAATGACCTAATAGTCACCACAATAACCATGTGGTCAATACGGACATCCAGTTGTTCAAAGTGGTAAAATTTTGTCAAACTTGTCAACTTTGGTCAAATTGGTCAACCCTGGTCAAATTTGTCAACCAAGGTCAAACCTGGTCAAAATTGAACCATTTGGTCAGCCCAAACACCAAATTGGATAAAGTGGACCATTTGGTCAACCTAAACACAAAATTGGTCAAATTCGATCAAACTAGTCAACTTTGGTCAATATGTCAAACTTTATTAAAATGGTCAATTTTAGATCTAATGACCATATTGACCACTAGTTCAACCCTTGACCTAACTGGTCAAATTTGTTTAAAATGACATAATAGTCACCACAATGACCATTTGGTCAATACTGACATTCAATTGACCCAATTGGTGAAATTGGTGAAATTGGTCAAATTGATAAATTTTGGTCAAATTGGTCACCCCTAGTCAAAATGGTCAACTTTGGTCAAACTTGGCCAAATTGAAGCATTTGATCAACCCAGATATAAAATTGGTCAAAATGGACCATTTGATCATCCTAATTACTAAATTGGTCAAATTTGGTCAAGCTAGTTAACTTTGGTAAAATAAGTCAAACTTGGTTAAAATGGTCAATTATGGACCCAATGATCACCACATTGACCACCAGGTCAAACCTTGACCCGATTGGTCAAACATTGGTCAAAATTACCTAATAGTCACCACAATAACTATTTGGTCAATACAAACAACCAATTAACCCACTTGGTCAAATTTAGTCAAGCTGGTCAACTTTGGTCAAATTGGTCAACCTTGGTCAAAATGGTCTTCTTTGGTCAAACTTGGTCAAATTGATCATTTTGTTAACCTAAACATTAAATTGGTTAAATTTAGTATAATTGTTCAACTTTGGTAAATATTAGTCAAACTTGCTCAATTCTCCAAAGTTAACTGACGGGTTTGACCAAATTTGACTAATTGGGTCAATTGGATTCTGTATTGACCAAATGATTATTGTGGTGTCTACCTGGTGATCAATGTGGTGGTCATTGGGTCCAAGATTGACCATTTTGACCAAGTTTGACTATTTGAACAAAGTTGACCAACTTGACCAAATTTGACAAATTTAGTGTTTATGTGAGTAAATGGTCCCTATTGACCAATTTGGTCTCTAGGTTGACCAAATAGTTCAATTTGACAAAATTTGGCCAAAGTTGCCCATTTTGACCAGGGTTGACCAATTTGACAAATGTTGACGAGTTTGACCGAGTTTCACCATTTGGGTCAATTGGATGTCTGTATTGACCAAATGGTTATTGTGGTGACTATTAGGTCATGTTGACCAAAGTTTGACCAGTTAGGATAATGGTTTACCTGGTAGTCAATGAGGTCGTCATTGGATCCAAAATTGACCTCATTTGACCAATTTGACTAAAGTTGACAAATTTGGTCAAATTTGGCAAATTTAGTGTTTAATTTGAAAAAATAGTCCATTCTGACCAATTTGGTGTCTTGATTGACCAATGGTTCAATTTGATCAAGTTTTATCGAAGTTAACAATTTTGACCAGGGTTGACCAATTTGCTTAAAGTTGACCAGTTTGACCAAATTTAACCAATGGGTCAATTGGATATTTGTATTGAACAAATAGTTATTGTGGTGACTATCAACTCATTTTGAATAAAGTTCGACCAGTTAGGTCAAGGGTTGACCTATTGGTTAATATGGCTGTCATTGGGTCCAAAATTGACATTTGTAGAAAAGTTTGAATAATTTAACCAAAGTTAACCAGTTTGAATAATTTAACCAGTTTGACTAATTTGACCAAATTAACTAATATGACCAAAGTTTGACTAGTTAGGTCAAGGGTTTACTTGGAGGTCAATGTGGTGGTCATTGGAACCAAAATTGACCATTTTGACCTAGTTTGACCAATTTGACCTAGTTTGACTAATTTGACCAAAGTTGAACAATTTAACCAAATATGACAAATCTAGTGTTTAGATTGACCAAATGGTCCATTCTGACCAATTTGTTATGGGTTGACCAAATGGTTCAATTTAATCAAGTTTGATTGAAGTTGATGAATCTAACTAGGGTTGACTTATTTGACTAATGTTGATCAGTTTATTTAAATTTGACTAATTGAGTCAATTGGAAGTCTGTATTGACCAAACGGATATTGTGGTGACTATTAGGTAATTTTGACCAAAGTTTAACCAGTTAGATCAAGGATTGACCTGGTGGTCGATGTGGTGGTCATTGGGTCTAAGATTTGACCATTGTGACAAAGCTTGACCAATTTGACCAAAGTTGACTAGCTGTCGAGATATTTTTAGGTTTTTAAATTTAATTTAAGTATATATATATATAATTTGGAAAGTAACATTTGATTTTTGAAAATAATTTTAAGTTTGAAAATTTTAAGATATGAAGTCAAACTGATCTCACATCCCAAATAGTTTATATAAATGAGCACCGCACCACAAACTGTGTATCTATCCAGAGGAATAGTCACACTGCTTGACGATGAGGTTCGATTAAATAAACTAAAAGATTTGTGACATCCGTTTGGTCTGCGAACCAATTTTATAAGCTAACGGAGTTATCTCGCTTAATATAAAGGAATTAAGCGGTGGTTTATACTACCTGGGATCTTAAAGTTCCCTATAAGGGCAAGCCCCTATAGTTAATTATATCCTAAATGACAGGAATCATTTAAGAAAACTCTCGATAATGATCAGTGGTTTTGCTCTTAAGAATTTCAAAGTTTAACGTTTTCAAAAGATTGAATTTTAGAATTTCAATAGGGAATGGATCGAGTTTGGAACAGTTTATTTTAAGAGTCTAATAGAAGAGAAGTAGGAGAAGCTGAGGATCCAAGAAGAATCTTGGCAACTTCCCAAACTATCCTATTGTTTGGATTCAATTTGGGAGTTCATTTAATGTTTCATCTTGCATGTTTTAATTAATTAGGACTTATATTTGTATGACACAATCATACGAACAGCCTTGAAGATGTGAGGGCTTATGTTGTACCAAACGACTACCTCGGAGTCCCAAGACCGGTTAGTTGAGGATTTATGTTGTACTAGGCAAACTACCTCGAAATCCTATGGCTAGTTGTTTATTTATAAGAAAAGAGAGCTGCTGTTGAAGATCCGTTGTTTGCTCTCTTGAACATGTCCTTCCGCATCCTTGATCGTGTTGCCCTTCGGTGTATTGCCTCGAGCTCCTTGTTTTTGCAGAGGTTTAGTTTTAGAAATCATAAATCAAGAGATGAGAGAAGAGTTTGTGGTTTTTAATTGAGTTTGATTTTAGTTTGGGGATTGGAGGATTTGAATTTGGTTTGGTTTGTATTTGGTTTGGGTTTGAACTAGGTTTGCTTTTGTTTATGTTTTGGTTTGGGTTTGGTTTGATTTTGGTTTGATTTTGGTTTTGGTTTATGTTTTGGTTTGGGTTTGGTTTTATTTTGGTTTGATTTAAGTTTGGAATGTGGATTGGGAAGTTTGTGTGGACATCGGGTAAAATTTGGGTTACTCCATGCATTCACTAAGCATAAGGGTATTCTTGTTATGTTTTCTACACCAAGTTGTGATTTCCTAGGGGTCTTTATAAAGGGAAAAAATGAACCATGCCTCAGGAAGCCTATCCTAGGTTTGATTGTTATCATGTTGGTATTGTATTGTGGTCGGGATTGTTGTTGTGTGTTGTGAATATTGTTTGTGTAGGGATTGTAATTATGATTATATGTGATTGTTATTTATATGTTATTATCGTATTATATTGTTATTGTTTATGTTGTTATGTGTTATCATTGTTGTATGTTGTATGTTATTGTTTTTTTTTGTTTAGGTGTTATATTATTATTGTATGTTATTTTATTCTTATATTAATGTTATTTTATATGATGTTATGTTATTATTATTTTTGCTATGTGTTTTTTAAACATATTGTCTTTTATTTGTAATTAAAATTATTATTCATCTTTATTATTTATTTAATTTATTATCTTTATTTAATTCATTATGATTTGTTTACTTTATCATCATTTATTTGTTTTTTTTTGTTTTATTTAACTAATTGGTTGTTATTTATTTGTTTTATTTAATTAATTGTTATTTATTTAATTAATTTATTTTATTTTACTTTAACTTAAAATTTATTAATTTAAATTATTATCTTTAATTTTATTTTAATTTATTTTGTTATTTAATTTAATTTTAATTTAATTAATTATTTATTATTTACAATTATTATTAATTTAATTTAATTAATTTATTTAATTTAATGTAAAGTATTATTGTTTAATTTATTTAAATTTAATTTAATTTGTTTAATTTTATTTTATTTAATTAATTTAATTTGTTTAGTTTAATTTAATTTATTATTTATTTACATTATCAATTTAATTTATTTAATTTGTTTATTTAATTTATTTAATTTAATTTTTATTTATATTATTATTTAATTTAATTTAATTTATTTAATTTATGTAGTTTAATTTAATTTATTATTTATTTACATTATTAATTTAATTTATTTAATTTGTTAATTTAATTTAATTTTTATTTATATAATTATTTAATTTATTTTAATTTAATATGATTTGATTAATTTAATTAATTTAATTTAATTTAATTTATTATTATTTACAATTATTATTTAACTTTAATTTAATGTTCGGTTTTCATTAATTTATTTAACTTAATTTAATTTATTTAATTAATTTAATTTAATTATAATTAATTATTTATTTACATTATCATTTAATTTAATATAATTTTGATTTATTTAATTTAATTTATTTATTTAATTTAATTTAAACTATTATTTATTTAATTATTTTTTGTTTACTTAATTAATTATTATTTAATGTAATTTATTTAATTTAGTTATTATTTAATTTTATTTATTTAATTTAATTATTATTTGATTTTTTAAATATAATTCATTATTCATTTATATTATTTAAATTATTTTCAATTTATATATATATATGTATTATTTATTTTTATTATCCCTTATAAGTTATTTAATTTTAATTATATATATGTACATTTTTATTACTTATATATTATTGATTTATCATTATTAATTTATATTATTAATTTACATTATTTATTATTATCATTTTTTATTATTTATTTATTTATAAGACTTTTCATTTTCTCTCTCATAAATTATTCTTTGCTTCATGATACCCATTATTTCTGTTTCAGCCCTGGATTCTGAGATGCAAGCTGCTTATTGGGCATTGCTAACTGTTAAAGCACTTAATTACAAGTTTATCTGGATTGAATCTGATTCAAAGTCCTTAGTTAACATTTCACAAGGTCTTTCATCTCCTCCCTGGCAGTTGGTTTACTTGTTCAGAAAAATTCTCCATATCTCCAGCAACTTTACTTTAAAATGGTCTCACATATATAGAGAAGGTAACCAACCAGCTAATTGGTTGGCCAAAAATGCTACATCCACTAGTACTGTTTCTTTTTCTGCCACACCTTTTGGGCCTCTTGAGCCTTTACTTTTTGGTGATCTCAATGATCTCCCCTACATTAGATGTATGTAACTCTCTTATTTAAATAAAATTTCCTTTTTTCGGTAAATATATATATATATATATATATATATATATATATATATATATATATATATTATTCATTTATTTATATTTTAGTAGTTATATTATTTTAAACTTAGTGTAGTTATTCTTATTTAAAATTTAGTATGGTTATATTTTATTTTACATTTAGCATAGTTATATTTTAAGTTTTAATGTTTTTTTTAGGTATTTAAAATTTTAGTATAGTTATTTTATTGAAATTTAGTAAGGTTTTTTAAATTTACAATTATTTTATCACTTACGTTTTTTTTTACATTTGTTATTTATTATTTATTTACTTTATTATAAACATTATTCATTTAGTGCATATAATATATTTAACATTATTTTATATATTATTTAGTATATATAGTTTATTTACATTTATTTATATTATTAATTTACATATGCATTATTTACATAGTGTATGTTATATATTATTTTAGATTTTTATTTCATTTTCCTCTTATTATTATTATTATTATTATTATTTTTTATTTCCTCTTTATGTTTATTTTCTTTTCTCTTACCTTTCTTTCCTTTATGATATATTTGTTTCTTTCAAATTTTAAAACTTATTATTTTATTTTTTAAGTTAGTGAAACTAGGTGGTAGATTTGTAAATATTTAACATTAGCCATATAGCTTTGCATAAAAAGAATTCCTAAACCTATGCATGGATAAAATTTAAATAGCATGAAGAAGGAACAACCTACACATGATTTTAATTCTAAATATCTTGCATGAAAGAAAGAAAGCATGAAAATATATAAAAAAAAAAACATGAAGATTTGTAAAAAGAAAATAATTAACACGTGATTTTTTTAAAAAAAAGAAAACTATGTAAGAGAAGAAGAGTTTTTTTTTTTAAAATACATGTATGTGTGATTTAGACTTTTAAGTTAGACATAAACATGATGATGAACTTTTCCCTTTAAGAAATTTTGATGTAAAAGTAAAAGTAGAGAGAAGGGGAAGATGTTACCTTGCCTTGGAGAAGCACTTGTTGGAAACCTTGGCTAAGAGAGGAAGTGAGTGATTGTGGCTAGCTTAGAAGGAGGAGAAGGAGAAGAGAGGCTCACCGCTACAAGGAGTTTGGGGGATGGGGGGGGGGGTGTGGGGGGATGAAGAAAATGTGTAAGTGTGTGTGTAAGGGAGTGTGTAAGAGTGTGTAAGGGAGTGTGTAAGAGTGTGTAAGGGGGTGTAAAAGTGAGATTATGAGGGGATTTAATGGGGAGGCTCACGACTAAGAGTTAAGGAGGGAGTGAGGGAGAGATATGGTGGAGGCATGGTGAAGGTAAGGTGAAGGTAAGGAGGGTAGGGTGAGGTGGCGGGTAGGGTGAGGGAGAGGTGAGGGAGAGATGAGGGAGAGGTGAGGGAGAGATATTTTTCTTTTTCTTTTTTTTTAATTTTTATTTTATTTATTTATTATTATTATTATTATATATATATTTATTTTAAGGATGACATGAGGTTAATTTAATTAATTTTTGGTTTAATTTGATTTGATTTGAATTATTAGTTTAATTAGGTTCATTTAGATTTGGGCTAAGATAACATGGGTTTGAGTGAGAATGAGGTCTAGGTTCCTTGATCAATATTGTCCATATGATTGTAATGAAGATCTTTCATGAAGATGCAAAGTGGTTTTGAGCTCATTTGGAGGTTCAATTTTTGCATGGATTGGATTTTTTATTATTTTGGACCATATTGGGTTCGGGTAAGGTTATCTTGAGTTTGAGTGGGAATGGGATCCAGAGGTCTTCAACAATATTGTAGATATGGTTGTATATAAGACTTTTCATGAAGACATAAAATGGTTTTGACAAGTTTTAGAGGGTCAATTTGGTGGATTTAAAACATGTGTTCAGCTATGGTTAAGATTGGGGTTTCTTTGGTCCAAAATGGATTTGGGTAAGACCTGAGCTCAAATTATGGGAAATTGATGATCCAATTAAGTTTAAGGAGGTGTTATAAATAGTTTGGAATTAAAATTTTGGAGGAATTGATTGACATTGGGTCACTTTAGGAGTTTTGGGTTATTTAGGCAGAATTGGGGATTTTGGATTTCAAGTGGAATTGGATTCAAATGTGGGTCACATTAGACTTGAATTTGATCTAAGTTGATATTGGAGATGTTGAATTTTTGTTTAGAATTGAATTTGATGAAAATTGGGGTCAATTGGGTGAAGATTGGGTTTGGTTTAGGCACCTTTAGGTTAAATGGGCTAAGTTGGGATTTTGGATTGAAAGTGTATTAATTTGGCAAAATTGGCAAATAGTGTAGTTGAACAAAATGAAATTGGTGATTTTTGGGTTTTTCTGGAATTTTTTGGGAATTGTTTGGAATTTTTGGATTTTTTGGCTGAAAGGGTATTTTGGGTATTTTGAGGGTATTGGGGGGAATTTTTGGTCATGAATGGTCAATTTGAGTGGTAAGGAATATCTTGGAATGATTTTTGGGGGATTTTGGTGAATTTGGGTAATTTTGGAAATTTTGGGTATTTTTGGTAGTTCAGGGTTATTTAGGGGGCAAAGGGGCCAAAAATTGAAATTATTGAAATTTGAAGGTGGCTTCAAGGTGAGCAGGATGTAATGACCAAGGGTCACTTACATTTGGTCCTCTATGTGTTGGTACCTACCACTTAGTCATAGACTGAGGGCTGGGCTATCCACATGAGTTTCCAAAGAGTTCAGGGTTGAAATTAGAATGTGTAGTGTGTGTATGTTGTGAATGTGAAGTGTATGAGTGGTGATCTCTATACCTCCCTCAGGGCAAATCCTAAGGTCTGACCACCTATAGGAGACTTCCCCTAGGATTCCTTATGCTTGCCTTTTTCCTACAAAAGGTGGAGGTTAGGCCTTAAGCATATGAAAACCCCCTGGTGAAGCAAGAAGAGTTTTGAATTTCTATGGGAAGGGTTCCATGACTAGTCCTCTAAGAAAGTCTCCAGGAGAGTCCTATGGCTAGACCCTAGGCTATTCTAAGGAGAGACTAGACCTCAACCAAAAGTGAGGTCAACAAATGGACCCCCAATAGGTGTGGTGTGCTGGACAGGCACGCCGCGCGTATTGGTGTTGACCGAAGAAGATCAACAAACCAACACAAAGTCGCCTAAGTAAAATACTTAGGGCAGAACGTAGAATTAAGAGAGAGTTGTTTCCGCTGGGGAAACAAGAGGAGGAATTTTCAATTTAAGAGTTGCAACTTTAATTTTCGATTTTCAAATTTCAAATTTTGATTTAATTTACTTTGTTTTTCTTTCAACTTTAATTTCAATTTGATCTTGATTTCGATTTTAATTTCAATTGCAATTTCAATTTTGGTTTTATGTGGAGAGAAGAGTAGGGCTAAGGCCCATCCGATTGCATTTGTATGCTGAGAAGGAAGCAGGACTGAGCCTATTCCACACGTGTATGTTGAGAAAGAATAGGACGGAGCCTATGCAAAATGCATAGTGCTTCAATTTCAATTGCAATTT
This sequence comes from Papilionanthe hookeriana x Papilionanthe teres, assembly GCA_022702705.1. NCBI lineage: Eukaryota > Viridiplantae > Streptophyta > Magnoliopsida > Asparagales > Orchidaceae > Papilionanthe > Papilionanthe hookeriana x Papilionanthe teres. The sequence goes on along the minus strand of CM040438.1, from coordinate 4,437,636 downwards.
CAATTTTAATTTTGTGCTGAGAAAGGAGTGGGGTGAAGGACTACCCCGAATGCTGAGAATATGCAGAGAAGGGAGTAGGGCAGAAGCCTATCCCAAATGCTAAGATTGTTTTGATTTCAATTTCAATTTCAATTTTGATTTTGTGCTGAGAGAGTTGTATGTTGAGATTGCTAAGAAAAGAGTAGGACTATGCCTATTCTAATGCAGAGAACTGCTAAGGAGGGAGTAGGGCGGAAGCATATCCCGAGTGCTGAGAACTGCAGAGAATATGCTGAGATGGGCGGAAGCCTATCCCGAGTGCTGGGAATATGCTGATAATTTGCTGAGAATTGCTGAGAAATGCTGAGATTGCTGAAAAATGCTGAGATTGCTGAGAATGTTGAGTGCTGAGAATTGTTGAGATTGCTGAGTGCTGAGAATTTCTGAAATTTCTGAGAATGCTGAGAATTGCTGAGATTGCTGAGGATATGCTGAGAAGGGAATGAGGTGGAAACCTATCCCGAATGCTGAGAATATGCTGAGAATGAGAAATGCTAAAATTGCTGAGAATATGCTGAGAAATGCTGAGATTACTCAAAAATTGCTGAGAATTGCTGAGAATATGCTGAGAAGGGAATGAGGCGGAAACCTATCCCGAATGCTGAGAATATGCTGAGAATATGCTAAGAATATGCTGAGAATTGCTGAGAATTGCTGAGAATGCTGAGTGCTGAGAATTGCTGAGATTTTACGGATGCATAGACCATGAAGAATTTTGCTGAGATGTATTTATGCAGAGATTCAAAAAGATTTCATTGATATTTGGGAATGCAGAGGTTTATGAATGCAGAGACTGAACATATTGCTGAGATTTATGAATGCAGAGATTGTGAAAACATATTGTAAAGTGCAGAAAATATTTGTAGAAGTTCATGCAGTGCTTAATTTTATTGAAATGTCTGTGCAGAGATTTTTTTTATTTTTAAAAAATTTACAATGTGTAGAGTTCTTTTGTTTTGTTCAAATGTTGACTTTTATTTTATTTGATGCAGAGTTTTATTTAGTTGCATTTGTTTTAGGATTTGGACCCAGTTTTAGACAAGTGCAGAATCAGTGCTTCGTAAAACAAGACTGACTTTAAAACATCATGATGTACAGCACTTCTTGAGGTATCGTCCACCGACTGAAGGTACGAGTAGAGAATAACTCCCTTTAAGGTGCCATCGGAATAATATTCTTTCAAGTAGCTATAAAGGTGTGTTATCTCTAAGCACGTCATTGCTGGAGAGGACAAAACTTTGTAGCTTCGTTTGTAGCAGTCATCATTTGATTTGTTGCAGATTCTATGAAGGTTGTTGAAGTTGTATTTGAGAAGTTGCTCTGACGTTCTTTGAATTGATATTGAAGTTGTAATTGTTGGATACTGAAGGATAAGACTTCAGGGTTGAATTTCCGTTAATTGCCAACAACGTGACCCTTTCTTTAATTCTTCCTTCCCAGGCCTAAGCATATTTCAAAATTTATGTTTGAGTAAAATATTTTTCACTGTTAAAAGATATTTCTGAGCCAATTAATGACCGACCAAAAGGCGTAGAATCACTTGACTTTTTTTCAAAGCATAATATCGGGGGAACTTCTTAAGGTTGTCTTTCAAGTTTTATTAATTAGGGAAGGATTAAGACACCAATTTTTGATTATATGCCTGCCTCAAGCTTCTTCTCAGGGAGTCTTTTTCTTTTATTTCCTATTTTTCTTTTCCCTTTTTTTTATCCATTTTTTTCATCGAGGATTACTATATCTGGTGGAGCATGTGTTAAAGATTTTGAATGCCTGAATTGGGGCACCAATTTTTGATTTTGTGCTCACCTCAAACTTCTCCTCCGATTTTTTTTTGGCTCCTTTTGTTTTCTGAGAATTACTGTACCTGGCAGTGCATATTTCATTTAAAGATTTTGAATGTCGAAACTCCCCTAATTAATAATTCCGAAATGTTCCTTAACGTGAATCCTGGAATATTATAATTTTTTCGAAAGTTTGGACCCAGCCACATGGCGAGAAATTAAAAGGCTCGTGATATCCCAAATCAATTACTCGCATTTCAATACTTCATTTTGAAATCCACTTAGGACCCAGTCCAAATTCCTTAAAGTGAAGGACCCAGTCATTAGGGCGTTAACTTCATTCCTTCCTGAAGTCGAAGTCTTATCGATGTATCCAAATTCGAGCTTTCCAAATATTGAGCTATTCTGGACAAAAACAAACTCTTTTCATTCATTGCGATAGAAGAGATGGTACAACTTAATACTGATCATGCTGAGCAACAAAAGTAGTACAATAGTAATCGAAAAGTGTCCCGTCCGTTGTCAGCTGCGTAGGAATCAATTGAAGCAAACAAATCACCGAAATCATATTGATAGAAGCTCTTTCAAGTTCTTTTCAAATATTCATCGGGGATTGTTACGCTTCCATTATCAAAGTTCTTCTCCAACCATTCTTTGAAACTGATACAACCGTCAATGGTGTGCCCAAGCATTCTGTGATATGGGCAATAGTTGGAATGATTCTTCTTGTTAACCTCCGCTGGCTTCTTTGCCTCAGGCAATCTGAACTCTGGCTTCTTAATCAAATTCTGGAACATCTGTGCTAATGCTTTATCATTAAAGGGATATACTTTGTTCAATAAATAAGTCATAGACCTACCTTGCCTTCCAACCGTGCGGAGTGGCCTCTGCTGGGATGACTATTGACTGTGTTGCTGATCGTACCGCTGACCGTACTGTTGGACATGCCGAATATACTGCGGTGGGTGTGGAACATACTGCTCTGGTGGCTGAACATACTGCTGTGAGTGTGGAACATACCACTGAGGCGGCTGACTGAACCGAGGAAGCGACTGACTGTACTGCTGTGAAAACTGACCGTACTGAGGCAGCTGGTGCTGCTGATTGTATTGAGGTAACTACTTGGTCTGTATCGGCTGCTTTCCCTTGTCGACTGTTGCCACTATCTCTGATCTATTTTCATATATCTTTGTTTGCTCTGCATGCTTGATCTCTTCTTCCAGACTGCTGGCTTTGCTCAGTAGTTTCTCAAACGACTTGATGGTGAGTCCTTTAAGCATGAAAGCTATCGGTCCATGGATATTCTTGAGTAAGACCTCAATCGCATGTTGCTCCTGCAATTGGGGCTCGTACTTCATGCTTAAGTTTCTCCACCGTAGAATGTACTCCACCAAAGTTTCAGCTGACTTCTGCTTCTCTTCCACAAGACTGCCTATAGTGACGTGGTGTTCAACCCCGGCAAAATGCTTGACAAAATGATTCTCCATTTCTGCGAAAGTCTTCACTGAACCGTTCGATAAGTCTGTGTACCAGTCAAAGGCGATTCCTGAAAGGCTGTTCACAAACTATCGGAGCAGTAGCGCATCACTACCCCCCGCGTTGCAGCAACTTACTAGAAAGTGTGCAACGTGCTGCCGAGGGTTTGCAGTCCCGTCGAAACTTCTGAACAAAGGTGGTACGAAACCCTTGGGGTATTGAATGGTATCAAACTCATCCGGGTAGGGCCTACCTTTCGGAATTGATATCCCTCTTTTTTATTGATCCAGGGTTTCTCTCACCTGTTGTTCAACCATTCGCTTAATGCCTTTTTCTGGAACCATATTCTGAGTTGAATCTTTCTTTGGCTGCTCATCTCGATTTGCAGAAGCAACCTCCCTTCTTTCATTGGTAATATGGAAAATCTCTGGCTAGTTCATCTCCGGGGATGCCACTTGCTGTGAATGCGACTGTTCTTGTATTATAGCCATAGCAGTTGTCATTTCTTTAATTTTTTTCTCGAGATGGCTGATATGTTCATCTCTTTGTTGAACGGCCCTCTGCCACTCATCCGCTGCGTTCTCCTCACAAACAGGAGTGTCACTCATAGCTAACATGGCTCGGGTCTCGATGACATTGATTTCTGCAAAATTGCCTTCCATGTAATTTGTTAAGTTGTAATCTTCATCTTCAAAGTCTTCTTTCTGATCCTTAGACAGTCGTGCAATGTAAGCTCGGAGCTTTTCCACTGTGGACTCAATTGACTTTCCTTTGATAGCTTTAAGATCAGCTGAAGGTTTTCGAGAAACATCACTTATTCCCTCGAGCAGCGGCGTCGTCGTGTAGAAGTTAGTTGAATCAGCCAAAATCGTATTTATAGAATCTTTTTCAAATTCTTTTAAGTACTCATTCGGGATTATCACATTTTCATTTATGAAATTCTTCTCGAGCCTATCCTTGAAGCTTAAGTAGTTTTCTATGGTGTGACCGAGCAACGGGTGGTATAGACAGTACTGGGGATGATCTTTCTTGCCGGCCTCCTCTGGCTTCTTTGGCTCCGGTAGTCTGAATTCTGGCCTCTTTATCAAGTAACGGAATATCTGCGACATTGACTCCTCTTTGAACAGGTATACCTTGTTTAATCGTTGATTCATTGTTGGACCCTCTCTCACCTATCTGGTGTGGTCTCCACTGGAATGATTGTTCTTTAGACCGTTGCGGCTGCTTGACTTTCAGAATTCCCTGATTGCGCTTCCTTTCCTGTGCCTTTGTCATTTGTACGAACTTTGAATCAGACTTAATCTTGAATTTAGAAGACGGTAAAACACAAGCATCGACTGACTCTTCCTCATGTAGAATATCCTTTCCTTTAGTTAGCGGAGTGACTGGTACAGCGGTAGTGAATCCGGCGGTAAGAGCAGAAACAGTCTCAGGAGCAGTCCCAACGGCATCTGAGTTCTTTTCAGTCCAACCCTTCTTTAGCATGGGGAGTTCTTCAACATACTTCAGGTTAAACATTATAATAGGCTTAATGGACTTGCTCATTTCAGACTTTGACACTGCAACAGCCACATCCCCGAACTTGGCTTCAACATCATCGAACCCTTGTCCGAATTTGTTGACTGCCAGCTCTGGCAGCTCGTCCCTATTGACGGTGAACTCTAGTCCGGAGATGAAAGAAAAGATCAACTTTGGCGAAGGCATCGTTCCTGGCATTTAAAGAATTTCTGGAAGTCAGTAATGTTCGTGCCTTGTAGTTTCAATGGAAGCACTCAAGCTACCGCACTTGTACTGCAAACTGGGCAATTCTTTTATTCTGTTTGGTGTTTTCACATTATTTTATTTTTATTTCCGGCTTTTAAATTTGTTAACGGTGTACGTTTAATTTCAAAATTTAAGTGAAAGGTACGAAAGTAGAAGTTTGGTTTAATTTGCCGACAACAAATCAAACCCGAGAGACACGGAGCAAAAGTGAAATTCAGGACCCAGTCCTGGGCTGAATTCACAACGCACATTGCCCAAGTGGAATCAATCCACCAACACACCTATTGGGGGTCCGACCCTACCTCTTTAGAGAGGTAATAAAAGGAGGATTTCGGAATCTCTCTCGTTTAGGGGTGTCTAAACAGTGGCTCCAAAATCTAAGGAAAGTTGATCATACCTGTTCAAGATAGAAATGAACAAGATATGTCAACGGAAGAATGGTAGTTTGATCCACTAGGGGCATGGATTTACTACTGATTTATGAAAGCAAAACCGTTAGATCAAAATGGAGAGAGGAACTAGTCCCCAGCAGAGTCGCCAGAAGCTGTCGGCATATTTTTAGGTTTTTAAATTTAGTTTATGTATATATATATAATTTAGAAAGTAGCATTTGATTTTTGAAAATAATTTTAAGTTTGAAAATTTTAAGATATGAAGTCAAACTAATCTCACATCCCAAATAGTTTATATAAACGAGCACCGCACCACAAACTGTGTATCTATCCCGAGGAATAGTCACACTGCTTGACGATGGGGTTCGATTAAATAAACTAAAAGATTTGTGATAGCGAACCAATTTTATAAGCCGACAGGTTCCTCTGCTTAATATAAAGGAATTAAGCATGGTTTATATTACGTGGGTTCTTAAAGTTCCCTATAAGGGCAAGCCCCTATAGTTAAATACATCCTAAATGACGGGAATCATTTAAGAAAACTCTCGATAATGATCAGTGGTTTTGCTCTCAAGAATTTCAAAGTTTAAGGTTTTCAAATGATTGAATTTTGGAATTTCAATAGGGAATGGATCGAGTTTGGAACAGTTTATTTTAAGAGTTCAATAGATGAGAAGTAGGAGAAGCTGAGGATCCAAGAAGAATCTTGGCAACTTCCCAAACTATCCTATTATTTGGCTTCAATTTGGGAGTTCATTTAATATTTCATCTTGTCTGTTTTAATTAATTAGGACTTATATTTGTATGACACAATCATACGAACAGCCTTGAAGATGTGAGGGCTTATGTCGTACCAAACGACTACCTCAGAGTCCTAAGACCGGTTAGGGCTTAATTTGCATAGGACAAATATGCAAATGCCTAACAAAAAGTTGAGGATTTATGTTGCACTAGGCAAACTACCTTGAAATCCTATGGCTAGTTGTTTATTTATAAGAAAAGAGAGTTGTTGTTGAAGATCCGCTGTTTGCTCTCTTGAACATGTCCTTCCACATCCTTGATCGTGTTGCCCTTCGGTGTATTGCCTCGAGCTCCTTGTTGTTGCAAAGGTTTAGTTTTAGAAATCATAAATCAAGAGATGAGAGACGTATTTTGGTTTAGAGAAATCTTAAAATCCATGTGTTTTTTAATGTTTTAATTAAAACAAATCTTAAAGTTGATTATAACAATACCGGTTAAGATCCCACGGTTCTATCCTTCCGGCATAATTATTTTTATCGGATTCACTTAGTCCAGATGAATTTGCTAAACTCAACTGAATGAGTTCCACACTTTCATTTAGACCGTGGGAAATCCCGTTAGCAACACGTGGGTTACATCATCCGAGGTATTCCCGATCATCCAACGAGACGTTTTAATTTAGTTAAAATTGTAATTTTTGTTGTTCTGTTTGTGATTAAATTTTGAGTTGTCTTATATTTTCAAATGTTGTGGCGGTAAATTTTATCTTGTATGACTTTTAATTTAGTTTTGGGTTTCAGTTTTGTGGCTATCCTAAAGATTTCAGTTTTCATGCAACAGTCTTATTTATCATGCAAGGAAAGTAAAATGCAGTGCAGGTAAATAAATTGCAATAAGGTAAATTGCAATAAAGTAAAAGCGTACCTTGAGGGTCTTCTCGTCATTCCCAGCTGAGACTTTAGTATTGCATTGCATGTATGTGTTTATAGTTTTGCAGCAATTAAAACATGCCAGAAAACACGAAGAAGTAGAACTAACAAGAAATAACTACTCAATCCTATGATGTCTGTGTGAATTCCTATGTTGTGTTTCAATAAACTTTGTTTAATTTAATTGAGGATGGTTTCGTTAAGCAGACATATTAAGTTTAATAGACCTCTGAGGTATCCAAACAGTCAAAGAAGGATGCAAATCCATGCTTCCCTCTCACATCCTGATGAAAAGTCTCGGGCTCATTTAGACTTATTATGTTGCTTATCAATTCACCCTACCTATATCCTTATGCTTAATGAACACAGTTGTTCGGGGTAGGTTGGGGCAGATGTGTTTAGTTGTGGTTTGGATTTGGATTGGTGGCAATTGGTAGTTTGATTTGGACTTATGGGAGTGCTATGAAGAGTATGTGGTTTTTAATTGAGTTTAATTTTAGTTTGGGGATTGGAGGATTTGAATTTGGTTTGGTTTGTATTTTGTTTGGATTTAAACTAGGTTTGGTTTTGGTTTATGTTTTGGTTTGGGTTTGGTTTGATTTTGGTTTGATTTTGGTTTTGGTTTATGTTTTGGTTGGGTTTGGTTTGATTTTAGTTTGATTTGAGTTTGGAATGTGGATTGGGAAGTTTGTGTGGACATCGGGTAAAATTTGGGTTACTCCATGCATCCACTAAGCCTAAGGGTATTCTTGTTATGTTTTCTACACCAAGTTCTGATTTCCTTGGGGTCTTTATAAAGGGAAAAAATGAACCATGCCTCAGGAGGCCTATCCTAGGTTTGATTGATATCGTGTTGATATTGTATTGTGGTCGGGATTATTGTTGTGTGTTGTGATTATTGTTTGTGTTGGGATTGTTATTATGATTATATGTGATTGTTATTTATATGTTATTATCGTATTATATTATTATTGTTTATGTTGTTATGTGTTATCATTGTTGTATGTTGTATGTTATTGTTTTATTTTGTTTACGTGTTATATTATTGTTGTATGTTATTTTATTCTTATATTAATGTTATTTTATATGATTTTATGTTATTATTATTTTTATTATGTGTTTTTTAAACATATTATCTTTTATTTGTAATTAAAATTATTATTCATCTTTATTATTTATTTAATTTATTATCTTTATTTAATTCAATATGATTTGTTTACTTTATCATCATTTATTTGTTTTTTTTTGTTTTATTTAACTAATTGGTTGTTATTTATTTGTTTTATTTAATTAATTTTTATTTATTTAATTAATTTATTTTATTTTAATTTAACTTAATATTTATTTATTTAAATTATTATCTTTAATTTTATTTTAATTTATTTTGTTTTTTAATTTAATTAATTATTATTTACAATTATTATTAATTTAATTTAATTTATATTATTAATCTACATTATTTATTATTATCATTTTTATTTTTATTTATTTATTTATAAGAATTTTCATTTTCTCTCTCTTAAATTATTCTTTTCTTTATTTAAAGTTTTTATCATTTGCATTAAGTTATTATTTCTTAAAATTATTTTTTACATGTGTATATATTTAAAAAAAACACTTTTATTTACTTCTTTTATTTTCATTATTTATCTTACTTATTAATTTACATATATATATATATTATTTTTCATTTATTTATATTTTAGTAGTTATATTATTTTAAAGTTAGTGTAGTTATTCTTATTTAAAATTTAGTATGGTTATGTTTTATTTTACATTTAGTATAGTTATATTTTAAGTTTTAATGTTTTTTTTTTAGGTATTTAAAATTTTAGTATAGTTATTTTATTGAAATTTAGTAAGGTTATTTAAATTTACAATTATTTTATCACTTATGTTTTTTTTTACATTTGTTATTTATTATTTATTTACATTATTATAAACATTATTCATTTTGTGTATACAATATATTTAACATTATTTTATATAGTATTTAGTATATATAGTTTATTTACATTTATTTATATTATTAATTTACATATGTATTATTTACATAGTGTATGTTATATATTTATTTAGATTTTTATTTCATTTTCTTCTTTTAATTATTATTATTATTATTATTTATTTCCTTTTTATGTTTATTTTCTTTTCTCTTACCTTTATTTCCTTTATAATATATTTGTTTCTTTCAAATTTTAGAACTTATTATTTTATTTTTTAAGTTAGTGAAACTAGGTGGTAGATTTGTAAATATTTAACATTAGCCATATAACTTTGCATAAAAAGAATTCCTAAACCTATGCATGGATAAAATTTAAATAGCATGAAGAAGGAACAACCTACACATAATTTTAATTCTAAATAGCTTGCATGAAAGAAAGAAAGCATGGAAATATTAAAAAAAAAAACATGAAGATTTGTAAAAAGAAAATAATTAACACATGATTTTTTTTAAAAAAAGAATACTATGTAGGGGAAGAAGAGTTTTTTTTTTAAAATACATGTATGTGTGATTTAGACTTTTAAGTTAGACATAAACATGATGATGAACTTTTCCCTTTAAGAAATTTTGAACTAAAAGTAAAAGTAGAGAGAAGGGAAAGATGTTACCTTGCCTTGGAGAAGCACTTGTTGGAAACCTTGGCTAAGAGAGGAAGTGAGTGATTGTGGCTAGCTTAGAAGGAGGAGAAGGAGAAGAGAGGCTCACGGCTAGAAGGAGTTTGGGGGGGGGGGCGATGAGGAAAATGTGTAAGTGTGTGTGTAAGGGAGTGTGTAAGGGAGTGTGTAAGGGTGTCTAAGGGGGTGTAAAAGTGAGATTATGAGGGGATTTAATGGGGAGGCTTACAGCTAAGAGTTAAGGAGGGAGTGAAGGAGATATATGGTGGAGGCATGGTGAAGGTAAGGTGAAGGTAAGGAGGGTAGGGTGAGGTGGCGGGTAGGGTGAGGGAGAGGTGAGGGAGAGATATTTTTCTTTTTAATTTTTTTTAATTTTTATTTTATTTATTTATTATTATTTTTTATTATATATATATTTTTTTAAGGATGACATGATGTTATATTAATTAATTTTTGGTTTAATTTGATTTGATTTGAATTATTAGTTTAATTTGGTTCATTTAGGTTTGGGCTAACTTAATTTGGGTTTGAGTGAGAATGAGGTCTAGGTGCTTTGATCAATATTGTCCATATGATTGTAATGAAGATCTTTCATGAAGACACAAGGTGGTTTTGAGCTCATTTGGAGGTTCAATTTTGGTATGGATTGGATTTTTTAATTATTTTGGACCATATTGGGTTCGGCTCAGGTTATCTTGAGTTTGAGTGGTAATGGGGTCCAGAGATCTTCAATAATATTGTATATATGGTTGTCTAGAAGAATTTTTATGAAGACATAAAATGGTTTTGACAAGGTTTAGAGGGTCAATTTGGTCGGTTTAGAGGGTCAATTTGGTCGATTTAGAACTTGTGTTCAGCTTGGGTTAAGATTGGGGTTTCTTTGGTCCAAAATGGATTTGGGTAAAACCTGAGCTCAAATTATGGGCAATTTATGATCCAATTCAGTTTAAGGAGGAGTCATAAAGAGTTCGGAATTGAAATTTGGGAGGAATTGATTGACATTGGGTCACTTTAGGAGTTTTGGGTTATTTAGGCAGAATTGGGGATTTTGGATTTCAAGTGGAACTGGATTCAAATGTGAGTCACATTAGACTTGAATTTGGTCTAATTTGATATTGGGGATGCTTAATTTTGGTTTATAATTGAATTTTATGAAAATTGGGGTCAATTGGGTGAAGATTGGGTTTGGTTTAGGCACCTTTAGGTTAAATGGGCCAAGTTGGGATTTTGGATTGAAAGTGTATTAATTTGGAAAAATTGGCAAATAGTGTAGTTGAACAAAATGAAATTGGGGATTTTTAGTATTTTCTGAAGTTTTTTTGAAATTTTTTGGAATTTTTAGATTTTTTGTCTGAAAGGGTATTATGGGTATTTTGAGGGTATTTGGGGGTATTTTTGGAAAATTTTGAATTTTTCGTCATGAATGGTCAATTTGAGTGGTAAGGAATTTCTTAGAATGATTTTTTGGGGATTTTGGTGAATTTGGATAATTTTGAAATTTTTGGGTATTTTTGGTAGTTCAGGGTTATTTAGGGGGCAAAGGGGCCAAAAATGGAAATTTTAGAAATTTGAAGGTGGCTTCAAGGTGAGCAGAATGTAATGACCAAGGGTCACTTATGTTTGGTCCTCTATGTGTTGGTCCCTACCACTTAGTCATAGACTTAGGGCTAGGTTATCCACATGAGTTTCCAAAGAGTTCAGGGTTGAAATTAGAATGTGCAGTGTGTGTATGTTGTGAATGTGAAGTGTATGAGTGGTGATCTCCGCAGCTCCCTCGGGGCAAATCCTAAGGTCTGACCACCTATAGGAGACTTCCCCTAGGATTCCTTATGCTTGCCTTTTTCCTACCAAAAGGTGGAGGTTAGGCCTTAAGCATATGAAATCCCCCTGGTGAAGCAAGAAGAGTTTTGAATTTCTATGGGATGGGTTCCATGACTAGTCCTCTAAGAAAGTCACCAGAAGAGTCCTATGGCTAGACCCTAGGCTATTCTAAAGAGACACTAGACCTCAACCAAAAGTGAGGTTAACACCAATTTGACCAAATTTTACCAATTTAGTGTTTAGGTTGACCAAATGGTCTATTATGACCAATTTGGAGTATGGGTTGACCAAATAGTTTAATTTTACCAAGTTTGACCAAAGTTTACCATTTTGACCATAGTTGACTAATTTGACTAAAGTTTACCAGTTTTACCATATTTGACCAATTGGGTTAATTAGATGTCTGTATTGACCAAATGGTTATTGTGTTGATTATCAGCTCATTCTGAACAAAGCTCGACCAGTTAGGTTAATGGTTGTCCTAGTGGTCAATGTGGTAGTCATTGAGTCAAAAATTGACCATTTTAACCAAGTTTAACTAATTTGACCAAAGTTGACCAGTTTGACCGAATTTGACCAATTTAGTGTTTAAGTTGACCAAATGGTTCATTTTGACAAATTTGGTGTCTGGGTTGACCAATGGTTCAATTTGACCAAGTTTGACCAAAGTTAACGAATTTGACTTGGTTTGACGAATTTGACCAATGTTGACCAGTTTGACCAAATTTGACCAATTGGGTCATTTAGATGTCTGTATTGACAAAATGGGTATTGTGGTGACTTTTAGGTTATTTTGACTAAAGTTTGACAAGTTAGGTTAAGGGTTGACCTGGTGGTCGACGTAATGGTCATTGGGTCCGAAATTGACCATTTCGTCAAAGTTTGACCAAGTTTGATCAAAGTTGTCCATTTTGACCAGTGTTGACCAATTTGACCAAAGTTGACCAATTTGACAAAACTTCACCAATTGGGTCAATTGGATGTCTGTATTGACCAAATGGTTATTGCGGTGATTATTAGGTCATTTTGACCAAATTTTAACCTTTTATGTCAAGGGTTGACTTAGTGGTCAATGTGGTGGTCATTAGATAAAAAATTTACCATTTTGATCAAAGTTGACCAATTTCACAAAAGGTGACCAGTTTGACCAAATTTGACTAATTTAGTCTTATGAGTGACCAAATGGTCCATTTTGAACATTTGGTATCTGGGTTGATGATGCTCGACTTTATAATTTGCAAGAATTTATGAACTCAAATTTATAGATTTATAATAATTTTGTTAAGTCCAAGCATTCAACGTAAGCATACGTATCATATCAAGTAATACAGGGCTCTAATGGAGTCTTGGTTATCTATCCCAAAGGGGAAATACAAAGTTTTAAGAAAGCGTTTACACAACGTGTAATAAGCATTTAAGTTAAAGTTGCTGCTTACTACTACTATGCATGAAACAGTAAGAACAACGAAAAAATTACTATTAACTAACTATGGTTACTTCTAACAACTTTAAGAACAGTTTTAACTAACGACACACTAAATTAAGTATTTGAAAGGTTTTTGATATATGAGAAAAGTATCTTTCCTCTTGCAATGAGAATATGATGTGTGGATTGATATGTAATAATTATCTATTTTCTTGTGCCAAATAGGAGCATAGATGATTCTTTACCCTTAAAAGAGTACCCCCTCTTCTAAGTAAGAAAAGAACATTGACATATTCTAAGTTTAGTTACTAACTCTAAGGTTAGGCTGGGAGGATACTGTCTCTCACTTCGGAGCTCCCACTCACCCTTCACCCGAAGGCTAACCTTTGATATTAATTACTAGTCTTAGAACCAATTTGGGGATTTCAGCCTGTCACCCTGAAATCTCCATATTGAAGTCCATCAAAACACATTTCTCTATTCATTTGCACTCAATTCTCATGAACTTTGTAATTCATCCATAGAAATTGAATGGATCTTTCATTATTGTTGTAGAACATTAAATCCTTTCAAACTTAATGTTCAACAATATATTTTAACATTTCAATTGGCCAAATCAAAAGTAAATTAAGTTCTAAATGAAAAAACGCCACAACTTCTTTATTACATTAAAAGCACATCAAATCCACATCGATCAATCATCACATCTTTATGCAAGAAGAAAGACAAGGGAGACTACTCAGAATTCATGGAGAAGATACAATAAAACATGGATTTTATATATAAAAGAAAAGTCATACAAACCACAAAAGAAAATACAACTTATCCCTTTCTCTTCCCCAATGCAATTCCCTTGAAGTTCCTTTGAATCCTCTTCTCTCTTATTTACAACACTTGATTCTCTCCTTAGAATGGAAAGGAAGAAACAATCACTCACTTTACCTCTTCTCCTCCCCTCCTTAGAGAAGAATCCTTCTCAAATCTTCACTTTACACTCTCTACTCATAAACCCTAACACTCTAGAATACACAAGACACTCTCTAGACACTTTTTCACACACTTTTCATCCAAAAGTAGTTACTTATAAGATAGGGATAAAATCCCAAGAGTTTCCATAGGCATCCCTTCAAAAAGTAGCCAAATCTATTCAAATTTGAACTCGACCGACTTTGTGCGCCGACGGCGCTCTATCGTGTCATTTAATTGCTGTGCTCTCTGGATTTGGGTGCCGGCGGCGCCAGAATACATTTTCACCATTTTGCTCCTTTTCTCTTCGAATTCTTTTCTTTTTGCTTCTTTTCACTCCAATCACCTAAAATCATCATACTTGCAGCAAATCATGAAAATAACCTTTCTTTAAAGTGCAATATGACCAAAACTGAGTAAAATTAGATAGCAAAAATCATATATATTTTCAGTGCATTAGAGTCCCCCAAACTTTAACTATTACTTATCCTCAAGTAATCTTTTTACTACATAAAATATAACTCCAGGCAATGTACTTTTCAATTGTAAGACATTAAAATTTTTCATTCAAAAGAATATATTGGTTAGATTTTCAGAAAGAAATTTAGTAACTCAGGTCAACACTACAGGTATAAGGATATTCAGTAATAAAGTCAAAGAGTTCTAGTCTTCTATTTATTTCAAGATGAACTATAATTTGTCACATTAAGAGTGCCTTAGAAAATTATCTGAGAATGGAGTTCATGTAAACTTCATTAGAATGTAGGCCAGTACTTAAGACATAAATTCAGAAATAAAATCAAATTCTCTCTTTAGGATGATTCAAGTGAAGCTAATTTTTTATTAGACATCCCCTCAAGCTTCTCCTCATAAAAAATTTTCCTTCTTTTTCTTTTCTTTTCTTTCTTTCTTTTTTTTAGGGATTGTTTTTCAATCCTTCTTTTCTTTTTCTTGTTTTATTGAGGATTACTATATCTGGATAGCCCTTTAATGATTTTAAATTTCGCTCTCCTCTTTCTAAAGTTCAAACCTGAAATATCTACTTACGTTATAGTTAAGTATAGGCTTTATTATTCATCACAAAGTTACAATCTCTTCTTAACACACAATACTTTATGTCCCTTAACATTTGAAAAATACAATTTTCATTGCTTTAAATAGTTGACTATAATCAAATCCCTTTATACCAAATATCTTACTTCTATAAAATCAACCTTTATCACTAAAAATTTTTCATCTTATCCTTCCTTAATATTCAATTGAAATACAAAGTTTTAGTTATCTTATAATGAGGTTCAACTTCTAGAAGTTATTCTAATAATTTTTGAAAATATAATAATTGAGAAAAAATAAAAGTTAGTATTTCTCTACCCTCCCCCAAACTTAAATTTTTCAGTAAATTGAAACAGTTCAGAGTAGAAGAAAACTAACCTCTCTATGCTGGGATCTTGAAATCTTCAACCGCTATCTGGTCTTAATAAAAATTTGCAACTAGCAGGCATGTAACAATTAGTAGCAGTGATATAACAATTTTCAATATCTGCATGGGTAAAGATAAATTAACATTAAACATCTAAATATCCAACATAACACTATAACATGAAACAAACTATCACACTACTAACAGTACAACCAATAGATTTAATGACTCGGTACAAGACAACAATACAACATAAAAAGCAAATAACACTTCATCACAATAGTATAACACAGGGTTACACATCACATTAAAAGTAAATATCCACTACATCACATCAGTACAATACAACTGACTAAGAACAACAGAAATAAAACAAACAATCTACCAGTCTCCATCACCAGGATAAGCAGCAGGGTTATCAGCAGGGCCCCCCCTCATAAATGAAATACCACATCGGACTCGCCCCTCATAAACCTGACCTGAGCATCATAATTTTGATGGTCCCAGGGAAAAAATTGTGAAATCAAGGGTTTTAGGCTTTTTCTGGGTTCAGGCACTGGCGACGCTCTATTTAAAATATTAGCCAACTCTCTGGATTTGGGTGCTGGTGGCGCCCATTCTGGCTCCGGCGGCGCCAGTCCAAAATATTTTTTGGGTCCAAATTTTTTTTTGTAATTCGATCGCTTCGACGTCCACAATGATGTTTAACACTTCAATAGGCATTTACATCATCCCATAAGAAATAATTAACACAATTTTTCACACAAAAAAAACACAACAAACTGATACATATAAAATCCAAGTTACATCATATATTCTAAATATGTTGATTCAAACCAACTTTCTTAGATGTTTAGTGCAGCAAGTACTCTACAGTAGACAAGCACTAAGATCTAAGCACACAATGAAAATAAACACGTCCAAATCCAAGTTCAAATATCAAAGCATATTATACAAACCAAACATGACTAAGTAAAGCAAACTAAACACGCAACAAACATAAGTAGAATCCATCAATTACTCCGCATCTGTTTCAGAACTATTCTCTCCTCTATTGTCTCCAATTAATTACAGATGAACAAACAAGTTATTGAATGGATGAAATGGAAATTCGTCAAATGATTCTTCAGCATACACTGCATTTTTGTTCATAAGATTGATCAAATCCATCTTAATTTCACCATTGTGATCAAATTGCTCTTTCATTCTCCAATCTATATGATCAAATATATCAGAAATATTATTGATCATATTCATAAAGTTTCGTACCTCTTTCTTCAATTTTTTGATCCTCTTTAATATCATTCTAAAACCTTGAGGATAATAGGGTTGAATCGGCTATGAAGTCTGTGTTGGTTGATCTGCAAGCAAATTCATGTCAACTTTATCTCCAACTGTCTGGTAGTCATAGGGATTAGTTGGATCAATAGGCCTCCATGAAATAAGAACCTTTTCCCAACTTTCATATGGAACCTGTGACTGACTACATAACAGAGATATGGTGGATGGGTGTCCAAGCCCATATTTAGAGCCATGTACAATTAATCTAAGTACTGATTTCACAAAAATATTACCAATATCAACCGGCCTTTCAGTTTGAATACAAAAATTCTAAATGGTATTTTCCTTGGTTACCTTGCTAATCTTCAATGTCAGAAATAAATTTACTGTAATAAAAGAATGTCACTGCTTCGATACTGGATTGAGAGATGCAGATGGGAAACTCATGTATCATTCTCTCTAACTTCCCATTCTTCATTCTCATCTATCAGATATCGATATACATCATTCATATTATCCCTTGTGGCATTGAAATTAGAATAATGGTAAATAGGTACGTTCTTGATCATAAAGAGATCGTTGATTCGTGCAGGAGTGAATTGAACAAATCTACCATGCACAAATACGAACCCTTGGTTGATCCCGTGAAGATTTGCATAAAACTCTTTCACGACGGGAACAAAACGGCAGCGGTAGAGTAGCAAAGCACTTCCCAACGTCTCTCTTTAATAATTTCTTCAATTCTAGTAGTAGGATTATCCATACCTCGGTTTATGAAGCCTCTTTCCTTGATAATCCTTCTTTTCATGTTCACTTTGTTGAACAAACGCTGCGCTTCAAAACTTATGAATTTCCTTCGGTTGAAAACACAAAATCGAGGGGTTTCAATGGGAAAGAAATCCATAGGATACAAATTGGGATAGGTGGTTTTCGTTTTTCTGGAGTTAAGAAGTCAAAAATGGAGTTTAGGGAGTTATAAGGACGAATATCCCACGAATAACCGCCAAAACTCTCATTTTGAAACTAAAAAATCGTCAATCAGGTTTTGGGCGCTGGCAGCGCTAAATAGGGCACCAGCGGCGCTCAAACAATCAAGTTCAGTTGTAGGAAAACGATAGGGTGCCGGTGCCCATTCTAGCGCCGGCGGCACCAGTGGTAAAAAATTCTCACTGAACTTCGTTTGATCGAAAATATTCCAAAATCTCGATTCGATCCATCATTTATAAATTTTTAAGATATTTAGGAGTAATTAGGATTAAAAATAACTATCTAAAATACACAACTACAACAAACAAGCAAACACACCTTAAAGATACATATGGGTTGCCTCCCATAAAGTGCTTGGTTTAACGTCGTTAGCCCAACAAACCATTCAGTTAATCGAGATAACTCAACATTAAAACCTCTTTGAAGTCAGGTTGAAACCCGTCAAAGTAATGCTTTAATTGATGCCCATTAACTTTAAAAATGTTTCCAGTATCAGGATCTTTAATATCAATAGCGCCAAGAGAATTAACTTTTATAACTGTAAAAGGTCCTAACCATCTAGACTTGAGCTTTCTAGGAAATAACTTAAATCTTGAGTTGTATAAAAAATCTTTTTGTCCATTTTCTAAGTTCTTTTTCAATATCTTCTGATCATGCCATAATTTCTTTTTCTCTTTATAGATCCTATCATTGTGATTAAAATGCAGTTCTAATATCTTTCAATTCATTCAATTGCATAAATATTTTCTCTCGAGCATTTTTCAAATTAAAATTTAACTCTTTTATCACCCAATATGCTTTATACTCCAATTCAACTGGTAAATGACAAGTCTTATAAAACACTAGTCTATAAGGAGACATTCCAATAGGGGTTTTAAAAGCAGTTCTATAAACCCATAAAACAGTATATAATCGAGTAGACCAATCCAATTTATGATTATCCATAGTTTTCTCCAAAATTCTTTTAGTTTAATGATTAGACACTTCTGCTAAACCACTAGTCTGGGGATGATAAGCAGTAGAGATTCTATGAATGATATTATATTTATCAATTAGTCTCTTAATACGATTATTCCTGAAATGGGATCCACCATCAGTTATGATTACTCTCGACATTCCATATCTTGTAAATATATTTTTCTTTAAAAATTTGGAAACACTCCTAGCATCACATCTGGGTAAAGCAACAACTTCAATCCATTTTGAGACGTAATCAACAACAACCAAAATATATAGATTTCCAAATGAAGGAGTAAATGGTCCCATAAAATCTAATCCCCATACATAAAAAATTTCAACATCTAAATTATAATTTAGAGACATTTCATTTCTTCTAGAGATTTTACCTACTCTCTGACACCGATCACATGATTTAATATATCTATAAACATCTCTAAAAATAGTGGGCCAATAAAATCCAGATTGTAAAATCTTAAAAGCAGTTTTTTCAACACCAAAATGACCTCCAAGTTCAGAATCATGACATGGTTGAATAATCAAATTTGTTTCTTCTTCTGGCACACCTTTCCTAATAATCAGATCCTTACACTGTTTATATAGATAGGGCTCATCCCAAATACTTAGACCAAAGTTGACCAGTTTGACTAAATTTGACTAATTTGGTCAATTGAATGTCTGTAGTGACCAAATGGTTATTTTGGTGACTATTAGGTCATTTTGACCAAAGTTTGACTAGTTGGGTTAAACAAAAGTTAGATTTTGGTTAAGTTAGGTTCTATATGGGTTAAACCTAATATTTAGGTTAACTTAGGTTCAAGTTAGGTTGAACCTAAGTTAGATTTTAGTTAAGTTGGGTTTAATATGGGTTGAACATAATGTTTAGGTTAACTTGGGTTCAAGTTGGATTGAACGTATGTTAAATTTTTGTTAAGTTAAGTTCAATATAGGTTGAACCTAATGTTTAGATTAAATTGAATTGAATTTAAGTTAAATTTAGTTAAGTTAAGTTCAATATGGGTTAAACCTAACATTTGGTTAACTTAAGTTCAAATTGAGTTGAATTCAAGTTAGATTTTATTTAAGTTAGCTTAAATATACGTAAAACCTAATTTTAGGTTATCTTGGGGTCAAATTGGGTTTAACATAAGTTAGATTTAGGTTTAGTTAGGTTCCATATGGGTTGAGCATAAACATAGGTTCACTTGAGTTCAAGTTATGTTGAACTTAAGCTTAGATTTTGGTTGAGTTAAGGTTTGACTTAGATTCAAGTTAGATTGAATCTAAGCTCAAGTTAAGTTTGGTTTTGACTTAAATTCAAGTTAGGCTGAACCTAAGATTTAAGTTCAAAATAGGTTGAACTTATTTTTAATTCAACTTAACAAAGTTTGATAAGCTAAACTTAATTATAACTTAGGTATGGTTAAACCTTAATTAGTTAAGGTTTAATGATTTAATTAAGTTTAATGGATTAGACCTAATGAGAGTTTATATATGATTAAACCTTAGTTAGTTAAGGTTTAATGATTTAATTAGGTCTAATGGGTTAGACATAATTAGGGTTTAGGCATGATTAAACCTTAGCTAGTTAAGGTTTAATGATTTAATTAGTTCTAATGGGTTAGAATCCTAATTAGGGTTTAGGTACGATTAAACCTTATTTAATTAAGGTTTAATGATTTAATTAGGTCTAATGGGTTAGACCTAATTAGGGTTTAGGTATGATTAAAACTTAGTTGGTTAAGGTTTAATGATTTATTTAGGTCTAATGGGTTAGATCTAATTAGGGCTTAATTTGTCAAATAAAATTAATGTTTAAAGTGTTTAATTAGGTCTAATTAGAGGTTATACATAATTAGGGTTTGATTTGTCTTAAAACTAATGTAATTAAGGTTTAAGATGTTTAATTAGGTCTATCAGGGGTTAGACCTAATTAGAGTTTAGTTTGTCTTAAACCTAATGTGATTAAAGTTTAAGGTGTTTAATAAGGTCTAATTAGGTGTTAGTCCTAATTAGGGTTTGATTTGTCTTAAACCAAATTTAATTAAGGTTTAAGGTGTTTAATTTGGTCTTATTAGGGGTTAGACCTAATTAGAGTTTAGTTTGTCTTAAACCTAATGTAATTAAGGTTTAAGGTGTTTAATTAGGTCAAATTAGGGGTTACACCTAATTAGGGTTTAATTTGTCTTAAACCTAATATAGTTAAGGTTTAAGGTGTTTAATTAGGTCTAATTAGGGGTTAGACCTAATTAGGGTTTGATTTGTCTTATACTTAATGTTATTAAGGTTTAAGGTGTTTATTTAGGTCTAATTCGATAGACCTAATTATAGTTTAGTTTGTCTTAAACCTAATGTAATTAAGGTTTAAGGTGTTTAATTAGCTCTAATTAGTGGTTAGACCTAATTAGGGTTTGATTTGTTTTAAACCTAATGTAATTAAGGTTTAAGGTGTTTAATTAGGTCTGATTAGGGGTTAGCCCAAATTAGGGTTTGATTTTGTATTATACATAATTTATTTAAGGTTTAATGGGTTTAATTAAGCTTAGTGATGTCTTAAGCTTAATTAAAGTTTGATTTTTTATTTAACCTAATTTAGTTAAGGATTAAATGGTTTAATTGAGCCTAGTGAAGTCTTAAGGCTAATTAAGGTTTGATTAGTTAAACCTAATGTGATTAAGGTTTAACTTTATTTAATTAAGTCTAATTTGATGCCTTAGACCTAATTATGGTTTATCTCGAGTCTACTTGGGGTTAGACTCAACATTGACTTAGCCCATTGTAAAATAGACTAAGTAGGGTGAGGGGAAAGACTTTAGGGTTTTAAAATAATTAATAAATTTAACCCTATCTTAAAATGTTATTTTAAAATTTTAAAAGGCTAAGTTTTTATCATTTTAGGGTTTGTGTCTGTCACCCTAAGTCACTTAACCAATTTCAAATTTTATTTCATTAATTTCCAATTTTTATAATATTATTAAAAATAATCATAAAGTTCAATGGAAATTAGGGAATGTTAACTTGGAAGATTTTCATAGCTAGGAAAAATCACAGAATGTCTCTAAGGGCTTAAGGATTAATTCTTAAAATTTTCATATTTTTCTGACTTTTAAATAATTTTTAATAATTAAAATACTTTAGAGAGTATTTAATTAATTTAAAATCAAATATAAAGGGTAAAATTATGATTTTGGTCTCATAATTTTCTGATCATCATCCTAAGTCTGAGGGCATTTTTGTCTTATTTTTATGATTCTTCTTTGTAAATATATGTATTTTTTCTCAAGGTTAATCTAAATTTACTTAAATCTAGATTAGCTAGAAAATATATGGAGAGGATGCTGTCGGCATATTTTTAGGTTATGTGTTTTGAAAAGTGGTTGCCTATAGAAGTTGTCGGTGAATTTTATTTTAAATTAAATTTATTGTATATATTGTTTTAAATTATTTGGAAAGTATCATTTGATTTTGAAAATAATTTGAGGTTTAAAAATTTTAATATATGAAATTAAATCGGTCTCACATCCCATATAGTTTATATAAACGAGCACCACACCACAAACCGCGTACCTATCCCAAAGAATAGACACACTACTTGATGATGGGGCTCAATTAAATAAACTAGAAGAATTATGACATCCGTTTGGTCTGTGAACCAATTTTATAAGCCGATAAGTTCTCCTGCTTAATATAAAGGAATTAAGCAGGGTTTATATTACATGGGTTCTTAAAGTTCCCTATAAGGGCAAGCCCCTATAGTTAATTACATCCTAAATGTCCAAAGACACTCAAGAAAACTCTCGATAATGATCAGTGGTTTTGCTCTCAAGAATTTCAAAGTTTGAGGTTTTCAAAGAATTGGATTTTGAATATTTCAATAGGGAATAGCTTAAATTTGAAACAGTTCATTCCAGGAGTCCAAAGGAAGAGAAGTAAGGGATGTCACGGACCCGAAGTGAACTTCGGTAACTTCCCGACTATCCTATTATTTGGCTTCACTTTGAGAGTTTTTTAATGTCAATTCTGCCAATTTTAGTTAATTGGGACTTATATTTGTATGACATAATTACACAAATAGCCTCGAAAATGTGAGGGTTTATGTCGTACCAAACGACTACCTCAGAGTCCTAAGACCGGTTAGGGCTTAATTTGCATAATATGATTATGCAAATGCCTAACGGAAAGTTAAGGATTTATGTTGCACTAGGCAAACTATCTGGAAATCTTATGGCTTGGATACTTAATTCTAGGAAAGGTTTTGCTGATGTAGATATAAGTTTTGCTGATGAAGATGGCTGTGTTGCCCACTGTGCTCCAAGCTCCTTGTTGTTGCAGAGGTTTAGTTTTAAAAGGTAAAAATAAGGAGGTGAAAGAAGTGGTTCGGTTTAGAAGAGTCTTAAGGTTCAAATGTCTTAATGTTTTGTTTAAAACAAATCTTAAAGTTGATTAAGTAGGACCGATTAAGATCCCTTGGTTCCGTCATCCCAGCTCCGTTATTTTCATCGGATTCACTTAGTCCAAATGAATTTGTTAAACCCAACTGAATGAGTTCCACACCTTCATTTAGACCGTGGGAAATCTCATTAGCAACACATGGGTTACATCATCCAAGGGATTCCCGATGATCCAATGAGACGTTTTAATTTTAGTTGTAATTACAGTTTTATTTTTGTTGGTGATTAAATTTTGAGTTGTATGAACTTGCTGGGTTCGATCATTTTCATTCATTTATAAGTACAGGTAAGTAAGACATTTAACAAATTGCTGAATGTAAATTGCAATAAACTTAAATGTGTACCTGAAGAGTCTTCTTGTTTCCACCAACTGCACTTATGATGCATGTTAGGATATTTAATATTTAAGGACGAGCACCTAGGTAGGGCTAGGAAAAGATTCTGGTTTTCTACCAACCCTAGGATGTCTAAGTTCAGACCCTAGTTGCTCACCAAGTCCTATGACGTCTAGGTTGAAATCCTAGTTGTCTATCAAGTCCTATGACGTCTAGGTTGAAATCCTAGTTGTCTATCAAGTCCTATGACGTCTAGGTTGAAATCCTAGTTGTTCTTTAAGGATGATTTTCTTCATCAAAGAATAATGAAGTTCAATTGTTCTTTTAAAACACCCCATTAGGTTGGGGAAGTGCTCGGGGGTTTAAGCCCTGAACATCTTTCTAAACACTTTTAGGACTATTTTGAGTCCAAATGAATTTTATCATTCGAATGAATTAATCATCTGGGGTTTAGTTGAGTCATGACTCTTGTTCAGTGAATTTAGATGTTTTAATTATCTTATGAGAGAGGTGACACTCACTTGGCGTTTCACTTAAGAGTTATGTGGGTGAAAGTCTTTAGGGGCAAGTTAGGTTATTAAGAAACTTAACCATCTTGCTTGAAGTTAAGTTGGTTTTTTAAGAATGATTCAAATTAATTATAATATTTTAGTTTAATTATAATTGACTTATGTTATTTCAATTTGATTATGTAATTTCAAAAATTGATTTAGTTGTTTTCAAAATTGTTTTAACTTTAATTTTAATTATATTTAATTTAATTGCATTGATTTGAAGTTGATTTTAATTCAGTTGTATTAATTTAATTGTGATTTAAAGTTGATTAAATTATTTTAAAATTTCTTTAATTTTGATTTTTTTGAATTAATCACGTCATTTTAAATTATTTTTAATTTAATTAATTATATTATTTAAAATTTTTTTTATTAAATTATCTTAGAAATTGTTTTAATTTGGTTATTTAACTTATCTTAGAAATTATTTTAATTTGATTAATTAATTCATCTTAGTTTTCATTAATGAGTTATTAAATTAATATTAAGTGGTATTTGATTTCTATCATTAATTAGAGGTTAAGATTAATAAATTAATATCTTCCAAGTTTAAACCCCTTCACCTCATATCTTCTCTTTTAATTAACTTCCAATTTTTTTATTAAGGAAATTATAATTCTTTTTTTTACATTGAAAAAAGTGATAAATGGGTTTCTACCCTTTAATTCCCTATATTTCAATCATCTAAGGAGATTAATTAGGATCGTTTATTACCCATTACCCATAATTAAGCCTAAATATTAATTAAGGCTAAATTTCAATAATTATCATTTTGCCCCTTAGGCTTGTTCACTTCATAATTCATTAAATATAACTCAAATGACTTTGAAATTTTTAAGTCACCCTACTCATCGGTCATTTAAAATATCAGAGGAGAAAATGTGATTTTTCTGAATTAAATTTAATTTATATATTTATTTTAATGCAATGGGGTTTTTAATGAAAAATCAATAACTTGACCAAGGAAAGAACTATGACTTTGAAATTTTTATTGGAAGTGACCCTTAACCAGAGGACCATTTGGACCAAAGTTAGGGATTTTTTGAGGTTTAATTTAATTATTAGAATTATATTAATTTTTAGAGTATAAATTCATTTTAAAATATTTTAAAGGTGGAAAATTTAATTTTATATTTTTAAAAAATCTCTCTATAGTCAAGGAATCCAGAGAAACAAAATTTATATTTTTTGATTTTTCTTTGATTTATTAGAATTATTTTAGTGGAAGGTTAAGAATATTCATTTTTTAAATGTTAAAAATTATCCTAGGCCTTTAAAAATTAATATCTTAACTTAGAGACTTAGGAAAAATATTTTGATGGTTCCCAAGTGATTAAGAGACCAAATTTAGCATTTTGATGAATTTTTATATTTTTGTGATTTTTTATAATTTTTAATTATTAAATATATAAAAAATGATTAAAAATCAAATTTTTATGAAAAATAAAATTTCATTTCCCTTGGACTCTTCTGATCACAGAGAACTCCCAAAATTAATTTGGTATATTTTTTAAATGTATTTTGGGTTTTATGAATTTTTAAAGTTTAAGAATGGGTTTTATGCCAATAGCTGGAAAGATAAAAGATATCATATCTTCTCTCAAAAATGTCAAATGTCGATATGCCACTTTTGAGAAGGAATGTTATACGACTTATATCCTTTATCAAATAAAGAGCTATAAGAATGTCATATTTTTGTGTTAGGAATGGACTTATATCCAATACTTGAAAAGAGAGAAGATATCATATCATCTCTCAAAAATGTCAAATGTCGATATGTCAGTTTTGAGAAGGAATGCTATACGACTTATATACTTTCTTAAAGGAAGAGCTAAAGGAATTCCATGTTTCCATGTCAAGAAGGATGACCTAAGTTAACCTAAACATATTGTGGGTAGTGGTCTACTTGTTCATGTTATAAGATCCCCGGGGGATTGTCATCCTTGTCCATAGCATTATTATAACAACATCCATATTGGATAGTTATACGACCCTTTCCACGTATCCATCTATTAGGTTCAGAGCATGTCCTCCTTCTTAGGCGCCCAGCTCGCCCGAGATCATGTGCTTCCAAGACATGTTTAATAATGACACCTTGTTCAACTTCATCGAAAACCAAGGTATACAATTGAATGCCTTCTAATATATTAATAGTATGATCTTTAATATATTTAAATTGATCAAATGGTTGTCGTTTAACAGCTTGAATACGTCTCTACTGCTGTGAGATCTAATGCTGGTATGTAAGTAGTAGGAGTGAATGTCATTCTCTCAATTCTATCCTCTTCCCGATCCACCATTTCTTCTCCTAAGACATAACATGTCTCTTTAGAAATATTGTCCTAGATTGGGAACTTAAACTCATTGTCTTCCTCTATAGGTTTTATATTTTGTCTTTCTTTTTCTTCAAGTCTCTTGAGTCGTCTTTTTCGATTTCTTCTTTGAGCTCTAGTCAATCTGGAGGCTAATTTCTTCACTCCGCTAATAGATGCCTTTCCAACTTCATGAGATGCATATACTACTACTAATTTTAGTTTTCCATTGTCAATTTTCTATTTTTGTTCTGTCAAAATGACTTTTTCTGTCTTGATGCTTTGTTGATGAAGCTTAAACTCTAACACAGAAGGTTTTGCTTTTACTTCTTCTTGATTAGCAATGGATAATAGAGGTCCATCATAAAGAAGTTAAACTTGAGAAAGGTCAAAGTCAGTGGATTCTATACCCTCTTTCAATACCTCATTGGTCTAGAACCAGACAAACACTGCTCTGAAATGTAAAAAGAAGTCTGTTGTTTGACATTTCCCTGAAAGCAACAGGATAATGTAACGTATTAGACTTAATTTTAATTCAAAAAATATCATTTAATTTTTGTTATCATTTTATTATGTCTATGAATCATGCTTATAAGCATTTACTTAGTAGGCAAAAGGGATATCATAAGGCACAAAGATCAAAATTTGTATCACAGAGATAATTTGAAAGATTTTATTATTCTCCCAATTTATAAACAAGTCATCAATTTTCATGCTGCGTAATATTTTTTTAAGAAACACCCATTGATTGGAGGCAAGATTCTTTCTCCTTGACAATCTACCAACTGGTAAGATCCTCTAGAATATGTCTTTTTAGTTATATATGGGCCCTCCCGTATTGGTTCAAACTTTCCACCTATTTTTCGATGAGCGAGTATAGGTCTTCGGAGAACTAAAACTAATCCACCGATTGGAAAGGTTCTAGAATGAACCAATTTGTCATGGGCTCATATCATTTTTGCTTAATACAATTCAAGATTTTGTTGAGCTTGTAGACGCTTTCCTTCTAAACTCTAAAGTTCTTTAAGCCATAATTTAGTATTTTCTTCTTGTTGACCTCTTTTTTGATGAGGTATTCTCTTCTTCTTTTTAGTACTTAGGATCTAGCTTTAGGCTTTTCCTTTGACTATCTTAGAGGACTAGAATTGGGATCCACCATCTAGAATTTCAAACCACTTCTTAACTCCCTGCAAACTCCACAAACTTGACTATAGACCCCTAATCACCTTGAGGGTTGAAATCAAATGTGAAAGTTTAAAGGATGAGTTCCTATAGGACTCTTTGGCCTTAGGACTGCCCTGGGTGGCCTGGTCTGGTGAGGGGGCTGACTTACACACACACTACACTCATACACTACACTTTCACACACCTCCTAAAACCACACCCATACCTAACTTGACCTCCTGACTCATGTAGGTGATTCACATGGATGGTCCTTAACCCCTAAGCCCTTGGTTAAGAGGGTTAGGAACAACATAGTGAATGCCTCAAATGAGTCCCTTCATGGCTCATATGGGCTTGATGTGGCTTCATGGCTCAACCAAAATGATTTCATTCAACTTACATTCACCCAATCTTCAATTTTCCAAATTTTCAATTTTTGACCCCCGGGACCCTACACCCGCCTAGCCTACCCAAAACCATTGAAATCCTCCAAAATCACCTAAATTATCCAAAATTCCTCAAAACCATTCCTAAACATTTCCAAATTACTCAAATTGATCATCCATACCCAAAAATACCAAAAATTCCAAAAATACCTCCCAATACCCTCCAAATACCCAAAATACCCCTCTTGACCCAAAAATCCAAAAATTCAGAAAATTCCCAGAAAACTCCAAAAAATCCCAAATATTCCCAATTTCATTTTGTTCAACTACACCATGGGCCAATTTTGTCAATTTACCCTACTTTTGTCAAAACCCCCAATTTGACCCATTTTAACCCTAAGTGAACCCAATGTCAAACCAAACCTATCCAATTGACCCAAATTCTGGTCCAATTCAATTCTAAACTTCAATTCAACATTCCCAACACCAATATAGACCAAATCAAAGTCCAATTTGATTGACATTTGGATCCAATTTCACTTTTGGCCTTAAAGCCCAATTTGGACCCATGACCCAAACCTAACCCAAACTCACCCAATTTAACTCCAATTAACCCCAAATCTTTTCTAAATCTTCCTTAGCATCCCCACAAGCAAAACAATAACATGATTTGCCCAAAATTTGGACCCAAACCCCACTCAAATTCAACCCAAAGCTAAAAGGCCCAATTTTGACCTAAACCCAAACCTAACCCAAATGAGCCCAAACCCCAAACTCAAAGCCCAATCAAAGTCAAAACTTCTTTGAAACACTCCCATAAACATTTCTCAACATTAATTTTACATCAATTTCAACCCTAGCCCAACATTGGCCCAACTTGGCCCACTTGGACCTATATTGGCCCATTCACCAAAAGAACCCAAATTCAACCCAATTCAAACCCAAATAACCCCCAATTTGCTTCAAGTCACTCATGACACATCCATGAGCTAAAGCCAACAATTATTTAGCCCAAGCCTTTACCAAAATTTCATCCCAAAATCCATTTTAAAATTCAAAAGCCCACTTTCCTAAACCATCTTAAAAGCCCATCTAAAACCATTTCAAAAAGCCCAAAATCTACCCTAAAGCCCACATGACATCTCCACTTGCCATCCACTTAATAAAAGCCATTCCCTAAGTCCTAAATTCATCATCAAATCATTCCAAATCAAGTTTCATATAAATTTCCATCAAATTACCAAAAATTCCTAAAATCCATTTTCATGAAATTGACCAAACTTTTTGCCAAGCCAAAGGTGAGCCATGAAGCCATGCATGAGCCACATGTGAGCCATGAGAGCCTTGGACACTCCACCATGCCATATTGGGTAAGAAGAGGGAGGGCTTTCCTTAATCCCTAAAGCTCATTAGCCTTAATCATGTTTCACCTAAACTTAAATTTAATCCAAATATATTTGGATGGAGACTTCTCCATGCCAAACAAGCTGATCCCTTTGATTCCCCACAGCATCCAAAGCCACCTTGAGGGGTGCACCAAGCCCAAATGGGTGGGTTGACCCATTTAGACTCAAAACTAGCCATGCCCCATTCCACTTTGGATCAAAGCCTTTACACATGGCATTTGCCAATTGCTTGCACCAAGTCCCAGCCCTGACCCACCTGACCTCGAGGGTGACCCATGCTCGGCCGGCCGGCCACCGGACCGCCGGAAAACACCATGACCGAGAGCTCACATGTGAGCCAACTTTGGAATTCTCCCTCGCCGAGCCGCCCCATCCCCGCTGGCCATTGTAGCTGTTCTTCTCTTGCCAAGAGCAGCTCGATCCCAAGCCCTAACTCTCCCCGGGAGGCCCTCCACCCTCTCCTATTTAAACACCACCCCTCTCGGCCAAGAGAGGTGCTGAAACAAACCTTAAGGAAACTCTCCAAAAATTGTTCCGTACTACTCCCCATACACAGAGCACTTGATCCCCACTGAAATCCCCCTGCCATTTCTTCTCTGTGAGCTCAATTTCACAGCTGAAATCCAAGCCTAAAACTAGGAAACTTCTCCACAGTGAGCCAATCCCCAAATTGATTGTTTCTACACCTTCACCAGACCAAGGGAAGGTGTCCACCAGCAAAAGCCCCATCTCCAGGCCACCCAATTGCTCCAGCCTCCAAGCTTTGTGATCGGCTGTGGTCAAAATCCTACCTAGGCAATTCACCTGCACCGTGAGACTTCATCCGGAGCTTGCCGGGATCCAATCGAAGGTGAAACAACCCTCGGATCGAAGCCACACTTCTCCGAGCAAAGGTATGGCCTCACTCTTCTTCCCGAGCTTCTGAACATTGTCCATTTCTATTGCGAAAATTTCATCCCACATAAACCGTATGGATGTGTTCGTCTTCTCAAGACGAATCCATAGAGCATAAGAACATGAAAATCCATTGAGTATCGAGTGAGATCTTAGGGATTTAGTGTGGACGGCTCTCGGGCGAGGACGCTCGGGGACGATGAACGGATGCCGTCCATTCAATACACGCCCAGACGGAAGGCTCAGATGGCGTCGAACCAGGAGACGGTACGAGAACCGCGGGGCCCGGGCTGCTGACTCAAGCGACGGCGTCGAATGGGAGCGCGACGCGTGTGCGTTCGGAGATGCCGAGGATGACGCGGCGCCGCGTGGATAAATAGAAAATTAGAGGTATTTTCTATTTATTTAATTCCCTAAACTTCAAAAATTCATAACTTTGTGTAGGAAAAATATAAAAATAAAATAAAAATATCCTCTTGCTCAGTGAACAGAGGAGAATAATGCGGAAAAGAAATTATTTAATTTCATCAAGTATTTTATATTTAATAATTTATTTACTCTCTGCATATTTTTAATTCTCCATGCATGTATACAATTCACCATGACATTAGACCATAGGGCTTTTGAAGCCTCTGAATTTGGGAACATTCCCCGAATTTTCCAAAGTCGTAGGCCATCCCTATGAAAAGTTATTGATTTTTCAAATTCATGTTACTGTTTTGAGTATTTTAATTTCAATAAATAGCATGTTGTGAAATAAATTCTAGGAAAATTTTGTTGATGTTCCTTATAACCAGAGGACCCTAGGAAAAATAGGTTTTGAGTTAGTTCATTTAAAACAACTCTAATTGGCTTAAACACCCAAAATGGATCTCTAATTAATTAGAGCTAACCATACATCAAATTGACTTGAAATCAATTCTCCCCTGACCTTTAGGATCAGAGGAACCCACCATAAAAATTTGAGGTCAATTGGACTTGGTTAGCCCTACTAAATGGGTTGATTAAGCCACTTAGTCATTTTAAACTTTAAAAATTCATAACTTTCAAAATATCTTTCAAAAATTCACCAAATTGGTTTTGGAGCATCTCTGATATTAGGGGAATTTAAGAAAATTAAAATTTCAATTTTCTAAAAAAAGTTGATTTTTAATATTATTTTAATATTTTAATAATTAAAAAATAATAAAAATCACATAAATAATAAAATTCACCAAAATGTCACATTTTGAATTTTAATCACTTAGGAACAAACCCCATATTTTTCTTAGGTCTATTTAGTGAGATATTAAATTTTAAAGCTCTAGGGTAATTTTAAAATTAAAAAAATGTATTTTCTAGCATTTTCACTAAAATAATTATATTAAATCATAGAAAAATCAGAAAATTTTAAAATTTGATTCTCTGATTTCCTTGATATCAAAGAGATTTTTGAAAAATATAAAATTCATTTTTCAACATTTATTTTATTTTTTAAATTAATTAACACTCCAAAACTTAAAATAATTATAATAAAAATAATATAATTTAAAAATCACTAAAATTGGTCCAGGTGGTCCTCTCGGTCATTAGGAATGTCCCCTAATTTTCTTAAGGACAGAAACTTTCCCTTGGTCATGTTCTTAAATTTTCCTTGGAAATCTCTATTTTCTACCAAAAATAATTATATAAATCAATTAAATACAGAAAAATAACATTTTCTCCTCTCATGTCTTTATTGACATATGAGTGAAGTCACATAAAAATTTCAAGTTCATTTGAGTTCAATTTAGTGAGTTATGAAATTATTAAGCTTAAAGGGTAAAGTGGTAATTAAAATTTTTAATCCTTAATTAAAACTTTAGGTTTAATAAAAAATTAACAAGTAAAATATTTGATCCTAATCTGATTTGGATGATTGAAATTTAAATAATTAAAGGGTAGAAACCCATTAAACAATTTAAAATAATTAAACCTTAATTAAATAATTGATTAAATTTGGAAGAATAATAAAATTGGAATTATTAAAATAGGGATATTATTAGGAAGAGATTTATTCTTTAATTTAAAATTCCCTAAATTAATCATCTCATTAATATTCAATTCTTAATTAAAATGATAACTGAAATTCAAAACATTAAAAGACTTAATCATTAAACTAAAATTAAATTATTAAACTCTTTTAAAATTTTAATTAAAATTAAAAAAATAAAATTAAATTAAAAATTAAATTAAATTAAGTAAATTGAATTGAATTAACTTAAATTAAATTAAATTAAAAAACAAATTAAATTAAATTAAATTAATTAAATTAAATTAAATTAAATAAATAAAATCAAATTAAATTAAGTTAAACCAAATTAAAAATTAAATTAAATTAAATGAATTAAAATTAAATTAAATTAAATTAAATTAAATTAAATTAAATTAAAATTAAATCAAATCAAATTAATTTAATGTAACATCAAATCAAACTAAATTGAATTAAATTGAATTAAATTAAATTAAAACTCAATTAAATTAAATTAAATTAAATTAAGTTGAATTAAATATAACATCACCAAAGACATAAAGAATTCAAAATAAATCTAAAATAACTTGAACACTATTTCAAATTTAAACCCATTAATGGAAATTAAACTAAATCACAAACCATTTGAACACCAATTTACCCTCAAAAGCTTTAGTTATCATAACTCCTAAACAAAATATTAAATGAAATGTTACTTCACCTATAGGATATTCAAATGTCCTAGTTCACTGAGCAAGATAACAAAACTTGAGATTCTTGGACGATTAATTCATTCGGACTTAAAACAATTCTAGCAATATTGAAAAGATGTTTAAGATTCTTCTTAAACACTTTCTCAATATGATAGGATGTTTATAAGAACAATTGAATTTAATTGTTCTTTGATGAAGAAAATCCTCTTCAAACCAAAACACAAGGAATCTAGACGTCATAGGAAATGACTAGCTATAGGACTAGGAATTTGGTAGAAAACCATAACCCTTACCTTAGCTTTACCTAGGAACTTGCTTAAATATTCTACTTGTGTTTTAAGTGCAGCTTGGGATGACGGGAGGACCCTCCAGTGTACACTTTTATTTTATTGCAATTTACATTATTGCAATTTCATTAATCGCATCGCACTTACTTTTCTTGCATGATAAACAACCGTTGCATGAAAACCCACACCTTTAGGATAGTCCCTAAAACCGAAACCAAAACTAAGTTAAAAGTTATTGCAAGATAAAATTCACCGCCACAACATTTCAAAATATAAAACAACTCAAAATTTAATCACAAACAGAACACAAAACTACAATTACAATTAAATTAAAACGTCCTGTTGGATGATCGGGAATACCTCGGATGATGTAACCTACGTGTTGCTAACGGGATTTCCCACGGTCTAAATGAAAGTGTGGAACTCATTCAGTTAAGTTTAGCAAATTCATCTGGACTAAGTGAATCCGATAAAAATAATGATGCCGGAAGGATGGAACCGTGGGATCTTAACCGGTGTCGTTATAATCAACTTTAAGATTTGTTTTAATTAAAATATTGAAAACACTTAGAAATTAAGATTTTCTCTAAACCAAAACACTTTTCTCATCCCCGATTTATGACTTCTAAAACTAAAACTCGCAACAACAAGGAGCTCGGAGCATGGTGGGCAAGCACGACCATCGTCATCGCAAAAACTCGAGTCTACTTCGAACAAAACTTTCCTAGAATTAAATAACAAAGCCATAGGAATTCGAGGTAGTTCGCTCTAAGTGCAAAATAAATCCTCAACTCTTCGTTAGGCATTTGCATTGCAAATTAAGCCCTAACCGGTCTTAGGATTCCGAGGTAGTCGTCCGATACGACAATAAACCCTCACATCTTCGAGGTTATTTGTATGATTTTGTCATATAAATATAAGCCCTAATTAATTAAAATTGGCGAGATTGAAATACTAAATAAACATTAGGACTTTCCTAAATCCAAGCCAAACAATAGGATAGTCGGGAAATTACCGAAGTTCACTTCGAATCCGTAATTTCTCCTACCTTTCTTCCTTTGAATTCTCAAAACAAAATGTTCCAAACTTGATCCATTCCCTATTGAAATTCCAAAATTCAATCCCTTGAAAACTTAAACTTTGAAATCCTTGAGAGCAGAATTATTGATTATTATCGAGAGTTTTCTTAGGTGATTCCCATCACTTAAGATGTAATTAACTATAGGGGCTTGCCCTTATAGGGAATTTTAAAGAACCCGAGTAATATAAACCCCGTTTAATGCTTTCATATTAAGCAGGGGAATTTGTCGGCTTATAAAATTGGTTTGCAGAGCAAACGGATGTCACAAATCTTCTAGTTTATTTAATCGAGCCCCACCATCAAGCAGTGTGTCTATCCTTAGGGATAGATACACTGTTTGTGGTATGGTGCTCATTTATATAAACTATTTGGGATGTGAGATCGGTTTAATCTCATGTCTTAAAACCTTCAAATTTAAAATTATTTTCAAAATCAAATACTACTTTTCAAAATTATTTATTTAAATTAAATTAAAACTTCGCCGACAATTTCTGTAGGTGACCTCTTTTCAAAAATAAAACACACAACCTAAAAATATGCCGACAACTTCTGGCGACTCCGCTGGGGAGAATTCCTCTCTCCATTATAATCAGATAATTCTGCTTTCAAAAACCGGTAGTGTATCCATGTCCTTAATGGGTCAAACTACCCTTCTTTCCGTTGGGATGCTATGTTCATTTCTACCGTGAATAAGTATAGCCAACATTCTCTCGGATTTAGGAGCCATCGTTTAGACACCCCTAAACAGAGAGGTTCCGAGATCCTTTTACCTCATTTCTGAGGTGGGGTGGACCCCCAATAGGTGTTAATTTAGGAGTGATCCTTTGAGTCGAGAAGTCTTGCATAAGACCTTCTTTTTCTTTCTAACTCCGAATCGGATTCCTTACCTTCTCTACACCTTTGAACATTCCGTTCTAAATAAACAAATCCTTTAATAAATGATTCTTTTAACAAATGATTCCTTCTTATAAATACATGAACAAGAATGAGTTCGGACTCTTTTCAATTCCTTTCTTTTCGTCCTAAAGAAAAGAAGCATAACTTAGGACCGACAACCGTAATCTACCCCGTGAAATGGAAGCCCCAAAGCTGATTTTCTCCTTCACCAATGGACTGGACTTCGCTGTCTATAAGGATGAGCTGCCCGACAATGGGATCATCCGATTTGGACAAGGATTTGAAAACACGAATGTCAAGATCACCGACGTTTCCCTTTTCGCACTGACGAACAAGGTATCTGAAGCTAAGAAGCCGCTGATTGAGTTCAACCTCAGGTCGACCCAAGAGTTTCCTCCCCTGCAAAGGATCCCGACTGAGAGGAGTACTGTTGTCCGTAAGAGGACTGTTCTTACTACCCCCACTGGTCTAGTTGTTTCTGCACCTACCCCGACTTCTGCCAAATTAAAGGGGAAAGAAATCCAGAATTATGGTGAACCTGTTACCGTGGAGGGTACAGATCTTCCTGTGAGACCTTCTGTTTTCGAAATCGGGTCCAGCTCAAGAATTCCATCACTGACAAGGACCCAAAGAAGAAACAGAAGTAGAAGGATCGCTAGAGAAGCCAGAGCTGCTGAAATTGCTTTCCTGGAGGAAATCCCAGAACTGCCTGAATATACACCGCTGCTTGA
The DNA here is from genome assembly GCA_022702705.1 of Papilionanthe hookeriana x Papilionanthe teres. Taxonomy (NCBI): domain Eukaryota; kingdom Viridiplantae; phylum Streptophyta; class Magnoliopsida; order Asparagales; family Orchidaceae; genus Papilionanthe; species Papilionanthe hookeriana x Papilionanthe teres. The sequence goes on along the minus strand of CM040438.1, from coordinate 4,401,836 downwards.
ATATACACCGCTGCCTGAATACATACCACTTTTGGGAGGAAGCAGGTTCCATCCCCTCTCCGCCGCAGAAGATGAAGAAAATGTTCGCAAGATTGCTGCTGCATTGCCTCAGCCCACATATTACAACGATAGCTGCAAGAAAAGGACTAGAACTACGCCGTTTGCTCGACTGCAAACTTTGATAGAGAAGTTAGCAAAGAAGGAAAAGTGCCCCGTATCGGAGATTCTATGAAGGATAGGGCGGGTGCCGATCAAATCCCGTCTTGGGCCCCGAGTAGAACCCGCCATCATGACGTAAAAGCCAAGTAAAAGAATGAAGGCTAGTCCGCCCGTCGTCGTCTCGGGATTACGGATTAGGGAGGATACCACCTTCCAAGCATTTGGCCGACGTGACCATCCGGTCCTAGACCTTCTGTCTGCTAGAAGGATGGTATGGCGTCCCACTACTTGGGCGAGCTAAGATTGAAACAACAGCCCGAGAAAGAAAGTCTTGCCAGGAGACTTGAATCTGAAGAAAGTGCTACTGCGATAAAGGGGACTCGTGAGAAGGGGACCCGGCAGCTATCACACGACAACCGCGAGGACACACAGAAAGGCCCGCTAGAAGATGCCATGGAAAAGTTGAGAACTGATATCCGACAATTAGCAAAAGAAAGAGAAGAGAAATTCGGAGACGAGATTGATTCATCAGAATTCATGGATGATGGGTATGCATAAATCAACATGGTCGAAACACGAGCTTCGTCAGCTTCACAGGGTGCTCCTGCAGCCGCGAGAAGAGAGGAGCCGGAAGTGATGAGAAGACAGCTTCAAGAGAAAGACGATACGATTGCCCAAATGGCGAAAAGAATGGAAGAGATGGCTGTAGCCCTAGCCACTCTCCAGAGTCAAGTGCAACCACAAAGAGAGACACCCCGCAGGTCATTCACATTGTAGACGGAGGAAAGGAGATTACATCCGTCAACAGGGATGATCAGCTGAAAAAGGATACAACACAAAGTATGATCCCTGAAAAGGATATCAAGAGCTTGGTGGAACAGCAGGTGCGAGAAGCTTTAGCACAATCAAAGAGCGGGACATCCATTCGGACGGGTAGACCTTACCCAGAAGAATTCGACGCTGTCCAGTACCCAAAAGGCTTTGTACCACCTCTGTTCAAGACCTTCGATGGAACCGGAACCCCGACAAGCATGTTGCGCACTTTCGTGTCGGTTGTTGCAATGCCGGCGGGAGTGATGCATTACTCTTCCGACGAGTTCGTCGCCAGCTGCCAGAATCGCCTTCGACCGGTATGCGGAATTACCAAATGGTTCGGTGAAGACGTTCTCGAACAAGAGAACCTCTTCATCAAGCGATTCGCCGGAGCTCGAGCACCACATCACTATAGGTGATTTAGTGGTAGAGAAACAAAAGCCGAACGAAACTTTGGTGGATTACATACTTCGATGGAGGAACTTAAGCATGAAGTGTGAACCACAACTGCAAGAACAACATGCAGTCGACATTTTACTTAAAAGAATTCACGGCCCGATAGCACTTCTCCTCAAAGGATTCACTATTAAGACTTTCGAGAAGTTGTTAAGCAAGGCCGGAAGCTTGCAAGAGGAGGCGAAGAAATTAAGTTTCACCGATAAGACGGACAAGCAAAAGCCTGTGAAGACTTTTGAAAAGAAATCCGGGATCGTTGCAGCAGTTGACAAAGGCAAGCAACCGATGCAAATACCACCAGAACGGCCGCAGCAACCCCAACAGAATTACCAGCAACCCCGACCCAGCTATCAGTCATCTCCGCAGTGATGAACAACCGCCTCGTCCACAACGTACATTAAGGAGCTTCGAGCGGGGAATATCCGTTCAAGAATGAAGCAGGTGCCGAAAATGTTACGTAGTCCGATGAAGACTCCAGATTTCCAGTGCCGTGAGCCTAAAAGACCGCAGGAAGTCAACAAGAAAGGTGATCCCAACTTTTGCCCCTACCACCGGATGCTTGGGCACAAGATAGAAGATTGCATTACCTTCAAAAGTTGGCTCAATGACAACCTTCGGAAGGGGAATATAACGATCCCGAAGGAGTACATGAAGGAACCCCAGAAAGGAGGTTCCGTCAATGTTATCTCAACTGATCCCATCATTCCGATAGATCCCTATACGACTGACGATGGATGGACTATCGCTTGGACAAGGTCTTCGAAAAAGATTTTAGATAGCATCCAAACCGCTTCGGTGCAAGCTTCAATTCAGAGTTCGAAACCTGTTAAGCCGGTACTATCACTTGCGATAGAAGAACCACCTCAACAGGAGACGATTGAAGAGAAGAAGAAAATCGACGAAGAAGAGAGGACCGAGGCTCCTAAGGCTAGACTAGGGGCTGCTTATCCTAGGATAGTTGTTTCTGATTTGGGGGAGAAATCCCTCGAACCTCTGACTTTGTATGATTATCTGCTCACTTCGGTGGGATCATATAATGATAAGGGTGATGGCGTTGGCTACGTTTTGACTGTTTCTAACGATTACGTAACTAGCGACAATCCAGACATCGATTTCGATACCAACGACAATTCTCAAATCATACACGATCTCGACGAGCAAAATAACGAAGAAGACATCCACCAAGGAGGCTATGAGAGTTCAACAAGCAACGAATCTATCTGCGAGTTTCGAGGAGCTCCAGTCACAATAGAGTTAGAGCCTTTAGATTCTGAAGTTAATCCGGAAGAGCCTGTTATTCCGATTCAGGAGGAGACACCGACAAGCTCAACACTAGATTCAGAAGAAATTACAGAAGTCAACTTAAGAAGTGGAAGAGTTCTACCTCCGAGAATGGGTCCAAGAGACAAAGGAAAGCAGGTGGTTGTTCAAGAAGAACCAACCTCGGCGGAAGAAATACCCATTCGAGAAGAAGCCGAGACACATGGAAATAAAGTGGAATACAACGTGCTAGCCCATCTTAGGAAACTACTGACAGCCGAGCATTTACGACGCTCTCATCTTATCAAAGGAGATGAGAGAAGCTCTGATCAAGGCCTTACTTGATCCAGAAATTTGCTTAGCTCAAATGGCCGGAGATTCCTTAGATGAGGTTTGCTCGTTAAAGGATCAGCGAGGTGTTACCTTCACGGACAATGACCTACTACTTGGGACAGCAAATCACAACCGACCGTTGTACATTTCGAGTTACTAATTGGGAAGTTTACGCTCTCCGGAGTATTGGTGGATCCGGGAGCATCAATCAATATAATGAGTCTCCGAACACTAGCATACTTGGAAATTGATGCTCGCGAGCTCGAAGCGGACAAAATGTTATTAAGAGGATTCAACCAGAAAGGAGAAAGAGCCCTCGGATCGATAACACTACTAATGAAGACCGGTGACTTAGCAAAGACAACCGCAAAATTTCACATAATTGATTCAGAAACGTCGTTCAACGCTCTATCAGGCCGACCATGGATACATGAAAATAGGATGGTACCATCATCTCTACATCAGTGCATCAAATACTACGATTGAGGGGAACAGTACATCAAAGGTGACTTACAACCATTCTCCGTACATGAGATTGGAATCCATGAAGATGCAGCTTATTATGCACCACCGAAGAAAATGATCTTCTCCAGAGATACCATAACAAATGAAGCAAAGAAAATTCGGGACAACGAAGAACCTGAAGTTCTAGTCCAACAGTCACTCACCACTCCCTTCCGGCGAGATGGTGAAGGTTTCTCCACAACTCGCATCCGAGGTCGAGGCTGGGGACGAGGTCTTGGTAGAGATGCTAGGACAGTTGGACAGAGGAAACCAGCCATTAATGTTGATTGGGAAGATAGTTCTGAAGAAGAAAAAGAAATCAAGCAAGAAGCAGCAACAATAAGTCGGGAGAAGTCGCAATTCAAGATCTCCCTCGAAGATGAAAAGAATGAAGAATACAAATCAATGTACGAGAAGATTAACCACTACATACATACTATGACCCTAACCCTGATCCATTCTAACAAGATCGAGGGTATGGTGGTCAAAGAGGTACGTAGCGACGGTGCAAAGCCAATTAAATTCTACCGTGGTGCTTCTTCCTCCAAAACTGAAAATAATGTACAATTTGAAGATGTCACTTCATCAGAATTAATGGAATTACCTTTTGAGTGGTACTCTCCCTGTGTTCAAAATTTAATTCAACGTGGTTTCTTACCTCGACAATGGACAAAAGGTCAATCACAACGTTTTGAAAAATTATGGAATAACTCCGGTCGTCCATCCAATTCAAAGTATGGACTCGGATTCGGCACAGTAGGATCAGTTGACGATACTGAATTTTGCTTGGTTGTCACTTGCGAGCCCAATGAAAACTGCATGGAAACTACAGACGAACTCGAAGATGTACAAATTGGAGACGCTCCACCAGAATTCGAAGAAGAAATTAAATCTACAATAGATGAGTTAACGGAAGTTAACTTAGGTACTAGCGAAGAGCCTAGACCTACCTTTGTTAGCTCCTTACTCAATAAAGAAGACTCCGAAGAAATGATCAAGTTATTAATGGAATTTAAAGACTGTTTTGCTTGGAGCTACGATGAGATGCCAGGATTAGCTCCAGAGGTCGCGGTCCATAAGCTAGGAGTAGATCCTACTTCCGTCCGTCCGACAAGGTCCCAGAAGAATGCGTCTAGAAATCGAACAACAAGTCATAGCCGAAGTTAAAAAGCTAATAGATGCCAAATTTTTCCGTGAAGAACAATACCCGACTTGGTTAGCCAATGTGGTGCCAGTCAGAAAGAAGAATGGTCAGATCAGAATTTGTGTGGACTTCAAAGATTTAAACAAGGCATGTCCAAAAGATGAATTCCCCCTACCGATCCCAGAATTAATGATCGACATTGCTTCAACACATGAGATATTCTCATTCATGGATGGATCTTCAGGATACAACCAGATAAAAATGGCTCCAGAAGATGAAAAGCTTACAGCATTCAGAACGCCGATCGGAGTATATTGCTACACAGTGATGCCATTCGGATTGAAGAACGCAGGAGCAACCTACCAGAGAGCAATGACAAGAATTTTTGATGATCTCATCCATAATCAAGTCGAATGCTACGTGGACGATGTGGTCATCAAAAGCAAAGTAAAGGAAAACCACCTGTATGATTTGAGAATTATTTTCGAACGATTAAGACAATTTAACCTTAAGATGAATCCCTTAAAATGCGCCTTCGGCGTCACCTCCTGGAAATTCTTAGGATTCGTTGTCCGACATCGTGGAATTGAAATTGACCCGGAAAAGATTAAAGCTATCTTAGAAATGCCGCCTCCCAAAACCTTAAAACAACTACGATCCTTTCAAGGGAAGCTGGCATATCTTCGACGCTTTATCTCAAACTTGTCAGGTAGGTGTCAGCCTTTCTCGACACTAGTTAAAAAGGACGCCAAATTTATTTGGGAAGAGAAATACCAGAAGGCCTTCGAGGATATTAAACAATATTTAATGACACCTCCTGTCTTAGCAGCCCCGGGTCTCGGGTAGACCGCCGATACTTTACACCGCGGCTTTAGACGACTCTCTCGGAGCCCCGTTAGCCTGAGTCAATGATGAGGGTAAAGAAAATGCTCTTTACTACTTAAGTCGTCGTTTACTTCCGACGGAAGTAAGGTATCCCGTAATTGAAAAGCATTGTTTGGCCCTGATCTTCGTCGCTCAAAAGCTCAGGCACTACATGCTTTCTCATAAGGTCAACCTGATCTCGAAATTTAATCCATTGCAATACTTGATGACTCGTCCGACACTTTCCGGCAGACTTGCCAGTTGGTCAATGATATTATTGCAATTCGATATAACTTTTGTGCTTCTTCGTGCCGTAAAGGGACAAGTCTTAGGAGACTTCCTCGCAGCACACCATTTGCCGACAGAATCTCCCCTCAATGACGATTTACCAGATGAACAAATAATGTGCCTAGAAGACCCTGATGATCGACGTTGGGAATTGTATTTCGACGGAGCATCTTCAGCACACAAAGACGAAGAATCACAAGTGATAGTGCCAGGTAAGGCAGGAATCGGGCTAATCTTTATAACACCGGAGTGGGGGATGTTAAGATACTCCTACCACTTGACGGAACCGTGTACAAACAATGAAGCGGAATACGAAGCCCTCATAAGCGGACTCGGAATTAACCATTCGAATGGGGATAACGGACATCAACATCTACGGGGATTCACGGTTAATCATTCAACGGATCGCCGGACGAGTACGAATTTTAAAGCCAAGACTCGAGCAATACTTCCAAGTATGTCATACGGTTGTTGGAACAAATTCCAAATGTGACGATCTACAAAATTCCCGTAAAAGAAAATTCTTTAGCGGATGCTTTAGCTCTGTCTCGCAAAAGAATTTTCCTGTTTGCAAGATGAATCGGTGGAAGTGTTAGTTCACGGACGTCGAGTCCTATCACGGCTCGACATGGACACAATACACAAATCGAGGAAAAGAAAAAGGATCGATTACGGCGATGACGAGAAAACACGGAAGATTGGCGACGACCATTGATGAGACTACCTGCAAACACGAAAGCTACCGGACGATAGGTCGCTAGCCCATCGGATCAAGAAAAGAACTCGTCTTACGCATTAATAAACAACACATTGTACGGAAGGTCTTTTGATCAAAAGTGGCTAAGGTGCTTAAGCGGGTCCGAGGCCCGTGAAATTGTTAAAGAGGTGCATTCGGGACTCTGTGGCGCTCACCCGGTCGGGTCCGAAGATGAAAATGAAAATTAAAAGACTAGGGTACTATCGGCCCTCAATGATGACCGACTGCATGAAAATCGCCAAGAGCTGTCACCAATGCCAAGTGCACGGAGTGGTTCTACACCAACCTCCAAATGTGCTACATCCGATAATTGCGTCGTGACCATTTGAATGTTGGGGCACAGATATAGTGGGTCCGATAGAACCACCATCTTCGAAAGGACATCGCTTCATTCTTGCGGCTACAGATCACTTTTCCAAATGCGGCGAGGCGGTTCCACTTAGAGAAGTGAAAGCACACCACGTGCTACGGTTTTTCAAGAACCAAGTTGTCTACCGTTTCGGAGTGCCGCGCGAGATCATCTCGGATAATGGGTCGGCATTCGAAGCACGCAAATCAATAATTTTGTCGGGAGACACGGAATCGGCGGCGATACTCAACAATTTACTACCCAAGAGCAAACGGCCTCGCTGAGGCTTTTAATAAAACTCTCGTTCAAATCTTAAAGAAAACTATGGACGATAATAAGAGAGATTGGCACGAGAAGTTGTTAGAAGCCTTATAGGCCTACCGGACAACCTTCAGAACTCCTACTCAAGCTACACCTTACGCTCTGGTGTATGGGTCCGAGGCGGTGTTACCTTTAGAGGTTCAGCTTCCTTCACTCATAATTGCGATTGCAAACAAGATCACGACGGAAGAGAACGCCAAATTATGACTAGAAGAATTAGAAAGCTTGGAAGGGAAAAGACTTGCAGCGCAACGAATTTAGAACTATACCAAGCTAAGATGGTTCAAGCCCATGACAAGCCGGGTCCGCCCAAGAACCTTCAAAGTTGGTGACTTAGTTCTCGTTCTCAAGAGACCTATTCTTACACATCGCAAGATAGGAGGAAAATTTGAACCCACTTGGGAAGGACCGTTTTTGGTTGAAGCAGTATACTCAGGAGGTTCCTACCAGCTAGTGAATTGCCAGGGACACCGACATATGCTTCCGATCAACGGACGATACTTGAAAAAGTATTACGCTACCTGATGTTTCGAAGGAATGAATTCTTCATCCCTAAGAAACACGGGCGAAGTAATTACTTATGATTGGGTCCGAACCCAAAAAATAATAAAATGTGCTAAAATAAATAAAGTCATGATAATTAAGTTTTCCTTGTTTTCTTTTCCCAATCAAATCTTTTCCCTGATCTTATCCTACGTCATTCTTGTTAAATTTGAAAATATAAAAAAAAATATATAAAAAAAATGTGTTTTTAATAAACATTTTCTTAATGTTCTTGTTCTTAGTATAGCCCCTGATCCTTTTCCTTGTCTTTTTGCAGGGAAATGTCGAACGGGCGGTTGGTCCTGAACTTTAAGAATGGCGTAAGCCTTGCACTTGATGAAAAGAGGGTGAAAGATGGAGCGATAATCGAGATTGACTCGGATTTCGTACCGGCGGGCCTATAGTACGAGGAAAGTGAGCGGGTCCCGGTTGACGAGAAGAACCGCCTGGGCGGACAGGTGATGAAAGTGGGTGGCTCAAGCCACCAATCCAACGAGCAAGAAAAGAAAAGCAAACACTCGAAGAAGACAAGAAAATGAAGTCCGTAGTCGCTACGACAGAGGGCGGAGCTTGTCGGCGCCGCGCCCACAGACATTCAAGAAGTTCGAAGAGCTACTCTCACAGCCACGCAACGAAGAAATAAGAATCGCCGTATCCATAAGATGTTAACAAAACTAGCTGGAGAGAATGCAGAATGTCGAAAAGAAAACCTTTGAATACTTCGAAAGAATTAGAGGCAGAAGAATCAATATACTAGAGGGCCTCGAGCTACATACAGACGTATTCTCAGAGTATGAACAACGAGCAAATCGTGGATTGCATCCGGGATTTGAAAAGAATGGGCCGAGCAGGGCCGCCTAAGGAAAACACATACTCGGAACCCCGGAGATGGATGCCGGGGAAGGGAAGAATCACAATACAATGTGGATGCTTGTTACAACTTTGCGGAGGACGGAAAGGAAACCCACCGGGAATACTCCGTCATGGGCGAGTGGATCCGATGCCATTAGTCATCAAGAAAATGGTAAAGAGATTGATAACATGGAGGGTACGCGCGTAAGATTGCATACCCAATAACTGCATTATTAACATCTACAAGCGGGGTGACTGCATACCCCCACACATAGATCACCACGACTTTGTCGGACCTTTCGCTACAGCTTCTTTCCTGAACGAGTGTAACATCATGTTCGGATCTGACCTCCGGATAGCATGCCCAGGTGAGTTTCGAGGGCCAGTGAAGATACCTTTACCGGTAGGTTCCGTCATGATATTGAAGGGCAACGGAGCAGATATCACCAAGCATTGCATACCAGGAGTACCAGTGAAGCGGATCTCAGTTACTTTCAGAAGGATGGACGACAGGAAGACACCTTACCATTTCCAGCCAAACCCGGAGCTAGAGAGCCTCCGACCTTACGAGTCTGTGAGTTACATGGGAGATATCACACCTCCAACGTACATCCAGCCGGCATCCTTGCCAAGGATGGCTTGGAAGGTGATGTTATTAACCATGTACCCCACTATTCAGACATGGATTTTTGATAGATGCTTCTTTTGATGGATTCGAAGATCATACATAGTCCGTTTTGAGTCTACATGGATTGTATGAAATATATGCCGGATCAAGTTGTATGATGTATCTTCGACATGATTGGAATGAAAGTGACCATGTCACATTTTTTGGCCTTCACCTCTTTTGTGCAAATTGATCGGGAAACGCCATTAAAGTTAAATGAACTTCAAACAAAGAACGAAAAGAAATAAAACAAAAAGGATAAAAGAAAACTTTCCTTAAAAATCTAAAAATGACGAACACCAAATTCACATGAACATTAAATAAACGATAAAATAAAATTTGAATCATTAAAAGACAAACAAAATGAACATAAATTTCGAATCAAATCTTAAATCAAATTTCAATCGAGTTCAAACTCATCCTTCCAAATTTTAAATTCAATCAACTCAAATCTCAAATCAAATTTCAAATCAAATTTCAATCAATCTCAAATTCAATCTCCCAAATCTGAAATCCAATCCGTTCTACTCTTCCCCTTTGTCTGGGATGGAAGCGGTTGATTCCATTGACACGGATCGAATCTGATGGCGAGGAATTGTATCCAATCTAAACCATCAACTTTCGATCAACTCTTTTGAATGGGATATGTAACATCTACATACTCCCTCCTAACATATTTCCTTCCATGAAAGCCTTTAACAACTTTCATGGAATTCTCGAAACACCAAAATTCCACACTTTTCAAATTAACACTACAAATCTTTGCAAAGTCAATGACTATCAAAATTCAAACTTTTTGGAGTTGAGTATTTTACATCCGAGACTGCATTGCTTTAGGATCCTTTCCCTATCGCAATGAAATACATCAAATTCAAACTTTTGGAGTTGAGGATTTTACATCCGAAACTGCATTGCTTTAGGATTCTTTCCCCTATTGCAATGAAATACATCAAATTCAAACTTTTTGGAGTTGAGGATTTTACATCCGAGACTGCATTGCTTTAGGATTCTTTTCCCTATTGTAATGAAATACATCAAATTCAAATTCTTGGGGTTGAGGATTTTATATACGAGACTGCATTGCTTTAGGATTCTTTCCCTATTGCAATGAAATACATCAAAATCAAATTCTTGGGGTTGAGGATTTTACATCCGAGATTGCATTGCTTTAGGATTCTTTCCCTATCGCAATGAAATACATCAAAATCAAATTCTTGGGGTTGAGGATTTTATATCCGAGATTGCATTGCTTTAGGATTCTTTCCCTATCGCAATGAAATACATCAAAATCAAATTCTTGGGGTTGAGGATTTTACATTCGAGATCGCATTGCTTTAGGATTCTTTCCCTATCGCAATGAAATACATCAAAATCAAATTCTTGGGGTTAAGGATTTTATATCCGAGACTGCATTACTTTAGGATTCTTTCCCTATCGCAATGAAATACATCAAAATCAAATTCTTGGGGTTGAGGATTTTACATCCGAGACTGCATTGCTTTAGGATTCTTTCCCTATCGCAATGAAATACATCAAAATCAAATTCTTGGGGTTGAGGATTTTACATCCGAGACTGCATTGCTTTAGGATTCTTTCCCTATCGCAATGAAATACATCAAAATCAAATTCTTGGGGTTGAGGATTTTATATCCGAGACTGCATTGCTTTAGGATTCTTTCCCTATCGCAATGAAATACATCAAAATCAAATTCTTGGGGTTGAGGATTTTATATCCGAGACTGCATTGCTTTAGGATTATTTCCTTATCGCAATGAAATACATCAAAATCAAATTCTTGGGGTTGACGATTTTATATCCGAGACTGCATTGCTTTAGGATTCTTTCCCTATCGCAATGAAATACATCAAAATCAAATTCTTGGGGTCAAGGATTTTACATCCGAGACTGCATTGCTTTAGGATTCTCTCCCTACCGCAATGAAATACACCAAAATCAAACTCTTGAGGTTAAGGATTTTACATCTGATACCGCATTACTCTGAGATATTTCCTCATTGTAATGGTTCAATCCGATCAATTCAATTTTCTTTTGTGGTTGAAGATGTTACATCTAAAACCACAAAATTCCAATTTTCATTTCAAGTCCAAATCCCATCAAATTAATTTTAACAAAACTTCAATCTAAATTGAAACTCCGAATTGAATTCTAAACTCACACATCGGAACTTAAATTGAAAAAAAATAGAATCTAAATTGAAATTTCCCCAGATAATGTGATTTGGAATTCACCTCCTTTTCCTTTCCCCAGCGAGAGTTCAGGAATCTCCAGTTTCAGAGATATGCTTGACACTCCCCAACGGAAACTCTTCTACTTCGTCCTAAGTTTGTCACTTGGACATCTGTGTTGGTTTTGCTGATCGTTTCGGTCAACACCAATACGCGCGGTGTCCTCCGTCAGCTCACCACACCTATTGGGGGTCCATTTGTTGACCTCATTTTTGATGAGGTCTTCTCTTCTTCTTTTTAGTACTTAGGATCTAGCCTTAGGCTTTTCCATTGACTATCTTAGAGGACTAGAATTGGGATCCACCATCTAGAATTTCAAACCACTTCTTAACTCCCTGCAAACTCCACAAACTTGACTATAGACCCCTAATCACCTAGAGGGTTGAAATCAAATGTGAAAGTTTAAAGGATGAGTTCCTATAGGACTCTTTGGCCTTAGGACTGCCCTGGGTGGCCTGGTCTGGTGAGGGGACTGACTTACACACACACTACACTTATACACTACACTTTCACACACCTCCTAAAACCACACCCATGCCTAACTTGACTCTCGACTCATGTAGGTGATTCACATGGATGGTCCTTAACCCCTAAGCCCTCGGTTAAGAGGGTTAGGAACAACATAGTGAATGCCTCAAATGAGTCCCTTCATGGCTCATATGGGCTTGATGTGGCTTCATGGCTCAACCAAAATGATTTCATTCAACTTACATTCACCCAATCTTCAATTTTCCAAATTTTTAATTTTTGACCCCCGGGACCCTACACCCGCCTACTTCTACACAAAACCATTGAAATCCTCCAAAATCACCTAAATTATCCAAAATTCCTCAAAACCATTCCTAAACATTTCCACATTACTCAAATTGATCATCCATACCCAAAAATACCAAAAATTCCAAAAATACCTCCCAATACCCTCCAAATACCCAAAATACCCCTCTTGACCCAAAAATCCAAAAATTCAGAAAATTCCCAGAAAACTCCAAAAAATCTCAAATATTCCCAATTTCATTTTGTTCAACTACACCATGGGCCAATTTTGTCAATTTACCCTACTTTTGTCAAAACCCCAATTTGACCCATTTTAACCCTAAGTGAACCCAATGTCAAACCAAACCTATCCAATTGACCCAAATTCTGGTCCAATTCAATTCTAAACTTCAATTCAACATTCCCAACACCAATCTAGACCAAATCTAAGTCCAATTTGATTGACATTTGGATCCAATTTCACTTTTGGCCTTAAAGCCCAATTTGGACCCATGACCCAAACCTAACCCAAACTCACCCAATTTAACTCCAATTAACCCCAAATCTTTTCTAAATCTTCCTTAGCATCCCCACAAGAAAAACACTAACATGATTTGCCCAAAATTTGGACCCAAACCCCACTAAAATTCAACCCAAAGCTAAAAGGCCCAATTTTGACCTAAACCCAAACCTAACCCAAATGAGCCCAAACCCCAAAATCAAAGCCCAATCAAAGTCAAAACTTCTTTGAAACACTCCCATAAACATTTCTCAACATTAATTTTACATCAATTTCAACCCTAGCCCAACATTGGCCCAACTTGGCCCACTTGGACCTATATTGGCCCATTCACCAAAAGAACCCAAATTCAACCCAATTCAAACCCAAATAACCCCCAATTTGCTTCAAGTCACTCATGACACATCCATGAGCTAAAGCCAACAATTATTTAGCCCAAGCCTTTACCAAAATTTCATCCCAAAATCCACTTTAAAATTCAAAAGCCCACTTTCCTAAACCATCTTAAAAGCCCATCTAAAACCATTTCAAAAAGCCCAAAATCTACCCTAAAGCCCACATGACATCTCCACTTGCCATCCACTTAATAAAAGCCATTCCCTAAGTCCTAAATTCATCATCAAATCATTCCAAATCAAGTTTCATACAAATTTCCATCAAATTACCAAAAATTCCTAAAATCCATTTTCATGAAATTGACCAAACTTTTTGCCAAGCCAAAGGTGAGCCATGAAGCCATGCATGAGCCACATGTGAGCCATGAGAGCCTTGGACACTCCACCATGCCATATTGGGTAAGAAGAGGGAGGGCTTTCCTTAATCCCTAAAGCTCAATAGCCTTAATCATGTTTCACACTAAACTTAAATTTAATCCAAATATATTTGGATGGAGACTTCTCCATGCCAAACCAACTGATCCCTTTGATTCCCCACAGCATCCAAAGCCACCTTGAGGGGTGCACCAAGCCCAAATGGGTGGGTTGACCCATTTAGACTCAAAACTAGCCATGCCCCATTCCACTTTGGATCAAAGCCTTTACACATGGCATTTGCCAATTGCTTGCACCAAGTCCGCACCCGACCCACCGACCTTGAGGGTGACCCATGCCTGGCCGGCCGGCCACCAGGCCGCCGGAAAACACCATGGCCGAGAGCTCACATGTGAGCCAACTTTGGAATTCTCCCTTGCTGAGCTGCCCCATCCCCAATGGCCATTGTAGCTGTTCTTCTCTTGCCAAGAGCAGCTGATCCCAAGCCCTAACTCTCCACGGGAGGCCCTCCGCCCTCTCCCTATTTAAACACCACCCCTCTCGGCCAAGAGAGGTGCTGAAACAAACCTTAAGGAAACTGCTGCCAAAATTGTTCCGGACTACTCCCCATACACGAGCACTTGATCCCCACCTGAAATCCCCCTGCCATTTCTTCTCTGCGAGCTCGATTTCGAGTTGAAATCCAAGCCCAAAACGAGGACACTTCTCCACAGTGAGCCAATCCCCAAATTGATTGGTTCTACACCTTCACCAGACCAAGGGAAGGTGTCCACCAGCAAAAGCCCCATCTCCAGGCCACCCAATTGCTCTAGCCTCCAAGCTTTGTGATCGGTTGTGGTCGAAATCCTACCTAGGCAATTCACCAGACCAGGAGACTTCATCTGGAGCTTGCTGGGATCCAATCGAAGGTGCAACAACCCTCAGATCGAAGCCACACTTCTCTGAGCAAAGGTATGGCCTCACTCTTCTTCCCGAGCTTCTGAACATTATCCATTTCTATTGCAAAAATTTCATCCCACATAAACTGTATGGATGTGTTCGTCTTCTCAAGACGAATCCATAGAGCATAAGAACATGAAAATCCATTGAGTATCGAGTGAGATCTTAGGGATTTAGTGTGGACGACTCTCGGGTGAGGACGCTCGGGGACGATGAACGGATGCCATCCATTCAATACACGCACGGACGGATGGCTCAGATGGCGTCGGACCAGGAGACGGTACGAGAACCGCGGGGCCCGGGCTGCTGACTCAAGCGGCGGCTTCGAATGGGAGCGCGACGCGTGTGCGTTCGGAGATGCCGAGGATGACGCGGCGCCGCGTGGATAAATAGAAAATTAGGGGTATTTTCTATTTATTTAATTCCCTAAACTTCGAAAATTCATAACTTTGTGTAGGAAAATCATAAAAATAAAATAAAAATACCCTCTTGCTCGGTGAACGAGAGGAGAATAATGTGGAAAAGAAATTATTTAATTTCATCAAGTATTTTATTTTTAATAATTTATTTACTCTCTGCATATTTTTAATTCTCCATGCATGTATACAATTCACCATGGCATTAGACCATAGGGCTTTTGAAGCCTACGAATTTGGGAACATTCCACTGAATTTTCCAAAGTCGAGAGGCCATCCCTATGAAAAGTTATTGATTTTTCAAATTCATGTTACTGTTTTGAGTATTTTAATTTCAATAAATAGCATGTTGTGAAATAAATTCTAGGAAAATTTGGTGATGTTCCTTATGACCGAGGACCCTAGGAAAAATAGGTTTTGAGTTTGTTCATTTAAAACAACCCTAATTGGCTTAAACACCCAAAATGGATCTCTAATTAATTGGAGCTAACCATACATCAAATTGACTTGAAATCAATTCTCCACTGACCTTTAGGATCAGAGGAACCCACCATAAAAATTTGAGGTCAATTGGACTTGGTTAGCCCTACTAAATGGGTTGATTAAGCCACTTAGTCATTTTAAACTTTAAAAATTCATAACTTTCAAAATATCTTTCAAAAATTCACCAAATTGGTTTTGGAGCCTCTCTGATATTAGCGGAATTTAAGAAAATTAAAATTTCAATTTTCTAAAAAAAGTTGATTTTTTAATATTATTTTAATATTTTAATAATTAAAAAATAATAAAAATCACAAAAATAATAAAATTCACCAAAATGTCACATTTTGAATTTTAATCACTTAGGAACAAACCCCATATTTTTCTTAGGTCTATTTAGTGAGATATTAAATTTTAAAGCTCTAGGGTAATTTTAAAATTAAAAAAATGTATTTTCTAGCATTTTCACTAAAATAATTATAATAAATCATAGAAAAATTAGAAAATTATAAAATTTGATTCTCTGATTTCCTTGATATCAGAGAGATTTTTGAAAAATATAAAATTCATTTTTCAACATTTATTTTATTTTTTAAATTAATTAACACTATAAAACTTAAAATAATTATAATAAAAATAATATAATTCAAAAAATCACCAAAATTGGTCCAGGTGGTCCTCTGGTCATTAGCAATGTCCCCTAATTTTCTTAAGGACAGAAACTTTCCCTTGGTCATGTTATTAAATTTTCCTTGGAAATCTCTATTTTCTACCAAAAATAATTATATAAATAAATTAAATATAGAAAAATCACATTTTCTCCTCTCATGTCTTTATTGACATATGAGTGAAATCACATAAAAATTTCAAGTTCATTTGAGTTCAATTTAGTGAGTTATGAAATTATTAAGCTTAAAGGGTAAAGTGGTAATTAAAATTTTTAATCCTTAATTAAAACTTTAGGTTTAATAAAAAATTAACTAGTAAAATATTTGATCCTAATCTGATTTGGATGATTGAAATTTAAATAATTAAAGGGTAGAAACCCATTAAGCAATTTAAAATAATTAAACCTTAATTAAATAATTGATTAAATTTGGAAGAATAATAAAATTGGAATTATTAAAATAGGGATATTATTAGGAAGAGATTTATTCTTTAATTTAAAATTCCCTAAATTAATCATCTCATTAATATTCAATTCTTAATTAAAATGATAACTCAAATTCAAAACATTAAAAGACTTAATCATTAAACAAAAATTAAATTATTAAACTCTTTTAAAATTTTAATTAAAATTAAAAAAAATAAAATTAAATTAAAAATTAAATTAAATTAAGTAAATTGAATTGAATTAACTTAAATTAAATTAATTTAATTAAACAAATTAAATTAAATTAAATGAATTAAATTAAATTAAATTAAATAAATAAAATCAAATTAAATTAAGTTAAACCAAATTAAAAATTAAATTAAATTAAATGAATTAAAATTAAATTAAATTAAATTAAATTAAATTAAATTAAATTAAATTAAATTAAATCAAATTAAATTAAAATTAAATCAAATCAAATTAATTTAATGTAACATCAAATCAAACTAAATTGAATTAAATTGAATTAAATTAAATTAAAACTCAATTAAATTAAATTAAATTAAGTTTAATTAAATATAACATCACCAAAGTCATAAAGAATTCAAAATAAATCTAAAATAACTTGAACACTATTCCAAATTTAAACCCATTAATGGAAATTAAACTAAATCACAAACCATTTGAACACCAATTTACCCTCAAAAGCTTTAGTTATCATAACTCCTAAACAGAATATTAAATGAAATGTTACTTCACCTATAGGATATTCAAATGTCCTAGTTCACTGAGCAAGATAACAAAACTTGAGATTCTTGGACGATTAATTCATTTGTATAATTAAATTCATTTGGACTTAAAACAATTCTAGCAATATTGAAAAGATGTTTAAGATTCTTCTTAAACACTTTCTCAATATGATAGGATGTTTATAAAAACAATTGAATTTAATTGTTCTTTGATGAAGAAAATCGTCTTCAAACTAAAACACAAGGAACCTAGACGTCATAGGAAATGACTAGCTATAGGACTAGGAATTTGGTAGAAAACCATAACCCTTACCTTAGCTTTACCTAGGAACTTGCTTAAATATTCTACTTGTGTTTTAAGTGCAGCTTGGGATGACGGGAGGACCCTCCAGGTACACTTTTATTTTATTGCAATTTACATTATTGCAATTTCATTAATCGCATCGCACTTACTTTTCTTGCATGATAAACAACTGTTGCATGAAAACCCACACCTTTATGATAGTCCCTAAAACTGAAACCAAAACTAAGTTAAAAGTTATTGCAAGATAAAATTCACCGCCACAACATTTCAAAATATAAAACAACTCAAAATTTAATCACAAACAGAACACAAAACTACAATTACAATTAAATTAAAACGTCTCGTTGGATGATCGGGAATACCTCGGATGATGTAACCTACGTGTTGCTAACGAGATTTCCCACAGTCTAAATGAAAGTGTGGAACTCATTCAATTAAGTTTAGTAAATTCATCTGGACTAAGTGAATCCGATAAAAATAATGATGCCGGAAGGATGGAACCGTGGGATCTTAACCGGTGTCGTTATAATCAACTTTAAGATTTGTTTTAATTAAAATATTGAAATCACTTGGAAATTAAGATTTTCTCTAAACCAAAACACTTTTCTCATCCCCTGATTTATGACTTCTAAAACTAAAACTCTGCAACAACAAGGAGCTCGGAGCATGGTGGGCAGCACGGCCATCGTCATCGACAAAACTCGAGTCTACTTAACGAAAACTTTCCTAGAATTAAATAACAAAGCCATAGGACTTCGAGGTAGTTTGCCTAGTGCAACATAAATCCTCAACTCTTCGTTAGGCATTTGCATTGCAAATTAAGCCCTAACCGGTCTTAGGATTCCGAGGTAGTCGTCCGATACGACAATAAACCCTCACATCTTCGAGGCTATTTGTATGATTTTGTCATATAAATATAAGCCCTAATTAATTAAAATTGGCGAGATTGAAATACTAAATAAACATTAGGACTTTCCTAAATCCAAGCCAAACAATAGGATAGTCGGGAAATTACCGAAGTTCACTTCGAATCCGTAATTTCTCCTACCTTTCTTCCTTTGAATTCTCAAAACAAAATGTTCCAAACTTGATCCATTCCCTATTGAAATTCCAAAATTCAATCCCTTGAAAACTTAAACTTTGAAATCCTTGAGAGCGAGAATTATTGATTATTATCGAGAGTTTTCTTAGGTGATTCCCATCACTTAAGATGTAATTAACTATAGGGGCTTGCCCTTATAGGGAATTTTAAAGAACCCGGGTAATATAAACCCCTGTTTAATGCTTTCATATTAAGCGGGGAATTTGTCGGCTTATAAAATTGGTTCGCAGACCAAACGGATGTCACAAATCTTCTAGTTTATTTAATCGAGCCCCACCATCAAGCAGTGTGTCTATCCTTAGGGATAGATACACGGTTTGTGGTGCGGTGCTTGTTTATATAAACTATTTGGGATGTGAGATCGGTTTAATCTCATGTCTTAAAACCTTCAAATTTAAAATTATTTTCAAAATCAAATACTACTTTTCAAAATTATTTATTTAAATTAAATTAAAAATTCGCCGACAATTTCTGTAGGCGACCTCTTTTCAAAAATAAAACACACAACCTAAAAATATGCCGACACTTCTGTAGTTATTTTGTTTGCTACCGCTACTCTAAGAGAAGGGATTTGAAGTTTAAGTGGTAAAACAGCCTCAAAACCATATACCAATGTAAACAGTGTTGACTGTGTTGGTGTTCGATATGTAGTCCTATAAGCTCATAGAGCTTCTATTTGTCATTCATGCCACTGTCTTGGACTATTAATTAATTTCTTTTTCAAAATTTGTACCAATGTTTTGTTGAAGGCTTCAGCTAAACCATTGGCTCTAGCATAAGGAATTGTGGAATACCTCCAGTCTATCCATGTCTTTGAATAAAATTATTCATTTTTGTATTCTTAAAGGCCAGTCCATTATCTGATATGACCCTTCGTGGAATTCCAAATTTATAGACAATATCAATTTTGAAGAGCTAGAGAACTTGTTCTGCCTTAACTTCTTTGAGTTGTATTGCTTTTGCCCATTTGGAGAAGTAATCAGTGACTGCTAGAATAAATTGATGGCCTTTAGACAATGGAGGGTTTATAGGGCCCAATATGTCGGTGCTCCAACATTCAAATGGCCAAGATGCAATAGTTGGATGTAGTACATTTGGCGGTTGATGTAAGACCACTCCATGTATTTGACATTGATGACACTTCTTTGTGACCTCGAGACAATCAGTCATCATTATTGGCCAATAATATCTCATTCCTTTTATTTTCATTTTCCTTTTAGGCCCAGATTGGTGTGCACCATATAGACCTAAATGAACTTCTTTAACAATCTCTTGAGCTTTAGTTTGGTTTAGGCATCATAACCACATTTGGTTAAAAGATTATTTGTAAAGAATATCATTCACTAGAGCATATGATAAGGCTCTTTGTCTGATTTGAGTTGCGATAGAAGTGTTTTCAGGTAACCTTTCAGTTTGCAAATATTGAATAATTGGTTGTTGCCACTCGTCTTTTTCTTCGTCAATTATTGTCATTGTTGTGTCATCACCAATTTTATGCAGATTATCCATGTCAATTTGGGAAAGAACTTGTCTTCCATTTATAGAAATTAATATGTCGTCTTCTAGACAAGCGAATTCTTTTGCAAGTTCTGCCAAAGCATCTGCTAACGAATTGTCTCATCTCAGAATTAGGAAGAAAGTTACATTTGGAATTTGCTGAAGCAATTTTAGAGTGTAACAGGAATATTGTTCCAATAGAGGTTTTAAAGTGTATTTTCCTGCAATTTGATTAATGATCAATTGGGAGTCTCCGTAGATGTTGATATTTTTTATTTCTATTAATATTGTGAATTTGAGACTGGTTATGAGCGCTTCATATTCAGCTTCATTATTTGCCCATGGTTCAGTTAAGTGATATGAAAATGGCATCATTCTGTTGTCTAGAGTGATGAAAGTTAATCCTACTCCAGCTTTGTCTGACATGATTTTCTATTTGTCTTTGTCTTTTCGAGCAGATGATGCTCCATCAAAATACAATTCACATCATTATGAATTTAAATTTTTATTACTAAAATTTGCTCATCAGGTAAATCATGATTGAGAGGTGATCCAGTCAGAATTGGGTGTGCTGCTAATAAATCTGTCAAGATTTGTCCTTTAACGACACATAATGGTACAAATGTTATGTCCAACTGGAGCAGTATCATTGCCCATTTTGTTAATCTTCCATAAATTGTCGGTTGTATCATTAGATATTGTAATGGGTTAACTCTTGAAATAAGAGTTACTTTTTGAGAAAGCATATAGTGCCTAAGTTTTTTAACTACAAAAATCAAGGCTAAACAATGCTTCTCAATTGCTGGATATTTTATTTCATTTGGAATCAATCAACATCTTAAATAATATAATGGATTTTCTTTTCCTCATCGTTTACTTGAGCTAGTAATGCTCTAAGGGAATTATCTAATGCCGAAGTGTAAAGGATTAGAGGTCTTCCTAACACAGGGGCTGCTAAGACAGGAGGTGTTGTCAAATATTGTTTGATGTTTTCAAAAGCATGTTGGCATTTTTCATCCCACACAAATTTGGTATATTTTCTGGTTAGGGATTAAGAGGTTGGCACCAACCTGATAAGTTAGAAATGAAATGTCGTCTATATGCTAGTTTTCCTTGAAAGGATCGCAACTGAGTTAAATTTTGAGGTGGAGGCTTATTTAGGATAGCTTCAATTTTAAGGGGGTCAATTTCAATCCCACGATGTAGAACAACAAACCCTTAACATTTCCTTGAATTAACACCAAAAACATATTTTAAGGGATTCATTTTAAGATTATATTGAAGTAACTGTTCAAAGATAATTTTCAAATCATATATGTGATTGTCTTTTTGTATACTATCAACAACCAAATCATCTACATAACATTCGACTTGTTTGTGTATGAGTTCATCAAAAATCTGTGTCATGGCTCTTTGAAAGGTTGCACCAGCATTTTTCAATCCAAATGACATAACTTTGTAGCATTATGTCCATATGGGTGTTCTGAAGGCTGTATTTGCTTCATCTTATGAAAACATTTTTATTTGATTATATCCTGGTGATCCATCCATAAAGGAAAAAATTACATGTTTGGATGTTATATCGACCATTAATTCTGGGATTGGTAAAGAGAATTCATCATTCGGACATGCTTTTCTCAAGTCCCTTAAGTCTATACAGACCCTTATTTGACCATTTTCTTTTTAACTGGTACTACATTAACCAGCCAGGCTAGATAATTTTCTTCTCCTATGAAACCAGCCTCAATTAATTTCTTGACTTCGGTAATGACTTGTTGTTCTATTTCAACCCGCATCATTCTTGGAGCTTGTTTAACAGAGATTGCAATTTAGTTTATCTCAAGTTTGTGGACTGCAACTTCTGGAGCTAGCCTAGGCATTTCGTCATAAGTGAAGGCAAAGCAGTCTTTGTATTCTTTTAACAGTTGAATTATTTCTGTTGCTTCCATTTCATTAAGGAATGAACTAGTGAAAGTTGGTTTTAGATCTTCATCAGTTCCAAGATTTATTTCTTATAGTTCAACTGTTGACTTGATTTCTTCTTCCAATTCTGGAGGAGCATCTTCAACTTGTAAATCAGATGTCTATTCAGAATCAAACTCCTTGGTGATGACTAGGTAAAATTCCTTATCATCTAGGGGTTCTAAATTACCGAATCCAATACCCACCTTAGAGTTAGGGTCACGTTTATTATTATCCCACATTTGTTCAATAAAATGTAGTTGATTTAAAGACCATTGTTTGAGCATTATGCTATTTTGAATAAAATTTTGTGCCTAAGGAGAATACAACTAAAAATGAATTTTTATTGATTTTGGAAGATTTTCATCTTCTACTTTGACATCGGTTTCAGTATTAGAATATGTAGAATCAAGTCTAAACTTAATTGGCTTTTTGTCATTACCATATACGTCTTTGACCACTAAATTCTCAATCTTAGAAGGAGAGACTGCAGTTAGGGTCATAGTATGTATATAATGATTAATTTTATCATACTAAGTTTAAAATTATTTTTCTTTGTTTTCTTCTTCAAGAGGTATCTTGAACTGAGGTTCTTTTAAAATTACTGATGTTGTCTTTTCTTGTTTTGTATCTTCTTCAGTGTCCAAGTTGATTTTGAATTTCAATGATTCTTTATTTTGATAATTGAATCTTATTTCCCTTGTCCTTGTCCTCGGCCTCGACCTCGAGTGCGAGTTTGATGAGAATTTTCACCCTTTGCCTGTGTTGAAGAAGATTAGTGTTTTACATTTATTTTCTTTTCTTTGTCTTTCTCTTTTGGATTCTCCAGTGCTTTACTAGAAAATATTTTTTGTTTTATTGGAGCATAATATGCAGCATCTTCATGTATTCCAATTTCATTGACTAAAAATGGTTGCAAATCTTTTATGATACAACATTCTCATCCTTTTTTGTAAATATTTTATGCATTGATGCAGTGATGAAGGAACCATTTTATGTTCATGAAGCCATGGTCTGCCAAGTAGAGCATTAAAAGAGGTATCAAAATCAATGATATGGAATTTTACCGTTGTTACCAAGTCATCTATTTTTAAGAGTAATGTTATTGATCCTAAACCTCATTTCCTTATTGGTTAAACCCTCGTAACATCATTTTATCCCTTAATAATTGAGATGAGTTAATATCCAAATACACCAGAGTTCTTAAATTCATTATGTTAATTAAGACACCTGGTCATAAGCACCCTTGAAAGTGTCATGTCATTTATGTTCGATGTGATGTATAGTGGACGATTATGCATGGTCATTCCAAGTAACAAGTCATTGTTAGAGAAGGTAATTTTTATCGATTCTTCTAATGGACAAGCTTCATTTTGAGTGATGCTAGCAAGTTGAGCTAAGCAAATGTATGGATCTAAAAGAGCTTTTATCAATGACTCTCTCATTTCTTTGGAGAGTATAAGAGAGTCACAAATACTCAATTTTGTTGGTAACATTCTCAAGTAAGTTACTACCTTATTGTGAAGATCATCCTCATTTTCAGGGAGTTGTGGATGTATAGGGGGAACGATCTTTTCAAGTGTAACTATTTATTTTTCCTTCTCTTGGGAAGCCATTCTGGGTGGCAAAACATTTCGACTTAGTAAATTAATTCCAATTATTTCTTCAAGTTTATTATCTGACCCTTTCATCTTTGAGTCTGAAGATTACAATTTTATGGAAATTAGGGTCCCTTGTAGTTGGAGTGTGACAGTATCGCTTTCGTCTTTGTTGTTGTTAGAATTATCATTAATGTTATTGTTGTATTGGTTGTCATTAGATTGATTAAAACCATGTACGGTTTGAGTATTGTCTACATAATCAAAATTTTAATGATTATTTTCAGAAGTATCACCCAAAATAGACAAAATGTAAGCAGAACTGGAAATATTATTATTCACAGTAGTCATAAAAAGGAAGTCATACAAGGTTATCAGTTCAAGGGATTTCTTTCCTTTAGTCGATATAACTATCCTAGTAGAAGATGAAGGAACATAAGAGCTAGAAGATTCAAAAGGAACGTAAGTCCCTATATCTATAAGACCTTTAATCCTTTTTGGTTCTTTATTTTTCTTTTTCTTTCCTTTCATAGAAGATTTTGTGACTTGAAAGTTTGTAAGGATCTCCTCAGAAGATTTACCTTAAATAGTGTTGTCTTTGTTTTTATTGTCGGAATTAAGCTTATCAACCAAAATCATATTGACCGAACCTTTTTCAGGCTCTTTCAAATATTCTTTCTGGATTACTATATTTCCTTCTTTAAAGTGATGCTCTAACCAGTCTTTGAAGACAAAACATTCTTCAATCTTGTGTCCAAGCATTCTGTGGTAAGGACAATAATTTAGACTGTCCTTCATGTCAGCTTCTGCTGGCCTTTTAGCCTAAAGAAGCTTGAATTCTGGTATTTTCAGTAGGCTACGGAATATTTTGTTAACGACCTCTGTCTTAAATGGGTATTTTTTTATTCATTCTTTCAGACATTATTCTCTTGTTTGTCGGTACTGGAATTGATTGTTGAAATCGTAATTGAGAAGACGTTTATGGTGATGGTTTGTGCAGTCATTGTTTCTATTGTTCAGGTTGAACTTGCATTAGTTGTTCACTATTCTCTACAATGTTTCCTGACTTCTTTTGTAAATTTTTTGGCAGACTTTGTCTTTTTGGTCTTTTCCATTACATTCATCTGCTTAGCTTCTTCTTGAAGGTTGGCAGCTTTACTGAGTAGTTTTTCAATTTTTTTATTGTGAATTCTTTTAACATTAATGTTATAGGACCGTGGATATTTTTTAGCAAGATTTCAACAGCGTGTTGTTCTTGGAGTTGTGGTTCACATTTCATGTTAAGATTTCTCCAGCGCAAAATGTAATCCACTAAACTCTCTATCGGCTTTTGTTTTTCTACAACCAAGTCACCAACTGTAGTATAATGTTGTGCTGCAGTGAACCATTGAATGAAAAGACTTTCAAGTGCTACAAAAGTCTTAACAGACCCATTAGGAAGTTATGCATACCAGTTAAAGGCAACTCCTGCGAGACCATTAACAAATTGATGGAATATAAGAGCGTCACTTCCTCCCGCATTATAGCAACTTGCCTTGAAATGTGCAAGGTGCTGACGAGGATTACCAGTTCCATCAAACATTTTCAAGAGAGGAGGAACAAACCCTTTGGTGTATTGGACAAAATCAAATTCCTCTGGATAGGGTCTACCCATCGAAATTAATGATCTAACCTTTACTTGAGCCATTATTTCTTTGAATTTTTGTTCTACCAAGTGTGTTATTTCTTTTTATGGAATTCCTCCTTGGGGAATCTCTTATCTTATGAGTGCTTTCCTAAATTTCTATTGGCTCTCTTTTGTCCTCTACAATTTGTATTGCCTCTGGCCTAATGATTTCAACGACAGGCAATGGATTTGTTAGTGGATTTTGTAGAGCTGCCATTAATTCTTCCATTTTTTTTCTTGAGACAGTTGATTTGTTCATCTTGTTGATGAATAACCGCTCGTAACTCTTGTTTCGTATCTTTTTCATTTAATTCTCGTGCTAAGGAGGTAGATTGTGTTTTCACCATATTTATTTTGGTGACTTCCTCATTTGAACTATTTAAAGAATTTTCCCACCTTTGTATTGAGAAATGTTTGATGTCATTTTTCAATTTCTTCAATCTTTCTTCAAATGATTTTACAGAATGTTCATCACAAGTTTGCTCCTGAGAATTGTCTGCAAGGGTACTCAGGGTATCTGGGATTCCTTCTGATGAATCTCGTCTCCATACATTATTTTTTAGTATAGGACGAGATAGCGTAGGAAGTGTATTATCATTTTGTGAATAAAAAGAGTCTCCTCGCTGTAACATTTGGACCAAAGCAGTCATTTTAGCATATGTGTCTTCTGGTTCTGATATTAATTTGTTATGCTTAGTTCTATCTTTTGTACTAATCACATCTTTTATTCTCGTTCGAGACAAAATTTCACTGGTACCCGAGTACACTGACTGTCTAATGGGAATTGCTGATCCCTTTTTAAGTAAGCAGGATCTTTAATCGAAAGAATCATTCTTTCATTTTTGTAAAAACCACACATCCTATTTTATCTAATAGTCGAGAAATTGAACACCTGTCTTTCCTTATTAATTATTTAAACACAGAGTATATGGCATGAATTGACGGAGAATTTCTAGGTTGAAAAGCATTGTCATCATATTCAACAAGTATTGGAACATATCAGTTTTCTTTTGAAAAGGAAGGGTTCCCGAAAACACTTTGTTCAAATTCAGATGTTTCAAAATTATTATTTTCGTTCCACCTTTTCTTTATTTTAAGAGAACAAGTTTTACTTCTTCGTTGATTTTTTGAAACATTCTTTGAAGAAGATCTAACTTCATATATGGACAGAGGTGGAATGTCATTTTCTTGTTCAACACAAATTTTCTTTCTTTTTCTGTCAACTTGGTCTTTGATTTCCTCAAAAGTATATTCTTCTTAAGGAATGTATTGAGATAAATCTTATGTAAAGTTAGGAAAATCTTCATAAGGTTCTAGATTGAATTTCTTAAGGGATTGTGTATCAGTTTGATATGAATTTTCTAATGAAAATTTGATTTCATCAAATAATCCAAAATCATTCTGATAAATACCAACGTCTTCCTCAATTAGTGTGTTGAAATCTTGATAATAAGAAAAGGTTGAATCCAAGGATTCCATTGTCACTTTTCTAAAAATTCAAGAAGAATAAAATTTCATGGGCTCATTCATAAACTGTAAATTTATTTTATTTGTCTTCATATCATATTGTCATTATGGAAGAATAACTCTTGAAGAGTCAGATTTCACAAAAATATGATCCTATTTGTCAAAGAATGAAACATCTTTTAGAAAAAAGTGATTTAACAAAAGATGCGAAGAAAGATCATCCCCAGCAAAGTCACCAAATAAAATCTCTTGTCAACATTGATTGTCGTTTGAGATTTTCTCGTGTTGATGTCGATTTCATTGTTTGGAGTCACCACTATATTTATCTATAATATTACCTTAATCTTCAATAAATCTTATTTCTTTGGATCCCATAAAAGGATCCTTAGATAACATGAAATTTAAAGAAAGTAATGGCTAATAAGATAGAAAATAGTAGAAAGGAGATGTTGATAATAATCCCTATAGAAGAAAATTCTAGAATGTTTTATCCTAGAAGTTCTATATAAGGGTAATGAAATTTTGGTAACCAGAGATTTCTAGATGTAATATCTATCTGAGTTCTTAAATCTCCTATAGGAGCAAGCTCCTATAGTTAATTACATCTTAGACAATTATGATTATCTATGAAAACTTTTGAATAAAGTTAATAACTTATTTTTTAAGAAGTTTGAAGAACAAGGAATGGACGTTAACGTTCAATCTTAGGGGTAATGTGTCATACTACCCTTAAAAAATTTGCTTTTGTCAATGTCATTTATTTTGTCATTTTTGTTATGTTTTATTTTTGTTTTGTTGTTTATCATTCTAATTTTTATCTCTTCAATGTAATTTTATGTTCTTGTAATTTGTTATTTGTTTGGTGGCTATCCTAAAAGTTTTGGTTTTACGACTATTCTAAAAGTTTTGGTTTTATTTTGTCATGTTGTTATTATGTCATTTTGTGTTTGTTTCATGTTATATCTTTATTTTAGGTTTTGTGGCTAACCTAAAAGTTTTAATTTTGTTTTGTCATTTTGTTTTGTCATTATTCTGTCTTTGGAATGTCGTCCTACAAAACAGAGTTAGTACACCCTATAACATGCAAAGAAAATCTAGAACGACACTAACGTCGTCATTTCATCTTGATTGTCCTGCAAAACAAAATGTTAGATATTGATTAGACTTAAGATCTAACAAAAAGTTAGATTTTAATATTTTACATTCGATGCCTTTTGAATCTTGAAAGGTGTTAAGTCTAATGTTGATTAGACATAAAATTTAATAAAAAATTAGGTTTTAGATTCGATTATTTGAATCTAAAAAATACTAAGCCTAATGTTGATTAGACTCTGATAATTAGATTCAACGTCATTTGAATCTAACTTTTTGATTTAATATTTTAACTTAATATTGTTTAACTTGGATTAAATTTAAATTGAACCTAAGTTAAAAATTTTTGTTGACTTAAAGTTCAATATGGGTTGAACGTAAGTTTAAATGAAACTTGAGTTAACTCAGGCTCAAGGTTGAGTTAAATATAAGTTAGATTTTGGTTAATTAAGTTCAATATGGCTTGAACCTAATATTTAGGTTAACTTGGGTTCAAGTTGAGTTGAACCTAAGTTAGATTTCAGTAAAGTTAGGTTCAATATGGGCTAAACCTAATGTTTAGGTTAACTTGGGTTCAATTTGCATTGAACCTAAGTTTGATTTTGGTTAAGTTAGGTTCAATATGGGTTGAACCTAACGTTTAGATTAACTTGAATTAAATTTAAGTTAAATTTTAGTTGAGTTAAGTTAAATATGGGTTGAACCTAATATTTAGTTAACTTAAGTTCAAATTGAGTTGAATTCATGTTAGATTTTAGTTACGTTAGGTTCAATATAGATTAAACCTAATGTTAAGTTTAACTTAGGTTCAAATTGGGTTGAACCTAAGTTAGATTTTGGTTAACTTAGGTTCAATATGGGTTCAAACTAAACATAGGTTCACTTGAGTTCAAATTAGGTTGAACTTAAGTTTAGATTTTCGTTGAGTTAAGGTTTGACTTAGATTCAAGTTAGGTTGAATCTAAGCTCAATTTAAGTTTTGTTTAGACTTAGGTTTAAGTTATATTGAACCTAAGATTTAAGTTCTGTCTAGGTTGTACTTATGTTTAATTCAACTTAACCAATTTTGATAAGCTAAACTTAATTATAACTTAGGTATGGTTAATCCGTAGTTAGTTAAGGTTTAATGATTTAATTAGGTCTAATGGGTCAGAACTAATTAGAGTTTAGATATGATTAAACCTATGTTTGTTAAGTTTTTAATGATTAATTAGTTCTAATGGGTTCGACCTAATTAGGGTTTATGTATGATTAAAGCTTAGTTAGTTAAGGTCTAATGATTTAATTAGGTCTAATGGGTTAGACCTAATTAGGGTTTAGCTATGATTAAACCTTATTTAGTTAAGTTTTAATGATTTAATTAGGTCTAATAGGTTAGAACTAATTAGGGTTTAGGTATGACTAAACCTTAGTTAGTTAAGATTAATGATTTAATTAGGTCTAATGGGTTAAACCTAATTAAGGCTTAATTTGTCTAATAAAATAAATTTCTAAAGTGTTTAATTAGGTCTAATTAGAGGTTAGACCTAATTAGGGTTTGATTTGTGGTAAACCTAATGTAATTAAAGTTGAAGGTGTTTAATTAGGCTTAATTAGGAGTTAGACCAAATTAGAGTGGTTTGTCATAAACCTAATGTAATTAGCGTTTAAGGTGTTTAATTAGGTCTAATTAAAGGTTAGACCTAATTAAGGATTGATTTTTCTTAAGCCTAATGGTCTTTAATTAGGTCTAATTAGGGGTTAGACCAAATTAGGATTTATGTTTAATTAAACCTTAGTTTGTTAAGGTTTAATGATTTAATTAGGTCTACTGGGCTAGACCTAATTAGGGTTTATGTCAGATTAAACCTTAGTTAGGTAAGGCTTAATGATTTAATTAAGTTTACCAGGTTAGAACAAATTAGGGTTTAATTTCTCTAATGTAATTAATGTTTAAAGTGATTAATTAGGTCTAATTAGGGGTTAGACCTAATGAGGGTTTAGTTTGTCTTAAACCTAATGTAATTAAGGTTTAAGGTTTTTAATTTGGTCTAATTAGGGGTTAGACCTATTTAGAGTTTAGTTTGTCTTAAACCTAATATAATTATGGTTTAAAGTGTTTAATTGGGTATAATTAGAATTAGGATTTGATTTACCTTAAACCTAATGTAATTAAGGTTTTAGGTGTTTAATTAGGTCTAATTATAGGTTAGGCCTAACGAGAGTTTTGTTTGTCTTAAACCTAATGTATTTAAGGTTTAAGGTGTTTAATTTGGTCTACTTAGGGGTTAGACCTAATTAGGGTTTGATTTGTCTTAAGCCTAATGTAATTAAGGTTTAAGGTGTTTAATTAAGTCTAATTAAGGGTTAGACCTAATTAGGGTTTGATTTTGTATTAAACCTAATTTGGGTTTAATTAAGCCTAGTGTTGTCTTAAGCTTAATTAAAGTTTGATTTTGTGTTAAACAAAATATAGTTAAGGTTTAATGGGTTTAATTAAGCATACTGATATTTTAAGCCTAATTAAGGTTTGATTAGTTAAACCTAATGTGATTAAGGTTTAACTTTATTTAATTAAGTCTAATTTGCTGCCTTAGACCTAATTATGGTTTATTTGGAGTCTACTTGGGGTTAGACTCAACATTGACCTAGCCCACTGTAAAATAGACTAAGTAGGGTGAGGGGAAAGACTTTAGGGTTTTAAAACAATTAATAAATTTAACCCTATATAAAAATATTATTTTAATATTTTAAAAAGCTATGTTTTTATCGTTTTAGGGTTTGTGTCTGTCACCTTAAGTCACTTAACCAATCTCAAATTTTATTTCATAAATTACCAATTTTTATAATTATTATTAAAAATAATCATAAAGTTCAATGGAAATTAGGGTCTGTCAACTTGGGGAATTTTCATAGCCTAGGAAAAATCACAGAATGTCTCTAAGGGCCTAAGGATTAATCCCTAAAATTTTCATATTTTTCTGAATTGTAAATAATTTTTAATAATAAAAATACTTTAGAGAGTATTTAATTAATTAAAAATTAAATATAAAGTGGTCTCATAATTTTCTCCTCATCATCATGAGTCTGAGGGCATTTTTTTCTTATTTTTATGATTTTTCTTTGCAATGAAATGTATTTTTTTATTTTTTTCAAGATTATTCTGGATTTACTTAAATCCAGATTAGCCAGAAAATATATGGAGAGGACACATGTCCTCTTACGCATGAAAACATGTCTCATCCTCTGTGGGGATCCGAACTACGGATTGAGATAGAATGAATCATAGCCGTCCATTTCAAAAACACGAAAATGGACGGCATCTGTTCATCATTTTCATCTTGACTCAACCCGTGCACCGTTCATGTTCTGAACACAAAACCTAGCTCGATTCTTAATGGTTTCAAGAGAATTTTATTTCTAAAGCTTCATCTTGAAGAGGCAAACACATCCATACAGATTTGTATGGGTTTTGAATTAACTTGACCTACTCTAGACCAAACCCAAGCTCAAGTTAGGTATGTAGAACCATACCTTGGCCACAGTGGATGTAAGCTCAAATTGAACAGCTTGGACGCTTCGTTCTATCCTTAAAAGACTCATCCCCAACTCAGTTTGAAGTTAAATTGAGTTTATACATGACTTTATCCTCAAGGTGTCTCGGCTTGAGAAGAGGAGATCAAAATCTTGGTTAGAGTCTATGAGGATAGCCAATTTTGATTGGGCTCATCTTCGTATGGTTCTAGGAAGCTTCAGGGAAGGTTAATTTGAAGTTTTGAATAATTTAATTTCAGAGTCCATTTTTTTCCTATTTTGGAGTTCTCTGGTTGACTAAATTGAAGAGATTGAGTGGGTTTTAGGGCTCAAATCTATTGGAGATCAATTGCCTAGGTCCTAAGGAAGAACTTTAGTGTTGAAGATTAAAGGATTTGAGCAATGTATATGTGTTACCTATTCTTGGTCCCTCTCTTAGCCTTCTCGGGTTTTGGCTTATTTATTGCCATGGAGGGGTTAGGATGAGCTTGGGCTTGGCTAGGGGAGGTGATAACTGTATCATGATGGCTTTAGGATAGGATTTTGTCTGAGGGATAAGTGCAATTCACTTTCCCAAGAGTAACCCATGTTGGGTTTAATTATGGTGAGAGCTTGGTTCTCAATTTGGCTTGCTTCTATTGGCTCCTCTATGAGGTGGATATGATTTTCTATAATCATTTATATTAACATCCTCCAAGTGATTCATAAGTTCATTCAATGAATTAAGGGAGGGGAGGACACATATCCTTCTTCTTCCTCATTTTCCATGTAATGTCAAGATGAGTTTAACCATAGTATAAATGTTGGTTTGGTTAAGCTCATTCCTGCATTGGATGAAAGGAGAAGTGTATGGTGATCCATGTGAGGTCATCATGGTGTCAGTAATGAGTTTGAAAAATTTAAAACCGTTTATTATGTCATAAACGATGTCACGTGTCTATGTTTATTTTCATGGCTTTTTAATTGTATTTAAATTTTTAATTAATTTTTTAATCAATCAAAAATATTGTAAATTATATTATTAGCCAATAAATTAATTAAAATAGTTTTAAAATTAATTATTTGATTAATTTCATCTTTTTTGGTTCAAAATTGGGTATTTTACCAAATTTGATAAATGTTGACTAGGGTTAACCATGGTTGACCTAGGTTGACCTAGATTGACCCAGGTTGACTCATTTTGGTCCAAAGATGACCAATATGACTTTTAAACCTTGTCATGGTTTAGCTTAGTCATCAAATCCAAGGGTTTTGATTTTTTGGGTGGGTTTAGTCATGATGACCATTTTTAGGATTTATGTTAAGTGAACAGTCAATGTATTGACTTTTGAATTTTGCTTTGGTCTCTAAGACTAATGTCAAGTTGATTAGGTCAATATCTTACTTATGATGTTGACGTGGTAGTCTTTTAGGTTTTGGGTTGACCTATTTGACCAATTTTTGTCTTTCTAAGCTAGGGTTTGACCAATTATATCAATGTAATGGTCTTTAGGTCATTTGTTGACCAATTTGCCCTATTTTGGTCAAAGGTTAACTAATGAGATCAATGTAATGGTCAAAGGAGGATGAATTAATGATTCTGGCCAATTTTGACTTTTTGGGTCAAAAGTTGACTATTTAGGTCAGTAGAGTGGTCATTGGGTCAAGATTGACCAATTTGACTAAAGTTGACTTTTTGGGTCAAGGGTTGATTTTTTGGGCAGTAGGGTTGGTCATTGGGTCAATGATTGACCAGTTTAACCAAAGTAGACTTTTTGGGTCAAAGGTTGACTTGTTGGGTCAGTAGGGTTGGTCGCTGAATCAAAGATTGACCATTTTGACCAAAGTTGACTTTCTTGGGTCAAAGGTTGACTAATTGGTCATCAGTTGATCAAGTTAGGTTCGTCATTGCTAATTTGGTTATTTAAGAATCTCATTATAATTTGAATTCAAAAGGGATCATTAGAGTTTTATCTCAAATACTAGGGTTTAGTGACCATCATTGAGATTTAAGGAACCAATATTGGTTGACTTTCTGTTCTAAAATGTTTCATAAATGATCCTCATAAAAGTGAGGTCAACACCTAGTCTCACTACCAAGCCCTAAAGACTTAGGTGAGTATATTTATAACTTTTAGAAAAGTTAAGTTACATGAACATGATTCTTGTTAATATATTGTATCATTATTTTATCATCAACTAGGGGTGTTGAATTGGTGAGTTATCAACTCTCAAAGTCAACCCCTAACCTTAAGGATCATTTAGTTTAATTTTCATCCAAATTAATATGATTAATAAAATTATAAGGTTATCTTTTAATGTGACAAAAATGAGATGGGTTTGTACCATTTATCCCTTCATATATTTCAATCATTCAAACAAGTTTATTAAGATTATCCTTTACCCTTTTACCCTTTAAATAAAGCCTAAATGTTTCATTAAGGTTAAAACTTCAAAATTGCACTTTAGCCCCTAAAGGCCTTATCACTTCAAAATTCATTAAATTTAATTTAAATGACTTTAAAATTTTATATTTCCCCACTTATGGGTCAATTAAATTTTAGAGGAGAAAATGTGATTTTTCTTAATTTAATTTATTTTATTTAATTATTTTCATGCAAAATAGGGATTTTCAAAGGAAATTAAATAATTTAGTAAAAATGAAACATATTTCCCAAAGAAAATTACTGGAGAATCATCTAGACTAGAGAATCATTTGGACCAAATTTCATGATTTTTTTAACTTTAATTTAATTATTATAACTAGTTCAATTTTTGGAGTATTAATTAAATATAAAATATTATTTAATTGGGAAAAAATGTTTTATATTTCTTTTTAATCTCTCTGATTTTAAGGATCTAGAGAACTAAATTTCATATTTTTGTGACTTATATTTTAATGACTAGAATTATTTTAATGAGAAATTAGGGAAATTTTATTTTACCCTTTAAAAATTAATTTTGACTCTTTAAAAATTATTATCATTATTTAGAGAGTCAGGAAAATCACTCCAATTATTCCAAAGTGATCAAAAGGCAATTTGGAACATTTTTATTAATTATATTAATTTTGTGATTTTTATTAAATTTTAATTATTTAAATATTAAAATAATGTTTAAAAATGAAAATTTTATTTTAATTACAATTTTATTTTTCAAGGACTCCTCTGAACATAGTGAACTCCCAAAATTAATTTGATTTTTTTGAATTGTATTTTAATTATTTTTAATGATATAAATGCCCAAAGTGTGATTTAGTTTAGAAAATTCATGTAAGTGTCTAAATTACCTCCAATTGAATTAAAACTTTTATTGAGAGTTCCTCTAACTTTTAATTACAATGGAGAATGATTTTTAGGTTATTCTCATTTATATTCAATCCAATTTATTTTTCTTTAGAATTTATGGTTTAATTACAATTAGGGTTATACTTAATGAGTTAAACCAAGTTTACATTTTTCTTATGCTCCTCTGGTCACAGTGAACCTACCAAAATTTACTTTGAATTTCTATAATCAGTATTTTAATTATTATAATTTTTATACGGAAACAGACATAATAACTTGAAAAATAGAGATCTCGGAGATCTCCCCTAACCTTGGAAAAATCAAGAAAGATCCCCCATGACAGAGAGAACAAAAACCCTAAATTTGAAGCTTTGGTGAAATGTCTATGCAAATGAAGAATTGAAATATTCTGAAAAGTATTTAATTAATTAAAAATAAAATATAAATAAAATAATCTTGAAACTAATTTCACATTGTTCTCCTCTGTTCACTGAGCAAGAGGGTATATTTTTCTAATTTTTTACACCAAGTTATGGATTTTTAAAGTTCCGGGAATTAAATAAATCCATTAAACCTCAGCAGCTCCGAAAGATCACGCGGCACTCCCTGGTTCAACGCCGTCATCTGACAGGGTAGCTACACGTCTGCACTTTATGCTCCATGCTTTTATCCGACTTCATCCTGTCCGTCTGTTTGATACACATGGGATCCAATCGGGGATAGTCTTCATCCCCAACTGGTAGAGAACCATCCACACTAAAACTCTAAGATCTCAAGCTAGACTCAATCAAATCATTTGGGGTTTGTTTCTATGGACTCATCTATGTGAGACAAACCTATCTATTTGGCTTATACACCATGAAATACATTATAAATACATGGAGAATCGAAATAGGCTCGGGAAAAAGAGTGAGATCAATGCCTTCATCTGAGCGGGGAGACCTCAATCAGATTGTTCTAGTGGCTTCGAGTGGTCACAAAGAACATCTAGATGAAGCCTTTTGCTCTAGTGAAATGTTTGGACCCAAGTTCGACCAAAGCCGATTTTAAGTGTTGATCAGAGTCTGGTATGGAGGCTCTCTGTTATGGGGCTTTGATGGGGAAACTTCTTCTTGAGTTGTTGTGATGGTTTGGACACATTTAATTTGATTTTGTTTTAGTGTTTAGTGGCAATGGAATGTGTCTTGGTTCTAGCATGGTTATGAGCTTTAAATTTGAGCTCAGGCAGTGGGGGAATGGCAGGGAAGTGGTTGGGATGAGCTTAGGGAGGTTGCAATTAGCTCTGGAACAATTTGGCAGAGTTTCCCCTAAGTTTTGTGCACACATCTCTTTGGCCCTCAAGGATGGTGGTTGAAATAGAGGAGCTTAGAGGGGCTTCCATGCCTGAGGTTTGAGTGAGTTTAAGTGCTTAGGTGGAGGGCAGAAAGGAGCAATTAACCAATCAGGGTGAGACAGATTTGATGGGTCAATTTGGGTTTCTTCCATGGGAGGTGGCTCTCATTTTTGCCTCCTTCGGTGACTAGGCCTGTTTGGCAGGCCAGGGGAGGTGGCCAATGGTCAAGTCAACAAGAGGGCAGGTCATAAGTGGGGTAAGCTTAAGTGGTTAAGTGTTCATTGCAAATCTTTCTATGTTTTACCCATTTAAGGGAGGGGATCCACTAAATCATGGGAACTTGATTGGGATAGGTGAATCTAGCTCAGTCCTAGGGGTCCAATATCTAGCTATGGTGAGCTTAGTTTGATCAATTTGTCTAGGTTTGGTCAATTTGGCTCATGGGTTCAATTTTAGGCCACGTGGGTTCAAGTTGGGCTAGGTTGTGTTCAAGGTTGGGTTAGGTCCAAGTAATTGTTCAAAATAATGTATATGATTGTGATAAAGTGTCTAGAAGAGGATTGGGGTGGTTATGAATAGGTTTAGTAGATTAATTTGACTTGATTTGGGCATTTGGTCAATTTTGGGTATGTTGGGTTAGCTTGGGTTTAAGTTAGGCCAGAGTGGAGTCAAAGGCTAATTGATGGTTTCAAATGGTCTAGTGGGATGTCTTAAAGAGTTTTCAACATTAATTGAGTGTCAATTTTGAGGCGAGGGCATTCAATTTGATGGATTTTGCACATGTGACCAATTTGGTGCAATATTGGGATATTTGAATTTGCTTGGAATTCAGAAAGGTTTGGGCTTAAATTGGGGGCGATTGATGGTTCAATTTTGTTTAGGTGAATGACATGAAGAGTTTAGGATTCAAAATTGAGGGAAATTGATTAAAATTAGATTCAATTTGGGGAGATTTGGTCAAAATTGGTGTTTTTTGGTTTGGGTTCTAATTAGGTTCAAATGTGGGTCAAATTGGACTTAGAATTGGTTTCAATTTCGATTGGGGATGTTGAATTTGTGTTTAGAATTGAAATTGTGGAGAACTAAAGTCAATTTGTGGACATTTGGGGTGATTTGGGCATTTTGGGCTTTGAGGGGCAATTTGGGGCTTTTGGTTAAATTGGGCTAATTTGGTTAAATTAGGTCAATGTGGTAGTTCAAAATTGAAATTGGGAATATTTTGAGGGTTTTGGAAATTTTTGGGAATTTTTTTAATTTTTGGGGTAGGAGGGGCATTTTTGTAATTTTGGGGTTATCTTGGGAATTTTGGTAAATTTGTGGTGTTTTGGGTATTTTGAGTGGTGAGGATTATTTTGGGATGTTTTTGGTGATTTTTAAGTTTTTTGGTCAAAACTAGTATTTTGGGTCAATGGGTTCAAAGGTTGAGATTGGTAAAGTTGGGGTTGAGGGGGATTGATAACCCATTTGAGCCTTGGACCAATGAAATTCCTCATTTGGATCCTCCATGTGCTGGTACAAAACAAACCCTAGCCTGGGGATAAGAACTTGGGGAAACCACTCACATGAGTTTCCAAAAGAGCTAGGGATTAAGTGTAGAGAAGTTTCGTTTAGGGTTGTGAGGTAGCGTGTCAGAGTGCAATGTGCAAGTGTGTGTGAGCCTCATCCATACTACCTAGGGTCAGTCCTAAGGCTTAGCCATCCTGTAGGGATCTCCTCTTGAGTTTTCTTATGCTTGTCCTTATCTTCCTAAGCACTTGGATATTAGACTTTAAACATTTGAAAACTCTAAGTGAAGCAAAGAAGGGTTTTGATTTTTTATGGGGTAAGGGTTCCATTGCTTGTCTTCTAAGATAGTCATCAGGAATGTCCTATGGCTAGAACTTAGGCTATTCTAAGGAAATATTAGACCTCAATAATATTAAGGTCCATAACCAGTCAAAGGCAACTCCTATGAGATTGTTAACAAATTGAAGAAATAGGAGAGTGTCACTTCATCCTGCGTTGCAGAAACTTGCTCTGAAGTGTGCAAGATGCTGAAGAGGATTACTAGTCCCGTCAAACATTTTGAAGAGAGGAGGAACCTTTATGGTATTGGAAAAAATCAAATTCCTCTAGATAAGTTCTATCCTTCGATATTAATGATCCAGCCTTTACTTGAGTCATTTTTCATTTTATCTTTTGTTTTTCCAATTATGTTATTTTTTTTTCTGGAATTCCACTTTGAGGGGAATCCTTTTTCTTTAGTTTGCTTTCTTCAATTTTTATTGGATCTCTTTTGTCCTATAAAATGTGTACTGCCTCTGGCCTAATGATTTCAACGAGAGGCATTTGTTTGTGGGTTTTGTAAAGCTGCCGCCAATTCTTCCATTTTTTGTTCGAGATGATTTATTTTGTTCATCTCGCTGTCGAATAACCGCTCGTAGTTCTTTTGTTGTATCTTCTTCACTTAATTTTCGTTCTAATGAGGTAGATCATGTTTCAACCATGTTTATTTCAGTGACTTCCTCATTTGAACTATTTGAAGAATCCTCCTTTTTCCATATTGATAATTGTTTAATGTCATTTTTCAACTTTTTCAACCTTTCCTTAAACGATTTATAGGATGTTTCTCACAAGTTCTTTCCTGAGAACCACCGACAGGGGTACTTACAACATCCGAGATTCGTCCCGATGATTCTCGTCTCCATACACTATTTTTAAGTATAGGATGAGATAACCTTGGAAGTATATCATCGTTTTATGAATAAGAATGATCTCCACTTTGTAAAATTTGGACTAGAGCTGCCATTTTAGCTAATGTGTCTTCTACTTCTGATATTAATTTGTTCTGTTTGTCTCTATCTTTTGTGACAATTACATCTTTCACTCTTGGCCCTAGAAGAAATTTCACTGGTACCCAAGTATACTGACTGTCTAACAGGAATTGCCGATCCTTCTCCTGGTAGGTAGGATCTTCATAAGAAAGATTTTTTTTTTTCATTGTTGTTGATACTCCACATCTCATTTTATCTTACATACGAGAAATTGAGTTCCTATCTTTCCATGATAATCTTTTAAACACAGAATATATGGTGTGAATTGACGGAGAATTTCTAGGTTGGAAGGCATTGTCCGCATATTCAACAGGTATTGGAAAATATCGGTTTTCTTTCGAGAAAGAAGGGTTCCCAAAATAACTTTGTTGAACTTCAGAAATTTCAAAATTATCATCTCCATTCCATATCTTCTTTCTTTTATAAGAATGAGTTTTATTTCTTCGTTGGGAATGAGTTCATGGAACATTCTTGAAATAAGATCCAACTTCATTTATGGACGGAGGTGGAATGTCATTTTCTTGCTCAACACAGATTTTTTTTCCTTTTCTATCAATTTGTTCTTCCATTTCCTCAAAAGTATATTGTTCTACAGAAATATATTGAGGTAAGTCTTCCGTAAAGTTATGAAAATCTTCATAAGGTTCCAAATTGAATTCATCAAAGGATTGTATATCTGTTTGATATGGATTATTTAGTGCAAATTCAGTTTCATCAAACAATCCAAAGTCATTCTAACAACAATAAACATCTTCATTAATTGGCATATTAAGATCTTGAAAATAAGAAAAGACTAAATCCGAGGATTCCATTGCAACTTTTCTGAAAATTTAAGGAGAATAAAATGTCATGAACTTATTTATAAACAAGGAATTTATTATTTATTTTGTTGTTATCAAATGTCAAAAATAACTATTCAAAGAGTTAGATTTTAAAATATGTAGCCCTACAAAACATATTTTGAAAACAAGTAATTTAACAAAAGATCAAAAGAAAGGTTTGATCCCCAGCAGAGTCACCAAATAAAATCTCTTAGTGGCATCCGGAGTAGCCCGAGATTTTCTGGAGTTGATGTCGATTTCATTGTTTTGGAGTCGCCACTCTATTTATCTATAATATTGTCCTAATATTCAAGAAATCATATTTCTTTGGATCATGTAAAGGATCCTCAGATAATAAGAAATTTGAAGAAATTATAAGGCTATAAAATAGTAGAATAAGAAATGTCAGTGATAATCCAAATAAAAGAAGATTCTAGAATACCTTATTCTCGAAGTGTTTTAAGTAAGGACGATCACATATGAAATTTTGATTACCAAGGATTTGTAGGTGTAATACCTATTCCGAGTTTTTAAATCTCCTATAGGAGCAAGCTCCTATAGTTAATTACATCTTAGAAAATTAAAATTGTATAAGAAAACTTCTTATTAATGTTAACACTTATTTTATAAGAATTTTTACGAACAAGAAAAGAAATGTCACCATTTAAACCTAGAGGTAATATGTCATACTACCATAAGAGTTTGATTTTGTCAATGTCATTTGTTATGTCGGTTTTGTTGCTTTGTTTTGTCATTTGTCATTTTAATTTTATTTCTTTTTGTCAATGTCATTGTTTTGTTGTCTTGTAATTTGTTATCTGTTTAGTAGCTATCTTAAAATTTTAGGTTTCAAGGTTATCCTGAATGTTTAGGTTTCACGGCTATCCTAAAAGTTTAGGTTTGTATTGTTTATTTTTTCATTTTAGTTTTGTCATTATTTTGTTTCAGTGTCATTTTGATTTTGTGTTATTTTTATCAATGTTGTTCATGTAATTTATTGATTACTTTTCTTGTCCCATCTTCAAAATATCGTCCTGCAAAACAAAGTTAGCACATCCTAATAATATGCAAAGTAAATCTAAAGCGAAACTTGTCTTCAACCTGCAAGAAAACAGTGTCAGAGTAATTCTCATGAAAGAGATAATGTCAATTTTATTTTAT
Organism: Papilionanthe hookeriana x Papilionanthe teres; assembly: GCA_022702705.1. Lineage (NCBI taxonomy): Eukaryota > Viridiplantae > Streptophyta > Magnoliopsida > Asparagales > Orchidaceae > Papilionanthe > Papilionanthe hookeriana x Papilionanthe teres. Next base: position 4,360,965 of record CM040438.1, on the reverse strand, counting down.
TGGTTGATTTTAATATGATTTAGGTTTAAGAATTTAAATTCAATTTCCTTTGAATATAGGTGTTTTAAGTCCAATATATATTAGATTTAAATAAAATATAACATAAGTTAGACTTTTAGATTTGATGTCATTTCAATCTGATGTCATTTGGTTAAGTCTGACTAGAATTAAAATTGGGTAAAGTTTTAGATTCAATTTTGTTTGAAACTAAAGATGTTTGTGTTTAGATTTAGATTTAAAACCTAACAAGAGTTAGATTTTAAGATTTTTAGATTCGATGTCGTTTTAATCTAAAGGCATTTGATTAAGTCTCACTAGACCTAAAATTGGGTAAAGTTTTATATTCAATGTTGTTTAAATCTAAAGATGTTTGTGCTTAGATGTATAGATAAAATCTAGCATGATTTAGATTTTAATATTTTTAGATTCGATGACTTTTGCATCTAAAGTCATTTGATTAAGTCTGACTAGACTTAAAATTAGGTAAAGTTTTAAATGTCATTTAAATCTAAAGATGTTTAGATTAAATTTTAGATTCTGTGTCGTTTCAATCTAAAGGTATTTGAGTTAAGTTTAGATTCAATAAAGGTTGAATCTAAAGAATTTAACTTAGGCATATTGGACCTAAGTAAGATTTAAATTAGATTCAATGTAGGTTGAACCTAATATAAATTTGGATAAAGTTAAATGTAGGTTAAACCTTAGTTAAGTTTGAGTTAGGTTAAATTTAAATTGAACTTAAGTTAGATTAGAGTTAGACTTGGATTCAAATTGGTTTGAACCAAATTATAAGTTATGTTTGACGTTGGTTCAAGTTGGGTTGAATCTAAGTTTTAACTTTAGTTCAATTTAAGTTCACTCTAAGGTTTAGGTATTCTTAGGTTCAATTTGGATTGAACCTAAAGTTTATGTTGAATTAGATTCAATTTGGACTGAATCTAAAGTTTATGTTGAGTAAGGTTCAATGTAGGTTGAACCTAGGGGTTTGAATTAACTTAGGTTCAAGTCGATTTGATTTTGATTCAATGTATGTTGAACCTAAATTTTAGTTAGGTTCAATTAGGGTTGAATTTGGTTAATGTAAATTAAACCTAGACATTTGGTTATGTTCAATTGTGTTGAACCTAAAATTTGGTTAAGTAAGGTTCAATGTAAATTGAACCTAGACATTTGGTTAGGTTTAATTTGGTAGAACCTAAAATTTGAGTTTTAATTTAGACTTACTTAAGATTTTAAGTCACTTAAGTCTAATGAGAGTAAGGCTTAAAGGTTAATAGGTCTAATTAGGGTTAGACTAATTAGGATTTAGGGTTATTTAATTCTAATGTGACTAAGGCTGAAGAGTTAATTAAATCTAATTAGGGTTAGACTTAATTAGGGTTTAAGGTTATTTAAGCCAGTGTTGACCTCATTTTTTATGAGGTCTTTTGCTTCTCTCTTTAGTACTTAGGATCTAGCCTTAGGCTTTTCCTTTGACTAATCTTAGAGGACCAGAAGTGGAACCCACCCTTTAGAAACTCAAACACCTCTTGACTCCCTACAAACCCCACAAGCTTGATTGTAGACCCCTAATCACCTAAAGAGTTGAAATCAAATGCGGAGGTTTAAAGGATGAGTTCCCTATAGGACTTCTTGGCCTTAAGAATACCCTGGGTGGCCTGGTCTGGTGAGGGTTGACTTGCACATACACTACACTCTCACACACATTCCAAGCCCTAAAACAACACTCTCACCCAACTTGACTTCCTGGCTCATGTAGGTAATTTATATGGATGGTCCTTAACCCCTAAGCCCCTAGCTAAGAGGGTTAGGAACAACATAGTGAATGCCTCAAATGAGACCTCTCATAGCTCATATGAGCTTAATATGGCTTCATGGCTCAACCAAAATAATTCCATTTTACTCAAATTTGATCAATCTTCTTTTTTTCCAAAATTTCAATTTCTAACCCCCGGGGCCCTACACCTACTAAACCTACCGAAAGCCCTTGAAACTATCCAAAATTTGCAAAATCACCTAAATTACCCAAAATTCTTTAAAATTAGTCCTAAACATTTCCCCCCACTCAAATTGATCATCCATAGCCAAAAGTAGCAAAATTCCAAAAGTACCCCCCAATACCCTCCAAATACCCTAAACGACCTTCTTAGCCCAAAAATCCAAAAAATTCAAAAAATTCCCAAAAAATTCCAGAAAATCCCAAATATTCCCAATTTCATTTTGTCTAACTACACTATGGGCCAATTTTGCCAATTTACCCCACGTTTATCAAAAACTCCAATTTGACCCATTTTAAACCCAAGTGAACTCAATGTCAAACCAAACCACCCCAATTGACCTCAATTTTGGTCCAATTCAATTTTAAACTTCAATTAAACATCTCAAACATCAATTTAGACCAAATCCAAGTCCAATTTGATTGACATTTGAGCCTAATTCCAATTTGGGGCTTAAGGCCCAATTTTGGCCCATGACCTAAACCTAGCCCAAACTAGCCCAATTCAACTCCAATTGGCCCCAAAACAAAACACTAACAAGATTTTCCATAAATTTGAACCTAAACTCCACCCAAACCAAACCCAAAACCAAAATCCCTTAAATTGACCTAAGCCCAAACCTAACCCAAATGGACCCAAACCCCAAAATCAAAGCCCAATCAAAATTGAAAACTCTTTGTGACACTCCCATGAACATTTCTCAACATTAATTTTACATCAAATCCAACTTTAGCCCAACTTTAGCCCACCTTGGCCCCTTCACCAAAAGACCCCACATTCAACCCAATTCAACTTTAAATCACTTCAAATTGATTCCAAATCATTCATGAAACATTCCTAAATTAAATTCAACACTTATTGGATCCAATCCTTTGCAAAATTTTCATCCTAAAATTTGTTTTGAAATCTAAAAGCCCACTCCCTAAACCATCTTCAAAGCCCATCCAAAGTGAAATCCAAAAGCCCAAACCCATTCCAAAGCCCACATGACAATTCCTTCTCATCATCCCTTTAATTGGAATCAATTCCTAAGTCCCAAATCAATCATCAAATCAACCTAAATGAAGCACCATCTAAATTTTTCACTAAATTGCCAAAATCTCAAAATTCCTTTTTCATATAAATGAATCCACTTTTCCTAAGCCAAGGATGAGCTAAATGGAGCCACATGCAAGCCATGGACAAGCCACATGAAGCCATGGTGGGTTTGACTTGTCACCAAGCTATTAATGGCAAGAAGAGGGATTCCTTTCCTAAGCCTTCTTTAAGCCATTTTAACCTCTTTAATGCAACACCATAACCCAAAATTAACTTAAACTATTTTGATGGGGACTTCACCACTCCATGGCAGCTGACCCAACTGATCCCCTTGGCCCAAAATTAGACCATGGGGAGGTGAACCAAGCCCAAATACATGGGTTGACACATGTGAACCCAAAATCATTCTTCTCCCTTTACCACTTAAATCCAACCCTTTACACTTGGCATTGGACAATTGCTTGCACAAATCTCCAGCACTGGTCCTCCTAACCTTGAGGGTGACCTGACCATGGCCGGCTAGCCACCACAGCCATCGGAAACCACCAGGCCGAGAGCTCCCATGTGAGCTAAGATTTTCAATTCTCCATGGCTGAGCTGTCCCAACCCAAATGGCCACTGGAGCTATTCTTCTCCTCCCCTGAGCAGCTGATCCAAGCCTTTAAACCCTCTGGGAAGCCCTCCAGCCATGCCTATTTAAACACCACCATCTCTCGGCCAAAAAAAAAGGAGAAGAACCAGACCTTAAAAAAACTCTGCCAAAATTGCTCCAGGACCCTCTCCTAACCCCAGTGTTCCTTTGCCCTAATCCCCATTGACCAAGCTCAATTTTTGAGTTGAAAATCCACCCAAAAATAGGACACTTCACCACAGTGAGCCAATCCCTAAATTTATTGGTCCCACACCTTCACTAGACCAAGAGGAGAAGTTCCCCAGCAAAAGCCCCCTCACCAGGCCAGCCATTGCTTCTAGCCTCCAAGCTTTCTGATCGGCTGTGGGCACTTTCATACCTATGCATTTACCCAGGAAAAGAAGACTTCATATGGAGCTTGCCTGGACCCAATCGAAGGTGACACAACTCTCAAATCGAAGCTTCACTTCTCTGAGCAAAGGTATGAACTCACTCTTCCTTCCGAGCTTCCAGTAATTCTCCATTTTGTTTAAGTTAATTTCATAGCCTATAAACCATATGGATGTGTTCTTCTCTTCAAGACAAATCCATAGAGCATAAGAACACAAAAATCCATTGAGAATCGAGTGAGATCTTAGGGTTTTAGTGTGGATGGTCACGGGTGCACACCAGTTGTAGACGATGACCGGGAGCCGTTGGATCGCGTGTGTATCGAGCGGACGGTTCAGATTGCGCCGGACCAGGGAATGTTAAGTGAACCGCGGGCCCTCGGAGCGCTGAGTCGGATGGCGGCGTCAAATCAGAATGAGCTACGTGGCCTTTCGGAGCTGCCGAGGATTGCGTGGCGCCGCGTGGATAAGTAGAAAAATAGTGTTATTTTCTATTTATTTAAATACTAGAACTTCAAAAATTCATATCTTTGCATATAAAAATCACAAAAATAAAATAAAAAGACCCACTTGCTCAGTGAATAAAGGAGAATAATGTGAAAAAGAAATCAAGTTTATTGGATGAGTATTTTATTTTTAATAATTTATTTACTGTTTTCAGTATTTTGATTCTTCATGTGCATAGATAATTCACCATGGCATGAGACCATAGGGCTTTTGAAGCCTCTGATCTTGGGAACATTCCCTGAATTTTTCAAGGTCAGAGCCATCTCTGTGAAAAGTTTTTGAATTTTCAATTTCATGTCACTTTTTTAGGTATTTTAATTCCAATAATTAGCATATTGTAAAATAAATTCTAGGAAAATTTGGTGATGTTTCTTATGACCAGAGGACCCTATGAAAAATATATTTTGAGTTAATTCATTCATAATAACCTTAATTGGCCTAAACTCCTAAAATTGAATTTGAATTAATCAGGGTTAAGCACAAATCAAATTGACTTGAAAACAATTCTCTACTAATCTTTAGGATCAGAGAGACCTCACATAAAAATCTGAAATCAATTGGACTTGATTAACCCTACCAAATGGGTTGATTAAGCCTCATAAGCAAAATGGAACTTTAAAAATTCATTACTCCAAAAATACTTTTCACAAAAATGGTTTTGGAGCTTCTCTGATATCAGGGGAGTTCAAGAAAAATAAAATTGGAATTTTCTAAAAAAGTTGATTTGTCACCACATTTTAATATTTTAATAATTAAAAAATAATAAAAATCACAAAAATATTAAAAATCATAAAAATGTCACATTTTAACTCCTAATCACTTAGGAACAAACCAAATATTTTTCCCAAGTCCCTAGGATAAGATATTGAATTTTAAAGGCTTAATGTAAATTTTAATATTAAAAAATGGGTTTTAACCTTTTTCACTAAAATAATTCTAATAAATCAAAGAAAAATTAGAAAATTATAAAATTTATTTCTCTGGACTCCTTGAGGTTAGAGAAATTTAAGAAAAATAAAAAATCCATTTTTTAACTTTTATTTTATTTTATAATTAATTAATACTCTAAAACTCAAAATAATTATAATAAATAAAATATAATTCAAACAATCACCAAAATTGGTCCAAGTGGTCCTCTGTTTGTTAGGAACATCCCATAATTTTCTTAAGGACAACAACCTTTCCTTGGTCATGTTGTTGAATTTTCCTTTAAAATCCCTATTTTTCATTAAAAATAATTATATAAATAAATTAAATTCAGAAAAATCACATTCTCCTCTAATGTCTTAATTGACATGTGAATGAAGTGACATAAAAATTTCAAATTCATTTGAGCTCAATTTAGTGAGTTATGAAATAATTAAGCTTAAAAGGGCATAAAGGTAATTAAAAAATTTTAACCCTTAATTAAAACTTTAGGTTTAATCAAAATGGGGGGTAAAATATTTGATTTTAATTTTCTCTTGGATGATTGAAACTTAGGGAAATTCAGGGGTATAAACCCATTAAACACTTTGAAAATATCAAAAATGAAACTTTAATTAATTAAATAATTTAAATTTTGGAAAGAATATATTTAAAAATTGGATTATTAAAATAGGGATATTATTAAGAGGACATTTATTCTTTAATTTAAAAATCCCTAAATGAGTCACTTTAACAATATTTAATTCTTAACTAAAAAAATTAAAATAATAACTTAAATTAATAATTAAAATTAAAATTAAAAAAAATTAAATAAAATCAAATTAAAACTAAAGTTAAACTAAAACTAACAATTAAAATTAAAATCAAATTTTAAATTAAATTAAATCCAATTAAATTAAAATTAAATTTAATTAATATTAAATTCAATTAAAATTCAAACTAAATTAAAATTAAAATTAAAATTAAAATTAAAATTAAAATTAAAATTAAATTAAATTACATTAAATTAAATTAAATTAAATTCAAATTCAAATTAAATTAAAATTAAAATTAAAATAAAATAAAATTAAATTAGATTAAATTAAATTTAAATTAAATTAAAATTAAATTAAATTAAAATTAAATTGAATTAAAAATTAAAATTAAATTTAAATTAAATTAAAATTAAATTAAAATCTAATAAAATAAAATAAAATAAAATTAAATTAAAATCAAATTGAATTAAATTGAATTAAAATCATTTAACAACAAACCTAAATGAAATCGTTAAGAATTAAATCTAAAATAATTTGAACACTATTCCAAACTTAAAATTATTAATTAAAACCTCATAATTAAATTAAAATAGTTTAAACCATTAACTCAAACTTTCAATTAATTTGATTAAAATTCTCAATAAACTAACTTGCCCTTAAAGGCTTTAATTATTATAACTCTTAAATAGAGTATTAAGTGAGATGTCACTTCATTCATCAGGTAATCAAATACCTAAGTTGACTGAGCAAGAAACAAATTTTAATTAAACTCTTGGATGATTAATTCACCTGTGCAACTAAATTTACTTGGACTCAAAACAATCCCAGAAATATTGAAAAGATGTTTAGGACTCGTCCTAAGCACTTCCTCAATATGACAGGATGTTTTAGAAGAACAACTGAATTTAATTGTTCTTTGATGAAGAAAATCATCCTTAAAATCAAACCAAGAACCTAGACGTCATAGGAAATGACTAGCTAGAGGACTAGGAATTTGGTAGACAACCAAAACCCTTCCCTTAGCTTTACCTAGGTATCTGTTGAAACATTTAAATGCCTTAACATGTGTTTTAGATGCAGCTTGGGATGACAGAAAGACCCTCCAGGTATGCTTTTATTGAATTACAATTTACTTTATTGCAATTTACTTACATGCACTGTACTTTACTTTTTCTTGCATGTTAAACAAGATTGTTGCATGAAAACTAAATCCTTTAGGACAGTCAAAAAACTGAAACTAAAACTAAATTAAAAGTCATTGAAAGATACAATTCACCGCCACAACATTCCAAAATATAAAACAACTCAAATTTTAATCACAAACAGAATAACAAAACTACAATCACAACTAAATTAAATCGTCTCATTGAATGATCGAAAATACCTCGGATGATGTAACCCACGTGTTGCTAAAGGGATTTCCCACGTTCTAAATGAAAGTGTGGAACTCATTCAGTTGAGTTTATAAAATTCATCTGGACTAAGTGAATTCAATGAAAATAATGGTGCCGGGATGACGGAACCGTGGGATCTTAATCAGTTCTGTTTAATTAACTTTAAGATTTGTTTTAATTAAAATATTAAAAACACTTTGATTTTAAGATTCTCTCTAAACCAAAACACTTCTCTCATCTCCTGATTTATGACTTCTAAAACCAAACCTCTACAACAACAAGGAGCCTGGAGCATAATGGGCAGCACGGCCATCGTCGTCAGTGAAACTCGGATCTACATCAGCAAAACCTTTCTTAGAATTAAATAACCAAGCCATAGGAGTTCGAGGTAGTTTTCCTAGTGCAACATAAATCCTCAACTCTTCATTAGGAATTTGCATAATCATGTTATGTAAATTAAGCCCTAACAGGTCTTAGGACTCCGAGGTAGTCGTTTGGTACTACATAAACCCTCACATCTTCGAGGCTATTTGCATAACTGCGTCATACAAATGTAAGTCCTAATTAATTAAAATTGGTAGGATTACAACATTAAATGATATTCTCAAATTCAACCAAACAATAGGATAGTTTGGGAAGTTGCCAAGATTCTTCTTGGATCCTTAGCTTCTCCTACTTCTCTTCCTTTGGACCCTTAAAATAAACTGTTCCAAATTTGAGCTAATCCCTATTGAAACTTCCAAAAATTCAATCTTTTGAAACCGTAAACTTTGAAATTCTTGAGAGCAAAACCACTGATCATTATTGAGAGTTTTCTTAAATGATTCCCGTCATTTAAGATGTAATTAACTATATGGGCTTGCCCTTATAGGGAACTTTAAGAACCCAGGTAATATAAACCCTGTTTAATTCCTTTATATTAAGCAGGGGAACTTGTCGGCTTATAAAATTGGTTCGCAGACCAAACGAATGTCACAAATCTTCTAGTTTTTTTAACCGAGCCCCATCATCAAGCAGTGTGTCTATTCTTCGGGATAAATATACGGTTTATGATGCGGTGCTCGTTTACATAAACTATTTGGGATGTGAGATCGGTTTAATTTCATATCTTAAAATTTTCAAACTTACAATTATTTTCAAAAATCAAATACTACTTTTCAAATTATTTATTTAAATTAAATTAAAAATTTGCCGATAATTTCTGTAGGCGACCCCTTTTTAAAATACAACACAAAAACTTAAAATAAGCCGTACAATTTCTGGCGACTCTACTAGGGACTAGTTCCTCTCTCCATTTTTGATTAGATGGTTTTGCTTTCATAAATCGATAGTGAGTCCATATCCCTAGTGGACCAAAACTACCATTCTTCCGTTGGAATACCCCGTTCATTTCTGTCTTGAGCGAGTATAGCCAACTCCTCTCGGATTTAGGAGTCACTGTTTAGACACCCCTAAACAGAGAGGTTCCGAGATCCTTTTGCCTCTTTTCTGAGGTGGGGTGGACCCCCAATAGGTGTTAGTTTAGGAGTGGTCCTTCAAGTCGAGAAGTCTTGCATAAGACTTTCTCTTCATTTCCGATTCTGAATCGGATCCTTTACCTTTTCTATACCTTTAAACATTCCGTTCCTAATAAACAAATCCTCTAATAATAAACGACTCTTTTAATAAATAAATCTTTTTAAAATCATAAATACATAAAAGAAAATGTGTTCAGACTCTTTCTTTTTCGTCCAAAGTTTTGCTACAAAAGGAAGCATAATTCGGGACTAATACTCGGAATCTGCCCTGCAGAAAATGACTGCCCCAAAGCTAATCTTCTCCTTCACCAATGGAATGGAATTTGTTGTTTATAAGGATGAGCTGCCCGACAATGGGATCATCCGTTTCGGACAAGGATTTGGCAACACAGATGTCTAGTTCGCTGACGTCACTCTCTTCACACTAATGGACAAAGTGTCGAAGCGAAGAGCCCGTGATTGAGTTCGACCCGAAGTCGACTCGAGAATTCCCTCCTCCGCAAAGGGTTCCAGCTGAAAGGAGTACTACTCGTTCATAGGAGGACCGTTGTCTCTACCCCACGTGGTCTAATCATCTCCGCACCTACCTCGACTTCGCCAAGCCGAAGGGGAAAGAAATTCAAGTCCGTGATGAGCTCGTCACCGTGGAGGGTACGGATTTTTGCTGCAATACCATCTGTTTTTGAGATTGGGTCCAGTTCAAGAGTTGCACCCCTAACTCGGACTCAAAGGAGAAATAGAAGCAGGAAGATCGCCAAGAAAGCCAGAGCTGCTGAAGTTGCTTTTCTAAAGGAAATTCCTGAGGAAAGAGAAGAACTGCCTGAGTATATACCTCTATTGGAAGGGAGCAAGTTTCACCCCCTCTCTGCCGCATCAGATGAAGAGGATGTCCGTAGGATCGCCACTGCATTACCCCAACCTACGTACTACAATAATTACAAAAGAAAAAGGGATAAGGCTATGCCATTTGCCTGACTGCAAGCTGCGATAGAAAGATTGGCAAAGAAAGAAAGATGCCCTGTGTCAGAAATCTTAAGAAGGATAGGACGAGTGCCAGCTAAATCCCGCCTCGGACCACGAATAGAGCCTGTTGCTGCCACAGAGAAACCAAAGAAGAAGATAAAAGCCAGTCCACCTGTTGTTGTATCGGGTCTACAAATTAGAGAGGATACCACCTTCCAGGATATAACCGACAGATCATCCGGTCCTAGGCTTCCGGCTGCGAGAAGGATGGTATGGCGACCTACTACCGGCGAGCTAAGACCAAAACAATGTCCTGAGAAGAAAAGCCTTGTCAGGAAACTTCAATCAGAAGAAAGTGCTACTGTAATAAAGGGGACTCCAGGAAAGGAAGTTCAACAACCATCACGAGACGACTGCAAGACCGTGCGAAAAAGGCCATTAGAGGATGCCATGGATAAGTTAAGGACCGACATCCGACGGTTAGCAAATGAAAGGAAGAAGAACTAGGAGATGAAGTTGACTCATCAGAGTTCATGGATGAGGACTATGCCGAGATCAACATGGTTGAGACACGAGCATCGTCTGCTTCGCAAGGTGCTCCGGCAGCTGCAGAAAGAGATGAACCGGAATTGTTGAGAGCACAACTTCGAGAAAGAGATGATACAATTTCCCAGATGGCAAAGAGGATGGAAGAGATTGTTGTTGCCTTAGCCACTCTCCAGAGTCAGGCCCAGCCTCAGAAAGAGACACCCCCAGAAATTATCCATATTGTGGATGGAGGAAAGGAGATCACATCCGTCAACGGAGACGAACCACCAAAGAAGGATTCTACACAGAGCATGATTTCAGAAAAGGATATTAAAAATATGGTAGAATAGCAGGTGCGAGAAGCTTTAGCACAATCCAAGAGTGGAGCATCTATTCAAACGGGTAGACCTTACCCAGAAGAGTTCGATGCAGTCCAATACCCGAAAGGATTCGTACCACCTCTGTTTAAGACTTTTGATGGAACAGGAAACCCTTAGCAGCATGTCGCACATTTTCGTGCTAGTTACTGCAATGTTGGTGGGAGCGACACTTTACTCTTCTGCTAGTTCGTCAGCAGTTTGTCAGGGATTGCCTTCGACTGGTACGCAAAATTGCTGAACAGTTCAGTAAAGACCTTTTCAGAACTGGAGAATCTCTTCGTTAAACGATTTGTCGGGGCTCAGCACCACATCACTATCGGTGATCTAGTGGTGGAGCAACAAAAGCCGAACGAGACTTTAGTGGATTACATACTTCGATGGAGAAACTTAAGCATGAAGTGTGAACCACAGCTTCAAGAACAACATGCAGACGGAATCCTACTTAAAAGAATCCATGGCCCGATAACACTCCTCCTTAAAGGATTTAAAATCAAGACTTTTGAGAAGTTGCTTAGCAAGGCCGGGAGCTTGCAAGAAGAGGCAAAACAGTTAAGTTTTGCCGACAAGAACGATAAGAAGAAGCCTGTGAAAACATTCGAGAAGAAATCTGGAATCGTCGCGGCAGTAGATAAGGGTAAGCAGCCAATGCAGATACCGCCAGAGTGACCGCAGCCTAGTTACCAACCACCGCAACGAGTCATTATTTTCCTTTTATTTTTCTTTTGAAATGATTAGGATTCATTTTTAGGATATTAGGATGCATGCTAAAATACGTTTTAATTATAAATGTGATAGTTTTTACTAGCACTTCATTTACAATACAAAAAGAGCTCGTTGTAATGTTATAATTCATTGTAATTTCACTATGACCTGAGAGGACGGTGTAATTCTCAACAAAGTGAAACCACATTCAGATTCCATGGATGGTGAACTACATGAGGGTTGATTGCAAATAAATAGGGAAATATACTTTGATGGGTGAAAAATTGGAGATTTTAGGGTGATAGATTAAAACCCCCAATTCGGTCCTAGTGTTTGGAAACAAAAGCGACGGTTAGTCTTCAGGCGAAGGAAAGTGGAAGCTCTAGAGTGAGAGCCAATATCCTTCCAGCCTAACCACGAATTTAGGGGCTAAACATAGGATTTGCCAAAGTTCTTTATGCACTCGGAAGAGAGTAAAGAATAGGATTGCTCCTATTTGGCACATACAATATTAAATGCATCACATTCCTTAACATTATCTAATTCATTACATAAGAATAACATATTTTATATCTCAAAATACACCAAACCATTTAATGTAGATAGGGTTATATTTAAAATTAGTATATTCCCTTGGGAGTGGATTATTTTTTAGAAAAACCACTTATATCGACCTTCTGAACTAAAGTCTGATAGTAGTATACTAGAATTTAATTAAGGACTTGTTGACCTCATTTTTGGTGAGGTATTTTCTCTCCTTAGTACCTCTTAGAATCTAGCCATAAGTTTTTCTCCTTGACTTTCCTAGAAGACTAGAATTGGGACCCACCCTTTAGCAATTCAGCTAGTTCTTAACTCCTCTTGGGACCCCACTTAGATGGTTGCAAACCTTTAAATCACTTTAGAAGGTTAAGACCACCATATGGGGAACCAATAGTGAGCTCCTATAAGGTTGTTCAAACCTTAGGACTACCATGGGTGGTCTGGTCCTGGTGAGGTCTGACTTACACACACTGCACTCTCACACACACCATCCTTACCCATTTCTCCCCCTTGGTTCATTGGAACACTTATGTGGCTAAGTCCAAACCCCTAGCTCTTTAGCTAAGAGGGTTGGGTACAACCCATGAGATGTTAAAAATGGACATTTCTTGGTCCATGGCTCACTTTAAGCTTCATCATGATCAAAATTCAACTTTTGCCAAAATGTCTGGTTTTGGCATTGAGTCCTTCAAACCTGCCTAAAATTACCTAATTGCCTCAAAATTTTCAAAATTCCCCAAAAGTTACTGTTGACCTCATTTTTGATGAGGTCTTCCCTTCTTCTTTTTAGTGCTTAGGATCTAGCCTTAGGCTTTTTCTTTGACTATCTTAGAGGACTAGAATTGGGACCCACCTTTTAGAAATTTAAACCACTTCTAAACTCCCTGCAAACTCCACAAACTTGACTATAGACCCCTAATCACCTAGAGGGTTGAAATCAAATGTGGAAGTTTAAAGGATGAGTTCCTATAGGATTCTTTGGCCTTAGGACTGCTCACAGGTGGCCCGGTCCGGTGAAGGGGCTGACTTACACTACACTTACACACTACATTTCCACACACTTCCTAAAACCACACCCATACCCAACTTAACCTCCCGACTCATGTAGGTGATTCACATGGATGGTCCTTAACCCCTAAGCCTCGGCAGAGGGTTAGGAACAACATAGTGAATGCCTCAAATGAGTCCTTTCATGGCTCATATGGGCTTGAAATGGCTTCATGGCTCAACCAAAATGATTTCTTTCCACCTAGATTCACCCAATCTTCAATTTCCCAAATTTTCAATTTTTGACCCCGGGACCCTACACCTACTAAACCTACCCAAAACCCTCGAAATTACCCAAATTTTTGCAAAATTTCCAAATTACCCAAAATTTTCCAAAATCAATCCCAAACATCTCCACATCACTCAAATTGATCATCCATACCCAAAAATACCAAAGATTCCAAAAATACCTCCCAATACCCTCCAAATACCCAAAATACCCTTCTTGGCCTAAAAATCCAAAAATTCAGAAAATTCCCAGAAAATTCCAGAAAATCCTAAATATTCCGAATTTCATTTTGTCCAACTACACCATGGGTCAATTTTGTCAATTTACCCTACTTTTGTCAAAACCCCCAAATTGACCCATTTTAACCCAGAAGTGAACCCAATGTTAAACCAAACCTATCCAATTGACCCAAATTCTGGTCCAATTCAATTCTAAACTTCAATTCAACATCCCCAATACCAATCTAGACCAAATCCAAGTCCAATTTGGTTGACATTTGGATCCAATTCCACTTTTGGCCTTAAAGCCCAATTTGGACCCATGACCCAAACCTAACTCAAACTCACCCAATTCAACTCCAATTAACCCCAAACCTTTTCTAAATCCTCCTTAACATCCCCACAAACAAAACCCTAGCATTATTTGCCCAAAATTTAGACCCAAGTCCCACTCAAACTCAACCCAAGGTTAAAAGGCCCATTTTTGACCTAAACCCAAACCTAACCCAAATTCAACCCAATTCAAGCCCAAACTACCCCAAATTTGCTTCAAGTCACTCATGACACATCCATGAGCTAAACCCAACAATTATTTGGCCCAACCTCTTTACAAAATTCCCATCCATAAATTCATTTTTAAACTTAAAGGCCCATTCCTTAAACCATTTTAAAAGCCCACTTCCACCAAATCCAAAACCCCAAAAAATTCTTCCAAAGCCCATATGACATTTCCCCTCATCATACTTTCAATTAAAATCATCCCTAAGTCCTAAACCAATGATCAAATATTTCTAAATGAAGCTTCATCCAAATTTCCACCAAATTATCCAAAATCCTTAAAATCCTTTTTTATGAAATTAACCAAACTTTTTGCCAAGCCAAAGGGGAGCCATGAAGCCATGCATGAGCCACATGTGAGCCATGAGAGCTTTGGACACTCCACCATGCCATATTGGGTAAGAAGAGGGGGGGCTTTCCTTAATCCCTAAAGCTCATTAGCCTTAATCATGTTTCACCTAAACTTAAATTTAATCCAAATATATTTGGATGGAGACTTCTCCATGCCAAACCAGCTGATCCCTTTGATCCCCCACAGCATCCAAAGCCACCTTGAAGGGTGCACCAAGCCCAAATGGGTGGGTTGACCCATTTAGACTCAAAACTAGCCATGCCCCATTCTACTTTGGATCAAAGCCTTTACACATGTCCATGGCCAATTGATTGCACAAACCTCCAGCCCCGACCCACCCGACCTCGAGGGTGACCCATGCTCGGCCGGGCCAGCCACTGGGCCGCCGGAAAACACCATGGCCGAGAGCTCACATGTGAGCCAACATTGAAATTCTCACTTCGCCGAGCCGCCCTTGCCTAGTGGTCACCATGGTCGTTCTTCTCCTCACCGAGCAAGCTGATCCCAAGCCCTAACTCCCCATGGGAGGCCCCCCAGCCAGCTCTATTTAAACTCCACCCCTCTCGGCCATGAAAAAGAGAGAAGCACAAACCTTGCCAAAACTCTGCCAAAATTGTTCCAGACCCTTCTCCATCCTTAGAGCACTTGATCCCCAGTGAAATCCCTCTGCCATTTCTCCTCTGTAAGCTCAATTTCAGAGTTGAAATTCCACCCAAAACCAGGACACTTCTCCACAGTGAGCCAATTCCCAAATTGATTGGCTCTACACCTTCACCAGACCAAGAGAAGGTGTCCACCATCAAAAGCCCCATCTCCGAGCCACCCGGTTGCTCCGACCTCCAAGCTTTGTGATCGGGCTTGGTCGAAATCATATCCGGACAATTCCCGGACCGGGAGACTTCATCTGGAGCTTGGTGGGACCCAATCGAAGGTGCAACAACTCTCAGATTGAAGCCACACTTCTGTGAGCCAAGGTATGAGCTAACTCTCCATCCCGAGCTTCTGGAGATTCTCCATTTCAAATGCCTTAGTTTCAATGCATGTTAGCCGTATAGATGTGTTCGTCTCTTCAAGACGAATCCATAGAGCATAAGAACAAGAAAATCCATTGAGTATCGAGTGAGATATTAGGGATTTAGTGTGGACGGCTATCGGGTGAGGACACTTGGAGACGATGAACGGATGCCGTCCATTCAATACACGCGCGCACGGACGACCGGGATCGCGTCGGACCGAGAGACGCGTACGAGAACCGCGGGGCCCGGGCTGCCGACTCGGGTGGCGGCGTCGAATGGGAGCGCGCCGCGTGGTCTTTCGGAGCCGCCGAGGATGCGGCGGCGCCGCGTGGATAAATAGAAAATTAGGGTATTTTCCGATTTATTTAATTCCCTAAACTTCAAAAATTCATATCTCTCGTGTAGAAAAATCAGAAAAATCAAATAAAAATACCCTCTTGCTCGGTGAAGAGAGGAGAATAATGTGGAAAAGAAATCACTTAATTTCATCAAATATTTTATTTTTTATAATTTATTTACTCTCTGCATTGTTTTAATTCTCCATGCATGCATACAATTCACCATGGCATGAGACCATAGGGCTTTTGAAGCCTCTGAATTTGGGAACATTCCCTGAATTTTCCAAAGTCAGAGGCCATCCCTATGAAGAGTTCTTGATTTTTCAAATTCAGGTCACTGTTTTGAGTATTTTAATTCCAGTAAATAGCATGTTGTGAAATAAATTCTAGGAAAATTTGGTGATGTTCCTTATGACCAGAGAACCCTAGGAAAAATAGATTTTGGCTTAGTTCATTCAAAACAGCCCTAATTGGCTTAAACACCCAAAATAGGTCTTTAATTAATTAGAGTTAACCAGGCATCAAATTGACTTGAAATCAATTCTCCACTGACCTTTAGGATTAGTGGAATCCACCATAAAAGTTTGAGGTCAATTGGACTTGGTTAGCCCCACTAATTGGGTTGATTAAGCCACTTAGCCATTTTAAACTTTAAAAATTCATAACTTTTAAAATACCTTTCAAAAATTCACCAAATTGGTTTTGGAGCCTCTCTGATATCAGGGGAAACTAAGAAAATTAAAATTTCAATTTTCTAAAAAAGTTGATTTTTAATAATATTTTAATATTTTTAATAATTAAAAAATAATAAAAATCACAAAAATAATAAAATTCACCAAAATGTCACATTTTGAATTTTAATCACTTAGGAACAAATCCCACATTTTTCTTAGGTCTATTTAGTGAGATATTGAATTTTAAAGTTTTAAGGTAATTTTAAAATTAAAAAATGTATTTTCTAGCATTTTCACTAAAATAATTATAATAAATCATAGAAAAATTAGAAAATTGCAAAATTTGCTTCTCTGGTTTCCTTGATATCAGAGAGATTTTTGAAAAATATAAAATCCATTTTTCAACATTTATTTTATTTTTAAATTAATTAACACTCCAAAACTCAAAATAATTATAATAAAAATAATATAATTCAAAAAATCACCAAAATTGGTCCAAGTGCTTCTCTGGTTATTAGGAATGTCCCCTAATTTTCTTAAGGACAGAAACTTTCCTTTGGTCATGTTATCAAATTTTCCTTGAAAATCTCTATTTTCCACTAAAAATAATTATATAAATAAATTAAATACAGAAAAATCACATTTTCTCCTCTCATGTCTTTATTGACATATGAGTGAAGTCACATAAAAATTTCAAGTTCATTTGGGTTCAATTTAGTGAGTTATGAAATTATTAAGCTTAAGGGGTAAAATGGTAATTAAACTTTTAACCCTTAATTAAAACTTTAGGTTTAATAAAAAATCAACAAGTAAAATATTTGATCTTAATCTGGTTTGGATGATTGAAATTTAAATAATTAAAGGGTAGAAACCCATTAAATAATTTTAAAATGATTAAACTTTAATTAAATAATAGATTAAATTTGGAGGAATAATAAATTGGAATTATTAAAATAAGGGATATTTATTAGGAAGAGATTTATTCTTTAATTTAAAAATCCCTAAACTAATTATATCATTAATACTCAATTCTTAATTAAAATGATAACTCAAATGTAAAACATTAAAAGACTTAATTGAATTATTAAACTCTTTTAAAATTTCAATTAAAATTAAAAATAAAGTAAATTAAAATTAAATTAAAATTAAATTAAATTAAACTAAATTAAAATTAAACTAAATTAAAATTAAATTAAATTAAATTAAATTAAAATTAAATAATTAAATTAAATTAAATAATTAAATTAAATCAAATCAAATTAAATTAAAATTAAATCAAATCAAATTAATTAAACATCAAATCAAATTAAATTAAACTATATTAAGTTAAATTAAAGCTCAATTAAATTAAGTTGAATTAAATATAACATCACTTAAGACATAAAGAATTCAAAATAAATCTAAAATAACTTGAACGCTATTCCAAATTTAGACCCTTTAACTTAAATCAAATCATTTGAATACTAATTTACCCTTGAAAGCTTTGATTATTATAACTCCTAAATGAAACATTAAATGAAGTGCTACTTCACTTATAGGATATTCAAATGTCTTAATTCACTGGGCAAGTTAATAAAACTTGAAAACCTCGGACGATTGATTCATTTATATAATTAAATTCATTTGGACTTAAAACAATCCTAGAAA
Source organism: Papilionanthe hookeriana x Papilionanthe teres (assembly GCA_022702705.1). Taxonomy (NCBI): domain Eukaryota; kingdom Viridiplantae; phylum Streptophyta; class Magnoliopsida; order Asparagales; family Orchidaceae; genus Papilionanthe; species Papilionanthe hookeriana x Papilionanthe teres. The sequence goes on along the minus strand of CM040438.1, from coordinate 4,342,615 downwards.
TATTGAAAAGATGTTTAAGATTCTTCTTAAGCACTTCCTCAATATGATAGGATATTTATAAGAACAATTGAATTTAATTGTTCTTTGATGAAGAAAATCGTTTTCAAACAAAAACACAAAGAACCTAGACGTCATAGGAGATGACTAGCTATAGGATTAGGAATTTGGTAGAAAACCATAACCTTTCCCTTAGCTTTACCTAGGAACTTGCTTAAATATTCTAATTGTGTTTTAAGTGCAGCTTGGGATGACGGGAAGACCCTCCAGGTACGCTTTTATTTTATTGCAATTCACTCTCTTGCAATTTACTTTCTCGCAATTTACCTTCTTGCAACTTACTTTATTGCAAATGCATTTATTTTTTCTTGCATGATAAGACAACTGTTGCATGAAAACCCACACCTTTAGGATAGTCCCTAAAACTGAAACCAAAACTAAGTTAAAAGTCATTGCAAGATAAAATTCACCGCCACAACATTTCAAAATATAAAACAACTCAAAATTTAATCACAAACAGAACACAAAACTACAATTGCAACTAAATTAAAACGTCTCGTTGGATGATCGGGAATACCTCGGATGATGTAACCTACGTGTTGCTAACGGGATTTCCCACGGTCTAAATGAAAGTGTGGAACTCATTCAGTTGAGTTTAGCAAATTCACCTGGACTAAGTGAATCCGATAAAAATAATGATGCCGGAAGGATGGAACCGTGGGATCTTAACCGGTGTCGTTATAATCAACTTTAAGATTTGTTTTAATCAAAATACAAGAACACTTGGAAAATTAAGACTTCTCTAAACCAAAACACTTTTCTCATCCCCAGATTTATGATTTCTAAAACTAAACCTCTCGCAACAACAAGGAGCTTGGAGCATGGTGGGCCAGCACGGCCATCGTCATCAACAAAACTTGAACCTACTTCAGCAAAACCTTCTTAGAATTAAACAACAAAGCCATAGGACTTCGAGGTAGCTTGCCTAGTGCAACATAAATCCTCAACTCTTCGTTAGGCATTTGCATTGTAAATTAAGCCCTAACCGGTCTTAGGATTCCGAGGTAGTCGTCCGATACGACAATAAACCCTCACATCTTCCAGGCTATTTGTTTGATTTCATCATACAAATATAAGCCCTAATTAATTAAAATTGGCAAGATTGAAATACTAAATAAACATTAGGACTTTCCTAAACTCGAGCCAAACGATAGGATAGTCGGGAAATTACCGAAGTTCACTTCGAATCAGTGATTTCTCCTACCTTTCTTCCTTTGGATTCACAAAACAAAATGTTCCAAGTTTGATCCATTCCCTATTGAAATTCCAAAATTCAATCTTTGAAAACTTTAAACTTTGAAATTCTTGAGAGCAGAATTATTGGTTATTATCGAGAGTTTTCTTAGGTGATTCCCGTCACTTAAGATGTAATTAACTATAGGGGCTTGCCCTTATAGGGAATTTTAAAGAACCCAGGTAATATAAACCCTGTTTAATACTTTCATATTAAGCAGGGGAATTTGTCGGCTTATAAAATTGGTTCGCAGACCAAACGGATGTCACAAAACTCCTAGTTTATTTGATCGAGCTCCACCGTCAAGCAGTGTGTCTATCTTTAGGGATAGATACACGGTTTATGGTGCGATGCTCGTTTATATAAACTATTTGGGATGTGAGATTAGTTCAATCTCAAATTTAAAATTATTTTCAAAATCAAATACTACTTTCTAAATTATATATATATTTAAATTTAAAATTTAAATTCGCCGACAACTTCTGTTAGGCGACCCCCTTTTAAAATACAACACAACCTAAAAATAGTGCCGACATTACCCAAAATTCCTAAATACCTAAAGATCATTTTGAAATAACCACCACCTTTTAAATTCACCAAAATACCCCAATAACCTCCAAATAACCTCTTGATACCCTAAAATTCCCTTTTGGCACAAAATTCCAAAATTTCCAAAAATTCCCAAAAAATTTTAGAACATAAAAAATATTCCCAATTTCATTTTGTTCAACTACACCATAGCCCAATTTTGCCAAAATAACCCACTTTTGTCAAAATCCCCAAATTGACTCATTTTTAACCTAAATGGACCCAATGTCACACCAAACCAACCCATTTGACCTCAATTATGCCTAATTTGAATTATAAACTTTAATTAAACATCATTACTATCAATATAAACTAAATCCAAGCCCAATTTGATTCACATTTGAGTTTAATTCCATTTCAAATCCAAAATCCCTAATTTTGCCTAATTAATCCAAAACCCCCAATTAACCTAATACCAACTTTTTTTCCCCAAATTTCAGTCCTAAACTTTCCATAACATTCCCATGAAACCTATGCAACTTTAAATTGCCCCAATTTAAGCCTAAGCTTAACCTAAATCTATTTGAAAACCAAAAATACCCCCATTTTAGCCTAAAGTAAACCCATGCCCAAAACCTACCAAATTGATTAGCCAAACCCTAAAATTTCTTCCCAATTGATGTTGGGAACTCTTCAATACATTCCCCTAGACCATTTGAAACTTTCAATTAGGTCTAAATCCCACCTTAACCCAACTTGGGCCCAAATTGATTCAACCTTGCCTAAACTAACCAAAATACCAAAATCCACCAAATTGACCTTCCAATTGAACTCAAAACCTCTCCATGTCTTCATGAAACTTCTTCATGGAAATCATCTCTTCAAAATTGCTCAAGACACTTGGGCTAAATCAAGACCAAACTCAAGTTAGCCCAACCTAAACCCAAATGAGCCAATTTGAACCATGACCAAACCAAACCAAATTGAACCAAATGTGGCAAAACCAACCTATCCACAACCACTTAGTAAACCCTAGAAACCACCCTAGATCCACCTAGCCCAAGCTAAGTGAGCCATGGACCAAGGGTTCCCCATTTTAAGGGATCTCTTCCCTTAAATGGACAAATCCACCCTTTGCCTCACCCCAAATTCCCCCTTACCTAGTTTATCACCATTAAACGCTACTCCTTGGTTGACCTGACCCAGCCAGCTCCCTTATCCTTGCCGGCCGGCCTAGCCGCCAGAGGGGGTCAAAACCGTGAGCCACCACCAAGTGAAACAAACCCAAACTCACCCAATTGTCCACCTCAGCCAAATCAAAATTTGGAGCTCCACTAACCTCCACCTAAGCAGTGGAATCCACCCACCAATTGAGCCCTAGCTCAGCCCAATGGCCCTGGCCATTTAAACACCTCTTCTCGGCCATGAGAAAGGTGCTGAAAGGTGTTAAATTTTTTCTCAACAAAAGCTCACCAAACCACTCCCAGAGCTTCTCCCAGCCTAGAGAAGAAGAACCCCACTCGTTCTCCCGCCCCGAATCCCCCAGCTGAGCCCAATTTCTCAGCTCAAAATCGAGCCGAAATAGGACACCCTCCGAAACTTCACCAAATCCAAATTAACTCTTCTCACACCTTCACCCGAGGTAGAGAAGGAGTTCCCCAGTGAAAGCCCCCTCTCCAGGCCACCCAGTTGTTCCAGCCTCCAAGCTTTGTGATCGGGCCTGGTGGAAGTCAAGGCTAGGCATTTCACCATAGCTCCAGGCTTCATCCCTAGCCTCCTTGGACTACAACGAACGTGCCGAGCATTTCTGATTGAGGCTTCACCTCTCAGAACCAAGGTATGAACTTTGCCTTCCTCCCGAGCTTCTGTGCATCGTTCATTTAATTTAGCTTAATTTCATGGCATGTTATCCATATGGATGTGTTCGTCTCCTCAAGATGAATCCATAGAATATAAGAACTCGAAAATCCGTCTAGAAACAAGAGAGATCTTAGGGTTAGAAGGTAAACGGCTCACGGGATGCACCAGTCGTAGACGATGACCAGGAGCCGTCCAATCGATTGTGTATCGATTGAACGGTGGAGATCAAGTCAGACCAGAAGACGGAAAGGGGCCGCGGGACACGTGTCTGCTGACTCAGGTGGCGGCGTCGAATGGGAGCGCAACACGTAGGACTTCGGAGCCGCCGAGATTGACGCGTCGCTGACTGGTTTAAGTAGGAAACTAGGTTATTTTCTATTTAATTAAATACCAGAAACTTTAAAAATTCATATCTTTGCCTAGAAAAATCATAAAAATAAAAAAAATACACTCTTGCTTAGTGAATAAAGGAGAATAATGTGGAAAAGAAATCAATTTATTTCAATGAGTATTTTATTTTTAATTAATTATTTACTCATTTAAGTATTTTAATTCTCCATTTGCATAGACATTTTACCATGGCATGAGACCATAAGGCTTTTAAAGCCTCTGATCTTAGGAACATTCCTTGAATTTTTCAAGGTCAGAGGCCATCCCTATGACAAGTTATGTATTTTTCAAGTTTATGTCACTGTTTTTGATATTTTAATTCAAAAAAATTAGCATGTTGCTTAGAAAATTCCAGGAAAATTTGGTGAAGTTTCTTAGGCCCAGAGGACCCTAGGAAAATTTTTGTTTGATTTAATTCCTTAAAATAATCCTAATTGGCCTAATCACTCTAAATTAAACTTTAATTAATTAGAGTTAATCACACATTAAAATGACTTGAAAATAATTCTCCACTGATCTTTAGGATCAGGGGACCCTCACATAAAAATTTGAAGTCAATTGGAAATGTTTAACCCCACTAAATGGATTAATTAAGTCACATAACCAAAATTAAACTTTAAAAATTCATAACCTCAAAAATACATTTCAAAAATTCACCAAATTGATTTTAGGACTTCTTTAGTATTAGAGGAGTCTAAGAAAAATAAAATTGGAATTTTCGAAAAACTTTAATTTTTATGCATATTTTAATATTTTTAATAATTAAAAAATAATAAAAATCACAAAAATATTAAAATTCATAAAAATGTCATATTTGGTTCCCTAATCACTTAGGAACCAATCAAATATTTTTCCTAAGTCTCTAGGTTAAGATATTTAATTTCAAAGACTTAAAACAATTTTTGAATTAAAAAATGTATTTTCTAGCCTTTTCCACTAAATTAATTCTAATAAATCAAAGAAAAATCAGAAAATATAAAATTTGTTTCTCCGACTTTCTTGAGGTCAGAGGGATTTTTGAAAAAAAATAAAATTCATTTTTCAACTTTTATTTTATTTTATAATTAATTAACATTCTAAAACTTAAAATAATTATAATAAATAAAATATAATTGGATAAATCACTAAAGTTGGTCCAAGTGGTCCTTTGGTCATTAAGAACATCCCATAATTTTTTTAAGGACATAAACTTTACCTTAGTCATGTTGGTGAATTTTCTTTGAAAACCCCTACTTTCCATTAATAATAATTATATAAATAAATTAAATTTAGAAAAATCACATTTTCTCCTGTAATGTCTCAATTGACATGTGAGTGAAGTGGCATAAAGATTTTTAGGTTCATTTAAGCTTAATTTAATGAGTTATAAAATAAATAAGCTTAAAGGGGCATAAAGGTAATTAAAAGATTTTAACCCCTAACTAAAACTTTAGGTTTAATCAGAATGGGGGGTAAAATGTCTGATTTTAATTTTCTCTCAGATGACTGAATCTTTGGGAAGTCAAAGGGTAGGAATCCATTAATCACTTTAATAAACCCAAAAATGAAACTTTAATTAATTGAGTGATTTAAATTTTGGAAGATTTATTGAAATTGGATTATTGAAATGGGGATATAACTTAAGAGGATATTGAATCTTTAATTTAAAAATCCCTAAATAAATCACCTAATAATATTTAACTCTTAACTTAAGAGGATAAGTGGATTTAATAATTAAATGATTAAAGGTAAATAATTCTTAAAACCTACATCATTAAATAATTAAAGCCTAAAATGTTAAATGATTAAAAAGTAAATTAAAATATTTGAAACTAATTTAAAATCATTAAAAATTAAAAATTTTAAATAATTTTAAGACAACTCAACTTGAAACATAATGTAAAAAATTAAATTAATTAAATCATCAAAATTTAATAAGTAATTTGAATACCTCTTTTAACCTAAGTTAAATCTAAAATTTAAATTAACATGAAATATAGATATCATTTATAAAAAGTTTAACTTAAATGAATCAAACATTATTCCAAACTTAAAAACATTGATTAAAATTTCATAATTAAATCACATTGAAGTAAATCATCAACATTTAACTTCAAATCATTAAAATCTTTAACAAATTAACTTGCCCCTGAAAGCTTTAGATTATTATAACTATTAAATGAAGTGCTAAGCCAAATTTAACTTCACTCATAGGATAATCAAACATCCTAGTTCACTGAGCAAGGGAACAAAACTTAACTAAACCTTTAGATGATTAATTCACCTGTGTAATTAAATTCACTTGGACTCAAAACTGTCCCAGAGGTATTGAAAAGATGTTTAGGATTTGTTCTAAGCACTTCCTCGATACGATGGGTGGTTTTAAAGAACAATTGAACCTAATTGCTCTTTGATGAAGAAAATCATCCTTAACCAAAATCAAGAACCTAGACGTCATAGGAAATGACTAGCTATAGGATTAGGATTCTGGTAGACAACCAAAACCCTTCTTTTAGTCTTTATCTAGTATTTGTTGAAATATTTAAATGCTTTAATATGTGTTTTAAAGTGTAGCTTGGAATGACGGGAGGACCCTCCAGGTACGTTTTTATGTTATTGCAATCTACTCAATTGCATTTTCTACACTGCACTTTACTCTTCTTGCATGTTAAACAAGATTGTTGCATGAAAACCAAAACCTTTAGGATAGCCACAAAACTGAAACCCAAAATTAAATTAAAAGTCACAACAAGATAAAATTCACCGCCACAACATTCAAAATATAAAACAACTCAAAATTTAATCACAAACAGAACAACGAAACAACAATTTTAATTAAATTAAAACATCTCGTTGGATGATCGGGAATACCTCGGATGATGTAACCTACGTGTTGCTAACGGGATTTCTCACGGTCTAAATGAAAGTGTGGAACTCATTCAGTTGAGTTCAGCAAATTCACCTGGACAAAGTGAATCCGATAAAAATAACAGTGTCGGAATGATGGAACTGTAGGATCTTAACCGGTGTTGTTATAATCAACTTTAAGATTTCCCTAATAAAACATTAAAAACATTTGAATTTTAAAATTTCTCTAAGCCAAAGCACTTCTCACATCCTTTGATTTATGACTTCTAAAACTAAACCTCTACAACAACAAAGAGCTTGGAGCACGGTGGGCAGCACGGCCTTCTTCTTCAGCAAAACTCGGGTCTACATCAGCTAAACCATTCGTAAAATTAAATAACCAAGCCATAGGATTTCAAGGTAGTTTTCCTAGTGCAACATAAATCCCCAACTTTCTTTTAGGCATTTACATAATCATGTTATGTAAATTAAGCCCTAATCGGTCTTAGGATTCCGAGGTTGTCGTTTGGTACGACATAAACCCTCTCATTTTCGAGGTCATTTGCATGACTATGTCATACAAATATGAGACCTAAATAAATAAAATTGGCAAGATTGAAACATTAAACATTATTCCCAAATTAAATCCAAACAATAGGATAGTTTAAGAAGTTGCCAAGATTCTTCTTGGATCCTCAACTTCTCCTACTTCTCTTCCTTCGGACTCCTGAAAATAACTGTTCCAAATTTGAGCTAACCCCTTTTGAAATTCCAAAATTCAATCATTTGAAAACCTTAAGCTTTGAAATTCTTGAGAGAAAAACCACTGATCATTATCGAGAGTTTTCTTAAATGATTCCTGTCATTTAAGATGTAATTAATTATAGGGGCTTGCTCTTATAGGGAACTTTAAGAACCCAGGTAATATAAACCCTGCTTAATTCCTTTATATTAAGCAGGGGAATTTGTCGGCTTATAAAATATGTTAGCAGATCAAACGGATGTCACAAATCACCTAGTTTATTTAATCGAGCCCCATCATCAAACAGTGTGTCTATTCTTCGGGATAGATACACGGTTTGTGGTGCGGTGCTCGTTTATATAAACTATTTGGGATGTGAGATCGGTTTAATTTCATATCTTAAATTTTTTTAAACTTAAAAATTATTTTTAAAATCAAATACTAACTTTCAAATTATATATTTAAATTAAATTAAAAAATTCGCCGATAACTTCTATAGGAGACCCCTTTTCAAAACACATGATCTAAAAATATGCCGACAACTTTCTGGCGAATCCGTTGGGGACGAGTTCCTCTCTCCAATTTGATCGGATGGTTTTTCTTTCATAAATCGGTAGTAAGTCCATGCCCCTAGTGGATCAGACTACCATTCTTCTGTTGACATATCTTGTTCATTTCTGTCTTGAACAAGTATGATTAACTCTTCCCGGATTTTGGAGCCACTGTTTAGACACCCCTAAACAGAGTGGTTCCAAAATCCTCCTTTGATACTTCTCCTAAGAGGCGAGGTAGACCCCCAATAGATATTAGTTTAGGAGCGGTCCTTCAAGTTGGGAAATCCTATGAGATTTTCCCTTCCTTTCTTAGCTCTGGACCGCCTAACCAACAAACTCTTTTCTAAATCATAAATGCATAAATAAAACTTAAATAAATTGTGTTCAAACTCTTTTCAATTTCTTTCTTTTCGTCCTGACGAAGGAAGCATAATTTAGGACTGATAGTCGAAACTTGCCTTGCAGAAGATGCCTGCCCCAAAGCTGATCTTCTCTTTCATCAACGGGTTAGACTTAGCTGTCTACCAGGACAAACTGCCTAGCGATGCAATCATCCACTTTGGACAAGGGTTTGACAATACGGACGTTAAGTTTACCGATGTTACTCTTTTTGCACTGATGAACAAAGTGCCTGAGACTGAAGAGCCTATGATTGACTCAAGAATTCCCTCCCCTGTAGAGGGCCCCAGTTGAAAGGAACACTGCTTCACAAGAAGTTGACTGCTACCCCCAGAACTGTCATCTCTACCCCCACCGGTCTGGTCATTACTGCACCTACCCCGGTTCCTGCCAAACTAAAAGGAAAGGAAGTACAATTCAGTTATGAGCCTGTCACCGTGGAGGGTTCAAACTTCGCTGCGATACCGTTTGTGTTCGAGATAGGGTCCGGTTCGAAGTATAGGCCCTTAACCCAGACACAGAGGAGGAATAAAAACAGGAAGTTTGCTAAGACCAAGAAGGTCAGAGAAGATGAAGCCTCCTGTCTTGAAGAAATCCCGGAAAAGAAAGAGGAAGAACCGCCAGAATACTTACCACGGTTGGAAAGAAATAGATTCCACCCTCTCTCTGCTACATCTGATGAAATAGATGCCAGAAAGATCATCGCTGTGTTACCCCGTCCTGCATATTACAGTGACAATAAGAAGAAAAAGAACAAGGCTACACCGCTCACTCGATTGCGAGCAGTAGTGGAGAAATTAGCCAGAAAAGAAGGATGTCCTGTATCAGAGATTCTGAGAAGAATGGGACGAGTGCTAGTTAATTCTGGCCTCAGTCCGCGAGTAGATCCTGCTATTGTCCTTGAAAGACCAAAGAAAAAGGTGCGAGCTAGCGAGGAAGGCTCTCCTGTTGTAGTATCGGGTCTCCATATTAGGGAGGACACCACCTACTTACGCACCGTCGATAGACCAGCCGGTCCTAGGCCTTTTGCTACAAGAAGGATGGTGTGGCGACCTATTATTGTCGATCCAATACCAACATAACGTTCTGGAAAGAGAAGTCTCGCTGAAGATCCCAGATCTGAAGAGAGTGCCACAGTAAAAGAAACTCCTGAAAGAGAGGTTCAACAGTCGTCTCCTGACAACCATGAGATCGCTCAGAAAAGGCCACTTGAGGATGCCATAGGGCAACTAAGAATGGACATCCGATGTCTAGCAAGAGAAAGAGGAGAAGAATTAAGGGACGAAGTGGATTCGTCAGAATTCATGGATGAAGAGTATACTGAGGTCAACATGGTTGAGACACGAGCATCGTCAGCTTCGCGAGGCGTTCCACCGGCTTTAGAAAGAGATGAGCCGAGTTAATGAGAGCACGGCTTCGGGAAAGAGATGATACAATTTCCCGGATGGCGAAAAGGATGGAAGAGATGGCCGCCGCCTTAGCCACTCTCCGCAGTCGAGCCCGACCTCGTAAAAAGACACCCCCGGAGATCATCCATATTGCAGATGGAGGAAAAGTGATTACATCTCGTTAACGGAGATGATCGACTGAAGAAAGATTCGCACGAACATGATTCCTGAAAAGGATATTAAGAGCATGGTAGAACAGCAGGTGTGAAAAGCCTTTAGCTCAGTCTAAGAATGGAACATCTATTCAGACGGGTAGACCTTACCCTGAAGAATTTGATGTAGTCCAATACCCGAAGGGCTTTGTACCACCTATGTTTAAGACTTTTGATGGAACGGGAAACCCCCGGTAACATGTCGCACATTTTTGTGCCAGTTGCTGCAATGCTGGTGGGAGCGACGCTTTGCTTTTCCGACAGTTCGTCATCAGTTTGTCAGGGATCGCCTTCGACTGGTATGCAGAATTGCTGAATGGATCAGTCAAAACTTTTTGAGAATTGGAAAATCTCTTCGTTAAGCTTTTTGCCGGAGCTCAGCACCACATCACTATCGGTGATCTAGTGGTGGAGCAATAGAAACCGAGCAAAACTTTGGTAGATTACATCCTTCGATGGAGGAACCTGAGCATGAAGTGTGAATCATAGCTTCAGGAACAACATGTCGGTATCTTGCTTAAGAGTATCCACGGCCCGATAGCACTTCTCCTTAAAGGATTCACCATTAAAACTTTCGAGAAGTTGCTTAGTAAGGCCGGGAGCTTGCAAGAGGAAGCGAAACAGCTAAGTTTCGTCGACAAGACTGATAAGCAGAAGCCCGTAAAAGCATTCGAGAAGAAATCCGGAACCGTCGCAGCAGTGGACAAAGATAAGCAGCCAGTGCGAATACGGCCAGAGCAACCGCAACAGACTTATCAACACCGTCAGCGGATTATCGGCCTCGGCAGAGTTTTCAGCCTCGACCGAGTTATCAGTCGCCGAGGTACGATCAGCCGCTGCCTCGTCCGCTCCGTCCCCTGAAGGAACTTTTGAACAAAGAGTACCCCTTCAAGACTGAGGCAGTGGCTAAGATATTTCGTAGTTTGATGAAGACGCCCGATCTTCAACTACCTGAACCCAGAAGGCCAGAGGAAGTCGATAAGAAGGATCATCCAAGCTACTGTCCCTACCACAGGATGCTCGGACATAAAATCGAAGACGGCTTCACTTTCAAGAATTGGCTCGAGAACAACCTTCGACAAGGGAACATAACAATCCCGAAGGAATACATGAAGGAACCCCAAAAGGAGATTCCGTCAATGTTATCTCGGTAAAGCCTATTGTTCCGATCGACCCGTACACGACCAACGATGGATTGAGTACTGTCTGGACGAAGTCATCAAAGAAAATTTTGGATCACATCCAGACCGCTTCGGTGCGCGCTTCAACTCAAAGTTTGAAGCCTGCCAAGCTGGCGCTATCGTTAGTGATTGAAGAACCGCCCCAGAAGGAGGAGAAGATCGTGGAAGAAGAGAAGATTGAGGTTGTCAGAGGTAGACTACGGGCTTCTTTTCCTAGGATGGTTGTTTTCTAATTTGGGGGAGAAATTCCTCGAACCTCTGACTCTGTATGATTATTTGCTCTCCCCGGTGGGATCTTATAATGATAAGAGTTTTGGTGTTGGCTACGTTTTGACTGTTTCTAACAATTAAGTAACTAACGACAAACAACCTAATCTGAATCTCAATTTCGATACAATAACGATTCTCAAATCATACAAAACCTAGATAACCACAACGAAGAGGAGGACATTCACAAGAATGTCTATGAAAGTTCAGTAAGTGACGAGTCTATTTGTGAATTCCGAGGAGCTCCAATCATGATAGAGTTAGAATTGTCAGACGCCGAGGCGACCTCAGAAGGACCAGTCATTTCGATTCAAGAAGAGACACCGGTAGATTCAGAGGAAATTACTGAAGTCAACCTAGAAAGCGGAAAGGTCCTACCTCTGAGATTGGGTCTAAAGGACAAGGGAAAGCAGGTGGTTGCTCAGGAAGAGCCAACCCCAGCAGAAGAATTGCCCGTTCATGAAGAAACTGAAGAGCGCGGTAACAAAGTGGATTATAATGTGCTAGCCCATCTTAGGAAGCTACCGGCCAAACTGAGCATCTACGATGCTCTGATCCTGTCAAAGGAGATGAGAGAATCTCTGGTCAAGGCCTTGCTTGATCCAGAAATTTGCTTAGCTCAAATGGCTGGTAATTTCTTCGACGAAGTTTGCTCATTGAAAGGACAGCGCGGTGTTACCTTCACGGATGATGATTTACTACTTGGAACAACAGATCACAACCGATCGTTGTACATTTCAGTCAGTATTGGAAAGTTCACACTCTCTAGGGTGCTAGTCGATCCAGAAGCGTCAATTAATATAATGAATCTCCGAACGCTAGCCTATTTAGAGATTGACACCCGTGATCTCGAGGCAGACAAGATGATGCTAAGAGGCTTCAACCAGAAAGGAGAAAGAGCTCTTGGATCGATAACACTGTTAATGAAGATCAGTGAATTAGCCAAGATAATGGCAAAGTACCACATAATTGATTTTGAGACATCATTCAATGCTCTACTGGGTCGGCCATGGATCCATGAGAACCGGATGATACATTCGTCTCTACACCAGTGTATAAAGTACTATGAAGGAGACAAGAACAATGTATCAAAGGTGATTTGCAACCATTCTCCGTGCATGAAATTGGAATCCATGAAGATGCAGCTTACTACGCACCCCTGAAGAAAACAATCTTCTCCAGAAATGCTATACAAAATCAAGGAAAATAAGCACGAGACGACGAAGAACCTGAAATCCTAGTTCAACAGTTACTCACCACTCCCTTACGACGAGATGGTGAAGGTTTCTCCAGAACTCGTACCCGAGGTCGAGGTCGGGGATGAGGTCAAGGAAGAAACGGTGGAACAGTTGAACAGAAGAAACCAGTCATCGATGTTGATTGGGAGAATAGCTCTGAAGAAGAAGAAGAAATCAAGAAAGAAGCATCAACAATAATAGAAAGAAACCACAGTTCAAGATCTCTCTCGAAGATGAAAAGAATAAATAATACAATCAATTTACGAAAAGATTAACCACTATGTGCATACTATGACCTTGACCCCGATCCATTCTAATAAAATCGAGGGTATGGTGGTTAAGGAAGTGCATGGTGGTGGTGCTAAGCCAATCAAGTTCTACAGTGGTGCTTCTTCTTCCAAAACTGGAAATGATGTAGATTTGAAGATGTTACTTCTTCTGAATTAATGGAATTGCCTTTTGAGTGGTATTCTCCCTGTTTTCAAAATTTAAATCAACGTGGTATTTTGCCTAAGCAATTGTCAAAAGGCCAATCGTAACGCTTTGAAAAGTTATGGAACAATGTCAGTCGGCCTCCCAATTCAAAACATGGTCTTGGATTCAGCACAGTAGGATCAGTTGATGATACATGATTTTGCTTGGTTATCGCTAGTGAGCCGAATGAAGACTGCTTGGAAACCTCAGATAATCTTGAAGATCTACCAATCGGAGATGCCCCGTCATAATTTGAAGAAGAAATTAAATCTACAATAGATGAGTTAATGGAAGTTAACTTAGGTACTAGCGAAGAGCCTAGGCCAACCTTTGTTAGCTCCTTTCTCAATAAAGAAGACTCCGAAGAAATAATCAAACTATTAATGGAATCCAATGACTGCTTTGCTTGAAGTTATGACGAAAGGTCGGGATTAGCTCCAGAGGTCGCAGTTCACAAGTTAGGAGTGGATCACACTGCCGTTCCAGTCAGACAAGCTCCTAGAAGAATGCGTCTAGAGATTGAACAGCAAGTAATAGCTGAAGTTAAGAAGCTAATAGATTTTAAATTTGTCCGTAAAGAGCAGTACCCAACTTGGTTAGCCAACGTGGTACCGGTCAGAAAGAAGAATGGTCAGATCAAAATCTGTGTAGATTTCAAAGACTTGAATAAAGCATGCCCAAAAGATGAATTTCCTCTACCAATTCCAGAATTGATGATCGACATCGCGTCAACACATGAAATCTTCTCTTTCATGGATGGATCTTCAGGATATAATCAGATAAAGATGGCACCAGAAGATGAGAAACTCATAGCCTTCAGAACGCCAATCGGAGTTTACTGCTACACAGTAATGCCTTTCGGATTGAAGAACGCAGGAGCAACTTACCAAAGAGCAATGACAAGGATTTTTGATGATCTCATTCACAACCAAGTCGAGTGCTACATGGATGATGTAGTCATCAAAAGCAAACTGAAAGAAGATTACTTGTATGATTTGAGAATTGTTTTTGAGCGATTAAGACAATATAACCTTAAGATGAACCCCATAAAATGCACCTTCGGCGTCACCTTCGTGAAATTCTTAGGATTTGTTGTCCGACATCGCGAAATTGAAATCGATCCGGAAAAGATTAAAGCTATCTTATAAATGCCGCCTCCCAAAACTTTGAAACAACAACGATCCTTTCAAGGGTAATTGGCATATCTTCGACGCTTTATCTCGAACTTGTTAGGTCGGTGTTAGTCCTTCTCGGCATTAATTAAAAAGGATGCCAAATTGGTTTGGGAAGAGAAATGCCAGTGGGCCTTCGAGGACATTAAGCAATATCTAATGACACCTCCTGTCTTAGTAGCCCCAATCTCGGGTAGACCGTTGATACTTTATACCGTGGCTTTAGACGACTCCCTTTGAGCACTGTTAGCCCAGGTCAATGACGAGGGTAAACAAAATGCTCTTTACTACTTAAGTCTTCGTCTGATTCCGACGGAAGTAAAGTACCCTCCAATTGAGAAGCATTGTTTAGCCCTGATCTTCGCCGCTCAAAAGCTCAGGTAATACATGCTTTCTCATAAGGTCAACCTTATTTCGAAAGTTAATCCATTGTAATATTTGATGACTCGCCCGACGCTTTCCGGCAGACTTGCCAGGTGGTCAATGACACTATTTCAATTCAATATAACTTTCATTCATCTTCGTGTCGTAAAGGGACAAGTCCTAGCAGACTTCCTCGCATCACATCCTTTGCCGGCAGAATCACCTCTCAATGACGACTTGCCAGACGAGCAAATATTGAGCCTAGAAGACCCCGATGATCAGCATTGGGAATTGTACTTCGATGGAGCATCTTCAGCGCAGAAAGATAGAGAATTGCAAATGATAGTGCCCGGTAAGGCAGGAATCAGACTAATATTTATAACACCGGAGTGGGGGATGTTAAGATAATCCTACCACCTAACAGAACTGTGTACAAATAATGAAGTAGAATACGAGTCCCTCATAACAGGACTGGAATTAACCATTCAGATGGGTATAATAGATATCAACATCTATGGAGATTCGCAGTTGATCATTCAGCAGATCGCCAGACAGTACAGAATTCTGAAACCGAGGCTCGAGCAATACTTTCAGCATGCCATGAAACTATTGGAGCAAATCCCAAATGTAACAATCTACAAGATTCCCAGAAAAGAAAATTCTCTTGCAGATGCATTAGCCCACCTCGCAAAAGATTTTGCCTGCTTACAAGATGAATCAGTTGAAATGTCAGTTCAGGGACGACAGGTTCTCTCACAGCTCGACATGGATACAATACACAAATCAAAAGAAGAAGAAGAAACAATTGTAGCTGTAACAGAAAATGCAGAAGACTGGCATCGACCATTAGTAGACTACCTACAAACAGGAGATCTACCGGATGATAAGTCATTAGCACATCAAATCAAGAAAAGAACTCTATCTTACGCATTAATAAATAATACGTTATACAGAAGGTCTTTTGACCAGATGTGGTTAAGGTGCCTGAGCGGGTTCGAGGCTCATGAACTCGTTAAAGTAGTGCACTCAGGACTTTGTGGCGCTCATCAATCAAGTCCGAAGATGAAAATGAAGATTAAGAGACTAGGGTACTACTGGCCCTCAATGATGACCGACTGCATGAAGGTCACCAAGAGTTGTCACCAGTGCCTAGTGCTTGGAGTGGTTCTACATCAACCTCCAAATGTGCTACATCCGACAATCACGTCGTGGCCATTTGAATGTTGGGGCAGAGATATTGTGGGTCCGATAGAACTGCCTTCTTCAAGAGTACATCGCTTCATTCTCGCAGCTACAGACTACTTTTCCAAGTGGGCAGAAGCTGTACCGCTGGGAAGTGAAAGAGCATCATGTGCTACAGTTCTTCAAGAATCAGGTCGTCTACCGCTTCGGAGCACCGCACAGAATTATCTCAGGTAATGGGTCCACGTTCAGAAGCACGAAGATCAATAGTTTTGTCAGTAGACACGGGATCGATTGGCGCTTTTCAACGATCTACTACCCAAGAGCAAAAGGCTTGGCCGAGGCTTTTAATAAAGCTCTCATCCAAATCTTAAAGAAAACCTTGGATGACAATAAAAGAAATTGGCACGAGAAGTTGTTAGAAGCCTTATGGGCCTACAGAACGACTTTCAGGACTCTAACTCAGTCTACTCCCTACGCTTTAGTGTACGATTCCGAGGTAGTTCTACCCTTGGAAGTTCAGCTCCCGTCACTCAGAATTACAGTTGAGAACAAGATCACTACAGAAGAAAATGCCAGACTACGGATGGAAGAATTGGAAAACTTGGAAGGAAAACGACTTGCAGCACAACAGAATCTGGAACTGTATCAAGCTAAGATGATCCAGGCCCACGTCAAACTGGTTCACCCAAGGACATTCAAAGTCGGTGATTTGGTCCTAGTTCTCAGAAGGCCTATTCTTGCACACCGCAAGATAGGAGGTAAATTTGAGCCGACTTGGGAGGGGCCGTTCGTGGTCGAGACAGATCCACTCGGGAGGTTCTTACCAGCTTGTGAATTGCTGTGGAGAACGATTTATGCTTCCAATCAATGGATGATATTTGAAGAAGTATTACGCGACTTGTTGTTTCGAAGAATGAAATTTCATTCCTAAAAGCACAGGTAGAGTAATCACTTATAACTGGATCCGAACCCGAAAGAAAATGAATGATAAAAAAAGAAATTATAAATAAAAATGTGTGTTAAAGGAAAACATATGCAATTGAAGTAATAATGAAATTTTGACTCTTCCTTTCGAGCCCAGCTCACTCCTGATCTTTTCTTATCTTCTCTTACTCTTATAAAATTTGAAATAATTAAATAAGAATTCTTTCATTAATAAGTAAATTTTCTTATTGTTCTCGTCTTGAGTACAGCCTTTGATCCTTTCCTTGTTTTCTTTTTAGGGAAATGTCGAACGGGCGGCTGTTCCTAAACTTTAAGGATGGCGTGAGTCTTGCACTTAACAAAGAAGAGCTGAAAGTTGACGCTGTGATAGAGGTTGGCTTAGACCTTTCACAGCTGGAGTTGGAATATGAGGAAACTAATTGGACTGCTGTGGATCCCGAGCAGTCCCGTGGGAAGACAGTGATGAGGCTCAACAAGAAGGCTCCCCAAGATGCGAACAAGAAGAGGAAGATCAATATGATCGAGGAAAACAAGATGAAATCAGTGATAACGTCCGCAGGAGGAAAGCTTGTCAGTGCTGCTCCTACCAAGATTCAGGGAGAGAGGAAAGCCACCCTGACCCCAACTCAGAGAAGAAACAAGAATCACCGTATCGCCAAGATGCTAAAGAAATTAACAGAAGAGCAGAACAAGGAAGAAACCCCGACGGCCGTGGCAGTTACCCCAAGGAGGTCAGTCCTCAAGAGCAGAGGTTGTCCCGGAGAAGGTTACTGCAGAGCCTACACCTGAGATAGTGACGATCCCAGGAGAGCATGATGGTGTGGAGCCATATATCCCACAGTACGTCACTAGACCCTGACAACTGCAGATAATTTCAGAGAATGAATTGGAGATGATCTAGGGGTGCAGAAGCAGAATTTTGAATACTTTCAGAGAATTAGAGGCAGATATGTCAACATCCTGGAAGGACTAGAGTTACATACAGATGTTTTCCCTCACTACGAGCAGAGTGAAATTGTAGACTACGTCAATGAACTGAATAAACAAGGTCGTGCAGGACGATTACGTGGCAGGACCTACTCCGAGCCAAAGAAATGGAAAAGAGGTAAGGGGAGGATTACTATCCAATTTGGATGTTGTTACAACTTCGCTGATGACAAGAAAGGAAATCCGCCAGGGATACTCTGCTACGATGAAGTGGATCCAATGCCAGTTTTAATTAAGAAAATGATAAAAAGGATGGTGGCTTGGCGAGTCCTACCCGCTGATTGCATACCAAACAGCTGTATTATCAACATCTATGCAGAAGGAGATTGCATCCCACCTCACACAGATCATCATGATTTTGTAAGGCCCTTTAGTACCGTTTCCTTCATCAACCAATGCAACATCATGGTCGGGACAGAACTCCAGAGAATTCCGAGGTCCGGTGGAGATACCTCTACCGGTAGGCTCTGTTCTCGTACTACAAGGAAAAGGTGCAGATGTAGCGAAGCACTGCATACCGGGAGTTCCCTATGAGCGAATCTCCATCACCCTTAGAAGGATGGATGATAGTAAAATTCCGGTCTACTTCCAGCCAGATCTAGAACTAGAGAATTTGCAGCCCTATGAGCTGTAGGCTACATAGTAGTAGCACACCTCTAAAATACACTTACGTGGGATTCTCCTCCGGAAAGTGGCTTAGAAGGTGATGTTATTACCTATGTAGTTTACTTTTCAGACATGGATGAATCGAACAGACAATTTTCTCAGGATACACGGAGATATCGATGCAGTCTGTGTTCAGATATATATATGAACTTTTCTAAAAGTTTGTTTTCAGAAGGATGTCATCAGAAATGTTTTGATGGAATCACCTGATATATCTTTGACATTTTAGTGGAGATGAACTTTGAGTTTTACCTTTAGTTTTGTACAATTTACTGCAAACGCCACCAGAGCTGAGTTTAACTCGGTTTTAAAAAAAAGAAAGTGGGACGAAGAACGATTTGAATGAAATAATAACAACAAAACAAAATTTGAATTCAATTACATTACAAAAAAATCTCCTTGTAGTGTTAAAATTCATTGTAATTGTGTTATGACTTGAGAGGGCGGTGTAATTCACAACAAAGTGGAACCACATTCAAATTCCATGGATGGTGAAGTTCATAGGTGTTGAGTGAAAATAAAGAAAGAAATATACCTTGATGGACGTAGAATTGGAGATTTTAGGGTAACAGACTAAAATTCCCAATTCGGTCATAGTGTTCAGAAACTAAAGCTAGAGTTAGCCTTCAGACGAAGGGAAGTGGGAGCTCTAGAGTGAGAGCAAGTATTCTCCGAGCCTAATCACGGATTTAGGGACTATACCTAGGATTAGCCAATGTTTTTTATGCACTCGAAAGAGGGTAAACAACAAGAATTTCTCCTATTTGGCACATACAATATTAAATGCATCACATTCCTCTACATTATCCAATTCACTACATAAGAATAGTATACTTTATTATCTCAAATTTCACCAAAACAATTCATCCAAATAGGTTTACCTTTAAAATTAATATTTTCTTTTAGGAGTAGTCATTTGTTATTTTAAACATAAGACTTACATTTAGGAGTATTTGTTAGAAAAACCACTTATATTAACCTTCCAAACTAAAGTCTGTTAGCAGTAGACTAGAATTTGACTAAGGATCTCTTACCTCGCTTCCCTATGGGATCGATAAACAGAACTCCAGTAGAGCTCCGTATTACTTGATACGATACATAACCTTGTGTAGAACCTCATAAAACATGCAAAAAAAATAGCACACGTCGAGGGCACATCACTTAGTTATGTTTTTTTTAACCATGGTGAAAGGCATGTTTAAGGAAGGCTTTTCCTTGATTGGGTGTGGGGAGAGGTGAGTAGTGACTCACCTAAACCCTTCCTCAAAGGTGGTTTGGTTGATTAACACCATTTATGCTCACTTATCATGGAATCATGATGAACTCTCATCTTGGTCAACCATGGTAAAAGATAGAGCTTAAGTGGTGTTCTTCTTTTAGTGGGTGGTCCATGAAGTATGTGAGATGGCATTTGGATTAGCTGGCCACCTCATTTCATGGAAAGGGTGATTTATGCTTTAGGTTTAGAAGAGAATGACACATAATACCTCCTTTTCTTATCTTCATGAATTTGGTCATGATGAACTCATTTATGATGTAAAGGATGACCAAGCCAAGATTTCCTTTCATTGAATGGACAATAAGGTGAATGACACCTCACTTCTCTTCAAATAATGACGATTCACCAAATATTCCTTCAAATGTTCATGAGGGAATGACACCTCACTTCTCTTCTTCATGATGATGCTTAACCATGGTTAAGATGGTGGGTTATGAGTTATTTAATGTGTTAACCCATGTGTGATGAGTCTCATGGGTCATGGGTGACCCATTTATGACTTGATATGACATCATTTAATTTTCATGATGGAGTTTTAAATTTGGACGCCAATTATCATGTCATATATGATGTCTATTTTGTTTTAAATTTAGGATTATTTTCTTATAATTCCACTTTGAATTAATTATGTAATTAATTAAAAGTGTAGGAAATTATGATTTTAACCCATCAATTAATCAAAATAATTTTGAATGTTAATTATTTTATTAATTTATTAAATTTAGTTCAGAATTAAGTATTTTGATCAAATTTGACTAAAGTTGACCATAGTTGACTAAGGTTGACCATGGTTAACCATAGTTGATCAGTAAATGTCTAGAGTTAAACCCAGGTGATTTACTTAACTTTTTCATTGTTATTTTAATCATGGGGTAATTAATTTTGGTAATAGGACCTAGGTTTGAGTAGGGTTAGCGAAATAATAATGTTTGATCATTTTAATGTCTTAAATTGATCAAATGAGTGAGGTTTGACCAATTTGGTGTTTAGGTTGACTTGGTATTCAATGGGTTAGGTATTGGGTCAATGTGGTGGTCATTGGATCATGAATTGACCATTTTGACCTAATTTGACCATTTGGGTAAAAGGTTAACCAATTTGGTCAATGTGGTGGTCATTGGGTCATGGACTAACCATTTTGATCTAATTTGACCATTTGAGTCAAATGTTGACCAGTTTGGTCAATGTGGTGGTCATTGGGTCATGGTTTGACCATTTTGACCTAATTTAACCATTTGGGTCAAAGGTTGACTAGTTTGGTCGATGTGGCGGTCATTAGGTCATGAATTGACCATTTTGACCTATTTTGACAATTTGGTTCAAAGGTTGACCAATTTAGTCAATTTTTTGGTCATCGGGTCATGGACTGATCAGTTTGACCTAATTTTACCATTTGGGTCAAAAGTGGCCAGTTTAGGTCAATGTGGTGGTCATCGGGTCATGGACTGGCTATTTTGACCTAATTTGGCCATGTGGGTCAAAGGTTGATCAGTTTGGTCAATGTCGTGATCATAGAGTCATGAATTGACCATTTTGACCTATTTTGACCATTTGGGTTAAAGGTTGTCCAGTTTGGTCAATGAGGTAGTTATTAGGTCATTGGGTTGACAATTTTAACCTTGTTTGACCATTTGGGTCAAAGTTTGACTAGTTTGGTCAACGTGGTGGTCATTGTGTCATCGCTTGACCATTTTGATTTAGTTCGACCATTTGGGTTAAAGATTGACCGGCTTGGTCAATATGGTGGTTAATGAGTCATGGTTTCACCGTTTAGACCTAATTAGACCTTTGGGTCAAAGGTTGACCAATTTGGTCACTAGTAGATTAAATCAGGGTTTGTCATTACTGATTTAATCATTTTAGCATGTTATTAAAATTTTGGTTAAAAAGGCTTTATTAAGGTTTCACCCCATACATTAGGGTTTAGTGATCATTGATAAGGTTTATGAGGTCAACATTGGTAGACTTTATTCAAGATTATTTATAAATGACCATCACAAAAGTAAAGTCAGCAAACTAGTTTGACCAAATTTGACCAATTGGGTCAATTAAATGTCTGTATTGACCGAATGGTTGTTGTGGTTATTATTATGTCATTTTGAAAAAAGTTTGACCAGTTAGGTCAAGGCTTAACTTGGTCAATGTGGTGGTCATTTGGTCCAAAATTGATCATTTTGACCAAGTTTTACCAATTTGACCAAAGTTGACTAGTTTGACCAAATTTGACCAATTTAGTACTTAGGTTGACCAAATAGTCCATTTTGACCAATTTGGTGCTTGGGTTAACTTAACCGTCCAATTTAACTAAGGTTAACCAGAGTTGACCATTTTAACCAGAGTTGACTAATTTGACCAAAGTTGACCAATTTGACCAAATTTGATAAATTGGGTCAGTTGGATGTCTGTATTGACCAAATGGTTATTATGATGACTATTAGGTCATTTTGACCAAAGTTTGACCAGTTAGGTCAATGATTGACCTAGTGGTCAATGTGCAGGCCATTGGGTCTAAAATTGACGATTTTGACCAAGTTTGACTATTTCACCAAAGTTGACCAGTTTGACCAAATTTGACCAAATTTAGTGTTTAGGTTGACCAAATTTAGTGTTTAGGTTGACAAATGATCCATTTTGATTAATTTAGTGTCTGGTTGACCAAATGGTTCAATTAAACCAAGTTTGACCAAAGTTGACCATATTGATTAGGGTTGACCAATTTGAACAAAGTTGACCAATTTAACTAAATTTCACCAATTGGGTCAATTCTATGTATTTGTTGACCAAATGGTTATTGTGGTGACTATTAGGTCATTTTAACTAAAGTTTGACCAGTTAGGTCAAGGATTGACCTGGAGGTTAATGTGGTGGTCATTGGGTCCCAGATTGACCATTTTAACCAAATTTGACCAATTTGACCAAAGTTGACTAGTTTGACTAAATTTGACTAATTTATTATTTTTGGTTGACCAAATGGTCCATTTTGAACATTGTGTCTAGGTTGACCCAACGGTTTAATTTGACCAAGTTTGACCAAAGTTGACCAATTTAACCTAGGTTGACCAAGTATACAATAGTTGACCAGTTTGACCAAATTTGACCATTAAGTCAATTGGATGTTTGTATTGACCAAATGGTTATAGTGGTGACTATTAGGTCATTTTGACCAAAGTTTGATAAGTTAGGTCAAGGGTTGACATGGTGGTCAACGTGGTGGTCATTGGATCAAAAATTAACCATTTTGACCAAGTTAGACTAATTGACCAAAGTTGACCAGTTTCACCAAATTTGACCAATTTAGTGTTTAGGTTGACCAAATGGTCCATTTTGACCAATTTGGTCTCTGGGTTGACCAAATAGTTCAATTAACCAAGTTTAACCAAAGTGACCATTTTGACCAGGGTTGACCATTTGACCAAAGTTGACCAGTCTGACTTAATTTCACCAATTGGGTCAATTGGATGTCTGTATTGACCAAATGGTTATTTTGATGACTATTAGGTCATTTTAACCAAACTTTATCAGTTAGGTCAAGGGTTAACCTGGTGGTCAATGTGGTGGTCATTGGGTCCAAAATTGACTTTTTTGACCAAGTTTGACCAATTGGACCAAAGTTGATCAGTCTAACCAAATTTGACTAATTTAGTGTTTCAGTTGAGCAGATGATCTATTTTGAAAAATTTGGTATTTGGGTTGACCAAATGGTTCAATTTGATCAAGTTTGACTAAAGTTAACCATTTTGACTAGGGTTGACCAATTTGACTAAGTTTGACTAAAGCTCATCTTTATAAAAGACTCTGGTGAATAACTGGATGCCTTTTAATATATTGATAGTTTGACCGTTAATATATTTAAATTGTTCAAATATTTTTTCATTTAAAGGATTTAATACATATTAATTTTTCTTTAGAAAAAATTTATTTATCAATTGACATCTCTGATGCTGTGAGATCCAATGCTGGTACGTAACGAGTCAGACTGAAGAACATCATCTCAATCCTTTCTTCTTCTTGATCCAGTTTTTCTTCTCCTAAGACAAAATATGTTGCTTTAGGAATATTTTCAAGAACTGGAAATCAAAAACATCATCTTCTTCCTTAGATTTTATATCTTGTCTTTCCTTTTCTTGGAATCTTTTAAGTCGTTTATTTCTATTTCTCCTTTGAGCTCTAATTAATCCTGAGACTGATTTCTTTACTTCAACAACAGATATACCTTCGGCTCCATGAGTTGTGATTACCACCACTAGTTTTAGTCTTCCAATGTTAGTTTTTCATTTTTGTTCTGTCGAAATTACTTCTTTTGTCTTGTTATTTTGTTGTCAAAGTTTGAATTATAACAAAGATTGTTTTCTTTTTGTTTCTTCTTGATTAGCAATAGATAACATAGGTTCATCGTAAAGTAATTAAACATGAGGCAAGTCAAAATGAAAGTGGATTCTCAATCCTTTTTCAATGTATTGTTGGTCCAGAGCCAGACAATCACTGCTTCGAAATGTAAAAATAAGTATTTTGTTAGACATTTACCTGAAAGCAATTGGATAATGTAACTTGTTAGACTTAATTTTAATTAAAAAAATATCATTTAATTGTTGTTATCATTTTATTATGTCAAGGAATCATGCTTATAATAACTTGCTTAATAAACAAAAAAGGATATTATAAGATACAAAAATCAAAATTTGTATCATAGAGATAATTTAAAAGTTTTTATTATTTTTCCAGTTTACAAACAAGTCCTTTATGTCGCATAATATTTTTTCAAGAAATTCCATTGATTGGGGGTAAGATTCTTTTTCCTAGACAATCTACCAATTGGTAAGATCCCCCAGAATATGTCTTTTCAATTACATACGGGCCCTCCCTTATTGGTCTTTCCACTTATTTTTTGATGAGCGAGGATAGGTCTTCGGAGAACCAAGACTATATCACTGATTCGAAAGGTTCTAGGACAAACCAATTTGTCTTAGGCCCATATCATTTTATCTTGATACAATTCAAGATTTTGCTGAGCTTGTAGATGTTTGCCTTCTAAACTCTCAAGTTCTTCAAGTAGTAATTTTTCATTTTCTTCATCAGTTATTTTGTTTGCGACCTCAATTCTGAGAGAAGGAATTTGCACTTCGAGTCGTAAAATGGCCTTAGAACCATATACTAAAGAAAACACTGTTGAACGTATTGGTGTTCGGTAAGTAGTCTTATATGCCCATAAAACTTCTATTAATCGTTCATGCCATTGTCTTGGACTATTAATTAACGTCTTTCTCAACATTAGTACCAGTGTTTTGTTGAAGGCCTCAGCTAAACCATTGGCTTTAGGATAATATACTCTGTAATATCTCTAATCTATCCCATGTCTTTGAATAAAGTTATTCATTTTTGGTTTTTTAAAAGCAAGTTCATTGTCTAATATCACTCTTCGAGGAATTCCAAATCTATAGACAATATGAGTCTTAAAGAAATGGAGAATTTATTCTGCCTTAACTTCTCTAAGCGGTATTGCTTTTGCCCATTTAGAGAAGTAATCAGTGGTTGCTACGATGAATAGATGGCCTTTAGATGATAGGGGGTCTATAGGGTTCACTATGTATGTGCCCCAACATTCAAATGGCTAAGATGCAATGAATGGATGTAATACATTTGGCGGTTGATGTAAAACCACTCCATGTATTTGAAATTGATGATAGTTTTTTGCTACCTCCAGACAATCAGTCATCATTGTTGGCTAGTAATATCCTATTCTTTTTATTTTCATCTTCATTTTATGTCCAGATTGGTGTGCACCACATAAACCTGAATGAACTTCCTAACAATCACTTGAGCTTCAGATTGGTTTAGACATCTTAACTATATTTTGTCAAATGATAGTTGGTAAAGAATATCATTTACTAGAGCATATGACAATGCTCTTTGTCTGATTTGAGTTGCGATAGAGTTGCTTTCGGATAACCTTCCAGTTTGTAGACATTGAATAATTGGTTGTCGTCAATCATCTTTTACTTTGTCAAATATTGTCAGTGTTGTTTCTTCACCAATTTTGTGTAGATTTTCCATGTCGATTTAAGAAAGAACTTTTCTTCCTTTTATAGAAATTGGTATGTCATCTTCTTCTGGACAAGCAAATTCTTTTGCAAGTTTTGTCAAAGCATATGCTAAAGAATTGTTTCGTCTTGAAATTAAGAAGAAAGGTACAATAGGAATTTGCTGAAGCAGTTTTAGAGTGTAATGGGAGTATTGTTCTAGTCGAGGTTTCAAAGTCTTGTATTTGCCTGCAATTTGATTGATGATCAAGTGAAGGTCTCCATAGATGTCGATATTTTTAATTTCCATTAGTATTGTCAACTCTAGACTAGATATGTGCGCTTTATATTCAGCTTAATTATTCGTGCATGATTCAGTCAAATGATAGGAAATTAACATCATTGCTTGTAGGTTATTAAATTAGAAATAGTGATTTTAAAATATAGCTTAGATTTAAGATAATTTAATTTAAAATAATGGGGTATGTATCTTTGAAAATAATATATTTTAATTTTTAACAAATAAGACAAAATATCATACATTCAGTAGTTTGAATTGAACAAGCACAACACCGCAGGTAATGCATTTATCCCGAAGGATAGACACATCACCTGAATAATAGAGCTCGATTAAATGAACTACATAATCTATGGTATCCATTCAGTCTGTGAAATCAATTTTTTTTTTGCCAACAAGTTCCCCTATTTAATACAATAATTAAATAGGGTTTCTGGGTTCTAAAATTCCCTCTGAGGGCAAGCCCCTATAGTTAATTACATCTTAAATAACAGAACTCACTTAAGAAAACTCTTAATTAAGATCAGTAGTTCTGCATTCAAGAATTACAAAGTTTAAGTTTTCAATGATGGACACGGGAAAGTCAAAAGGGAATGACTTAAAATAGAAATAGTTTATTTTGAGATATTAGAGGAACAGAGAAGTAGGGAATGTCATAAACATTGAGGAGGACTTAAAATGACTTACCAACTACCTTATTTGTTTGGCTTTAATTTCGAGAAGATGTTATTTGATATTTTAATCATGCTGCTTTTATTATTGAGAGCTTACACTCGCACGATACCCGATCGTACAAATAGTTTAGGAAGATAGAAGTATTTATGTCTTACTACACGACAACATCAGAATCCTAAAAGTTTTAGGACTTATATTGCACAACATAATTGTATAAAGCCTAAGAGGTAAAGTGAGGATTTATGTCGCACTAGGCAGACTACCTCGAAATCTTGTGGATTTGTTATTTAAACTCTTCGAAGAGTTTTGCTGATGTAGACCCATTCTGCTGCTGTAGATCGTCTTCCTTCATCTGCTACCTCCTTAGTCTTGCTGCCCACAAAGACTTACTCCAAGCTCCAAACCTTTAGTTGTAAAGATTGCAGGTTTAGGATTTATGTTTTGTATATACATGTGTAATTATTGTTAAGTCTCATGCTCGCCGTAGGGTACCTCCTAAACTGGGTGTTCTATTGGCCTCTATCCTAAAGTCACCTTCAAGTCTCTAGAAGAAACCTATAAAAAAAAGGAAACATGCTACGCATTGTAGTAAGCAGTAGACAGTAACATCGCAAGCATGAACAATATGTGTATGCAGTAAAGTACTGTAAGCAAAGAAAGACAATAGAGTGTGCAACAAATAAATTAAAATACTATTAACATAAAATAAACCTGTATACCTGATTGGTCTGCTAATCTTGAAAATCTCCAGGAAAGCCACAAATGACCCACAGTGACTCAAAAAGAAAATCATTAGAAATACGAATAAAGTCCAAAAAAAATCACGAGTGAGCTATAAAGAATCAAATAAAACTATATGAAAAATACGAGAACCCTGAGTAAGGAAAGAAGACCATTAGCATCAAGTCGGGGTAAACTCAGAGCTAGACTGTGTGCTTCCTGACCTTGAATAAGAGCTACTAACCTGACCACCTACAGAGGGTAGTCTCAACCTCGATCCAAATGACTAACCATGGACCTTTATAGTTTTTCATTAAAATTCCTTAATTTTTGTAGCAAAAGCTATTGTTTAGGCTTTCATGCAGATTCCATTTTTTAACAAACAAAAAAAACATTTTGTTTCACTTCAAAAATATTTTATAAAGTAGTATAGTCCGCAGGTTAGTCACCCTAATCGAGATGGGACTACTGACAACCTAAAGGTGTCGGAGGCAACAATCTGATCAAGTGTCGGCGAATAGTATCATTGGTCCCTATTCTCTCCCTCATTGAAGGTCTTAAAGGAAGGGGATACTATTCTAATGATCATGCCTCGTATCCTTTATTTAAGCACACATAAGCAATGTCATCATTTCATAAACCCCTAAACTACCAAAATGCTATATGTGCACACTTATGTCTCATACATAAGTGCAGAAACCTAGCCAAGAAGCAAAAAAGTAAATAAAAAAATGGGGGGGGGGGAGAGGAGGAGACGACCCACCTAAAAAGACAGAGAAAAGAGGTGAATAGATCCTTCATACCATGTTTAAAACAATCGACGAAAAGACTTAACAAATGTAGCCCAACAATCTACGGATCAATCAAACTATCCTTTCAAAACTGCATTATAAGATGACAACAAGAGGACCACATCAACGTAATGATTATAAACATAGCCCACAATTCTTATATGTGTACACATTCAACTCCCTAACCCAAATGTTGCATTTAGGCCATACACACCTTTCATATTAGATCAAGAATGCCTCCCCTAAAGTCTCAACATTGCACCCCAAACCCCCCATTAAAACCTCAAAACTGCGACCTAAAAGCCACCAAACCGACTCAGTAAAAGTGATTCAAAAGCCACAAAACCGACTCACTAAATACGACTCAAAAGCCACAAAAACAACTCACTAAATGCGGCTCAAAAGCCACAAAACGACTCACTAAATGGAGCTCAAAAGCCACAAAACCGACCCGCTAAAAGAGTGTTTGAGGCCCCGCCTCCAACTTATAAGCAATTTGATATTCCTATGCGCTTTAAAGTTGAATAAAACCAAGCTATATAATTTCAAATTTTGCAAAACCTCAAACCGACCCAAAAGAATAGATTTGAAACGCACCCAAAACACTTAACCTACCAATCCAAAGAAAGCCAAATACACTCCCAACTTGCAAAAAGCACTTGCACAATTTTGGATGTCCATAAGACCAACCCGTGTATATTTCAAACCTTCATAAAACTAAAGAATATAAATTCCATATTTTAAACAATTGAACTGATCTTACAAAAGAATGATATGCATCTCATAGTTCTCCAACCATTGCAAATATTAAAAAAAAAACTCTTTTAAATTTTCATAAAAAAGGAATGTAAAGCTTCAAGGAAACCTCGCAGATTTTTAAAAGCAAAACACCAAATACTTATGTATTTACATACATAACACCTAAATTCTTATGCATTTACACATATAACACCTAAACCTTTATTCATCATCTTTAACTTGTATAACACCCTAATCTTTCATAATGTAAAAGAAAACACTTCTTTAATCTTTAAAGGGTGAAACACAACACCAAGAAGCCAATTTTGAACTTGAAGTTGCTAAAACATGGCTAGGCATAACAATTATTTTCAAATGCATACGTCAAAATTTAATGGCAACCAAAGAGTATTAAGAGTGATGAAGATTTGATTTTGCGTATAAGTGTAATGGGGAAATATTATTATGATAAATCGTAACAGCAAGAGCACTAACAATTTTAAAAACATATAAATGCTCCCAATACACCTCTTGATCAATAACCAATGTGGAACAAATAACATATAAAATACACTTCCCAAGTTTTCAAAAAGTGAAAGCTTCTCATGTTAAATATCAAATAGTTAGTGGGGTAAAGAGAGTTAAATAAGGCTATAGAAAAAAAAGAAAGGAAAGAAAAACAGATTTCATTGCCTCCTTCAAATCCTAAATTCAAATCAAATGAAAGATATGCAAAAATAAATGAAGTATAAGATGGAAAAGCTATAGTCAGCAAACCCTCACTCACAGCTGCAATAAACGTAGTTCATAACTCATCCATAATAGTAGGAGCATGGTGAAGAGTTAACACCAAGTAAAATGGCACGGTGGTTCACATATATTCTATGAATCCATCAATAAATCATATGTTGAAGCCTAATGAATCATTAACCGAAAGACCAAAACCGTCAAACAAAACCTTGAATAAAATCCTATTGTTTGCCAAACAGTGCCAAAGAAAGACACAGATGCTCAGATTCCACTTGATCCATCACTAGAAAGAGCCTCCGGTTCTTGTGCTCAAGCAAAACATTGAAAATAGCTCGTAGTATATCCCAAGCAACAAATTAAACGGCGGTTCAAACCCTACAGGTTTTAAATCTCACATTCCTCCATTTGGACTTAACTTCAAAAATAGAATGAACCAGATACCACAATGCACATGGGAGATTCAGCAGATTTAAAATGCGTGACTTGCTTAGAAAGAGGAGGAAGAAGTGAATGCTACCTATCCTTGCTGCCATACCCGAACCTAGTAAAGCTCCAGAACTCAAACAACTGAGGCTCAACAGAGGACCAACCAGCACTGAACGATTCCAAGAAAAAAAATTTGGCAGCACCTACCCCTCTCCAAAATTCCGGACAACCCATTCTTCCTCCTCTTGGAAGAATGGGTTGTTATAGCCAAGGGAAGAATAGATGTTTACCTCTACCTTACCTGGTGTGAATCGAATGCGACAAGAGCAGGGTGAAAATGACAAGGATCGCACGAAGGAGTGGAGACAGGGTAGCAGAAACATTTGGCGAGGGTAGTTGGAAGCTTTACCAGAGGCGAGCGTACCTGGAGAGGACCTCAAGGAAGATTCGCGACAAAGAAGAGGAGCTCGGCGAAGAGAAGGGGCTCGGTCGGCTAGGATTCGCGACCCTGGCATGGGAATTTTTTATTGCGTCCGGACGGCGTACGCAGCGCTGCGTCTGGACGCCAATAAAAATTTCTGGGACCCACCATGGCTAATTTGAAAAAAATGCATTTTAAACTCCTTTCTGCCGACCCGACCTGATTGAGGCTCCCGACTGAAAAAAATTACATTTTTTGCGCTTTATTTCCCCGCCAAAGTTTAGAGGCTTATTTTGTCTCCATTATCTTTAGGTTTAAAGGCTTATTTTTTCTCCATTATCTTTAGGATGCGGTGACTTTTTCTTTTTTTGTCTGACCTACCTTGTCGTGGACCTGAGGAGCTGGAATTTGATTCTAACCTAAAGCTAAAGCATGCTACCGTTCGCACAAAATATATCCGATCAAGTCGACAGTGAGTTGGAATCTCAAAATATATTCGAGGAACAAGATTTTCAGCTTAGTTTAGCTGCGACAGAACATATCCCTGAGGTTAGTAAAATTTGTTGTATGCACTGTTTTATTACTGTTTCACAGTTTAGGGTTTTATTACAGTAGTATGCCCGTCGTTTCAGTAGAGTAACGTCAAGTGTTTTTTCATAAAGGGACATGGTATTTTTTGGGTAATATTATGGGTGTATTACGGTAGTATATTTGTCATGTTTTCTTTCAGAGGCACGTGGTGTTATTTTGGTAATTTTGTGGTGGTATTCAGGCAGTTTCATAAGAGTAACAAGTTTGCTTCAGATTTCACCGTGGTTTTATTTAGGTAATTTGAAGGTAGTATTCTGATAGTTTGGGGGGAGGGTACATTTTATTGTCCCCTCCCCCAAACTACCAGAATACTCCCTTCAAATTACCTAAATAAAACTTAGTAAAATTTGTTGTATGCACTGTTGTAGTACTTTTTCACAGTTTTATAGTTTTATTACGGTAGTATGCTCGTAGTTTCAAAAGAGTACGAGTAGTTTTCTTTCATAGCGGGACATGGTGCTATTTGGGTAATATTATGGGTGTATTCAGGTAGTTTTAGAAAAGTATATTTGTTAAGTATTCTTTCAGCTGTATGTGGTGTTATTTTGGTAATTTTGTGGTGGTATTCAGGCAGTTTCTTAAGAGTAACTTAAGTTTGCTTCAGATTTCACCGTGGTTTTATTTAGGTAATTTGAATGTAGTATTCTGGTAGTTTGGGGAATTATTCGTGGTAATACCTGAAAAACACCAATGTTTTTATAGTTATTATTATGGTACCTTGGTGTGACTGTGGTGTTATCATGATATTATTATTGTATTATTGGTTGTTAAGTATTGTGTTACCGATATTCAAATCCCGATCCAATTGCAGATACCCGAGAGAGACAGTGCCTCCAATGATTCACTTGTAAACATATTGCTTCAAGCTGTTATCAATAATGAGAAGGAGGCCCATGAAAAATATTGTGCCTATGCACACATTGTTGGATTTACTGTGCGAAAGGACCACATTGGTTATTGGCCGAATTCAAAGAGGATCAAGATAAGGGATTTTGTTTGTGGTAAGGCTGGTACGAAGAGAGAATTGAAGGACAATGTATCGGTGAGGTACACGCGAGCGGATACAAGGACTGGTTGTGCTGCCATGATCCGATATGCCGTTGATGTCCAAGGGAACTGGTCGGTAAAGAAATTCATAGAAAGTCATAACCATTCGTTAGCGGATTTTGGCGACAAGCACCTATTGCTTTCAAGCAGAAAGATGAGTGACATCAATGCAGATGTCCTCAGATCAATGAAAAAATCAGGGATTAGAACCACCGATGCGTTTAGCTTCCTAGCCATAGAAGTTAGTGGAGTGGAGAATCTTGACTGTACGAAGAGGGATGCATATAATCTCTTACAAAGAGAGAGAAGATTACACATCGAACTCAGGGATGCTAATTCCTTACTATAACAATTCACTGCACGGCAAGCCGAGGATCCAATGTTTACGTGGGACGTCCAAATTGATTGGTCAGGCAGTTTGTTGAATTTCTTATGGAGTGATGGGATGTCGAGACTCGATTATGACTGCTTTGGTGATGTCATAATATTTGATACAAGCTATTGACTGAATAAATACTACCTATGTTGTGCGCCGATTGTCGATGTGAACCACCACTGACAGAATGTGCTTTTTGCAGTTGGTTTTTTGTCGGATGAAACGATTGAGTCCTTCAAGTGGTTATTTAAAGCCTTTATCCGTATAATGGACAACAAACACCCAATCACAATATTCACCGATCAAGATCAAGCAATGAGTAGAGCAATCCAAGAGTGTTTGCCGCACACTAGACATAGATTATGCCAATGGCATATATACAAAAAATTATCTTCAAAAGTGCATTGTGGTTCGGGAAAAAATAAGAGAGTACACGATCTCTTTTATAAATGCATGCGTAGATGTGACTCAGAAGTGGAATTCGAAGAAACTTGGGGCGAAATGATTGAGATGGGAGAACTTCAGAAAAATGTATGGTTGGATGAATTGTATAATACAAGGCATCGTTGGTCAACAGCCTTCAATAAAGACATTTTTGGAATGGAGATCCTATCTAAGCAGAGGAGTGAGTCGACTAATAACATATGCCATAGTTTCTCCAAACCAACAAGCACGGTAACTGAATGTTTTCTGGCCCTTGAACATATCGTGAAAACTTGGCAAAGAAATGAGAAGGATGAAGATTTTAGATGCGAGCAATGTGCTATTGTCCCTGCAGTAAAATGCAGCCCTATTTTGAGGTAGATTGCTTTACTTTACACACGGAAGTTATACTCGAAGTTTGAGTCAGAGTTTCTTCATGGTTTGGGCGGACTTGCTTTGGAGGGCTTTGCAAACAATGATTCAAAATTTCATATAAGAACCTTCTATAATAGAGACACAGAAAAATACTGGATTGTGAAATTAGACAGAGCTAATTCGGATATCACGTGCAGTTGTAAAAAATTTGAAATGATGGCTTTACTATGTGCTCACGCTCTAAGGGTTCTTCGACGATGAGAACGTGTACAAAATATCTGAAAAATATTTATTACTTCGGTGGTGTACACATGCGAAAAGGGACATATACAACAGTTTGGAATATCAACATCTCAAGGGGTCTCAAATGTTGCCACTCAAGTGGACTTATATATCGCACACATGTTCATAAATTAGCATACCAGATAAGTACAAGAACACAAGGCCATGAAGTTGCTGAGAAGTTTGTGCTAGATACATTAAAAAAAACTAACACTTGACGCCAATGAAATATTACATGGGAGAGA
This sequence comes from Papilionanthe hookeriana x Papilionanthe teres, assembly GCA_022702705.1. Taxonomy (NCBI): domain Eukaryota; kingdom Viridiplantae; phylum Streptophyta; class Magnoliopsida; order Asparagales; family Orchidaceae; genus Papilionanthe; species Papilionanthe hookeriana x Papilionanthe teres. The sequence continues at coordinate 4,308,493 of CM040438.1, read as the reverse complement.
ACCCCAACAAAAGGCAAAACTAACTAAAAAGAAGACCCCGTGTAAAGAGAAAAATCTGAATGACCCAGTAAAGATGCGTCCTAAAGGAATATCTAATTCAAGGCTAAAAAGATATTGGGAAAAAAATAAGAGAACAAAAAGTAAGTTTAGTTTGCTGAAATATTTTTTATTTCTAAAACTTAGTATCTCCTTCACAACGTGTCAACCTTTTTGTAGGAACGGATAAAGATGCCGGTACAAGTGATGCTAGAGTTCTCCAAAACGAGGCAAACTGGTTTGGAACGTCGGATCACTTAAGCCAGGTATATTATAATGTGGCCAAGGCTATTTATTTAGTGTTCAAATTACTCCAAGAACTGCCTACATCACAACAGACAGAGACATATACAAGCATGCTAATGAATATGGACGATGATATGTAGATTGATAAAGACTTGTTACACTGATGCTAATGAACATAGAGAATAATTTATTTGAAGATAATGTTTTGATTTATTTGAATGACATAAACATTCGTTATGATTGATTTATTGAGATATTATTTTTGTCTCATTGTCGTTTTACTCTATAAGTTGTGTTTTTAATCTCCAATTGGTTGCAGTGGATTAATAACCAGATAATACACTCTAAAAATGATCGTAATATTACTTAAATACAACCGAATATGGGCCTGATTGGAATCAATACGGTTGTATCGGAATATTACTCGTTTTATTCCTGAACAACGCGCGGCGGAATACATTTCCATAGCCGGTTGTATTTAAGTATTCCTCAATGTATTCAAGTCATACCGCTGATCCGCCGAACTGGTTGTATTGGAATATTTCTCGTTTTATTCCAACAACTGAGAGGAATAAGACACTGAATACGACCCTAAAATAATGGTGATAATGTTCAAATACAACAGAGTTAAATCATAAAAATGGATGTATCAGAATGTGTGTGAGGCTGTATATTTGAAATGTCGAATGATTTTAAAATAAATACGTAGGAATTATGGGGTCAGCACGTAAAGTCCTCATTTATATTAATGGCGATTAGTTGCACGTAAAGACCCCATTCATCTCTAATTATTCTCAAATCAAATTTTATTTGATCTTAATTTCACTTCAATTTCAAAACATCTCTATCAGCAATATCAAATAATAGTAAGATGTTTAGGCATACCACTTAATTCTTATGTATTTACATCACTAACATCTAGACTTCTAAAAATTCCCTTAGTTGTGCCGCAAAAGATTTATTTAAATTTTTAAAAATTAAAATAGTAATGTTTTGAATTTTTTTGATGGGGTTACTGTAAAAAGGTATTTACTTAACTAATTCTTAAAAGTTTACATTTACAAATATATTATTTACAAAAATTGCATAATTACAAAAATATTATTATTACTAATTTCTTAAAAATGTAATACATATTTTTATGCATAATTTTAATACCAGATAATACACTCTAAAAACGATTGTGATATTACTTAAATACAACCGAGCATCGGTTTGATTGGAATCAAAGCGGTTGTATCGGAATATTCCTCGTTTTATTCTTAAACAACGCCGGGCGGAATCCTATACATTAGCCGGCTGTATTTGAGTATTACTCGATGTATTCAAGTCAAACCGCGGATCCGCCGAACTGTTGTATTGAATATGAAAGAGGAATAATTCTAATACTACTGCGCCGGTTGTATTGGAATATTCCACGTTTTATTCCAACAAGTCGGCGGCACGCCACCGAATACGACCTTAAAACAACTTCGATACTGTTCAAATACAACAGAGTTAAATCTTAAAGATGGGTGCATCAGATATCTCCAGCTGTATTGTGGATATATTCTGGTATTGTTTGAGTTGTATTACGTGCACTATTACGATAAAAGCAGTCCCACAAATTCAGTCTTATTTTGTTTGTATTTTTTGCATTATTGTCGTTTTACTATATCAGTCGAGAATATTTTATCCCCTCACTTGGTTGCATTGGATTAATCACGAACGGATTCCTCACGGAGATATGTAAAACTTCCCGGATCCTACAACCGAAAAACCGTTGTAAAATTTCTTAAATACAACAAAAAAAACCGCAGATCCGCTGAATTGTTGTATTAAATCTGAAAGAGGGATATTTCTAATACTACCGCGCCGGTTGTCTTGGAATATTTCATTTTTTAGTCCAACAAGTCGGCGGCACGGCACCGAATACGACCTTAAAACGACGTCGATATCGTTCGAATACAACGGAGTTAAATCTTAAAGATAGGTGCATCCGATATCTCCAATTTGTATTGTAGATATATTCTGGTATTGTTTGAGTTGTATTACGTGCACTATTACGATAAATGCAGTCCCACAAATTTAGTCTTATTTTGTTTGTATTTTTTGCATTATTGTTGTTTTACTATATCAGTCGAGAATTTTTATCCCCTCACTTGGTTGCATTGGATTAATCACCAAGCGGATTCCTCACGGAGAGATGTAAAGTTTCCGGATCCTACAACCAAAAAACCGTTGTAAAATTTCTTAAATACAACCAAAAAACCGCGGATCCGCCGAACTGTTGTATTGAATATGAAAGAGGGATATTTCTAATACTACCGCACCGGTCGTATTGGAATATTCCGCATTTTATTCCAACAAGTCGGCGGCACGGCACCGAATACGACCTTAAAATTACGTCGATACTGTTCAAATACAATAGAGTTAAATCTTAAAGATGGGTGCATCAGATATCTCCGATTGTATTGTAGATATATTCTGGTATTGTTTGAGTTGTATTACGTGCACTATTACGATAAAAGTAGTCTCACAAATTCGAGTCTTATTTTGTTTGTATTTTTTGCATTATTGTCGTTTTACTATATCAGTCGAGAATTTTTTATCCCCTCCCTTGGTTGCATTGGATTAATCACCAACGGATTCCGCAAGGAGAGATGTAAAGTTTCCCGGATCCTACAACCGAAAAACCGTTGTAAAATTTCTTAAATACAACAAAAAAAACCGCAGATCCGCTGAATTGTTGTATTAAATCTGAAAGAGGGATATTTCTAATACTACCGCGCCGGTTGTCTTGGAATATTTCATTTTTTAGTCCAACAAGTCGGCGGCACGGCACCGAATACGACCTTAAAACGACGTCGATACTGTTCAAATACAACAGAGTTAAATCTTAAAGATAGGTGCATCTGATATCTCCAGCTGTATTGTAGATATATTCTGGTATTGTTTGAGTTGTATTACGTGCACTATTACGATAAATGCAGTCCCACAAATTTAGTCTTATTTTGTTTGTATTTTTTGCATTATTGTTGTTTTACTATATCAGTCGAGAATTTTTATCCCCTCACTTGGTTGCATTGGATTAATCACCAACGGATTCCTCACGGAGAGATGTAAAGTTTCCCGGATCCTACAACCAAAAAACCGTTGTAAAATTTCTTAAATACAACCAAAAAACCGCGGATCCGCCGAACTGTTGTATTGAATATGAAAGAGGGATATTTCTAATACTACCGCACCGGTCGTATTGGAATATTCCGCATTTTATTCCAACAAGTCGGCGGCACGGCACCGAATACGACCTTAAAATTACGTCGATACTGTTCAAATACAATAGAGTTAAATCTTAAAGATGGGTGCATCAGATATCTCCAGTTGTATTGTAGATATATTCTGGTATTGTTTGAGTTGTATTACGTGCACTATTACGATAAAAGTAGTCTCACAAATTCAGTCTTATTTTGTTTGTATTTTTTGCATTATTGTCGTTTTACTATATCAGTCGAGAATTTTTTATCCCCTCCCTTGGTTGCATTGGATTAATCACCAACGGATTCCGCAAGGAGAGATGTAAAGTTTCCCGGATCCTACAACCGAAAAACGGTTGTAAAATTTCTTAAATACAACCAAAAAACCGCGGATCCACCGAACTGTTGTATCTTATATGAAAGAGGGATTTTTCTAATACTACCGCGCCGGTTGTATTGGAATATTCCGCATTTAATTCCAACAAGTCGGGGGCACGACACTGAATACGTCCTTAAAACGATGTCGATACTGTTCAAATACAACAGAGTTAAATCTTAAAGATGGGTGCATCAGATATCTCCAGCTGTATTGTGGATATATTCTGGTATTGTTTGAGTTGTATTACGTTTACTATTACGATAAAGCAGTCCCAAAAATTCAGTTTTATTTTGGTTATATTTTCGTATTATTGTCGTTTTATTTTGGAGTTGTATTTTTTCCTTTTTACTCTATTAATGAAAATACTTGATTTTAAAATAAAATTGCAATAAAGCATTTTCTGATGACAAAATAAACTGCAATAAACAAGCTTAAAGCATTTCCTGATGTGGTTGTTAAACCTTGCCAGGGTAATTTGGAATAAAATGCAATAAACACTCTAAAAAACATCCAATACATTTGCAATAAACTGCAAATCCTCATCAAGCCACAATAAACATTGTAAAAAATTCTCCAATACACCCAAAAATTGAGAAGAGAAATATACCATTGGAATTTTCCAGCAAAACAACCAACATAAATACTATAATTTTAAATACAACATAATATTAAAGCAATAAACCAATTTCACTCACTGTCAGAATCTTTTTGATTGTATTTAATTACAGAAGGAAACCACCTGCAGAGGTCATATGCTAATTGAGCGTGGAATCTGGGCATTTCTGCTTGCCAATTCTGCTCTAGACTCCAGTCAGTATGGGTAGCCCGGACCAGTCTTTCAAGATATTTGCAGACAAACATGCCACAGTAAAAGCTGTTCGTCTGTTTCGGAATACCTTTGACGTGAGCCAGATTCCATTTTGCGGGTTTCCTATTCTTGAAGCATTCTCTAGTTAAGCTTGTAAACAGGTTGACCTACAAATTGCAATAGAATAGTTTTTATTAAATCAACACAAGTCACGAGAAATTAAATTATTGTCCATCATATACTCACAACTTAGGTGCAAAAATCTTTGTGTATTTCGTTGGGAAGAGAATCGTATAATCGTCATTTCTTATTTTCTAGATCGCAGACCAATAACACCCAATGAGAATTATGCACAATAGGAAGAAATATCATATCACAGTCCTTCACCGCTCTGGGAGTGATGTGTGACAGAAATTGTAAAGGGTCACCCTCCATTTTATGATAACTCTGCATGAAACGATATTTAGTTAAAATTTTCGTGTCATTCATTAATATGTCAAACAATTTACACTAAGGGTATTACCCAAAATAATGGGGACACGTATAGGTACTTTTGATATGCTGATGGATTTTGCCTCTTCATTTGGTGCAGGATGGCGGTGAGGGCATCGACATGATCATTACCGATGAACTCATCAAAATGTAGATCACCATCATTCCATGATCTAACAACAAGAAGCCTTGGTTGATGATAATATCACGACTGCATTAAAAGCAAACTATTTTGTGTCAGTTATATCTAAAAGAGATTTGAAAATCATCATGAAGTAGTTGGTGCACGTACGGCCTCTGATAACTTGACAAAAACTGTTCAATTACTCCGCGCTGCTCAACACTAATAAGCTCTCTCCCAGGATACTTTATGAGATCTTTCAACTCTGGCTGCTGTGCACAAATGAAATCAACGTTAATGTATGATGTTTAAATAAGAGCATATATAAATGCATTACGTAATATTTATAGAAGTACCGTTGGGGCAAGCACAGGTGATGTCGGTTGATACACCACTAATGTTTTGGAAGTACCCGGTTTGTTGTGTTCAACTGCCTGTGGAGCTGGACTGGTCAAAGATCCATGTGAGGTTGGACTGCCCAAAGATGGTGTATCTACCTTTTTTGATGTGTCTTGATCGTTCTCAGCAGTAATACCAGCAGCATCCTCAATAATCTTCTCAATTAAAGTGGATATCTGAGCAAGAGGTTTTGTTCCCGGTGATAAGGACTCTTTTTCTGTGACCTGATCGTGTTCCTTGCTCTCTACAGTCGGGTTCTGGTGGTCTTTTATATTCTTCACCGTCTTCCTCATTTTGAATTGAAAAGATGTGAAAGGTGATTTCATAACCTTCTACCGGTGACTCCATCGGCCCTTCACCCTTTGAATCAAGCTAGGAATGAACAGTGCTACCTCGACATGAATATCTACATTAGTTTCATCAGTTTTCTCGTCCTCACCTTCTTCGGTTTGGGAGTTGTGACCTCCCTCATCGTCGGCCATAATATTTTCATATGCATTGGGAGGGACTTCACCGGGTTGTTCTGGCGCACCCGTTCTTTCTTCAGCTGTATGGACTTCAACAGTATGAAATTCAGCAGTAGGGACTTCAGCAGGTGGGCTGGCGAGTGGGTCGACTTCTCCAACCAAATTTGGTTCTTTGATTGATAAATGTTGCTCAATCTTATCAACTTTTTTGTTCAGTGCTGACATTTGCACCTGCAACCCCATCACCCCAACACTTACGGTATCGAAGTTTCCTTGATATTGCAGGAACCATTTCTCCTGGCCTCTGAGCAATTCATTCATAACTTCCATGTTACGATTCATGGTAGCTAGTGTCAGAGCAATGGTGCTATCATCTGCAGCAACTGTACCCATAGCAAATGCAGATGATGAGGGGGATCAAATTTCAATTTGGTGATCTTGGACAGGACTTGGAAGGCCCTCGTCTGGGTTGGCAATCAAGAGAAGTTCATTAGCTGTGACATCAGTGAATTTGTCGTGCACCTAAATACAGTTTCAAGAAGATATAAAATGCTTTATAAAACATTTCACAGCTGGTATTTGTTAAGAAAGTTGGGCATGCCTTACTTGTTTGCTATTTAGCTGCTTGAAGAATAAGTCAGTTTGTGACGTGTTCCATTTAACGGACCTCGGCCACCGCAACATTCTGGGTCTGGCATTGGGAGCTGCGGGCGTCACTAGAGAAGTGTGCTCATAAAACCAAAGCTGCGTGGAATCAATGTAATATTACCATTATCGATCAATCAATAAAGTAACTAGAATGATTAAATAAGATACTAACCGTTAATAAAAACACAAACCCATTTATGTAACCAATTGATCGATTCAATCTAACTTTAATTGTAACTGCGTTGATCTGCTCTATAAGATATTCACATAGAGCCGCAGGCCAGTTGTACGACGAGAATGTCTCTACATTATCACCGTATGCATCAAGGTCTAAAGGAATACTAAAATTACTTGATGGAAAGAATAAATTTGACAACAGATATTTTATGTAAATGTTCTCCAAAGCGATCGAAGTATCCCAGCTTGCAAACGCTAATATTTTGTCCTTTATGTTGACAGCATTCATTTTGGCTGATGGACATTGCTTCCACTTTGGCATTGCTCCTCAGTTTGGCATCCCAATCAGCAGTGCAATTTCATCAAGCAATAATCTAAGCTCTTTCCCACCCAATTTGAACAACATTTTGTCATGTTGCCAACATTGTAGAATTTGAAGGGTAAGAATATTCTTCTGGGGATACGGAGGCAGATAAAAGAACTGGTCAATATTCATTCGACTGAGATTACTCATGACATCTTCAGACACTGCAGGCCTGACCACATCAAGTAGCTCTCTCACAATGGACGGCCGACATCTACAGCTCATGTTTCTCGAGTTAAGAAACCTGTAGCAAAAAAAAATCAAACTCTTAGTTGTATTATTAAAGTTTTATGTGTTTGTTGAGTTTTATTCTAGTAGTATTTTGGTTTTATTACAATTTTGATTTGTAAAGTGAAGGAGGTAAAAATTCTGTTTTATTTTGGTAAGTTATATTACATAAGAATTGTACTATTCCTAGACTCGGTTTTATTTTGGTAATATTTATGGTTTCTATGAGTATTATTGTGGTTTTCTGTTCTCTGTTTTCTGTTAGGATTTATGTAAGCATTATTGTAGGTTTATGTTAGTATTATTTGTAAAGTGTAGAAGGTAAAATTTCTGTTTTATTTTTCTAAGGTGTATAACTATTGTATTTTTAATGGACTTAGTTTTATTGTGGTAGTATTTATGTCTTATATGAGTATTATTGTTGTTATAGGTTTTGGCTTGCGGTTAGGTTATACACTGGAAGTGTGCCGATTTTATCTGGGTAGTATTTGGGTCATATTCGGGTCATATTCGACTTGTACTTCAGTATTATTCAAAATTTACATATAAGAATGCTCTCTCCTAATAAAAATACGAATACAGAATAAGAATATTACCTTGTCGAACTATCGACGGTGACAATTTTGCTGCTAGTCCCCTTTTTCTTTTTTTTCTCGTTGGTGACCTTCTGCGTAGGCTGTTCGGTTTGTTACTGCTCATTGCGCCGAACCTCCATTTCCATTTGTACGACAATATCTTCTGCTTCCATCAGGTTGTTCTCTGCTTCCATCAGAGTATTCTCTGCTTCCATCGAGGTGTTCTCTGCTTCCATCTATGTAAATTACAGGAAATGGAAAATGTTTTTCTCTTCTCGATTGGAAACACAATGCCCTGAAACCCTAAAAATTTCGGAGTGGTGATGCGTGCGTAGTTTTCCTCCGGGCAAAGTAATCGATGAGACGTTTCGTTTTAGGTTATATTTTCTATGCATTGGCGCGGATTTTCAAAAGGGTCGCACATTTTATAATAAATATTTTTTACAATAGTTTTGTGGTTGTATTCTGCGTGTCAGCGGAAAATTCTAATACAACCAGTTTAACGTCCGCATTTATTCTGCTGTCGTTGTATTTAAGAAATATTACAAGTTTTTTAGAGTTGTATTTTTTCAGCCAAAACAGTGGGCTCGATTGGAATATATTGTGGAATATTCGAATACAACCAGTTTTATGGCCCGTATTTCCGTCATATTGCGATTGTTTTAGGGTTGTATTCTCGTGTTATTCTGATGTAATACCGCAATAAAAACCTCAATTTCATTAAAATCAAACCAAACACTTACCAACAGGGTATTAAATTAAAATTATAGGAAACGCTTACAATGCCACTTTCAGTATTACTCAAATAATACTGAATTACAACCTAAATAATACTCTAATAATACCAACACCATAACCCCGTCATAAAACAGAGATAATAAGAAAATAAAACCTAAATGTTACGAAGCAGAACGTAAATGTAATCCGTAATACAACCCACAATGTTATGAAAATCAAACCAAAAGCTTGCCAACCCCTAAATTAAATTAAAACTGTAGAAAAAGTTTACAATGCCGCTTTCAGTATTACTCAAATAATACTGAATTACAACTTAACTAAAACTCTAATAATACAAAAAACAAAATTCCCTAAATAAAACAGAACTTATAAGAAAATAAAACCTAAATTTTACAAATGCAGAACGTAAACAATACTTTATATAATCATCTTCAAAATCCATCTTCACTTGCTCTACCCTAATCCAGGAATCTCAGCCCCTCCAGGAATAAAGAATCCACCTCATAACTGCGTCGTCCCTCCAGAAATCCACAAAAAAGTCTCCGCATCCTAAAGATAATGGAGACAAAATAAGCCTTTAAACCTAAAGATAATGGAGACAAAATAAGCCTTTAAACTTTGGCAGGGAAATAAAGCGCAAAATGTAATTTTTTTCAGTCGGGGGCCTCAATCGGGTCGGCTCGGGTCGGTAGAAAGGAGTTTAAAATGCATTTTTTTAAATTAGCCATGGTGGGTCCCAGAAATACACGTGTCAAATTTTTATTGGCGTCCGGACGCAGTGCTGTGTACACCGTCCGGACGCAATAAAAATTCCTGGCGAGGAGAATCACAAAAAGGAAGGGGCAGCCAGACCGTTTTGCGAAAGTTAAGGATTTAGGTTTTCTTTTCTTTTCTTTATTTATTTTAAATTAATGTTTTATTTAAACCTCGTCGATTCGGGAAAAATTCGACCCCGCAGGAAATAATATCAAAATGATTGTCTTTTCTAGGTAATTTTGATGTTCCGGACGCACTGATGTGGTCCATTTCGTTATCCGGGGTTGTTCTGACAACCTCTTCGATGATCGAGTCAAAACACATCAAATTCTATTTCATGAAAATTTTGGCTCGCAATCGATCGTTTTGAAAAATTAATTTTGGTTATGATCAATTATGAAGCAACAAAAAGCTTGAGCGATGCGATTTGTATTATTTAAATGTGTCGACTGTCCGAATTGCAAAATTTGTGTGTATAGACGTGCGAATTGTGCACATGGTAATCCTAAGGCTTAATGGTCATATGAGCACTGATTTTGAGTTTTATTATGTTAGTTTCAACCTTCTAAAAGTTAGAGGTCAAGAACCGTACATGTGAAACTTCAAAAAGAGTAAAGAGACATTTTAAATTTCTAAAATTAGGTAGTTCCCATACTAAGGCTCTAGGATAGTCAAAGAGATAACCCTAAAGCTAGACCTTAAATCCTGGGAAGAAAAGTAGACCTCGCCAAAAATGAGGTCAACAACTGGAACCCCAATAGGTGTGGTGTGCTAACCAACCACACCGCACATTTTGGCATTGACCGAATAGATCAACAAAACCAAAACAGATGTTCCCCGTCAACACAATTAGTATAGTACAGAGAAGGAGTGAAAAGGTCTCCGCTAGGGAGTATTTGGTGAACCTTCCATCAATACTAAATATTATATAACTCTCGCTGTGATAAGAAGTTGAATTTTCAAATTATCAAATTTCAGGTGTATATTTCGAATTTGTGTCAGATTCTAATTTTTTTAAAATTTTGGGTTTCAAATTGATTTGATTTTTTTTATTTTGATGAAGTTTTGAGAGTTTAAGATAAGCGAGAAGATTGGATTGAGATAGAAAGGTAACAAAAGCGCAGAGAGACTATACCAGCTTGGAATATCACATGGGAAGTTACATCTGAACTGGATATAGTCGACAAAACTGTTGTCTGTTGTCTTAGGATTTATTACGAGGTTAGAAGTAAAAATTTATACCCAACCTAAGAGAAACAATAGACTAGAACAACTCAGAATATCGCCGGGGGAAGTTACATTTGAGTTGAAACCAACCAAGAAAAATGTCATCTATTTTCTTAGGATTTATTACGGGGTTAGAAGTAAAACTTCATACCCAACCTAAGCGAAAAAGAATAACTAGAACAACTCAAAATACTGTCAGGGGAAGTTACATCTGAGCTGAAACTAGCCGAGAAAATTGTCGTATGTTGTCTTAGGATTTATTACCGGGTTGGAAGTAAAACTTCATACCCAACCTAAGCAAAACAAGAGAACTAGAACAACTCAAAATACCACCGGGGGAAGTTACATCTAAGCTGTAACCAGCCAAGAAAAATATCTTATGTTGTCTTAAGATTTATTACGGGGATAGAAGTAAAAATTCATACCCAACCTAAGAAAAACATAAGAACTAGAACAACTCAGAATACTGCTGAGGGAAGTTACATTTGAGCTGAAACCAGCCAAGAAAAATATCGTTTGTTGTTTTAGGATTTATTACGGGGATAGAAGTAAAACTTCATACACAACTTAAGGAAAAGAGAAGAACTAGAACGACTCAGAATACCACTGGGAGAAGTTACTTCTGAGCTGAAACTAGCCAAGAAAAATATCGTCTATTCTCTTAAGATTTGATACGGGGAAAAAAGTAAAACTTCATATCCAACCTAAGCGAAACAGAAGAACTAGCCTCTAGGGGATGTTACATTTGATTTTTAACTAGCCAAGAAAAATGCCGTCTGTTGTCTTAAGATTTATTACAGGGTTAGAAATAAAACTTCATACACAATCTAAGTGAAACAGGAGAACTAGAACAACTCAGAATACCATCGGGGGAAGTTACATCTAAGCTGTAACTAGCCGAGAAAAATGTCATATGTTGCCATAGGATTTATTATGGGGTTAGAAGTAAAACTTCCTACCCAAACTAATCGAAACAAAAGAACTAGAACAACTCAAAATAACACTGAGGCAAATTACATCTGAGCTGTAACTAGCTGAGAAAAATAAGTCGTCTTACTGGGAAAGAATATCGAAGACTTATAAAAATCCCAAGAGGTAGTGAATGCTGAGAAAGGATGTGCTGAGAAAGGGTGTGGCTCCATGCCAAAAGAACCTACAAGTCCTTGTGGCTCCATGTCAATAGAACCAGTTTATCCTCTCTCACACAAGGAAGAAAATTGAAAGTTAATGAACAATGACACCAGACTGAGTACACTAAACTTAGTAATGAGTCGAGTAGAAGATTTAGATTTTTGAAGATTTCGAAAAGTACATTAAACTTCGAGAGAGTTTAAAATTTTGAGGACTTTTCTTTCTTTCTTGCATTTCTCTTTAATTTTTCATATTTCACGTTATTTTTTTTATATTTTCATTTCATTTCTAGTTTATTCATTTAATTTTTCATTTTAATTTCTTAAATATTCTTTTGTTGTTATTTTATTTATCATTATATTTGTATTGTTCCTTGTTCAACATTTCCTTAAATTGAGCCAATCTTGATTCAGAGGCATTCACAGTCATTTACATAGAAGATGAAGGCAAAATGCAACATGGTAATCTTCATTTAATTACTAAAAAAGTACAACATGTGGTTCCAAAGAAGTAGGAATACACTAAAAAAATTTCTGACATCAATCTTACAAAAAGCAAACTCGGATACTGTGACTCTGAGTGGATACTATTTTAGATTTTCTTAACATTAATCAAAATTTCCACTGTCCTTCTTTTTTAATGCCTACTCAGTGAACTAGCCAGATAATAACATCACCTTCTAAGCAACCATCAAAAGTAGAATCTCATATAGGTGTGCATTAGAGGTATGATATCTCTATGCAACTCACAGCTCGAGAGGCCGCAGGTTCTCAAGCTCTGGATCTGGCTAGAACTGGAACGAAATCTTGTTTTCGCTCATCCTTTTGAAAGTAATGGAGGCTCACTAGTAAGGCACTGCCGGTATACAGTGCTTTGTTATATCCATGTCTTTTCCCTTCAGTACCAAACTAAACCTATAGGTAAAGGTACTTCTACTGGCCCTCAAAATTCTCTGGGGCCGACTATCCGAAGGTCTGTCCTGAACATTATGTTGCATTGGTTGATGAAAGACATTGTGCAGAAGGGCCTAACGAAGTCATGATGGTCTATATGAGGCGGGATGCAGTCACCTTCTTCATAAATGTTGATGATATAACTTTAGGTATGTATTTAGCAGGTAACACTTGCCAGGATACCATCAGCTCGATCATCCTCTTGATCAGTATTGGCATAGGGTCTACTTCAAACAGGCAGATTATTCCTAGCGGGTACCACTCGTGGTCTTTGGTGAAGTTGTAGCAACACCCGCAATGAATTGTAATTCTTCCTTTGCCTCGCTTCCACTGCGTGGCTCAGAGTAGGTTCTCCTCCTCAACTGTCCTGCGCAGCCTTTGTCGCTTAGGTAGAAGACACATTTCACTATCTTATTTTGTTCATAGTAAGAGAACACGTCAGTGTGAAAATCTAAGCCTTCTAAGATGTTGACATTTTTGCCTCGTGTTTTCTGAAAAAACACAAAATCTTGCTTCCAGACTCTCTGGATTCTTTCCAATTCATGTTTTGAGATAATCAGGCACTGTCGGGGTTCGGTAATGTATTATGGAATGTATGGCTCAACTTCAACATGCTCTCCCACATTTCTCATTACATCGGGGATAGTCTCTATCACAATATCCTCCAGGATTGTTTCTGCCACTACGTTCTTCAGAACTGTGCTTACTTCAAAATGCTCTGGAACTGCCCTTCTCGGAGTAGTTGTATCAAATGTTGGGGTCGTCTCCTTGTTCTGATATGTTGTTAACTTGCTTAACATTCTCTGAATGCAGCGATTTTTGTTTCTTCTCTATGTTAGTGTAAGAGTGGCCCTCCTCTCACTTGGAACATCCTTAAGAACGGTGCTGATGAGCCTTCCCTCCATAACCATCACCATGGACTTCATTTTATTGCTCTTAGCATTCCATTTGTAACTTATCTTTACCTCATCAGCTTCCTCAAATTTCTTCTTATTTGTGGCAATCTGCTTTCCTTTGTATCTGAATTTTACAACTATCTTATTGTCATGCAGTTCCTCTTAGTTCACTGTCGTCAAGGCAATTTCTTCATATTCCAGCTCTGCCTGTGCAAAGTCCAAGTAGAACTCGATCACATCTCCTTCAATTTTTTGCTTATCAAGTGCAAGATCGACGCCATGTCTAAGGGTAAGGACCAGCCTCCCATTAGACATCTTCCTGTGAGAATAAGAAGAAATTATGGGCCAAACCTGGAAGAACAAGAACAACAACAGTTCAATTATTAATGCATTTTTTTATTTACAAGCGTGAGGTTTATTATTTTTATTAAGAGAAGGAAAGAGATTTTTTTATGCCCGAATTTTTTTATTTGAAAGTTAGGAATTTTTATTAACTTTGGGTTCAGACCCAGTTGCATATAATTATTACGCCGGTGCTTCTAGGAACACAACTTTATGTCTAAAATTTGTTCTTTGAAACATCATTTCGCATAATATTTCTTCAAATATCGTCCATTAATGGGAAGCATAGGTCATCCTCCCTTACAATCCATAAGTTGGTAAGATCCTCCCAAGTATACTTTCTCGACCACAAACAGCCATTCCCAAGTCGGCTCAAATTTACCTCCTATCTTATGTTGTGCAAGAATATGTCTTCTAAGAATGAAAACTAAATCACCAACATAGAAAGTCCTTAGGCGGACTAGTTTAACGTCGACTTGAATCATCTTGGCTTGATATAAATCCAAATTTTGTTGTGCTAGTAATCATTTTCCTTCCAAGCTTCCCAGTTCCTCCAGTCGTAATTTTGCATTCTCTTTGGAAGTGATCATATTAGTGACAACTCTGAGAGACGGAAGTTGAACTTCTAAAGGAAGTACAACCTCAGACCCATACACAAGAGCGTAAGGCGTAGACTGTGTAGGAGTTCTGAACATCGTTCTATAGGCCCATAAGGCTTCTAATAACTTCTCGTGCCAATTCCTTTTGTTTACATCCAGAGTTTTCTTTAGGATTTGGATGAGAGTTTTATTAAAAGCCTAGGCCAAGCTGTTTGCTCTTGGGTAGTAAATTATCAAGTGGTGCCAATTTATCTCGTGTCTTCTCACAAAATTATTGATCTTTGTGCTCTTGAATGCAGACCCATTATCTGAGATAATTCTCTGTTGTACCAAAAAATGATAAACGAATTGATTCTTAAAAAACTGCAGAACATGGTGTGCCTTCACCCCTTTGAGATTTACTGCCTATACCCACTTTGAAAAGTAATTTGTAGTTGCAAGGATGAAGCGGTGCCCTTTGGAAGATAGGGGTTCAATTGGGCTCACGATATCTGTGCCCCAACACTCGAGCTTCCATGGTGCAATGGTTGGATGCAGCACATTAGAAGGTTAGTGTAGAACCACTCCGTGCACCTGACACTAGTGACAACTCTTGGCGACGTTCATGCAGTCAGTCGTCATTGCGGGCCAGTAGTATTTTAGTCATTTGATCTTCATTTTCATATTCGGACCCAAATGATGGGCACCACAAAGTCCTGAGTGCACCTCTTTAACAATTTCTTAAGCCTCTGACCCACTTAGATACCTCAGTCACATTTGATCGAAAGACCATCTGTATAAGACATTATCTATTAAGGCTTATGACAGAGTTCTTTTCTTGATCTGATGGGCTAGTGACTTGTCTTCTGGTAGCTTTCATGTTTGTAAATGTTCTATTAATGGCTGTCGTAAATCTTCTGTGGTTTCTTACATTGTTATAACTGTTTCTTCGTTTCCTACTCTGTGCAACGTATCTAAATCAATCTCCCTGGATTGTTACTTCAATATAATCTTCTCACGTACATGCAAATTCCTTTGCAAGTCGAGCCGAAGCATCTGCAAGGGCATTCTCTCTTATGGGAGTCTTTTATAGTGCTACATTGAGAAATTGCTCCCACAACTTCATCGTATTCTAAAAGTATTGCTCGAGTATGGGTTTCAGAATATTGTACTGTTTGGTGACCTGTTATATAATCTATTACGAATCACCGTAGATATTGATGTCATTTATACCCATCTAAATGGTCAACTCTAATCCAGTTATGAGGGCTTTGTATTCTACTTAGTTATTCGTACATAGCTCTAATAGATGGTAGGAGTATCTCAACATTCCCCGTTCTGGTGTAATGAAGATTAGTTCGATTACTGCATTACTGACCCACTTTTTTTATGTTTGCAAATTATGTTAATAGCAACAGCACAAAAAACTTGATCCCGCTTTAATATATATATCTGATTTTATGATGGAATGTATAATGTGGATTCTACGCAAGTATACGTATCGTATCAAGTAATACAAGGCTCTAGTGGTGTCCTGGTTATCGATCCTACAGGGAAGTTTTAAAAGATTTGTAACAGCTAAATTTAAAGGATTTACTTACTAATATAGTATACGGAAATTTAGAATACGTAACTAAAGCGAACTAAAGTAAACTAATGCTTTAAATAAAGTTGATTTAAAGATTTCAGAAAAAGACACTTTCTCCTTGTTTTTAGAAAATTAAGTGAATGATGAATTCAAATAGAATTTTTATTCTATTATGAAAAATAGGAGCATTCCTATTCTTTACCCTTTGGTCCAGTGCAAAGAACATTGACTAATCCTATGCTTGATTACTGAATCTGCGGCTAGGCTGGGAGGATACTGGTTGCCACTTCAGAGCTCCCACGTTCCCCTCACCTGAGGGCTAACATCTACACTTCAGCTCTCAAACAATAGGACCAAATTGAATATTTTAGTACGTCGCACTAAAATGTCCGATTCTACGTCCGATAAATAATATTTCCCTATTTATTTGTACCCTCCATCCAAGGCTTTTGACTTCCCTGAATATTGCATGTAATCTTTACTATAGTTGATAATTCAACATATTTTAACAAATCAATGGGCGAGATTGAAAAGTAAATTAAGTTTTACGTAAAAATTATCATAATTTATTTTAATATATTAGGCACGTCTATTTAATTTCATCAATTCACATAATTTCATAAACAAGGAGAAAGACTAAGAAAACTACTCAGAATGCATGAGAATTAAACAAAGCATGAATTTCATTTAAAGTTAACAACAATAAACAAAGATACTTATCTCGATTTCCTCCCCAAGCAGACTCATTGAAGTTCCTTTGACTTTTCCTTCTAGTACAGCACACTTCTAACTCACTAGTTACACTTACTAAAACTCTTAAAATAGACACCAAGTAAACACTAAGACTCTCTAAAATAGACACACAGTAGACACACAATAGACACCACATACTAAAATTTGTCCTCTTTTTATAGAGGTAGACAAAGGTCCAAGGGGTTCTTAAGCACCTCTTCAAAAAGCATCCAGGTTCAATGTATCTAGCATTTTGAACTGTCTCACCGTCGGCGAGAAACAACCTCGCCGTCGGCGGGGTTTCTAGAAGTCTCCAAACTGCGCGATCTCACCGTCGGCTCGGGCTCGTTGTCGGTGAGTTAGTTGCAAATCCTTCAAAAATTCTCCTCATGATCTCATCGTCGGCGGGCTCGATCTCGCCATCAGCGACTTAGTTCATTTTGCATGAATTCCTTCCTTTTTTTAATCCAAATTTGCTCCATTTCATGCTTTTTGCTTTCATTACTTATAAATCTTCATTCCTGCAATAAAATAAATAAAATACCTTTCTTTAAAGTGCAATTTCATAAAAAATAGGTATGAATTTCTTAACATATTTTTACGTGATCAAAATCCCCAAACTTAATTATTACTTGTCCTCGAAGTAATTTTTATACTAAATAAAAATAATGATTTTTGTAATAGAATTTTTCAATTCGGATATACTATGAATTAAATTTAAATAATACTATAGTAAAGTTAAATAGAAATATTTTTAAGTAATTAAATTAATTTTATAGATATAAGATTATTTCGTTATCGGATCTAAGATTTCTAGCTCTCTATTTATTTCGGGAAAGACTATATTTAAAAGAGTAATTTACTTAAGATATTTAGATGATAGGAAGTTCAGAAAACACTTATTTAGTAAAATACTAATCCACATAAATAAGTTTAGAAATATATTTGAGTTTTACCCTTTAGGTTGATTCCATTGAAGCCAATTTTTGATAAGGCATCTCCTCAAGCTTCTCCTCACTTATATTTTTCTTTTCTTTTTTTTCCTTCTTTTTTTTCATCTTTTTTTTTTTTTGGATTAATTTTAAATCCTTATCTTTTCTTTTTCAAGTGAGGATTACTGTATCTGGATAGCACTTGTTAATAATTTTGAACTTCAACTTTCTCTTCCTAAATTTGATACTTAAAATATTTCTTTGCTTATATGGATTTCATAGCCTTTACTTCATTGAGTTTCAATCTCTTCTTTTTCATTTAAATACTTAAGAATTTCAATTTTAGAATATAGTTTCCTTTACTTTAAATTATTTACTATATTCTTATTTCTTTTAACCAAATATCCTATTCTATTAAATAATTGAATTTCTAGAAACATTTTATTTAACTTTCTATAATAATTAAATAAAGTAATTCATGTTTATTGAATTGAAAAATTACTATAGAAAAATCATTTGATAATAATTTTTGAAAATAGAAATTGAGAACAATTTAATAATTAAATTTGTATTTTTCCTCCCCAAACTTAAATTTTTCTATCTATTTCTAAACGGTGAAAAGGAAAATATACAATGAATCATACCTTTGAGCTTTATGTATTTCTTTTCCTTGAAATTTTTGCAGGCTTTTTCATTATTTAAAGAACCTGTACTGTTAGTATTCTTTCATATATATAATATTTATAAGAAAGTGCCGGGATAAGAAATTTTTAATAAGTATAAAACACAACAAATAAAAACTTAATCTATTACTACACATACAATCAACTAACATACTTTAAACATATTAAAATAATCTAAACATATTAAAAGTTCATAACTTATAAAAACTTAAACAACAATTAAAAAAAAACTAACATCCTATCTAAAAGAAAAATTGCAAACTAACTTAACACACATAAAAAGTCTAACATTACAGCATAAGTAACACACAAACACACCAAAACCACAGTCCACAGAAAGTATAGAATAATTACACACAGGACAATAAAGTTTTCGAAAGAATAATTAATCTAAACAAACTAAACAAAGTTTCTAATCTTCTGCATCAAAATCCCAGGCTATATCATCTCACGATCTCAAGTGAGAAAAGTCGAGCAGTGATCATGTAGTGTGTAGAGGGGGCACTCAGGAAAGACAATATCTAATTCACCAATCCTATATCGATGTTCAGCCTCATAATATGCAATTTCATACTCTGAATGCCGCTGGAGATATTCACTATCATAATCATGTCTTCTTTCTAAGCCATCAATCCTGTGGTCCATATGCTCAAATTTTCTTTCCATATTCTCTCCAAATTGTTCAAAACTCTTTCTACTTAGGGTTAGCTCATTCATCAGATCTTGAAGGGTAGGAGTGGTGTACTGAGGGGGTTCATGACTAGTATAGGGTATATCTCTACTTGAAGAAGGTACATAGTCCCTTGTCCCAGATCTCCATCCTTCGTGGGATTCATATTTCTTAATATTAGCCAGAGCAATGGGTTTCATAGGCTCAACCCATTCCTCATCATCTCTTGCCTCTACCCTAGAAAATTGTCAGAGTGTATATATAAGACCAGAATGTCCTAGTCCTCCTCCACTTTCAAGAGGTGGCTAATATATTCTTATAAATTACACTTCCCACATTAATATTTTTTTGGTTCTGAATACAGAAATTCAGAACTGCTCTATCTCTTGTTACCTCACTATAGTGGTAAGTAGGTAACAAAGTAGAACAAATAAAATAGTGCCAGGCTTTTGAAGTGGCATTTAACATAGAAAGAGGAAAATTTACCCTTTCCCGCTGCTTGATCTTCCAGACTCCTTTCCCATCAGTGAGAAAGTCGATCACCTCTTCCAGTGGTCCTTCCATCGTCCCAAAAGTCTCATACTCACTGGTGTAGGTGTCTCGTACCTTGTAATAAGCATTTATTCTTGCGTACGCTGAATTCCATAAAAAATCCTCTATCCTTAACTGGTGCATCTTCAGTTGTAGTCAAATTAGCATAGAACTCCTTAAGTACCTCCACAGCTGCTCCGTATGAAACATAGCAAAAATTCTCCCATCCTCATTTCTTTATTACTCGCTCCACCTCTCCTCCTGGATTCTTAAAAACTCGATCTTGAATGCATTTTCTTGATTGAATGTTGTGAAAATATCTTGATTGTGCTTTTGCATTCACAAATCGGGTTTCATCGTAATCCAACCGTCGCTTTTGTCGTGGAGCCATTTTCAATCTGTGAAATTTGCAAAAAATCTTAACTAAACTCCCAAATATTACTAAGAAGGCTTCTTATAACATCTAAAATCCATTTAAATTGATCTCCATGAATTTCTTCCAAGTGTTTTCTTCACATTTCAAATTTTTTCAAAATTTCCTAAAGTAGATGAAATCCATGGTGAAAATCAAAAATTTTTGCATAGAAGTGAAGCTCTTACCAAGGGAAGATGAAATCCGATGTCAAAAAGTGTTGAAATCGCCTCAAATCCAAGATCTCACAAGCCCTAGGTCGGTTTTTTCGAAGTTTTGAGGAAGGGGATGATGAATAGTGTCGGTTGACTGGTCAAATATAGGACTTTTCGCGATCTCGCTATCGGCCAGATTGTTCTCGCCGTAGGCGAGCTAATTAATTTGACAGAGGCAAATGTTTCGGGAAAAATCCGCCATCAGCGAGATCGTTCTCGCTATCAGCGGGATTTCCCTCGCTGTCGGCGGGATAATTCTCCCCATAGGCGAGATCCCAAAATTTTTAATTTTTAAAATTCATCAATCATTTTCAACCTCGATTTTCCCTTAATCAATCTTCCGATCACTTAATTTAATAATTTAGTATAAAGATTAGATACTTATACTCACAAAAATTTCACATAACACAAACAATATAACTTTATATATGAAATCCATGAGACTTACAAACTTAACACTAACAACTAACAACATACTTAACTTAAATGTCAAAATCCATAATAGTCAGCATCGTAATCCAAACCACTATACACTAAATGCTGAGACATAACAAATACATATAATTTCATCAAATCTGAGATGATCAAATTAAAATTCCAATCATAATAAAACCTAAATCCAAATCAACACAAATATACACACAAATATAACATAAGATAGAAATCTTTACTACTCCTCGATTGTACGAACTAACATCCTCTCCGATATTCTCGATGTGACGCAGGTGCACAAATAGATTGTAGAAAGGCACGAAAGGGAATTCTACGATAGATTCTTCATCAATCCACCCTTTCTGTCTCAGTAAATGAATAAAACTGGCCTCCAGATGTCCAGTACGATCAAAGTGCTCCTTCATCCTCTAGTCAATGTGATCAAACATATTAGAGATATTATCGATGGAATTCATCATGTTTTGTAATTCTTTCTCTAATCCTTTAATCTTTTTCAGAATGAAATTTGTTTTATCAGTAAGAGACCTTGCTAAAGGATTGTTCTGTGATGCTCTATCAGAAATAATGGTAATATCATCATTGTTATCCAAAGTTAGAAACATATCCGTAGGATCGAGTGGTTTCCATGGCAAAAGTACCTTTTTCCAAGCCTCATAAGAAACTTAGTGCTGGTTGCATAAAGCAAATATAGTCGATGGGTGTCCGAGTCCATGAGCCGACCCATGCACGATTAATCCCGATGCAGATTTTACTATAATTGATCCAACATCGATAGGTAGTCCAATTTGAATACAATAATTTAATATAGCGCATTCCTTTGAAACCTTATTTACCCTCATAGTGGGTAATAATTTTGATGAGATAAAAAAATGCCAATTCTTCGAGACAGGGTTAAGAAGTGATGCAGAAAAACTGACATACCCGTCTTTGCTTAACTCCCAATCATCAGGTTCGTCGGTCAGGTATCTATAAATCTCGTTCATATTGTATCTTGAAGGAACAAAGTTTGAATAATGACAGACAGGGGTATTCTCTATAGAAAATAATTCATTTACCCTTGAAGGAGTAAATGTTACCCATCTTCCTCGACGTAGACACTTCCATTGTTGATCACATGTAGATTAGAGTAAAACTCTTTAACTACATGAATAACTACAGCAGATGTCGTATAGCGAAATACCTCCCAATGCCGCTGCGCGATCATTTCTTCAATTTTTGTGGTGGAATTTTCTACTCCTCTGTTGACAAATCCCCTTTCTTTAATAAGTCGCTTCTTCATCAAAACTTTGTTGATAATACGCTACCCCTCCGAACTGACAAATTTTCTTCGGTTGAAAACTCCAGTTTTTGTGGTTTCTAATAGTTTGGTGGCCATTTCGGATTGAAAGGAATGGTCTCTAGTCTTATCTTAGGAAGCAAATAGTGTAAAAATGAATTTGGGATGGTTTTCTACAAAGAAATGGCTTTAGAACCGTCTAAAACCGCACAAAAAAAAACTTAAGAAACCAATTTTTCAACTACTTCACCGTCGGCGGGAAGTTTCTTACTGTCGGCGAGCTGGTTATAAAACTGATTTAAAATATGGCACGTGATCTCGCTGTCGGCGGGCAGTTTCTTGCCGTCAGCGAGCTCGTTAATAAACTGAAATGTAATTAGTCGTCGTTCTCGCTGTCGGCGAGAATTAACCTCACCGTCGGCGAGATTTCGTAAAATTGCCCAATTTCGCTCTGGTCTGAATATTTTCTGATCTCATCATAAAGGTTCAAATTTGTGATGATTCTAATTAAAAAATTGAGTAGTAAGATTTGTTTTAATAATACAGACTCACTAATTTGTATAAAATTAAAATAAAAGACTACTATGGGTTGCCTCCCATAAAGCGCTTAGTATAACGTCGTCGGCCGAGCCTAATTTCGAGTTAGTAATCGAATGTCGACTAAGCATTAAAACCTCTTTAAAATTTGGTCTTCTACTTTCGAAATATGTTTTTAATCTATGCCCGTTTACCTTAAATCTATGTCCTGTTTTTAGATCTTCAATTTCTATAGTTCCATATGAAAATATTTGAGTTATAGTGAAAGGTCTTAACCATCTAGATTTCAATTTCCCAGGAAATAATTTCAATCTAAAATTATATAGCAAAACTTATTGTACTGGTTCAAAATTTCTCTGATTAATCTTTCGATCATGCCATAATTTCATCCTTTCTTTATAAATTTTATCATTATCATATGATTCATTCCTTAATTCTTCTAATTCATTTAATTGCAACAATCTCTTCTCACCGGCTTCTTTCATATTATAATTTAATTCTTTAATTGCCCAATATGCTTTATGTTCTAATTCAACTAGTAAGTGGCAAGTTTTTCCATATATAAGCCTGTAAGGAGTCATTCCAATCGGAGTTTTATAAGCAGTCCTGTATGCCCATAATGCAGTGTCTAGTCTTATAGACCAGTCCAATCTATTAGGGTTTACAGACTTTTCTAAAATATGCTTAATCTCTCGATTAGAAACTTCAGCTAATCCACTAGTTTGTGGATGATAAGCAGTTGATATCTTATGAATAATATTATATTTTTCTTCTAGTTTGTGAATATATTTGTTTCTAAAATGAGTTCCTCCGTCAGTGATAATCACTCTCGGCATTCCAAATCTAGTAAAAATATTTTTCATTAAAAATTTTGAAACACTTTTAGCATCACACCTAGGTAAAGCTTGCGCTTCGATCCATTTGGAAACATAATCAACGACTACTTAATATATATGAATTTCCAAATGAAGGAATAAAAGGTCCCATGAAATCTAATCCCCAAACATCAAAAATTTTAACTTCTAATATAAAATTCAGAGGCATTTCATTTTTCCTTGATATATTTCCTACTCTTTGGCATTTATCGCAGGTTTTTATATATCTGTATACATCTCTAAATAGAGTAGGCCAGTAGAATCCAGATTGTAGAATTTTATACACAGTTTTATCGGTCCGAAAATGTCCTCCGAAAATCGAATCATGACATTTTTGAATAATTAGTTCGGTTTCCTCATAAGGCACGCATCTTCTAATAATTAAATCCTTACATTGCTTATATAAGTATGGTTCATCCCAAAAGCATGTTTTAGTATCATGAATGAATTTTTTTTATTGTTGCAAAGTTAACATAGTTGGTAAAATGTCACTTACAATATAATTTACTATATCAGCATACCAAGGTATTTTCCACTCATTTATATTATAAAGTTGTTCATCGGGAAAGCCATCATAATTTCATTATCGGTATCGGATAATTCATGATATTCTAATCTTGATAAATGATCGGCAATTTGATTATCAGTTCCCTTTTGTTAACGATCTCAAAATCAAATTCTTGCATTAATAACATTCATCTAATTAATCTTGGTTTAGAATCTTTCTTTTGCATTAAATACTTTATAGCAGAGTGATCGAGTATGCCTGATACATTTAGTTCCTATTAGATAATGTCGAAATTTTATAAAAGCATATACAACTGCTTAATAATTCTCTTTCGATAACTGTATAATTTATTTCAACATTATTTAGAGTTTTGCTTAGCATAATATATAACTTTGAAAATCTTATCATATCTTTGCCCAAAGCTGCTCCTATAGCATAATCCACTAGCATCACATATAAGCTCGGATGGTTTCTCCTAATTAGATGAAACTATTATAGGTGCTTGTAATTAATTTATCTTTTAATAATTTGAAAGCATTCGAGTCATTCGAGTTGTAAATTCAAATTTCTTGTCCTTTTCAAGAAGTTGGCATAGAGGTTTAGTAATTTTTGAAAAATCTTTTATATAACGTACGTAGAATCCTGCATGTCCAAGAAAATTTCTTACCCCTTTCACCGTAGTTGGAGGTGGTAATTTAGCTATAACTTGAATTTTTGCAGGGTCTACTTCCATGCCCTTTTTCAAAATTTTATGCCCTAATACAATGTCGCCTGCAACCATAAATTGTCATTTCTCCTAATTAAGAACTAAATTAGTTTTCTCACATACTTCAAATACTTTTTCAAGATGATTTAGGCATGTGTCAAATGATGTTCCAAATACAGAGAAATCATCCATAAATACTTCTATTCCATTATTAATTAACTTACTAAATATAGACATCATACATCTCTGGAATGTTGCAGGTGCATTACATTATCCAAAAGGTATCCTTCGAAAAGTGAAAGTTCCATAAGGACTAGTAAATGTAGTTTTCTCTTGATCCTCAAGAGCAATTTGTATTTGATGATAACCGGTGTATCCATCTAACAAAATAAAAATACTTATGTCCGGCTAATCTATCTAACATCTGGTCTAGAGATGGAAAATGGGAGTGATCTTTCGTGGTGGCTGCGTTTAATTTTCTATAATCAATACATATTTGCCATCCAGTAACTTGTCTTATAGGGATAAGATCATTATTTTCATTAGCTTTTATGGTCACTCCTCCTTTCTTAGGCACACATTGAATTAGGCTTACCCAAGCACTGTCAGAAATAGGATATATCATACCATTATCTAACAATTTTAAAATTTCTTTCTTGATTACTTCTTTCATTATCGGGTTAAATCTCCTTTGGGGATCTACTTTAGGCTTATGTTCATTATCTAAAATAATTTTGTGCATACAGATTAAAGGACTAATTCCTTTAATATCCGCTAAAGTCCAACAAAAAATTTTCTTATATTTTTTTAAGGTATCTAAAAGTTTTTGTTCTTGAGATTCATTTAATTCAGATGAAATAATAACTGGTAGAGTTAAGGAATTACCTAAGTAAGCATATTTCAAATGATTAGGTAACATTTTTAACTCAAGTTCAAGAGGTTTAATAATCGATGGAACTATATTTTTTTCAGTGTTTTCTGTATTATCCAAAAATTTAAATTTCTCTTAAATATAAACTAGTTCTTCATTTATATCGGCTTTTTCAATTAATTCAGTATTTTCTTTTTCTATTTTTTCTTCATAATATTCCTTAAAATGTTCTTTTTGTAAATGATCGAGTACTTCCATTCGAAAACACTCATCATTTTTTTCTAGTGCAGGATATTTCATTGATTTAGCAATATTAAAAGTAACTTTTTGGTCATTTACTCTCACAGTTAATTCTCCTTTACGAACATCGATCATAGCTTTCCCGGTGGCTAAAAATGGTCTTCCTAAGATGATAGGAATTTCTTTATCTTCTTCCGTATCTAAAACAATAAAATCTACGGGGAAGATAAATTTATCCACTTTTACTAAAACATCTTCGATAACTCCCTTAGGATATGTAACGAATGATCGGCTAAGCGAAGGGTTACTGAAGTAGGTGAAATTTCTCCCAATCCTAATCTCTTAAAAATTGATAGAGGTATTAGATTGATGCTTGCTCTTAAGTCACACAAAGCTTTTCCATAGAATTTTTCTCCGATAGCGTAGGGTATAGTGAAACTACCGGGATCTTTTAATTTTTACGGAAGCTTTTTCGAATAATAGCACTACACTCTTCACTAAGTGTGACCGTTTCATTATCGGTAAATTTTCTTTTTTTATTTAGAATATCTTTCATGAATTTTATAAAGTTTGGCATATGTTCTAAAGCTTCTACGAAAGGAATATTTATTGTTAATTTCTTCAGAATTTCAAGGAATTTAGCAAACTGTTTATCTTTTTTATGTTGATTTAGTCGTTGAGGAAATGGTGGTGGAGGTTTTTCAACAGAAATTTTCATTGGTATTAAAGGATTTTCTAAGTTTGGATCTTGTTGATTCTTTTCCTTTTCGATTTCCACTTCCTCTTTTTGACTTTCCAGTTTTTTTTGAATTCGAGGTTCTAATTCTTTTCCACTTCGTAATTGTATCGCTTTAATTTGTTCATTTCCTTTGTCTTTGGGATTTATTTCCACATTACTAGGAAATGTTTCAGGTATTTTATTATTAAGCGCAGTAGCAATATGTCCAAGTTGAGTTTCAATATTTTTAATAGTTGTTCCTTAATTTTGTAATTGGTTTCCTTGTATTTGTAATTGATTTCCTTGATTTTATAATTGATTTCCTTGATTTTGTAAATGTTGACCCATATTTAATATTAATTCTTCTATAGATAATTTCTTATCTTTAAATTGAGGGTTATTATTATTAAATCCGGAGTGGATAACTAGGTTTATAATTAGAATTTCCTTGGTTAGAGAGATTTCCTAATGGTTGTGTTATGTTGTTCATCCATGGTTGATTAGTTGTATTATTATTCCAATTAAAATTAGGATGATTTTTCCATCCATGATTATAATAATTTGCATAAGGATTATTGGGTCTGTTATTAATAGCATTTATAGTTTCATAATGAGATTGGGATTCTATAAGTTGTCCAGATAAGTTTTCTTCTAAAAATAGTTGGAGAGTAATTCATTCCAAAATGATCTAATTTTTTAGATATAGCAGCGATCTACGAAGCTAACATAGATATTGCATCATTTTCATGAATACTGGCTATCTTTTTCGGATTCATTCTATCAGCAGGCCATTGAAAATTATTAGTAGTCATTTCTCGATTAGTGCATAGGCTTCATCAAATGGTTTTGACATTAATGATGCTCCAGCAGCAGCATCGATGATTGATCTAAGAGATCCTACTAATCTATTATAGAAAGTTTGAATAATTAACCAATCTGGTAACGCATGATGTGGGCATTTCCTAAGAAGTTCTTTAAATCTCTCCAAAGCTTCATATATTGATTCTTCATCAAACTGACTAAAAATAGTTATATCATTTTTAAGCTTAGCAGTTTTAGATGGTGGAAAATATTTGGATAGAAATTTTTGTGATAATTCTCCCCAAGTTTTAATAGATCCAGGTGCTAACGAATTTAACCACATTTTAGCCTTATCCCTTAAAGAAAAAGGAAAAATTATAAGTCTAATAGCAATGTTAGATACTCCTTCATATTTGAAAGTAGCACATAGCTCTAAAAAACTAGCAAGATGTAAATTAAGATCTTCAGTAGGTGAACCACTAAATTGATTGTTTGGTACCATTTGGATAATTACAGGTTTCAGTTCAAATGAGTAAGCAGCTACATCAGGGTTTTGAATAGTTAAATTAATTTCATCTAATGTAGGGTTGGCATAATCTCTTAATGGTCTCTGTTGATTGATATTTTCATTTTCAGGAATATTCGCCATTTGTGGTAAATTTATAATTTCTCTTTTTTGTTTTCTAATTCTTTTAATTGTATGCTCTAATTCTGAATCGTAAGGTATTAAATTTTCGTTTCCAAATTTACGCATACAATTTTGCAAAATAAATTTTAAAATAGTCTGTTACTCTAGTAAATAATTTCTTTAACTTCGATTCCCAGGCAACGGCGCCAAAAACTTGACCCACTTTTTTTATGTTTGCAAATTATGTTAATAGCAACGGCACCAAAAACTTGATCCCGCTTTAATATATATTTGATTTTATGATGGAATGTATAATGTGGATTCTATGTAAGTATACATATCGTATCAAGTAATATAGGGCTCTAGTTGAGTCCTGGTTATCGATCCCACAGGGAAGTTTTAAAAGATTTGTAACAGCTAAATTTAAAGGATTTACTTACTAATATAGTATACGGAAATTTAGAATACGTAACAAAAGCGAACTAAAGTAAACTAATGCTTTAAATAAATTTGATTTAAAGATTTCAGAAAAAGTATCTTTCTTCTAGTTTTTAGAAAATTAAGTGAATAATGAATTCAAATAGAATTTTTATTGTATTTTGACAAATAGGAGCATTCTTATTCTTTACCCTTTGGTCCAGGTGCAAAGAACATTGACTAATCCTATGCTTGATTACTGAATTTGTGGCTAGGTTGGGAGGATACTGGTTGCCACTTCAGAGCTCCCACGTTCCCCTCACACGAGGGCTAACATCTACACTTCGACTCTCAAACAATAGGACCGAATTGAATATTTTAGTTTGTCGCACTAAAATGTCCGATTCTACGTCCGATAAATAATATTTCCCTATTTATTTGCACCCTCCATCCAAGGCTTTTGACTTCTGAATATTGGATGTAATCTTTACTATAGTTGATAATTCGACATATTTTAACAAATCGATGGGCTAGATTGAAAAGTAAATTAAGTTTTAAGTAAAAATTATCACAATTTATTTTAATATATTAGGCATGTCTATTTAATTTCATCAATTCACATAATTTCATAAACAAGGAGAAAGACTAAGAAAACTACTCAGAATGCATGGGAATTAAACAAAGCATGAATTTCATTTAAAGTTAACAACAATAAACAAAGATACTTATCTCGATTTCCTCCCCAAGCAGACTCCTTGAAGTTCCCTTGACTTTTCCTTCTAGTACAGCACACTTCTAACTCTCTAATTACACTTACTAAAACTCTTAAAATAGACACTAAGTAGACACTAAGACTCTCTAAAATAGACACACAGTAGACACACAATAGACATCACATACTAAAATTTGTCCTCTATTTATAGAGGTAGACAAAGGTCCAAGGGGTACTTAAGCACCTCTTCAAAAAGTGTCCAGGTTCAATGTATCTAACATTTTGAACTGTCTCGCCGTCGGCGAGAAATGACCTCGCCGTCGGCTAGAAACGACCTCGCCGTCGGTGGGATTTCTAGATGGTCTCCAAACCGCGTGATGTCGCTGTCGGCGGGCTCGGGCTCGCTGTCGGTGAGGTAGTTATAAATCCTTCAGAAATTTTCTTTATAATCTCGTCGTCGGCGGGTTCGATCTCGCCGTCGGCGGCTTAGTTCATTTTGCATGAATTTCTTCCTTTTTGATCCAAATTCACTCCATTTCATGCTTTTTACTTCCATCACTTATAAATCTTCATTCATGATATAAAATAAAGAAAATACCTTTCTTTAAAGTGTAATTTCATAAAAATAGGTATAAATTTCTTAATATATTTTCCTGTGATCATTACTCATATTCAAAATAGAGTGATCCTATTTTTAATTCTTACATACTTGAAAATAATTTTCAGCCTAAGTCAACTAAGACTTATGAGCATAAAGTAATATAAAATTAATGAAGATGGTGGCATAACCTTTCATCAAAATACAAAAACACAAGATAATTATAGGTTGCCTCCCACAAAGCGCTTGGTTTAACGTCGTCAGCCCGACTTAAGTAAATCTTTAATCAGAGTTGACTCGATTCATAAGCCTCTTTATAAATCTTCTTAATATCTCCCAAATAAGGCTTCAATCTTAATCCATTTACTTTAAAAAATTTTCCAATTTTGGGATCTTTAATATCCACAGCTCCATAATGGTATACATTCTCAACTAAAAAAGGTCCAATCCATTTAGATCTTAATTTTCCAGGAAAAAGTCTTAAATGAGAATTAAACAGTAATACTTTTTGTCCAGGCTCAAAAATTTTTCTGAAAAATTTCTTATCATGCAACATCTTCATTTTCTCTTTATAAATTCTTGCATTTTTGTACGATTCGTTTCTAATTTCTTCCATCTCATTTAGTTGCAATAATCATTTTTCTCCTGGATTATTCAAATTAAAATTAAACTCCTTTATCGCCCAATAAGCTTTATGTTCAAGTTCTACATGTAAGTGGCAATGTTTTCCATAAATTAACCGGTAAGGTGACATTCCGATTGGTTTCTTATAAGTTGTTCTATAAACCCATAATGCAGAATAAAGTCTATCAACCCAATCAGTTTTTTTAGGATTAACAGTCTTTTCTAAAATTCTTTTAATTTCTTTGTTTGATACTTCAGCCATTCCACTAGTTTAAGGGTGATAAGCAGTTGCAATTCTATGTTTGATTTCAAATTTTTGTAGTAATGATTGAATTCTTATATTCCTGAAATGACTTCCACCATCAGTGATAATTCTTTTAGGCATTCCAAATCTTGAAAATATCATTTTCTTTAAAAATTTTAAAACACTTTTGGAATCACAGTTTGGTAAAGCAATAGCTTCAATCCACTTTGAAACATAATCAACTGCTAATAAAATATAAATTTTTCCAGATGATGGAACAAATGGTCCTATAAAGTCTAATCCCCATATATCAAAAATTTCAACTTCCAATATATAGTTTAAAGGCATTTCATCTTTCCTAGATATATTTCCCATCCTTTGACATCGATAACATGTTTTCACATATTGTCTCACATCTTTAAATAAGGTAGGCCAATAAAATCCAGAATTTTAAATTTTAAATGCAGTTTTATCTATGCCAAAGTGTCCTCCAAAATCAGAATCATGACATTTTTGAATAATAGCAAATGTTTCCTCATAAGGTACACATCTTTGAATCATAGAATCTTTACCAATTTTAAATAAATGAGGTTCTTCCCAAATATAAGATTTAGTGTCATATTTAAATTTCTTAATAAATTTGTTATCCAAGTCATAAGGCAAAATATTGCTAACTAAATAATTAACAATATCAGCATACCACGGTATTTTGTATCTTTGAATAACATATAAAGATTCATAAGGGAATTTCTCATTTATATTTTCTTCCGAAATAATATCATTTTTAATTCTAGACAAATGATCGGCAATTTGGTTTTCGGTTCCTTTTCTATCTACTATTTGAAAATCAAATTCTTGTAGAAGTAAAACCCATCTTATAAGTCTAGGTTTAGAATCCTTCTTAGATATTAGATATTTAATAGCGAGAATGATCGGTATGAACTATGCATTTAGTACCAAGAAGATAAGGTCTAAATTTATCAAAGGCATATACTTATAGCTAGAAGCTCTTTCTCGGTGGTAGTGTAATTTCTTTGTGTTTCGGTGAGAGTTTTACTAGCATAATATACAACTTTGAAAACTTTCTCATATTTTTGTCCTAATACGGCTCCAATTGCAAAATCACTTGCATCACACATTAATTCAAAAGATTTATTCCGATCGAGTGCAACAATGATAGGTGCGATTATTAATTTTTCTTTTAGAATATTAAAAGCATTAATACATTCTTCATTAAAGTCAAATTGTGCATCTTTTTCTAATAAATGACAAAGAGGTTTAGCAATTTTAGAAAAATCCTTTATATATCTTCTATAAAATCCAGCATGACCTAGAAAACTTCTCACATCAGTAACAGTAGTAGGTGGCTGCAATTCAGCAATAATTTTCACTTTTGCTTGATCTACTTCCATCCTTTTTTGTGATACTTTGTGACCAAGTACAATGCCTTCTGTGACCATGAATTGACATTTTTCCCAGTTAAGAACTAAATTTGTTTCTTCGCATCTTTTCAAAACTTTGGCTATGTTTTCCAAACACGATTCAAAAGAAGTTCCAAAGACTGAAAAATCGTCCATGAATATTTCAATTCCTTTGTCAATCAAATCAAAAAATATTGACATCGTACATCTTTGAAAAGTTGCAGGTGCATTACATAAACCAAAAGGCATTCTTCTAAAAGCAAATGTTCCATAAGGACTTATAAATGTTGTCTTTTCTTGGTCCTCAGGAGCAATAAGTAATTGATGATAACCAGAATATCCATCTAAAAAATAAAAATATGAGTGTCCTGCTAATTTATCGAGCATTTGATCCAAGAAAGGTAAAGGAAAATGATCCTTTCTAGTGGCTTTATTTAATTTCCTATAGTCAATACAAATTCACCATCCAGTAACTTGTCTTGTAGGAATAAGTTCATTTTTATCATTAACAATGATAGTTACTCCTCCTTTCTTTGGAACACAATGAATATGACTTACCCATTGACTATCCGAAATAGGATAAATAATACCAGCATCTAACCACTTAATAATTTCTTTTTTAACAACCTCTTTCATGATAGGATTTAATCTTCTTTGTGATTCTATAGTATGTTTAAAATTTTCTTCCATTAAAATTCTATGCATGCAAATGGAAGGGCTTATTCCTCTTATATCAGCAATAGTCCAACCAAAAGCTTTCTTAAAATTCTTTAACACACCTAGTAATTTTTCTTCTTGATCTTTGCTCAGTTCAGAAAAAATAATAACAGGTAAAGTTAAAGAATTTCCAAGAAACGCATATTTTAAATGGGAAGGTAACATTTTTAATTCCAGATCAGGTGCTTTTTTAGTTGAGGGTAAAAGTATATCATTTTGAGTTATGTCTAAAGTTTCCCAATTATCTTTAATAAAATGAGTCTCTTCTTCTTATACTACTTCATCTTCATTAGTTAAAAATTCAAATTTTTCTTCAGAAATAACTTTACATTTTTCTTGATAATGTTTTTCAATTAAATAATCAATTATATCCATTTGATAACATTTCTCTTTATCAGGGTACTTCATTGATTTAAGAACATTGAATTTAATTTCTTGATTATTGACTCTCATGGTTAATTCTCCCTTTTACACATCAATCATTGCTCGTCCGGTAGCTAGAAAAGGTCTTCCTAGAATAATAGGTATCTCTTTTTCTTCTTCCTTGTGAAGTACTATGAAATCTACAGGGAAGATAAATTTATCCACTTTAAGAAGGACATCCTCTATAACTCCATTAGGATAAGTGATAGATCTATCAGCTAGCTGAAGAGTTATAGTGGTGGGAGTAATATCTCCTAAATCCAATCTTCGAAAGATAGAAAATGGCATGAGATTAATACTTGCTCCTAAATCACATAAAGCTTTTCCGCAAAATTTTTCTCCAATAGCACAGGGTATAGTGAAACTTCCAAGATCCTTAAGCTTTTTAGGTAATTTCTTTTGAATTATTGCACTGCACTCTTCACTTAATGCAACAGTTTCAAAAGCTTCAAATTTTAGTTTTTTGCTTAAAATATCCTTCATAAATTTTGTGTAAGTTGGCATTTGTTCCAAAGCTTCAGCAAAAGGTATGTTAATAGTAAGTTTCTTAAAAATTTCAAAGAACTTAGAAAATTGATGATCAAGTTTCTGTTGTTTAAGTCTTTGAGGAAAAGGTGGTGGTGGTTTTTCAACTTCCACATTAACAGGTATAACAGTCTGAGCTTGACTAGGAGAGAGATTTTCTTTAGGTTTTTCGATCTCTTGACCTCGATCTCTTTTTCAATTTCATTCGCAATTTTTCTTTTAATTCCTTTCCACTTCTAAGTTGCACGGCTTTAACTTGTTCATGTTCTTCTCCGGTTTCCTTTGGATTGATTTCAACATTACTAGGAAGTGTTCCTACGAGTCTATTATTAATTAAAGTAGCAATTTGTCCCATTTGATTTTCAATATTACGAATAGCAGTATTTTGATTTTGTAATTTATTATTCATTTGCATAATTAATTCTTCTATTGATAACTTTTTCTGTTGATTATTAAATCTAAGAGGTTTATAATTGGAATTAACTTGATTATTCCAATTTTCAGTGGGATGAGATTAATTATTACCCCATTGTTGTGAATTATTCCAGTTAAAATTAGGATGATTTTTCCACCCAGGATTATAATAATTTGAATAAGGATTATTTTTACTTGCAATAGCTTGTAAAGTTTCAATAGTTTGAGAATCTTCAATATTAGCAGAGTTATTATGCGAAGTATTAATTGCAAAATTATCTAATTTCTTAGACATTACTGCAACTTGTGAAGCTAAGATAGAAAAGGCTTCATTATCTTGAATACTGGCCATCTTTTTAAGGTTAATCCTTTCGGAAGGCCATTGAAAATTATTATTAGCCATTTCTTCAATTAAAGTGTAAGCTTCTTCAAATGATTTAGACATTAAAGAACCTCCAGCAGCAGCATCAATAATTGATTTTAAAGATCCAATTAATCCATTATAAAATGTTTGAATAATCAACCAATCAGGTAAAGCATGATGAGGAAGTTTTCTTAATAATTTTTTAAATCTTTCCCAAGTTTCATATATTGTCTCCCCGTCAAATTGACTAAATGAAGTAATATCATTTCTTAATTTAGCAGTTTTAGAAGAAGGAAAATATTTAGCAAGGAATTTTTGTGTCATTTCAGCCCATGTTTTAATAGAACCAGTCGCTAATGAGTTTAACCACATCTTTGCTTTATCTCTTAATGAAAAAGGAAAGAGTCTAAGTCTAATAGCATCATCAGAAACATTGTTATATTTAAAGGTAGCACAAAGTTCTAAAAAACTAATAAGATGTAAATTTGGATCCTCATTTGGTGTTGTTTTGCACCATTTGAATTATAGACAGTTTAAGTTCAAAAGAATTAGCATCTACAGTGGGTATTTGAATAATACTACGAAGTTCATCAACTGTAGGGTTAGCATAATCCCTTAATGGTTTATAAACATTTTGATCAGTAAGTTCAATTGGATTTTATAAAGTAGCCATTTCTTGAAATTTTTGAATTTGTTTTCCCTTTTTAATTTTTCTAATTGTTCTTTCCAATTCAGAATCTAAAGGTATTAATCCTTCAGAACCAAATCTTCGCATAAAAAAAGCAATAAATATAAAATTTAACTATTCTATTTCTTTCTTCTTTACTTCCTTTTCTTCCCCGGCAACTGCGTCAAAAACTTGACCTAGATCCGCAAATAACGCAGTAATATTCGCTTCTAAAAGATAGCCAAAAGCTTTGACTTAATTTATAAATAGCGGCTAGTGTATAAAATTAATATAATTTAGAAAATATTTTTACACACTAGGGGTACTACGCAAGTATACGTATCGTTTCAAGTAATATAGGGTTTTTAAACAAAGACCCCAGTATCGATCCCACAGGGAAGATTTATAGAAATAAATTTTCTATGAAGTGGAAGTGAAATAAAATAGTAAAAATTTTTATTTTATCTTTTAATTTGATTATAAATTACTATTTAATTTACTAGATGCAAATAAAGAAAACAATAATATGATAATGATTTTATGAATTCTATATAAAATAAACAACTTTCTTTCCTTCAATTAATCTAAGATTTCTAAGATAATTTAATATTCGTTGGAGAATTTAATTTATGGTATTGTGCCAAATAGAAGCATTCCTATTCTTTACCCTTTGATCCAGGCGCAAAGAACATTGACTAATTTAACGAATAGGTCCGGATGTATTGTTAGTAGAATGGGTTAATCTAGGCTCACACTTCTAGATGTCCAAGGGTGGCTATGGTCGGCCCTACTAGTGACCCTTTCCTGAGTCTATAAATCAAATTATAAGAATTTAGTCCGTCACTCTAAAAACTTATCAATTCTACGCCCTTTAAATATTATCTTCCTATTTATTTGCACTTCACCATGAATAGCCCGCTCATGGCCTTCGACTACCCAAGGATTCATGTGACATTTACAAGTTAAGAGTTCTTCTCCTTCAAGGTTTTAAAACTCTTCAACAGGTTTTAACAATTCAAACGACCAATTTAAAATGTAAAGGAAGATCAGGTATTAATGTCATCACAATGTTTTGAAATTATTTTAAATTTTAATTCTCCATCAAATCTTTATATTATCTTATCTATCTCTTCATAATTGAAGTAAGAAAGTAACAAACTACTCAGAACACATTGAAAATAAATAACAAAACATGATAATTAAACTTTGAATCAAATGTAAAAATATACTTATCTCAAATATTTCTTCTACGGATCTTCGATTCCTACCGACTCCACGAGTGTAATGAACTACATATGCAATAACTTGAAAATAAACTCACTAAACTAAACAAAAGTGGCCCTAAATTTCTCTCTCTAATTCTCTCTCTAAGGATGAGAGATCCTAAAGTAGATAAGAGAAAGGGGTACAATGGGAGGCGCACATTTTCTGAAGAAATAGACCTTTATTTATAGGCTTCAAGAGTTGCCTTGAGGCACCTCTTCAAAACATGTCCACATTCAATGAATCTTCTAGAAGGTCGGTCTGGCGCCTAGGCGCCGGAATCTGGCACCTAGGCTCTGGACACCGCGTCCAGTTCTTCGCACCTCTTCACTTTGGCTCGAACCTCTTCGTGATTAAAACTGTTTTGGAGCGTCCAAATGCAATATATTACATGTCCTATTATCAAGGAACAATTGCCAGCCTTCTAGAATGTCCAATAACCATTCACTCCGTCAAAACAACTGATCAAACCTTGTCAAAAACTTGAGAGTTTTCATATCGAGTCTGGCGCTTAGGCGTCAGTTTCTGGCGCCTAGGCACCGGGCCATATTTTTTTACACTTTTGGTATTTTGCTCCATTTTTGCTCCTTTTTGCTCCTTTTTCCTTCTTAGACCTTTTTACATTACGTACATCCAAAAACACAAAAAATATCTTTCATTAAAGCATAATATCCTTAGAAATTAATAAGAATTAAGACATAAAGAAATAGGTATTTTTTATAGATCAGCAGCCTATAATCCTATAGGAATTTTTTTTCTCCTTGTTTGAGTGCTTGAGATTGGTTCTTATTTATAGCCATGGCTAGGCCATAGATAAGCTTGGACTGAGCTAGGCTTATCTAGGGGAGTTCCTATCTAGTTAATAATGGCTATGGATAAGTCTCATGGATGAGAATTATCAGCTTTGAGTATCCCTAATCATATCTATGTCTAATTTACCCATGGTGAATTTTTAACTTATGGCTTTGGCTCCTTCTCATTGGACATTCCATGAGGTGATTTTGGCTGCTTGTATTTGAGCTGAATTCACCTTCCTTAGGTAAAATTATCTAGCTCATCCAATAGATTGATGGTAAGGTGACACTTATGTTTTAGTTTCATCATTACCATAAATTTATCATGATGGTTTTCAACTATGGTTCTGAGGTGAATTCAAGTCTTGTTTTTCCTCCATTGGATGGCATAGGAGGTGGTTAGGATAGCCTTTGCATTGGCCGGCCACCTCATCTCAAAGAGAGGGGTGATTCATGCTTTGAAATGAAGGGGGGATGTCACTTCATTTTCTTCATCATGATGCTTTTATAATGTCATTTAACCATGGTTAAATGGCATTTCATGGGTCATTAATGGTTTGTGTTATTTTTAATGTGTCATATATGTTATTAATGGGGGTTGTGTCTAACCCATATGAGCTCATGTGTGATGTCATAAAGGTGTTTTGGAATTTTTGGAAAACCATAATATCATAGGTTAAAATTCCATTTAATACCCCTTTCTTAATTTAATTTCCATTTTAATTATTTATGTCATTAATTAAAATATTGAAAATTATTTTATTAATCAATTATTAAATTGTACATAATTCCAAATCAATTATTTGATTAATTTTCATGTCTTTTTTATTTAAAATTGGATTTTGTCTCATTTCATGTCTTTTTAGTTTAATTTTAATTTTAATTAATTATGTCATTAATTAAAATATGAAAATTAAATTATTGGTCCATTAATTAATCAAACATAATTTTGGAATTAATTATTTGATTAATTCCATTATTTTTAATTAATTTGTGGATTTTATCATTTTTATGACTTTTAATTTAATTTTTCATTTTAATTAACTATGTCATTAATTAAAAATTTAAAAATTAAATCATTAGTCATTTAATTAATCAAAATAATTTTGAAATTAATTATTTAATTAATTTTGTCATTTTTATTTTATTTTGGTGTATTTTGTCATTTTATGATTTTTAATTTAATTTTCATTTTAATTAATTATGTCATTAATTAAAATATTGAAAATTAAATTATTAGTCAATTTAATTAATCAAAATAATTTTGAAATTAATTATCTGATTAATTTTGTCATTTTTATTTCATTTTGGTGTATTTTGTAATTTTATGATTTTTAATTTATTTTTCATTTTAATTAATTATGTCATTAATTAAAATATTAAAAACTAAATTATTAGTCAATTTAATTAATCAAAATAATTTTGAAATTAATTATCTGATTAATTTTGTCATTGTTATTTCAGTTTTATCCATTTTATCTTTTTTTTTGTCCAAAATTGTGTGTTTTGACTAAAATAGATAAGTGTTGACCAATTTTGACTTAGGTTGACCCAAGTTAGCCTAAATTGATCACTTTTAAATTTAAGATTTCTAATGTGACCTTTTCAACCTTGTTATGGTTGATTTGATCATAATATTTGTGATTTTATCATTTTGAGGTCTAAATAGGTCATGTTAACCCAATTTAGGGTTTAGACTAATTCAATGGTCAATGTGATGACTTTTGAATTAAAATTTTGTTGATTTTGATCAATGTGAATTTGATCATGTCAAGATTTGTCTTTATGGTCAATTTTATGATTAAGAAGATTTTTTCTAGGTTTTACCCTAGGTCTTAAGGTTTATTATCATTAGGAGGTCAATGTAGGTAGACTTCCTTTCTCAAGGTGTTTGGTGAATGACCCTCATAGAAAGTGAGGTCAACACCTAAATCAACTTCTAACTTAGGTTCAACCTAACCTGAATCCAAGTTAACCAAACCTTAGGTTCAACTTATATTGAACCTAAATCAACTTCTAACTTAGGATCAACCTAACTTGAACCCAAGTTAACAAAACCTTAGACGAAACCTAAATTAAATTTAAATCAAAACTTAGGTTCAACCTAAATTGGACCCGAGTCAAACTTAAACCTCATAGGTTCAACCTAACTTGAACCTAACTTATACTTGGGCTCAACCCAACTTGAATCCAAGTCTAAAGCAAACCCAACTTGAAGTTCAATCTATTTTGAGCCTAACTCAAACTTAAATCAGGTTCAACCTACATTGAACTTGATCCAAAATTAAATAAGATTCAACCCACATTGAATCTAATTCAAATCTTATTTAGGCCCAATACGTCTAAATTAAATTCTTTAGATTCAACCTATATTTAATCTAAACTTAACTTAAGTTAAATTCTTTAGATTCAACCTATATTGAATCTAAACTTAACTTAAATATCTTTAGATTCAAACGACGTTGAATCTAAAATTTAATCTAAACATCTTTAGATTCAAAGCACACTGAAACTAAAACTTTACACAGTTTTAAGTTTAGTTAAACTTAACTAAATGATTTCAGATTCAAATGACATCAAATCTAAAGTCTAAATTATGTTAGATTCTATTTAATTATAATCTACATTAGACTTAGAACCCCTAATTTTAAACGACATTGAATCTAAAAATCTTAAACCTAACTCTTATTAAAATTAACTAAAGAAATAAAGTTGACATTATTTCTTTTGTGAGAATTACTCTAACACTGTTTTTCTTGCAGGTTAAAGACAAGTTCATTTTTGATTTACTTGA
Organism: Papilionanthe hookeriana x Papilionanthe teres; assembly: GCA_022702705.1. Lineage (NCBI taxonomy): Eukaryota > Viridiplantae > Streptophyta > Magnoliopsida > Asparagales > Orchidaceae > Papilionanthe > Papilionanthe hookeriana x Papilionanthe teres. The sequence goes on along the minus strand of CM040438.1, from coordinate 4,268,343 downwards.
CATGTTATTAGGGTGTGCTAACCTCTTTTACAGGGAGACACTCTAAAGACGGGACAAACAACAAAACAAAATAAAATCAAAATGATATCAAAACAACAACATTGACAAAACAAAAATAAAACAACATATCATTAAAAATAAAATTAAAATGACATAATCAAGACAAACAATAAAATAAAACCTAAACTTTTAGGATAGCCACCAAATATGTAACAAATTACAAGACAACAAAACAATGACATTGACTATACAAAATAAGATTAAAATAAGAAACAACAAAATAAAATAAAATAAAACAGACACAACAAATGACATTGGCAAAATCAAACTCTTAGGGCAGTATGACATATTACCCCTAGGATTGAACGTTGACGTTTCTTTCCTTGTTCTTGAAATCTCTTAGAAAACAAGTGTTAACATTAATCAGAAGTTTTCTTAGACAATCATAATTTTCTAAGATGTAATTAACTACAGAAGCTTGTTCCTATAAGAGATTTAATAACTCGGAATTTGTATCACACCTAGAAATCTCTGGTTATCAAAATCTTACATGTGATCCTCCTTATATGAAATTTCTAGAATAAGGCATTCTAGAAATTTCTTTTATAAGGATTATCACCGACATTTTTATTATGTTATTCACTATTTTATCAGCCTTTATTTTCTTCAAATTTCTTATTATCCAAAGATCATCTACATGATCGGAAGAAATAAGATCTTTTAAAGACTAGGGTGATAAGATAGATAAGCTGAGTGGTGACTCCAAACAATGACATTGACATCGACATCGACAAAATCCCGGGCGGCTTCGGATGCCACCAACCCCCCTTTATACTTACTTTAATATAGTTTGTAATAATATTAGAAGAGAGAATTGAAGTCATTAGAGTTGGGTGCCAACCCCTAAGGAGTATTGTAAGGAAAAGCAAAGTTTTTAAAGGAAATTCAAGAGTTTGGTGGAGTGGATTTTGAGACAAGTCTTTATCTTTGTTATTACATTTGTTTTTTAATTAAGACTTCTTGTGTTTTCACTATGATTTCTACTTTTAAACCAAGTTGTGATGGTATTTTCTTAATGAATTCTGAGCATTTTTCTTTATCTTTTTCCTTAAAATGATGAAGTAATTAAGTTGTGAATGGATGTTGTGTGAAGTATAGGAAATCAATGTGGGAAGAAGTTGTGATGATTGAAAACCTTGCACTTCATTTACTTCTTGATTTGGCAAATTAAGATGTTAATATATGTTGTGAGAACATGTAAGAACAGGTATGGTATTGTCTCGGTCAATAATTGGAAAGAATTACATGAAATTATATGGGTCAGAATGTAATCCATATGGTTAAGTGAAATGAAATAGGGAGATATACTTAAATGGGTGTAGAATTAGAGGACTTTAGAGTGTTGGGCTAAAGCCCCCAATTCGATTTATTCTTTTATGTCTTGATAAGTGATGTTAGCCCCCAGGTGGAGGGAGAAGAGGAAACTCTAGAGTCAGAGCTAGTATCTTTCTTGTCAAGCCCGTCTTCAAGATTACTAAAACACTAGATTAACACACGTTCTTTATAGCATCTCTTGTAAGGTTAAATAATATAATTGCTCTTATTTGGTACAACACACTTTAGATACTTCCATAACAGAATTCCATGACTTGTTACTGATTTATAGTAAGGAAAAAGACATTTTATTTGCATTTGCTATCACTTACAAAAATCTAGTTAATGTAGTTGTTTACATTCATTTCAAATTATAAAAATTAACAAAAACAATTAAACTTTATTTTCTAGAATATTGTCTTTAGTTTGAGTAAGATCTTTCTTTAAGTGTAAAAAAAATATTTTTCTGTTATCTTTGTTAAAACTATTTAACATTTTCCATGTGGGTTTGATATCTCGAGGCTTAATTAAAAAGTCCTATATTACTTAATAACGATACGTATACTTGCATATTATCTCATTTCTTAATATCAATTAAAACTCTTATTTACATTAACATCAAGTTTTTAGCATCATTGTAAAGAAAGATATATCATTAAATAGAAGTACCAATTCAGATATAAAACGTAAGCATAAATATCTGGGATCAATGGTCTTGAACGTTATTTGGTGGTTTTTAGACGTGGGAAGTGGCATAAGCTCTACTAAAGTTTATAAATAGCATGAAAATGATGAGAATTTTTGCCCCTCTCCAATGTTTCAATCTAAAGTCTAAGTGAAGAGAGATTTGAGTTGAAGGTGGTGTAAAATTAACAAAGATGTCTTCTTGGCACAATGATTTGATGAAGAAGGATGAGGCCATCAAGAAAAATTTTGTAAGTTAAAGTGCACAAAAGTTATATAACGGATTCCTAGTCTTTAATATTGAAAGAATAACGGAGAAGATTACAAAAATTAAGGCTGATGTGCCTTCAATTCAGGTAAAGGTAAATGAAACTAACACACATTTAGCATAGATTGGATTACAACTCAAGATGTAATTCAGTTATACTAGCTATATGAAGAAGCAGATAAGGGGATGTATCTGAAGAACAAATCGATTGAAGAGGATTCTATAAAATTTCTTCATCATTGTCCGTTCTATCAAATCTATGTGCCAAATGTCTCAGAAGAAACAAATGAAGGCCAGAGATATGTTCCACCTAATGGAGAATGAAATTAACTTCTAGAGTTCATGTTTGTTTACTTGTTATTTGTGTTTGTTTGTTTTAAGTGTTTAATGTAAGTTTGTCTTGTAGTGTGATGAATTTTGGTGCTATTCATCCAAAATATTTTGGAGTGGAGATTAGCTATGTTAAGTGTATTTGTACTTGTCGAATATGTAAATGAAAGTGTTTTGTTTGTGTGAAAAATTTGTGTTATTGTGATCGAATTGAAGTTTGGAAAATTGAGAAATTTTTAGAAAGAAGAGAGGAGATGGGGAAGAAAAGTAATATTAAGATTTATTAAGACCATTTAAGGGTGGTTGACTTAAAAATATGTGCAATTGGATCAAAATTTTGAAATTCAAAAATTGTGCATTGGCGCCTAAGCACCAATACCCATGTTTAAGTGCGAACAAACCCGAGAGCTAGGCGCCTAAGCGCCGAACCTGTTGTGCTTAAGCGTTGATTCACGAAACCTGTTCATGATGTTTTTAAGTGTCGAAAATCACCATTTTTCTCAATTTATTCTTCTTATTCCTCAAGCTCTCACAATTTTGGACTTAGGGCTTTCCCAAAAGTGAAGAAAACTTGGTGAAATTGAGACAAATTTGCTGGATTTCTTCTTCGAGGTTAGAGCTTCTGTTTTATGTAATTTTTTTTATTTTTACCATGTATTTGGAGTGTATTATGAAAATTTTGAAATTTACTTTTCATGGTGAAAATTTGATGAAAATTGATGAATTTTACATGAAAAAGTGAGTTTAATCTTTTAGAAGTTAAGTCTTGTGAGTTAGGGTTGATTTTGGAATTTCTTGTGAAATTTTTTGTTGTTTTTAGAAATGGCACCAAGGATGAAGAGGAGAAAGGGGAAAGCTACATTCGATTCAAGCAAGTTCTTGAGTTCTAGATCGGAAAGATACTTTGATGCGATGCAATCGAGGAAGTTAATTTTTTAGCGTTGTTTTAAGAATCTAGGCAAGAAAGTGGAAGACTTAATTGTCCGCCGATAGTGGGATCAATTCTATTTTTTTCTGTTGTTGCTGTGATTTCCATAGTTTGGGATTTTTATGCCATTCTCCCTGAATCAGAGTATGATCTGGTGATGGTTAGAGGAAAATCAAATGCATTTTCACCAGAGGTAATAAATTTGTTTTAACCAACTGCCTTCGGATACAACTTATTCTTATGCTAATTACAATCCAACCGAGGAGGAGATAGATGAGATTATTTCTTCTTTAATGATCTACCTAAAAAAATACACATTTTTATGTCTTATTTATGATTCAATTCTTAAGGATATTATGCTTTAATAAAAGGTATTTTCATGTTTTTGGATGAAGATGATTTAAAAAGAGTCCAAGAAAGAAAAAGAAGGAAAAAGGAGCGAAAAGGAGAAAATGGAACTTATAGAGAAAAATTTTGGAATTATTGGCATGGCGCCTAGGCGCCAGAAACCGACGCCTAAGCTCCAGTTCGATACAGACGCTGTCAAGTTTTTTTGATGACTTTGGGCAGTTATTTTGACGGTGTTAAGCTGTTATTGGAGCTTCTAGAAGACTGTAAGTTACTCCTAATATATAGGACATGTGATACACTCTATTTGGATACAAGGAAACGGTCTGGATCACGAAGAGGTGCTACCCAGAGTGAAGAGGTACGAAAGACTTGGTCACGGATCCCGGCGCCTAAGCGCCAGATCCCGGCGCCTAGGCGCGACAGTTACCTTCTAGAAGATACATTGAATTTGGATGAATTTTAAAGAGGTGCCTTAAGCAACCCCTGGTCAAATTCAAAGCTCTATAAATAGGAGCCCATTCTACAGAGAAAATGGCACCAAACCCCCCCCCTCTTAGTACACATACCCCTTTTAGTATCTTTTCTCTCATCTCTGGTTTTATTTAGTCTCTTCCATACTTAGGGTGCCACTTTATTTTGTATCTAGTGAGTTTATTTTGAGTGTTTATTGTGTGTTATTGTTGTTGGAGTCTTTCATCATTGCTTTGGAGTCGATAGAAGTCGGCGGATCACTTGAAGGAACACTTCGGATAAGTATTTCGTACTTTGGTTCAAAGTTTTATAAATTTATTTTGTTGTGTTATTTCAATGTGTTCTGAGTAGTTAGTTATCTTTCTCCTTTCAACTATGAAAAGATTATAAATTAATTAAATTTTATAGGAGAATTAAATATAAAATATTTTAAAACATTATAATGATATTAATACCTGATCTTAGTTTACTTTTAAAATTGGCCATTTAATTTGTTAAAACCTGTTGAAGAATTTTGAGACCTATCCATAGATAAATTCTTAACTAGTAGATATCACATTAATCCTTAGGTAATCGCAGGCTATACGCGGATTATTTAAGGTGAAGTGCAAATAAATAGGAAGATAATATTTACTGGTCGTAAAATTAATTAGTTTTTAGAGTGACAGACTAAATTCTAATAATTTGGTTTATAGAAAGGTAATGGGTCACTGGTAGGGCCAACCATAGCCACCCTTGGACATCTAATAGTTTGAGCCTGGATTAACCCATTCTATTAATAAAACATCAAGAGCCTATTTATATATTAGTCAATGTTCTTTGCACTTAGACCAAAGGGTAAAGAATAGGAATGCTTCTATTTGGCACAATACTATAATCTTAATCCCCTACAAAAGATAATTACTCTATAATTCTTGGATTAGTTGAAAAAGGAGAAAGTCGTTTTTATACTTGCATTTAATTTTAATTACTGCTTACTTTACTTTACTACTTATTTCTTACTTTCTTTTAGTAAAATTTATTAGTTAATTAAATTCGAATATATATATATATATATATATATAAGATATATAAATTGCATTTGAAATTTTCAAAATATTACTTATATTTCTTACTTTTTATAAAATTCACTATCCCTGTGAGATCGATAACCAGGACTCCACTAGAGCCCTGTATTATTTGAACGATACGCATACTTGCATTTAAAAGTGTGACTTTTACAATAATAAAATCTAAATATAAAATTATAAAAGTAATCCTCGTGCCTCAAGTTTTTGAAGCCATTTACCAGGAATTAAACATTCTAAAAAGTGGTATCAAATTCTTGTATTTTTAAGCATATATAAAGTAGCATCGCATCAAGTTTTTGGCACCGCTGCCGGGGATAGATTAGAATTTAATTAAAAGAACAAGAAAAACAAACATAAAACAAAAACAAAACAAAACAAAAATATTTTGTTTAAATTTTTATGCGTAGTTCTGGATCTGAAGGATTACTACCTTTCAATTCGGAATTAGAAAGAATAATTAAAAGAATTAAAAAAGTAAAACAAATTTCAAAACATCAAAAAATTGCTAACTTACATAATAATAATCAAAATTCAATCGAAATTAATGAACAAAATATTTATAAATTATTAAGGGAATATGCAATCCCTACAGCTGATGAACTTCATGTTAGTATTCAAATTACAGCTGTAGATGCTAATTCATTTGAGCTTAAACCTTATATTATTCAAATGGTTCAAAACAATCAATTTGGAGGAACACCTAATGAGAATCTAAATTTACATCTTGCTAGTTTTTTATAACTTTGTGCTACCTTTAAAATTATTAATGTTTCTGATGATGCTATTAGGCTTAGACTCTTTCCTTTTTCATTAAAATATAAAGCAAAGATGTGGCTTAATTCATTAACAACTTGTTCTATTAAAACATGGTCAGATATGGCACAAAAATTCCTTGCTAAATATTTTCCCCTTGTAAAATTGCTAAATTGAGAAATGATATTACTTCATTTACGCAATTTGATGGAGAAACAATTTATGAAGCTTGGGAAAGATTTAAAGAACTATTAAGAAAATGTCCTCATCATGCTTTACCAGATTGTTTAATTATTCAAACATTTTATAATGGACTTATTGAATCACTTAGATCTATTATTGATGCTGTTGCTGGTGGTTCTTTAATGGCTAAGACATTTGAAGAAGCCTACACCTTAATTGAAGAAATGACTAATAACAATTTTCAATGGCCTTCTGAAAGGGTTAGTCCCAAAAGAATAGCCAGTATTCAAGATAATGAAGCCTTTTTCTATTTTAGCTTCACAAGTGGCTATTATATCTAAGAAATTAGATAATTTTGCTATTAATATATCGCATGTAAGTAATGATAAATCTATAAATTCTGATGATTCTCAAACAATGGAAACTTTGCAAGCTATTGCTCATAAAACTAACAACCCTTATTCTAATTATTATAATCCTGGTTGGAAAAATCTTCCTAATTTTAATTGGAGTAATGGACATCAAATTAATTCAAATTGGAACAATCAAGGAAATTCAAACTATAGACCAACTTATCCTACTGGTTATAACAATTAGCGAAAAAAGTTATCTATATAAGAATTAATCTTGCAATTAAGCAATCAGCTACAAAGTCAAAACACTGCTATTAGTAATATTGAGAATCAGATGGGTCAAATCGCTAATTTCAATAATTACAGACCTCAAGGAACACTTCCTAGCAATGTGGAAATTAATCCTAAAGGATCTGGAAAAGAACATGAACAAGCAAATGATGTACAACTTAGAAGTGGAAAAGAATTAAAGGAGAAAACACGGAATGAGATTGAATAAGAGAAAGAAGTTGAAGAGATTGAAAAACCTAAAGATACTCTTTTTCCAAGTAAAGATCAGAATGTTATACCTATTGAAGTGGGAGTTTAAAGACCACCACCACCTTTTCCTCAAAGACTTAAACAGCAGAAGCTTGACCATCAATTTTCTAAGTTCTTTGAAATTCTTAAGAAACTTACACTCAACATTCATTTTGCTTAAGCTTTGGAGCAAATTCCAAGCTATGCAAAATTTATGAAGGATATTTTAAGTAAGAAGAGAATATTTGAAGTTTATGAAACTATTGCATTAAGTGAAGAATGTGATCCAATAATTCAGAAGAAATTACCTCAGAAACTTAAAGATACTGGAAGTTTCACTATACCATGTGCTATTGGAGAAAAATTCTATGGAAATGCCTTATGTGATTTAGGAGCTAGCATTAATCTCATGCCATTTTCAATCTTTCGAAGGTTAGATTTAGGAGAGATTTCTCCTACCACTGTAACTTTTCAGTTAGCTGATTAATCGATCACTTATCCTACAGGAGTTATAGAGGATGTTCCTGTTAAGGTAGATAAATTTATCTTCTCTGTGGATTTCATTATTCTACATATGGAAGAAGATAAAGAAATACCTATCATTTTAGGGAGACCTTTTCTAGCTACCGGTTGAGCTATGATTGATGTACATAAAGGAGAATTAACGATGAGAGTTAATGATCAAGAGATAGCATTCAATGTTCTGAAATCAATGAGGTATCCTGAAAAAGAAAAATGTTATCGAATGGATATTTTTTATTATATAATTGAAAAGCATTTCCAAGAAAAATGTAAGGTCATTTCTGATGATAAAGATAAAGAATCTATGTTATATAATGAGTCATTAAATGAAGAAAATTTATCTAAAGAAACTCATTATATTCATGAAAATTAAGAAATTTTAGACACAACTAAAAATGATATACGTTTACCCTTAATTGAAAAAGCCCCTAAACTGGAATTAAAAATGTTAACTGCACATTTAAAGTATTCATTTCTTGGAGATTCATTAACTTTACCTGTGATTATATCTTCAGAATTAAGCAAAGATCAAGAAGAAAAATTAATAGGAGTTTTGAAGAATTATAAGAAAGCTTTTGTTTGGACTAAGATATAAAGGGAATAAGCCCTTCAATCTGTATGCATAGGATTTTAATGGAAAAAAATTGTAAACCTACTATTGAACCCCAAAGAAGATTAAATCCAATTATGAAAAAGGTTTTTAAGAAAGAGATTTTGAAATGGTTAGATGCTGGAATTATTTATCCTATTTCGGATAGCCAATGGATAAGTCTTATTCATTGTGTTCCGAAGAAAGGAGGAGTAACTGTCATTGTTAATGAAAAAAATGAATTAATCCCAACAAGACAAGTTACTAGATGGCGAATTTGCATTGACTATCAAAAATTAAACAACGCCACTAGAAAGGATCATTTTCCTTTACCTTTCTTGGATCAAATGCTGGATAAACAAGCTGGACACTCATATTTCTATTTTCTGGATGGATATTTTGGTTATCATCAATTACTCGTTGCTCATGAGGATCAAGAAAAGACAACATTTACAAGTCCTTATGGAACATTTTCCTTTAAAAGAATGTCTTTTGGTTTATGCAATGCACGTGCAACTTTTTAAAGATGTATGATGTCAATATTCTGTGATTTGATTGATAAAGGAATTGAAGTATTTATAGATGATTTTTCATTTTTTGGAACTTCTTTTAAATCTTGCTTGGAAAATATAATGAAAGTTTTGAAGAGATGAGAAGAAATAAATATAGTTATAAACTGGGAAAAATGTCCATTTATGGTCAGACAAGGCATTGTACTTGGACATAAAGTTTCACAAATAAGGATGGAAGTTGATTAAGCAAAAGTGAAAATTATTGTTGAACTGCAACCACCTACTACTGTTACTGATGTAAGAAGTTTTTTGGGTCATGCTGGATTTTATAGGATATATATAAAGGACTTTTCTAAAATTGATAAACCTCTTTGCCATTTATTGGAAAAAGAAGCTAAATTTGAATTTAATGAAGATTGTCTGAATGCGTTCAATATTTTGAAAGAAAAATTAATCACTGCACCTGTCATTGTTGCACCTGATTGGAATAGACCTTTTGAATTAATGTGTGATGCAAGTGATTATGCAATCAAAGCGGTATTAGGACAAAAATATGAGAAGATTTTCAAAGTTATATACTATGCTAGCAAAACTCTTAATGAAACTCAAATAAATTACACGACTACTGAAAAAGAGCTTTTAGTAATAGTATATGCCTTTGATAAATTTAGACCATATCTTCTTGGAACAAAATGTATCGTACATATTGATCAATCTGCTATTAAGTATTTATTATCTAAAAAAGATGCTCAACCTAGATTGATCAGATGGGTTTTACTTTTGCAAGAATTTGATTTTAAAATTGTAAACAGAAAAGGAACTGATAGCCAAATTGCTGATCATTTATCAAGAATCAAAAATAATAATGAGAAGATTTATGAAGAAAATATAAATGAGAAATTCCAGGATGAGCAATTATATGTCATTTAAGGATTACAAATACCCTAGTATGCAAATATATTTAACTACTTGGTTAGCAATATTTTACCTTATGGGATGAATAGTAAATATATTAAGAAATTCAAGAATGATTGTAAATCATATATTTGGGAATATCCTCATTTATTTAAATTAGGAAGAGATTTTGTGATTCAAAGATGTGTACCTTATGAAGAAACTTTTTCAATTATTCAAAAATGTCACGATTCTGAATTTGGAGGACACTTTGGAGTGGAGAAAACTGCATTTAAAATTTTAAATTCTGGATTTTATTGGCCTACTTTATTTAAAGATATTGGACATTATGTGAAAACTTGTGTTCAATGTCAAAGAATGGGAAATATATCCAGAAAAGATGAAATGCCTCTAAACTTTATATTAGAAATCGAAATTTTCGATGTATGGGGTTTAGACTTTATGGGACCTTTCGTACCATCATCTGGAAAGATTTATATTTTATTAGCAGATGATTATGTTTCAAATTGGATCAAAGTTGTAGCTTTATCTAACTGTGATTCCAAAAGTGTTTCTAAATTTTTAAAGAAATTGATTTTTACAAGATTTGGAATGCCCAGGATAATTATCACAGATGGAGGAAGTTATTTTAGAAATATAAGAATTCAATCATTGCTAGAAAAATTCAGAATTAAGCATAGAATTGCAATTGCTTATCATCCTCAAACAAGTGGAATAGCTGAAGTGTCAAATAGAGAAATTAAAAGAATATTGGAAAAGACTGTTAATCCTAAAAGAACTGACTGGGTTGATAGACTTGATTCTGCATTATGGGCTTATAGAACAGCTTATAAGACACCTATTGGAATGTCACCTTATCGGTTAATTTATGGTAAACATTGTCACTTACTTGTTGAACTGGAGCATAAAGCTTATTAGGCGATAAAGGAGTTTAATTTTAATTTGAATACTGTAGGAGAAAAACGATTATTGCAATTTAATGAAATGGAAGAGATAAGAAATGAGTCTTATGAAAATGCAAGAATTTATAAAGAAAGAATGAAGAAATTGCATGACAAAATGATTTCAAAGAAAATGTTCGAGCCTGGATAAGAAGTATTATTATTTAATGCTCATTTAAAACTTTTCCCTGGAATATTAAAATCTAAATGGATGGAACCATTTATAATTAAGAAAGTATACCCTTATGGAGTTGTGGATATTAAAGATCCCAAAACTGGAAAAGTATTTAAAGTGAACGGATTAAGACTGAAGTCTTATGTGGGAGAAAAGAAATTAAATTACAAAGAGGCTTATGAGCTGAGTCTACCCGATTAATTCAATTAATTAGGTCGGGCTGACGACGTTAAACCAAGCACTTTGTGGGAGGCAACCCATATTTATTAATTTGAGTTTAATTATTGCTATAAGGTTATGCTTTAGTCTTGACTAAATTTGTATATAACTTCTGGAAACAGAAGGCTAACAAGTTTGTATTGGCTTAAGCTAAACATTTTCTTGAAGTACGTAGAATTTGGACTTGGCCACTCCATGTTAAATGTGAGTAAAAAGGAGAACAAGTTAACCTTCGTTTGTGATTATTTGTGATTGTGTTTGTGTGTTGATCATATTCGTTTGTTAGACCTCTTTTTACGGCCGAAACTTTGCAAAATTTGATGACAGGCAAATCGGAGTCGATAGAGGTTCCGGTGCCTAGGCACCAAAAATTGGCGCCTAAGCGCCAGAATAACTTGCTTATCGATGATCCGGTGCCTAAGCACCACAGTTACATATCATGGAAAAACTGAAATTCTTCAGTTTTTCACTCGAAATCTCTTTATATATAGCCTATTTTCTGTCCCCAGTCCCATAGAAACACTAATTTCGACCAGAGCAAGCCATTTTGGAGGAGTTAGAAAGGATTTAGAGGCAATGGATAGAGGAAATCATGGAAATGAGGTAAGAGACAAATCTTCTAAAGCTCCTCAGCCTTATTTTAATGGTTTTATTGTTGTTAGTCTGGAGAAAATGTTTAGTAGAATGGATAAGATTGAAGCAGAACTTCGTAATCGTCTCCATGAGATGTACCTCCAATACGAAAACTTGGAATGGCAAACCAAACTTCAATCTGATCATATGGCTGCCTATCATGACGCTCAAGTAAAAATTTACGCGAGTAACAAGTGGATTGATCAAAAGACGGCTTTGGAATTTCCTAGGGCGTTGGTGTTCTACCCCTTTGGTCCTAGCGAAATTCATTGCGAAAATGATGGAAAGTGAAGATCGGTGTTAAAAGATCTTATATGTGTTTGAGGTGTGATTGAGTCTTATTTTAGTATGTTGAATATCTCATTTGTGTGTTTGCTTAATTGTTCAATGTGTGTTGTTGGATTTGAATATTTTCTTTGAATATGTTGTTGTTTGTATTATTTATAAAACGATGAACCTTGATATAGTCGTGTATTGAAAGTTACTGAATTTGGAATGGATATTAGGATTTAGAATTAAAGAATTTGGATACATTTATGTGGATCTATACTACCATTTTAAATTGATTGTGAAAATATTTGGAGGATATAAATTGTATTAATACTCTCATAAGAGTATTTAGGAGTCAAAATTGATAAGATTTGGCGGAAAATATTTAATTTAATTCGAATTTTTGGAAAGCCAAGTCTGGCGCCTAGGCGCCGGTTCGGCCTGAACCCGAAAACTCATCTTCTTAAAGCCACCCCCCCCACGCCATTTTTATGCCTAAGCTTCCTTCTCCATAGGTTTTCGCGAAAATACCTCTTAGAGATCCCATTTAGAGCCGGATTTTCAAGTTTTTGAGCTTGAAATCACACGATTTCTTCATCTTGAGGTCAGATCTACATTCTAAACTCATTATTTTTTATTTTCACCATGGAATTTGCTCTCACATAGAAAAACCAAAATTTTGAGAAAAATTTTGATTTTTTATGGTTAAATCCTTGAATTTTTAAGCTTTTTCAAGTTTGAAAAGCTTAAATTAGTTTATTTTCCTAGATATGTTGAATTTATTTTGCGTTTTTTATTTTCACATTAGATGGCACCCAAATCTAAGCGAGGAAAGGAACGAGAAAATTTAGATCGTAGCAAGTTCGTCACTGCTGCTGCACACTTCCGACACAATGATTTTGCTACGACTTGGAAATTTATCTCGGAGCGAAGTTTTTATAATCCTAGAGGAAGAATTGAGGAAATAATCGTTGCGCTGAACTGGCAACGATTCTGTTATTTCACTGTTGTTGTCGTTATCCCGGTTGTTAGAGAATTTTATGCTAATTTTGTGGATGCGGAGGAATACAAGATTTTCGTTCAAGGAGTTGGAGTAGGATTCTCTCCTGAACGCATCAACACTTTCTATGGCCTGCCGCCAAACATAGAGTATTATTACTGAGGATTATCTCCATCTGAGGGAGATTTGGATATGATCATGGTCTACCTGACTGATAGTACTGGAGCCTGGAAGACTCGGAACGGAAAAAGGGTCAATTTTTCATCTTCAAAGCTTAATGGTATTTCCAAGGCATGGAACTACTTCATTTCTGCTCGTCTCCTTCATTCCAATCATCTGAGTGAAGTTACCAAAGATAGAGTTATTCTTAACTATTGCATTCAAGAGAAGAAATCTATTGATGTAGGGAGCATTATTTATGATTTTGTGGAGGCTACTGCACGTTCTAGCACTTCTGTTGGACTTGGTTTTCCATCTCTGATCTATTCTCTATGTCAAAGTGCTAGAATAGTTGCTGAGCTTTCTGAGGAAAAGCTCAAGTCGACAAAGCCTATAGGAAGAGAAAGCGTCAGCATTTATGATCGACTGTGAGGTAAGAGTTCTACTGCACCTGCTGGTTCATTACCTCCTTCAGTTTGAGCTTCTACTTCTAGACTATCTACTTCTGCTGAGCCATCATCTACTTTTTAGGAAACCATGCATAATCAGTTTATAGAGCAGCAGCAGCATGAGTTATTCTTAACTCACTGCAGAGTAGTAAGATAAACAAGAAGATTAATCATCTTTCTGAGTATACACAAAGAAAGAGTGATTACGATGCTGAGTATTCAAAGTATTTAGTGAGATTTCTGAAGGGTGAGCACGATGTTCAGTTCCCTACTTGTCCCAGATTTTCACCATATGTTGATCCAAAGGATATGGAGTTTTCGTTTGGTGACGATGATGTGTCGGCATATTTTTAGGTTGTGTTGTATTTTAAAAGGGGGTAGCCTAACAGGAGTTATCGGCGAATTTAAATTTTAAATTTGATTTAAATATATATATAATTTAGAAAGTAGTATTTGACTTTGAAAATAATTTTAAATTTGAAAGTTTTAAAATATGAGATTAAACCGATCTCACATCCCAAATAGCTTATATAAATGAGCACCGCACCACAAACCGTGTATCTATCCCTAAGGATAGACACACTGCTTGAGGGTGGGGCTCGATCAAATAAACTAGAAGTTTTGTGACATCCGTTTGGTCTCGCGAACCAATTTTATAAGCCGACAAATTCCCCGCTTAATATGAAAGTATTAAACAGGGTTTATATTACTCAGGTTCTTTAAAATTCTCTATAAGGGCAAGCCCCTATAGTTAATTACATCTTAAGTGACGGGAATCACCTAAGAAAACTCTCGATAATAACCAATAATTCCGCTCTCAAGAATTTCAAAGTTTAAGGTTTTCAAAGATTGAATTTTGGAATTTCAATAGGGAATGGATCAAATTTGGAACATTTTTGTTTTGTGAATCCGAAGGAAGAAAGGTAGGAGAAATCACTGATTCGAAGTGAACTTCGGTAATTTCCGACTATCCTATTGTTTGGCTTGAATTTAGGAAAGTCCTAATGTTTATTTAGTATTTCAATCTTGCCAATTTTAATTAATTAGGGCTTATATTTGTATGATAAAATCAAACAAATAGCACTAGAAGATGTGAGGGTTTATTGTCGTATCGGACGACTACCTCGGAATCCTAAGACCGGTTAGGGCTTAATTTGCAATGCAAATGCCTAACAAAGAGGTTGAGGATTTATGTTGCATTGGCAAGCTACCTCGAAGTCCTATGGCTTTGTTGTTTAATTCTAAGAAGGTTTTGCTGAAGTAGGTTCAAGTTTTGTTGATGACGATGGCCGTGCCGCCCACCATGCTCCAAGCTCCTTGTTGTTGCAGAGGTTTAGTTTTAGAAATCATAAATCGGGAGATGAGAAAAGTGTTTTGGTTTAGAGAAGTCTTAATTTCCAAGTGTTTTGTATTTTGATTAAAACAAATCTTAAAGTTGATTATAACGACACCGGTTAAGATCCCACTGGTTCCATCCTTCCGGCATCATTATTTTTATCGGATTCACTTAGTCCAGATGAATTTGCTAAACTCAACTCGAATGAGTTCCACACTTTCATTTAGACCGTGGAAATCCTGTTAAGCAACACGTAGGTTACATCATCCGAGGTATTCCCGATCATCCAACGGGACGTTTTAATTTAGTTGCAATTGTAGTTTTGTGTTCTGTTTGTGATTAAATTTTGAGTTGTTTTATATTTTGAAATGTTGTGGCGGTGAATTTTATCTTGCAATGACTTTTAACTTAGTTTTGATTTCAGTTTTAGGGACTATCCTAAAGGTGTGGGTTTTCATGCAACAGCTTGTTTTATCATGCAAGAAAAGTAAAGTGCATCCGCAATAAAGTAAATTGCAAGAAAGTAAATTGCAAGAAAGTAAATTGCAATAAAATAAAAGCGTACCTGGAGGGTCTTCCCGTCATCCCAAGCTGCACTTAAAACACAATTAGAATATTTAAGCAAGTTCCTAGGTAAAGCTAGGGGAAAGGTTATGGTTTTCTACCAAATTCCTAATCCTATAGCCTAGTCAACTCCTATGACGTCTAGGTTCTTTGTGTTTTTGTTTCGAGGACGATTTTCTTCATCAAAGGACAATTAAGTCCAATTGTTCTTATAAATATCCTATCATATTGAGGAAGTGCTTAAGAAGAATCTTAAACATCTTTTTAATATTTCCAGGATTGTTTTAAGTCCAAATGAATTTAATTATATAAATGAATCGATCGTCCAAGGTTTTCAAGTCTTGTTAACTTGCTCAGATGAACTAGGACATTTGAATATCCTATGAGTGAAGTAAGCACTTCATTTAATGTTTCATTTAGGAGTTATAATAATCAAAGCTTTCAAGGGTAAATTAGTATTCAAATGATTTGATTTAAGTTAAAGGGTTTAAATTTGGAATAGTGTTCAAGTTGCTTTACATTTATTTTGAATTCTTTATGTCTTAGGTGATGTTATATTTAATTCAACTTAATTTAATTGAGTTTTAATTTAATTTAACATAGTTCAATTTAATTTGATTTGATGTTTAATTAATTTGATTTGATTTAATTTTAATTTAATTTGATTTAATTTAATTTAATATAATTTAATTATTTAATTTAATTTAATTTATTTAATTTAATTTAATTTAATTTAATTTAATTTAATTTAATTTAATTGTTTAATTTAATTTAATTTAATTATTTAATTTAATTTAATTTAATTTAATTTAATTTAATTTAATTTAATTGTTTAATTTAATTTAATTTAATTATTTAATTTAATTTTAATTTAATTTAATTTATAATTTTAATTGAGATTTTAAAAGAGTTTAATGATTTAATTAAGTCTTTTAATATTTTAAATTTGAGTTATCATTTTAATTAAGAGTTAAATGTTAATGATATAATTAGTTTAGAGATTTTTTAAATTAAAGAATAAATCTCTTCCTAATAAATATCCCTTATTTTAATAATTCCAATTTTATTATTCTTCCAAATTTAATCTATTATTTAATTAAAGTTTAATTATTTTAAAATTTGTTTAATGAGTTTCTACCCTTTAATTATTTAAATTTCAATCATCCAAATCAGATTAAGATCAAATGTTTTACTTGTTGATTTTTTATTAAACCTAAAGTTTTAATTAAGGGTTGAAAGTTTAATTACCATTTTACTCCTTAAGCTTAATAATTTCATAACTCACTAAATTGAACTTAAATGAACTTGAAATTTTTATGTGACTTCACTCATATGTCAATAAAGACATGAGAGGAGAAAATGTGATTTTTCTGTATTTAATTTATTTATATAATTATTTTTGGTGAAAAATAGAGATTTTCAAGGAAAATTTGATAACATGACCAAAGGAAAGTTTCTGTCCTTAAGAAAATTAGGGGACATTTCTAATGACCAGAGAAGCACTTGGACCAATTTTGGTGATTTTTTGAATTATATTATTTTTATTATAATTATTTTAAGTTTTGGAGTGTTAATTAATTTAAAAATAAAATAAATGTTGAAAAATGGATTTTATATTTTTCAAAAATCTCTCTGATATCAAGGAAACCAGAGAAACAAATTTTGCAATTTTCTGATTTTTCTATGATTTATTATAATTATTTTAGTGAAAATGCTAGAAAATACATTTTTTTTAATTTTAAAATTACCCTAGGGCTTTAAAATTCAATATCTCACTAAATAGACCTAGGAAAAATGTGGGATTTGTTCCTAAGTGATTAAAATTCAAAATGTGACATTTTGGTGAATTTTATTATTTTTGTGATTTTTATTATTTTTTTTTATTTTTTAATTATTAAAAATATTAAAATATTATTAAAAATCAACTTTTTTAGAAAATTGAAATTTTAATTTTTTTAGGTTCCCCTGATATCAGAGAGGCTCCAAAACCAATTTGGTGAATTTTTGAAAAGTATTTTAAAAGTTATGAATTTTTAAAGCTTAAAATGGCTAAGCGACTTAATCAACCCAATTAGTGGGGCTAACCAAGTCCAATTGACCTCAAATTTTTATGGTGGGTTCCTCTAATCCTAAAGGTCAGTGGAGAATTGATTTCAAGTCAATTTGATGCCTGGTTAATTCCAATTAATTAAAGACCTATTTTGGGTGTTTAAGCCAATTAGGGTTGTTTTAAATGAACTAAGTCAAAACCTATTTTTCCTAGGGTTCTCTCGGTCATAAGGAACATCACCAAATTTTCCTAGAATTTATTTCACAACATGCTATTTACTGGAATTAAAATACTCAAAACAATGACTCGAACTTGAAAAATCAAGAACTCTTCATAGGATGGCCTCGACTTTGGAAAATTCAGGGAATGTTCCCAAATTCAGAGGCTTCAAAAGCCCTATGGTCTCATGCCATGGTGAATTGTATGCATGCATGGAGAATTAAAACAATGCAGAGAGTAAATAAATTATAAAAAATAAAATATTTGATGAAATTAAGTGATTTCTTTTCCACATTATTCTCCTCTCTTCACCGAGCAAGAGGGTATTTTTATTTTATTTTTCTGATTTTTCTACACGGAGATATGAATTTTGAAGTTTAGGGAATTAAATAAATTAGAAAATCCCTAATTTTCTACTTATCCGAGTCGGCGCCGCCGCATCCTCCAGCCTCCGAAAGGCCACGCGGCGCGCTCCCATTCGACGCCGCCACCCGAGTCGCGCAGCCCGGGCCCCGCGGTTCTCGTACCGTCTCTCCGGTCCGACGCGATCCCGGCCGTCCGTGCGCGCGTGTATTGAATGGACGGCATCCGTTCATCGTCCCCAAGTGTTCTCACCCGAGAGCCGTCCACACTAAATCCCTAAGATCTCACTCGATTCTCAATGGATTTTTACGTTCTTATACTCTATGGATTCGTCTCGAAGAGACGAACACATCTATACGGCTAACATGCATCGAAATTAAAGCATTTGAAATGGAGAATCTCCGGAAGCTCGGGATGAAGAGTTAGCTCATACCTTGGCTCGTAGAAGTGTGGCTTCAATCCGAGAGTTGTTGCACCTTCGATTGGGTCCCGCAAGCTCCGCATGAAGTCTCCCGGTCTCGGTGAATTGTCCGGATATGATTTCGACCAAGCCCGATCACAAAGCTTCGGAGGTCGGAGCAACCGTGTGGCCCGGAGATGGGGCTTTTGATGGTGGACACCTTCTCTGGTCCGGTGAAGGTGTAGAGCCAATCAATTTGGGAATTGGCTCACCGTGGAGAAGTGTCCTGGTTTTGGGTGGAATTTCAACTCCGAAATCGAGCTTACAGGAGGAGAAATGGCAGGGGATTTCACCTGGGATCAAGTGCTCTAAGGATGGAGAAGGGTCCGGAACAATTTTGGCGTAGTTTTGGCAAGGTTTGTGCTTCTTCTCCTTCATGGCCGAGAGGGGTGGAGTTTAAATAGAGTTGGCTGGGGGCCTCCTGTGGAGTTAGGGCTTGGGATCACCGCTCTCGGTGAGGAGAAGATCGCCATGGTAGCCACTCTGGGGATGGGGCAGCTCAGCAAGTGAGAATTTCAATGTTGGCTCACATGCGAGCTCTCGGCCATGGTGTTTTCCGGCGGCCCGGTGGCCGGCCGGCTGTGCAATGGTCACCATCTTGGTCGGTGGGTCGTGGCCGGGGTTTAGTGTAGGCAATCGGCAAATGCCATGTGTAAAGTGGTTGAATCAAAGTAGAAAGGGGAAGGGGCCATTTTAGCTTATTTTGGTCAACCCATGCAAATGGGTTGGGTGCACCTCCCCAAGACCTGGTTTTGGGCCGAGGAGGTCGGTGGGTCAACCTCCCATGTGTGGTGGAGTCTCCATCAAGGATTAGGTGGCAAAGCATGGTTTAGAGTGTAACATACTTAAGGTAAAAAAGGCTTAAGGGAGGCTTAAGAAAGATCCCCTCTTTCTTGCCATAAATGGACTAATGACAAGTCAAAGCCCTCATGGCTTCATGTGGCTTGAGAATGGCTTGTTCATGGCTCCATTTGGCTTGGGAAAAGGTCGGCTTATTTCATGAAAAAGGGTTTTAGAAATATTTGGCATTTAGGGGGTAATTTGACATGTGGCTTGATTTGGAATGGTTTAATTGATGATTTTGCAACTTAGGAGTGATTTTGATCAAATGGATGATGAGGGGAAGTGTCATGTGGGCTTTAGGATGATTTGGGCTTTTGAATTTTGAAGGAAATGGGCTTTTAGGAGGGTTTAAGGGATGGGCCCTTAAGTTTAAAAATGAATTTATGGATGGGAATTTTGTAAAGAGGTTGGGCCAAATAATTGTTGGGTTTAGCTCATGGATGTGTCATGAGTGATTTGAAACAAATTGGGGGTGATTTGGATTTGAATTGGGTTGAATTTGGGTTAGGTTTGGGTTTAGGTCAAAAATGGGCCTTTTCGACTCGGGTTGAGTTTGAGTGGGACTTGGGTTCAAATTTTGGGCAAATCATGTTAGGGTTTTGTTTGTGGGAATGTTAAGGAAGATTTAGAAAAGATTTGAGGTTAATTGGAGTTGAATTGGGTGAGTTTGGGTTAAGTTTAGGTCATGGGTCCAAATTGGGCTTTAAGGCCAAAAGTAAGATTGGATCCAAATGTCAATCAAATTGGACTTGAATTTGGTCTAAATTGGTATTGGGAATGTTGAATTGAAGTTTAGAATTGAATTGGACCAGAATTTGGGTCAATTGGATAGGTTTGGTTTAACATTGGGTTCACTTTGGGTTAAAATGGGTCAATTTGGGGGTTTTGACAAAAGTAGGGTAAATTGACAAAATTGGCCCATGGTGTAGTTGGACAAAATGAAATTGGGAATATTTAGGATTTTCTGGAATTTTCTGGGAATTTTCTGAATTTTTGGATTTTTAGGCCAAGAAGGGTATTTTGGGTATTTGGAGGGTATTGGGGGTATTTTTGGAATCTTTGGTATTTCTGGGTATGGATGATCAATTTGAGTGATGTGGAGATGTTTGGGATTGATTTTGGAAAATTTTGGGTAATTTGGAAATTTTGCAAAAATTTGGGTAATTTCGAGGTTTTGGGTAGGTTTAAGTAGGTGTAGGGTCTCGGGGTCAAAAATTGAAAATTTGGGAAATTGAAGATTGGGTGAATTTAGGTGGAAAGAAATCATTTTGGTTGAGCCATGAAACCATTTCAAGCCCATATGAGCCATGAAAGGACTCATTTCGAGGCATTCACTATGTTGTTCCTAACCCTCTTGCCTAGTGGCTTAGGGGTTAAGGACCATCCATGTGAATCACCTACATGAGTCAGGAGGTTAAGTTGGGTATGGGTGTGGTTTTAGGAAGTGTGTGGAAATGTAGTGTGTAAGTGTAGTGTAAGTCAGCCCCTTCACTGCACTGTGCCACCTGTGACGGGCCCTAAGTGCCAAAGAGTCCTATAGAACTCATCCTTTAAACTTCCACGTTTGATTTCAACCCTCTAGGTGATTAGGGTCTATAGTCAAGTTTGTGGAGTTTGCAGGGAGTTTAGAAGTGGTTTGAATTTCTAAAAGGCGGGTCCCAATTCTAGTCCTCTAAGATAGTCAAAAGAAAAAGCCTAAGGCTAGATCCTAAGCACTAAAAAGAAGAAGGGAAGACCTCATCAAAAATGAGGTCAACATGATGATGAATCTACAGACAGTGATTAGTAGCTTGACTTATCTCTAGAGTTTGTTGATTCTATTTTTAGTGTGTTTTCTCATTTCTTGTGCCGTTTATTGTGATGTTATTTGTTAGTGTTATTGTGAACTTTTTATGTTAAACCTGTTTTCAGATTATCTGATGTGTGTTTAAGACTGAAATGTGAATGAATTTCTATAAAAGTTTATTTCGGTTTCAGCCTACTGTTTAGTGTTCATGAATAGTTAGTATATTTGTATGTTCAAAAATATAAAAAATATATAAAAAAAAGAAGATTTATTCTTAGAAATTAACTCCTGTTCTGCAAAACTTTCTCCATATATGCTTAATCATTTCTATTATATTCATATTGAAGCATGTGTAGAATTAGAAGTTAGCTTTTCCTTAATACATCATTATTGTACTTAGATTAATTCATGTTTATTTCTTTCTCTCATGCTTTAGAAAATTTCATAATTCATATTTATACTAAAATTGAAGTTTGGGGGAATGGAAAACATTTATCAAATTTAAATATTATTTTGTCCTTTAAGAACTAATATATAGGACATGTGATACAATGTATTTGGACACAAGGAAACGATCTGGATCACGAAGAGGTGCGACCCAAAGTGAAGAGGTGCGAAAGACCTAGTCACGGAGTCTGGCGCCTAGGCGCGACGGTTACCTTCTAGAAGATACATGTCGACATATTTTTTAGGTTTTAAATTTGGTTTAAATATATATATATATATATATATATATAATTTAGAAAGTAGCATTTGATTTTGAAAATAATTTTGAATTTGAAAATTTTAAGATATGAAATCAAACCGATCTCACATCCCAAATAGTTTATATAAATGAGCACCACATCACAAGCAATGTGTATCTATCCCGAAGAATAGACACACTACTCGATGATGGGGCTCGATTAAATAAACTAGAAGATTTGTGACATCCGTTTGGTCCGCGAACCAATTTTATAAGCCGATAAGTTCCCCGCTTAATACAAAGAAATTAAGCATGGTTTATATTACCTGGGTTCTTAAAATTCCCTATAAGGGCAAGCCTTTATAGTTAATTACATCTTAAATGACGGGAATCACTTAAGAAAACTCTCGATGATAATCAATAATTCTGCTCTCAAGAATCTCAAAGTTTAAGTTTTCAAGGGATTGAATTTTGGAATTTCAATAGGGAATGGATCAAGTTTGGAACATTTTGTTTTGGGAATTCAATGGAAGAAAGGTAGGAGAAATTACAGATTCGAAGCGAACTTCGGTAATTTCCCAACTATCCTATTGTTTGGCTTGAATTTAGGAAAGTCCTAATGTTTATTTAATGTTTTGATCTTGCCAATTTTAATTAATTAGGACTTATATTCGTATGACATGATCATACAAATAGCCTCGAAGATGCGAGGGTTTATGTCGTATCGAACGACTACCTCGGAGTCCTAAGACCTGTTAGGCCTTAATTTGCAATGCAAATGCCTAACAAAAGGTTGAGGATTTATGTTGCACCAGGCAGACTACCTCGAGGTTCCATGGTTTGGTTATTTAATTCTAAGAAAGTTTTGCTGAAGTAGACTCAGGTTTTGCTGACGACGATGGTCGTGCTGCCCACCATGCTCCGAGCTCTTTGTTGTTGCAGAGGTTTAGTTTTAGAAGATTCTAATCAAAAGAGAAGAGAAGAGTTTGGTTTTAGAAATCTTAAAGTCCAAGTGTTTTTTTTATTTATTTTTTTTAGTGTTTTAATTAAAACAAATCTTAAAGTTGATTATAACAACACCGGTTAAGATCTCACGGTTCCATCCTTCCGGCTTCGTTATTTTTATCGGATTCACTTCGTCCAGATGAATTTGCTAAACTCAACTAAATGAGTTCCACACTTTCATTTAGACTGTGGGAAATCCCGTTAGCAATACGTAGGTTACATCATCCGAGGTATTCCTGATCATCCAACAAGACGTTTTAATTTAGTTGTAATTGTAGTTTTGTGTTCTATTTGTGAATAAATTTTGAGTTGTTTTATATTTTGAAATGTTGTGACAGTCAATTTTATCTTGTAATGACTTTTAATTTAGTTTTGGTTTCAGTTTTAGGGACTATCCTAAAGGTGTGAATTTTCATGCAACAGTTGTTTATCATGCAAGAAAAGTAAAGTGCATTTGCAATAAAGTAAATTGCAAGGAGGTAAATCGCAATAAAATAAAAGCGTACCCTGAGGGTCTTCCCGTCATTCCAAGCTGCACTTAAACACAATTTAGGATATTTAATCATTTAAAGCAAGTTCCTAGGTAAAGCTAAGGGAAGGGTTATGGTTTTCTACCAAGGTCCTACTCCTATACCTAGTCATCTCCTATGACGTCTAGGTTCTTGTGTTTTGGTTTCAGGACGATTTTCTTCATCAAAGAACAATTAAGTTCAATTGTTCTTATAAATATCCTATCATATTGAGGAAGTCCTTAAGATGAATCTTAAACATCTTTTTAATACCTCTAGGATTGTTTTAAGTCCAAGAGAATTTAATTATACAAATGAATTAATCATCCAAGAGTTCAAGTTTTGTTATCTTGCTCAGTGAACTAGGACATTTGAATATCCTATGAGTGAAGTAATACTTCACTTAACACTCCATTTAGGAGTTATGACAACAAGAGCTTTTGAGGGCAAATTAATGTTCAAGTGATTTGTGATTTAATTTAATTTCAATTAATGGGTTTAAGTTTGGAATAGTGTTCAAGTTGTTTTAGATTTATTTTGAATTCTTTATGTCTTTGGTGATGTTATATTTAATTCAATTTAATTTAATTTAATTTTAGTTTAATTTAATTTGGGTTAGTTTTACTTTTAATTTAATTTTATTTAATTTAATTTAGTTTTAATTTTATTTTAACTTGATTTTATTATTTTTTTTTATTTAATCTAAAATGTTTTAATTTAATTTAATTTAATTTAATTTAATATGTTTTAATTTAATTTAATTTAATTTAAATTTAATTTAATTTAAATTTAATTTAAATTTTTAATTTCAATTTAATATTTTATTTTTTAAAGATGATTTAATTTAATTGTTAAAATATTAATTTAATTGAAATTTTGGAAGGATTTAATTTAAATGTTTTAACTTTAATTTAATTTAATGATTAAGTCTTTTAGCGTTTTAAATCTTGAATTTGGATTATCATTTTAATTAGGAATTAAATGTTATTGAGGTGATTAATTTAGGGATTTTTAAATTAAAGAATAAATCTCTTCCTAATAATATCCCTATTTTAATAATTCCAATTTTTTTATTATTCTTCCAAGTTTAATCAATTATTTAATTAAGGTTTATTTTAATTATTTTCAAATTGTTAGGTAGGTTTCCACCCTTTAACTACCTAAGTTTCAAACATCCAAAATCAACTTAGTATCAAATATTTTACCCACCCTTTTAATTAAACCTAAAATTTTTAATTATAGGTTAAAATTTTAATTACCATTTTGCCCTTTAAACTTACTAATTCCATAACTCACTAAATTGAGCTTAAATAAATTTGAACTTTTTATGTGACTTCACTCATATATCAATCAAGACGTTAGAGGAGAAAATGTGATTTTTCTGTATTTAATTTATTTATGTAATTATTTTTGGTGGAAAATAGGGATTTTCAAGGAAAATTTAATAATATGACCAAGGGAAAGTTTTTATCCTTAAGAAAATTATGGGACATTTCTAATGACCAAAGGACCACTTGGACCAATTTTGGTGATTTTTTTAATTATATTATTTGTATTATAATTATTTTGAATTTTAGAGTATTAATTAATTTAAAAATAAAATAAAGGTTGAAAAATGAATTTTATATTTTTCAAAAATCTCTCTGAGATCAAGGAAACCAGAGAACAAATTTTTATAATTTTCAGATTTTTCTTTGTTTTATTAGAATTATTTTAGTGGAAATGCTAGAAAATACATTTTTTTTTATTTTAAAATTACCTTAGGACTTTAAAATTTAATATCTCATCATAGAGACTTAAGAAAAATATGGGGTTTGTTCCTAAATGATTAAAATTCAAAATGTGACATTTTGATGAATTTTATTATTTTTGTGATTTTTATTATCTTTTTAATTATTAAAATATTAAAATAATGCAAAAAATCAACTTTTTTGGAAAATTGTAATTTTAATTTTCTTAAATTTCCCTGGTATCAGAGAGGCTCCAAAACCAATTTGGTGAATTTTTGAAAAGTATTTTGAAAATTATGAATTTTTGAAGTTTAAGTTTGGCTAAATGGCTTAATCGACCCATTTGATAGGGCTAACCAAGTCCAATTAACTTCAAATTTTTATGGTGGCTTCCTCTGATCCTAAAGGTCAGTGGAGAATTGATTTCAAGTCAATTTGATGTATTATTAGCTCTTATTAATTAAAGTTCCATTTTGGGTGTTTAAGCGAATTAGGGTTATTCCAAGTGAGTTAACTCAAAACCTATTTTCCCTAGGGTCCTCTGGTCATAAGAAACCTCTGCAAATTTTCCTAGAATTTATTTCACAACAGGCTAATTATTGGAATTACAATACTCAGAATAATGACCTAGAATTGAAAAATCAATAACTTTTCATAGGGATGGCCTTTGACTTTGGAAAATTCAGGGAATGTCCCCAAATTCAGAGGCTTCAAAAGCCCTATGGTCTCATGCCATGGTGAATTGTATACATGCATGGAGAATTGAAAATGTGCGGAGAGTAAATAAATCATTAAAAATCAAATATTTTATGAAATCAAATGATTTCTTTTCCACATTATAATCCTCTGTTCACTGAGCAAGAGGGTATTTTTATTTTATTTTTATGATTTTTCTACACAAAGTTATGGATTTTTGAAGTTCTGGGTATTTAATAAATAAGAAAAAAATCCTATTTTCCTACTTAAGTGACGCGGCGCCAGCTCAACCTCAGCAGCTCCGAACGCACACGCGTCGTCTCCTGATTCGGTGCCACCATCCTACTCAGCGCTCCAGGGACCCGCGGTTCATGTACCATCGCGTTGTCTGGCTCAATCCAGACCATCCGCTCAATACACGCTCGATCCGACGGCTCCCAGTCATCGTCTATGACTGGTGTGCACCCGTGACCGTCAACCTTCTAACCCTAATTTCTCACTCAATTCTCAATGGATTTTTGTGTTCTTATGCTCTATGGATTAGTCTTGAAGAGACGAACACATCCATATGGTAAACATGCATTGAAATTAATTCAAATTAAATGGAGAATCTCTGTAAGCTCGGGAAGAAGAGTGAGTCCATACCTTTGCTCGCAGAAGTAAAGCTTCAATCCGAGAGTTGTGTCACCTTCGATTGGGTCCAAGCAAGCTCCAGATGAAGTCCTCGGCCCGGTGAATTGTCCAGGTATGATTTTGACCACAGCACAAAGCTTGGAGTCTGGAACAGATGGGTGGCCTGGAGAAGGGGCTTTTGCTGGTAAACTTCTTCTCTTGGTCTGGTGAAGGTGTAGGACCAATCAATTTGGGGATTGGCTCACTATGGAGAAGTGTCCTGGTTTTGGGCTTGGATTTCAACTCTGAAATTGAGCTCACAGAGAGGAAATGGCAGGGGGATTTCAGTGGGGATCAAGTTCTCTATGTGTGGGGAGTAGTCTGGAATGATTTTGGCAGAGTTTACTTAAGGTTGGTTCAGCACCTACCCCATGGCCGAGAGAGGTGGTGTTTAAATAGGAGAGGCTGGAGGGCCTCCCAGGGGGAGTTAGGGACTGGGACAGGGGAGTTAGGATGTGTGTGAAAGTGTAGCGTATAAGTGTAGTGTGTGTGTAAGTCAGCCCTCACTGCACCGAGCCACCTGTGGCAGTCCTAAGGCCAAAGAGTCCTATAGGAACTCATCCTTTAAACTTCCACATTTTATTTCAACCCTCTTGGTGATTAGAGGTCTACAATCAAGTTTGTGGAGTTTGCAGGGAGTTAAGAGGTGTTTTGAAATTCTAAAAGGTGGGTTCCACTTCTAGTCCTCTAAGATAGTCAAAGGAAAAGCCTAAGGCTAGATCCTAAGTACTAAAGAGAGAAGAGAAGACCTCATCAAAAATAAGGTCAACAATACATTGAATTTAGATGAATTTTGAAGAGGTTCCTTAAGAAACCCCTGGTCAAACTCAGAGCTCTATAAATAGGATCCCATTCTACAGAGAAAATGACACCAAACCCCCACCCCTCTTAGTACACATACCCATTTTAGTATATTCTCTCTCATCTCTAGTTTTATTTAGTCTCTTCCATACATAGGGAGACACTTTATTTTGTATCTAGTGAGTTTATTTTGAGTGTTTATTGTGTGTTATTGCTGTTGGAGTCTTTCATCATTGCTTTGGAGTCAGTAGAAGTCAGCAGATCACTTGAAGGAATACTTCAAATAAGTATTTGTCCTTTGGTTCAAAGTTTTATAAATTTGTTTTATTGTGTTATATCAATGTGTTCTGAGTAGTTAGTTATCTTTCTCCTTTCAACTATGAAAATATTATAAATTAATTAAATTTTTTTAGGAGAATTAAATAAAAAATATTTTAAAACATTGTGGTGATATTAATACCTGATCTTAGTTTACTTTTTAAATTGGCCATTTAATTTGCTAAAACCTGTTGAAGAATTTTGAGACCTATCCGGAGATAAATTCTTAACTAGTAGATATTACATGAATCCTTAGGTAATCGCAGGCTATACGCAGATTGTTTAAGGTGAAGAGAAAATAAATAGAAAGATAATATTTATTGGGCGTAAAATTAATTAGTTTTTAGAGTGACAGACTAAATTCTAATAATTTGGTTTATAGATAAGTAATGGGTCACAGGTAGGGCCGACCATAGCCACCCTTGGACATCTAGTAGGGTGAGCCTAGATTAACCCATTCTACTAAAAAAACATCCTGAGCCTATCTATAGATTAGTCAATGTTCTTTGGACCTGGACCAAAGGGTAAAGAACATGAATGCTTCTATTTGGCACAATACCATAATCTTAATTCCCTACAAAAGATAATTACTCTATAATTCTTGGATTAGTTAAAAAAGGAGAAAGTCGTTTTTACACTTGCATTGACTTTTAATTACTGCTTACTTTACTTTACTGCTTATTGCTTACTTTCTTTTAGTAAAAATCATTAGTTAATTAAATTTTAATATATATATATATATATATTGCATTTGAAAATTTTCAAAATATTATTTATATTTCATACTTTTTATAAAATTCTTTATCCATGTGGGATCGATAACCAGGACTCCACTAGAGCCCTGTATTACTTGAACGATACGTATACTTGCGTTTAAAAGTGTGACTTTTACAATAATAAAATCTAGATATAAAATTATAAAAGTAAACCTCGCGCATCAAGTTTTTGAAGCCATTTACCAGGAATTAAACATTCTAAAAGTGTTATCAAATTTTTGTATTTTTAAGCATATATAAAGTCGCATCGCATTAGTTAACTGCTAGAGGAGGATTGCGGAAAATTACTAGTGGTAGAAGAGTGAATTTTCCTAGATCAAAGATGGATGCCACAACGAAAGCATGACACTATTTTATGTCTACTCGTCCGCTCCCAACAAACCATCTTAGCGAAGTGACCAGAGAGAGGACTACACCAAAATACTGCATTTAGCAGTATAAGCGATTAATATTGGAATTCTAAATTATCAGGCTAGCACCAGTTTTGCGAGCTGCCATTACTGCAGGTTTGGGATTTCCATCATTAATCTTTTTTTATGTGAGCAAGCTGGTGTTAGATTTAATAGTTGGGAGGAGATTCTACGACCTCTAATGCTCATTACTAGTGTGAATCTGAAGTCTTATTTTGAGCATTTGATTTTTGGATAGAGAGGGGGATTTTCTAGAAGTTCTAGTGCATCTACATCACGTGCTTCTACATCTCGTGCATCTACATCTCATGGCAGATCTATCAGTTGAGATTTACAGACTCAAGTACAAAGGATGATGGATAAAATTAACTATGTTATGGATAAGGTATTGAATTAGAAAACTACGTAGATCATATTGATTCTTACTTGAGAAGGCATAGTGACTATGAAGAAAAATACAACACATATATGGAGAAACTCATTAGAGGTGATATGAGTGTAGTATTTCCTTCATATCCACAGTACCCTCATTATGATTTTATTAGCTTCTAGGATGATGATGATGATGAAGAGGATGTCGATGGTGACAAAGATGAGTAGCGATTGGATTATTTAGTGTTTTGTTTGACTATTTGTATTGTTGTTTACACTATTGTAGTGTTTTTTGTTGTTGTGATAGACATTATTTTTTGTGTTTTACTGTGATGTGTAGTTATGTTTTTGTGGTAGTAATCCTGTGAACTATGTTTTTTTAAATGTACTTTGTTGTTTTGTGTTGAACTTATTCCTACTACTTAAGAAGTTTAAAATAGAGCTAAATTTCTTTTAAAATTTATGTTTAAGTTTCAATTTACTACAATAAATTTTATATCTGTTGTGGTTGTGATACTATGTTAGTTTGTGTGAATTGCTTTATGTTAGCCTCCACTGCATAAAATTCTTCTGAATCTCACATATGTTAAAATCAAAAAGAAATTTTATCATTTTTACTCCTATTTTTAAGTTTTTACTTTGCGTACTTGTATACTTAGGATATAAAAATCTCTGTTAGCATAATGTTTTAATTTTTCATTCATGTCTATATGTATGATGTGCTGAAATGTTTTATCTTATTAAAATTTTAAGTTTAGGGGGAATGAAAAAATCAATTTTAAAACTTGAAATTTGATTATTATCAAATATACTACAAATAAATTTGATTTTTTTAATTGAAAAATGATTATGTGAATGAGTTATACTACCGTAATAAAATTTTGAATATAGAAATGAGTTAGAAAATTTGGTTAAAACTTTATAGTGATGAAGAAAAATTTCAATTTAAAAATTTTCTTAATGAAGAGATGTTAAATATGTTATGACCATGTTTAGTAAGAGATATTGCATTTTTGAAAAATATAGAAGAATTAGACACTTATTTTTAATACTTAAATTTCTTTTATTAAAAGTAATTTACAAAACTATTATTATAATTTAGGTAAAAGTCATATATCAAACCTTTGCTTTAGGAATGGAAGAGTGGAATTCAAAATCATTAAAGATTTATCCAAATATAGTAATTCTTGCCAGAAAAGAAAAGGGAGAAGAAGCTTGAGAATTAGCGCCTAATCAAAAATTATTTCCACATTTGATCATTTTAATGTATAAGATTTGAGAAGTTCCTATGCTTAAGGATATAATGTAGTGAGTATAATTATATTTAATGAAAATTTTTAAGTAAAGAAGATAGAATGTTTAAACTCTATATTTGGAAAATCTACAAATATTTGTGAACTAGATAAGAGCTCATATTTTCATACATTTTCACTTTCAAAATTTTCTAAACTTTGAATTGGTCTCATTCACTAAAGTTTTTTCTAGAATGGAACACTACTTTTTAGAACAAAATTTTAGAATCTCCTAAAGAAACACATTCACATAATTTCCTTATACTGGTTTTGAAATATTGTAGTGTCACTTGAAGACAAGTAACATTTTATATTTGAGGGAATTTGATATACCTATAATATTATCATTTATGTACACGTTTTATACCTATTTTTGATGATATTGCACTTTAATAAAAGGTATTTATGTATTTTTCTTTTAGGTACAATTAAATGGACTGAATATGTCAAAAGCAGTGAAAAACAAAATATTGGAGCAAAAATGAAGAATATGTTAAATTGATTTGGGTTAGTAAATTCTTCTGGACTAAGTAAATTCAAAGAAAATAGTTGTGCTGGAATGAGGGAATGGTGGGATCTAAACCGGTGTCGCTTTAATCAAATTAAAATTTTTCCATGATAAGACATATATATATCATTGTGACAATTACACCATAACTTGAAATCAAAACCCGATACTTCTCTCAACCTCCTTAATTTGACACTTCTAAACTTAAACCTACTACAACAAGAAGATTGGAGCAAACACCATGGGTAGCACGACGAGGTATGTGGAAGAACATCTTAGAGAGAGCAAACGGATCTACAACAACAATACTCTTTTTCTTAGTTTAAACAATAAGCCATAGAACTTCGAGGTAGTTCATTTAGTACGACATAAACGGTCAAATTATCTTTTAGGGCTTTGTACAATCCCATTGTACACTATAAGTCCTAACTTGTTCTAGGATTCCAAGGTTGTCTTTGATATGACATAAATCCTACTATCTTCCAAACTATTCGCATAATTGATATTAAGCAAATGTAAGCCCTAAATAATAAAATTGGCGGGATGAAACATTAAATAATATATCTCCTAAGTTGAAACCAAACCATAGGATAGTTTGGGAAGTCACAGAGGTTCTCCTCAAGATCCGTGACATCCCGTAGCTTTCTTCCTTTGGATTCCGCAATAACTACTCATATTTGCATCTTTCTCATTTGACATCTCCTATTGTCTGACTTTGAAAATCCTACCCTTTTGGATTTATGAAGGAATTATTTCCTGAACAATATCAAGAGTTTTCTTAGGTGACTTCGGTCATTTAAGATGTAATTAACTATAAGAGCTTGCCCTTATAGGAAACATTAAGAACCCAAGTAATATAAACTCTATCTAATCTCTTATATTTAATAGGAGAATTTGTTGGTCAACATAAATGGTTCGCAAAATAAATGGATGTCATAGATTCCTTAGTTTATTTAAATGAGCCTTATCACCAAGTAATTTGTCTCTTCTTCGGGATAGATACATAGTTTGTAATGTTGTGCTCATTTATTTAAACTTTTATGAATATGAGATCGTTTGATTTCATATTTTCAAATTAAAATGATACACACACACACACACAAATATATATATGTATATATATATATATATATATATATATATATATATATATATATATATATATATATATATATCTATATATATATGTATATATATATATATGTATATATATATATATATATATATATATATATATATATATATATATATATATATATTATATTAAGTCCAACATTTTTAACGACCGACAACGGGTTCATGGTAGCCTGACCCAGCTACCTCTATCTTTTAAGGATTACTCATCCTTCTCCTTTGACTACCACTATTGAGCCCTTTCGCTCATTTTGACTTCTTTGGTATCATCTTGAAGCTCCGATGTCGATGAGCCGCCGCCCGTTTGGGATACGACAATTTTTACTCTGCCCTTACGACTTAGACATGCTTTGACGTATTGTGGTACCCCCCGTCAAGATGATTATTGGTTATTCTGTGGGCATCATATGCCGATAAGGCGTTACCTACTTAGGATGTGAGAGACTTACTTTCTACCTAATGGCTTAGCCAGAGTTTTAAAGTATATTGGCGTTCCCCCATGGAATAACCAACCCTTCGATATCCAATTTTCTCCTGGTCTATGATAATATGAGAAAAACCCCTGTTATCGAGAATATTCTTGTGTATTGTTGACCTCATTTTTTATGAGGTCTTTTCTCTTCTCTCTCCTTAGTACTTAGGATCTAGCCTTAGGCTTTCCCTTTGACTCTCTTAGAGGACTAGAGATGGAGCCTACCCCTTTAGAAACTCAACCACTTCTTAACTCCCTGCAAACCCCACAAGCTTGATTATAAACCCCTAATCACCTAGAGGGTTCAAAATCAAATGTGCAGGTTTAAAGGATGAGTTCCCTATAGGACTTTTTGGCCTTAGGAATACCCTGGATGGCCTGGTCTGGTGAGGGTTGACTTGCACATACACTACACTCTCACACACATTCCAAATCCTAAAACCACACTTTCACCCAACTTGACTTCCTGGCTCATGTAGGTAATTCATATGGATGACCCTCAACCCCTAAGCCCCTGGCTAAGAGGGTTAGGAACAACATAGTGAATGCCTCAAATGAGTCCTCTCATGGCTTTTATGGGCTTAATATGGCTTCATGGCTCAACCAAAATGATTCTATTCTACTCAAATTTGATCAATCTTCATTTTTTTCAAAATTTCAATTTTTGACCCCTGGGGCCCCGGACCCACCTAGCCCAACCTTAACCCAAGTTAGCCCAAATTGAAATTTTGATCAATCTTCTATTCATGGCTCAACATTAATTTTACATCAAATCCAACATTAGCCCAACCTTAACCCAAGTTAGCCCAAATTGATCCACTTTGGTCCCTTTACCAAAGAAACCCAAATTCAACCCAATTCAATTCCAAATCACTCCAAATTGATTTCAAATCACTCATGACACATCCCTAAACTAAACCCAACAATTGCTTGGCCCAATCTTTTACAAAACTCTCATCCACAAATTTTTTTTCAAAACCTAAAAGCCCACCCATTTAAATCATTTAAAAGGCCATCCCTAACCAATTTCAAAAGCCCAAAAATTCATCTAAAGCCTATATGACACTCTTCTTCATCATGACTTCAATTAAAACCATCCCTAATGTTCCAATCAAATATCAATTTATTCTAAATCAAGCTTCATGTTAACCTCTCATACATTTATCAAAAATGCCAAAATCCATTTTCATACAAGTAAGCCAAGCTATGTACAAGCCATAGGCAAGCCATGAAGCCATGCATGAGCCACATGGGAGCCATGAAAGCCCCTTTACATGTCACCATGCTATCTTGGGCAAAACGAGGAGGTTCTTTCCATATTCCCTTAAAGTGATTAACCACTCTCATGTCTCCTTTAATTCATGCTTAAGCCTAATTGTACTTGGATGGTGACTTCTCCCCACTAATTAAGTCGAACCAAATGACTTTCTCTTCAGCCCAAATTAGCCTCGGGGGTGCACCTAGCCCAATCCATGTATTTCGACCAAACTTAGCCAAAAATAGCCTTCCCCCATTCCATTTCAATTCACCCTCTTTACACATGGCCAACTCCACCGACTTCACCATTGCCAAGCCCCGCCCTCACCGGTCAAGATGGTGACTCGACCCTAGCCGGCCGACCACCACAACTCGCCGTAAAACACCATGGCCGAGACCTCGGGAGGAGCCAAAGCTTGGAATTCCCACCCGTCGAGCCGGCCCATGCCCAACGGCCATCGGAGCCGATCTTCCCTCGCCTGCAGTAGTGATCCCAGCCCATTAACTCCCCTCGGGAAGCCATGGCCATGGCTATTTAAACTAGCCATTCCTCTCGGCCAAAAAGGTTGGCTGAACCGTACCTTCATAGAATCCCTCCAAACTCCTCACAAAGCTTCCCTAGCCAAGAGCAATCCATCCCCACCGTTCTCCCGCCCTAACTCCCACTGATCGAGCTCAATTTTGAGCTCAATTCTCAAAGCCGAACAGACACTCTCAAATCCTCCACCAAAATCAAATTAAACTCACCCACAACCGCACAAGACCAAGAGAAGGAGTTCCCCAGATGAAAGCCCCTCTCCGATGCCACCCATTTGTTCTAGCCTCCAAAGGTTGAAATCGGTGATCACGAGAAAAATACATTAAGAAATTCATATCTATTTTTGATGAAATTGCACTTTAAAGAAAGGTATTTCCTTTATTTTGTTGCAGGAATGAAGATTTATAAGTGATGGAAGCAAAAAGCATGAAATGGAGCAAATTTAGATCAAAAAGGAGGAAATTCATGAAAATTGAACTAAGTCGCCGACGGCGAGATCGAGACCGCCGACGGCGAGATCGAGACCGCCGACGGCGAGATCGAGACCGCCGACGGCGAGATCGTGAGGAGAATTTCTGAAGGAGTTATAACTACCTCGCTGACAGTGAGCCCGAGCCTGCCGACAGTGAGATCGAGCAGCTCAAGACCTTCTAGAAGCTCCGCCGATGGCGAGGTCGTTCCCGCCGACGGCGAGGCAGCTTTAAAATGCATATACATCGAACCCGGACACTTTTCAAGAGATGTTTAAGCACCCCTCGGACCTTTGCTTACCTCTATAAATAGAGGCCGAATTCTAGTGATTTAGTGTGTCTTTCTAGTGTCTTAAGTGTCATTTGTGTGTGTCTAATTTAGTTAGTTTGAGTGTGTTTAGTGAGTTCATTAGTTTAATTGAGTGCTATTTAGTTTGCTGTACTAGAAGGAAAAGTCAAAGGAACTTCAAGGAGTCTGCTTGGGGAGGAAATTAAGATAAGTATCTTTGTTTATTGTTGTTAACTTTAAATGAAATCCATGCTTTGTTTTATTCACATGCATTCTGAGTAGTTTTCTTAGTCTTTCTCCTTGTTTATGAAAATTATGTGGATTGATGAAATTAAATAGAAGCACCTAATATAATATAAATAAATTGTGATAATGTTTACATAAAACTTAATTTACTTTCAATCTGGCCAATTGAGTAGTTAAAATATGTTGAATTATCAATTATAGTAAAAGTTACATCTAATATTCAGGGAAGTCAAAAGCCTTGGAAGGCGGGTGCAAATAAATAGGGAAATATTAATTATCGGACGTAGAATCGGACATTTTAGTGCGACAGTACTAAAATATTCAATTTGGTCCTATTGTTTCGAGAGCCGAAGTGTAGATGTTAGCCTCAGTGTGAGGGGAACGTGGGAGTCTCAAGTGGCGGCCAGCATCCTCCCAAAGATAACCGCAGATTCGCAATCAAACATAGGATTAGTCAATATTCTTTGCACCTGGACCAAAGGGTAAAGAATAGGAATGCTCCTATTTGTCACAATATAAACAAAAAAAATCCTATTTAAATTCATCAGTCACTTAATTTTCTAAAAACAAGGAGAAGGATACTTTTTCTGAATTATTTAAATCAACTTATTTCAAGCATTAGTTTACTTTAGTTTACTATAGTTACTTTGAATTTCCGTTCACTTTATTCGTAAGTAATTCCTTTAAATTTAGCTGATAACAAATCTGTTAAAAACTTCCTGTCTGATCGATAACCAGGACACCACTAGAGCCCTGTATTACTTGATACGATACGTATACTTACGTAGAATCCACATTATACATTAAATCATATATCTATATTTAAAGCGGGATCAAGTTTTCGTGTCGTTGTTATAAACATAAATTGCAAACATATTAAAAGTGGGTCATCGGTCCGGTGGAAATCAGGTCTAAAGCACTCCCTGTGGGCCGAGACTTCATCTCGGAGCTTCGCTTAGGTCCAATCGAAGGTGACACAACTCTCAGATCGAAGCCACACTTCTCTGAGCAAAGGTATGAGCTCTCTCTTCTTCCCGAGCTTCTGAACATTCTCTATTTTGATTGGGTTAATTTCATGCCACATAAACCGTATGGATGTGTTCGTTTCTTCAAGACGAATCCATAGAGCATAAGAACACGAAAATCCATTGAGAATCGAGTGAGATCTTAGGGTTTTAGTGTGGACGGTCACAGGTGCACACCAGTCGTAGACGATGACCAAGAGCCGTTGGATCGCGCGTGTATCGAGCGGATGGCTCAGATGGCGTTGGACCAGGAGATGGTACGTGAACCGCAGCCCCATGGCAGCTGACTCAGATGGCAGCGCCGAATCAAAGCACGCCGCGTGGCCTTTCGGAGCTGTCGAGGATTGCGTGGCGCCGCGTGGATAAGTAGGAAAATAGAATATTTTTCTATTTATTTAATTATCAGAACTTTAAAAATTCATAACTTTGTGTAGAGAAATCATGAAACTAAAATAAAAATACCCTCTTGCTCAGTGAACAGAGGAGAATAATGTGGAAAAGAAATCAAGTCATTTTATCAAGTATTTCATTTTTAATGATTTATTTACTCTCTGCATTGTTTTAATTCTCCATTTGCATAGGCAATTCACCAAGGCATGAGACCATGAGGAGCTTTTGAAGCCTCTAAACTCGGGAACATTCCCCGAATTTTCCAAGGTCAGAGGCCATCCCTTTGAGAAGTTATTGATTTTTCAATTGCATTTTACTGTTTTGAGTATTTTAATTCCAATAATTAGCATGTTGAGAAATAAATTCTAGGAAAATTTGGTGATGTTTCTTATGACCAGAGGACCCTAGGAAAAATAGGTTTTAAACTAATTCACTTGGAACAACCCTAATTGGCCTAATTACTCAAAACTAAATTTTAATTAATTAGGGTTAACTACACATCAAATTAACCTGAAAACAACTCTCCACTGATCTTTAGGATCAAAGGAACATCACATAAAAATTTGAAGTCGATTGGATTTGATTAACCCCACCAAATGGATTAATTAAGCCACATAACCAAAATTAAACTTTAAAAATTCATAACTCACAAAATACTTTTAAAAAATATACAAAAATGGTTTTGGGGCTTCTCTGATGTCAGAGGAGTCTATAAAATTAAAATTAAAATTTTCTAAAAAAGTTGATTTTCCACCATATTTTAATAATTAAAAATAATAAAAATTACAATAATATTAAAAATCACCGAAATGTCACATTTTGAATTCTAATCACCTAGGAACAAACCAAATATTTTTCCTAAGTCTCTAGGGTAAGATATTGAATTTTAAAGGCTTAAAACAATTTTTGAATTAAAAAATGATTTTCTTTAACATTTCCACTAAAATAATTCCAATAAATCAAAGAAAAATTAGAAAAATATAAAATTTTATTTTCTGACTTCCCTGATATCAGAGAGATTTTTTAAAAATATAAAATTCAATTTTCAACCTTTATTTCATTTTTAAATTAATTAATACTCCAAAACTCAAAATAATTCTAATAAATAAAATATAATTCAAAAAATCACCAAAATTGGTCCAAATGGTCCTCTGGTCATTAGGAACATCTCATAATTTTCTTAAGGACAGAAATATATCCTTGGTCATGTTATTGAATTTTCTTTGAAAACCCCTATTTTCCATTAAAAATAATTACATAAATAAATTAAAAACAGAAAAATAACATTTTGTCCTCTAATGTTTTAATTGACATGTGAGTGAGGTTACATAAAAATTTCAAGTTTATTTGAGCTTAGTTTATTGAGTTATAAAATTATTAAGCTTGAAGGGCAAAAGGGTAATTAAAAATTTCAACCCTTAATTAAAATTTTAGGATTAATCAAAAAGGGGATGGTAAAATATTTGATTTTAAACTGATTTTGGATGATTGAAACTTAAATGATTGTGGGTAGAAACCTACTAACCAATTCAAATATAATTAAAATAAAACTTTAATTAATTAATTAATCGAAATTTTGGAAGAATAATAAAAATTGGAATTATTAAAGTAGGGATATTATTCGGAGGATATTTATTCTTTAATTTAAGAATCCCTAAATTAATCACTTCAATAATATTTAATCCTTAACTAAAAGGATAATCCTAACTTAAAATTTAAAATGCTAAACAATTTAACAATTAAATTAAATTAAATTTAAGATGTTGAAATTAAATTAAATTAAAATCTAAATCAAGTTAACACCTTAACGATTAAATTAAATCATATTTAATATATTAAAAAAATTAAAATTAAATCAAAATAAATTAAATCAAATGAAGTTGAATTAAGATTAAATTAAATCAAACCAAATTAAATTAAATTAAATCAAATTAAATTAAATTAAAATTTAATAAAATTTAAATTAAATAAAATTAAATTAAATTAAATTAAATTAAAATTAAATCAAATTAAAATCATTTAACAACAAACCTAAATGAAATCATTAAGAATTAAATCTAAAATAATTTGAACACTATTCCAAACTTAAAACTATTAATTAAAACCTCATAATCAAACTAAAACACTTTAAATCATTAACTCAAATTTGATTAAAATTCTCAATAAACCAACTTGCCCTTAAAGGCTTTAATTATTATAAATCTTAAATAGAGTATTAAGTGAGATGTCACTTCATTCATCAGGTAATCAAATACCTAAGTTCATTGAGCAAGAAACAAAACAAAAATACAAACTCTTGGATGATCAATTCATCCGTACAATAAAAATTCACTTGGACACAAAACGATCCCTGAAATATTGAAAAGATGTTTAGGACTCGTCCTAAGCACTTCTTCAATATGACGGGATGTTTTAGAAGAACAATTGAATTTAATTGTTCTTTGATGAAGAAAATTATCCTTAAATCCAACTAAGAACCTATACGTCATAGGAGATGAATAGCAATAGGATTAGAAATTTGGTAGACAACCAAAACCCTTCCCTTAGCTTTACCTAGGTACTTGTTATAAATGTTTAAATGCCTTAACATGTGTTTTAGGTGCAGCTTAGGATGACGGGAAGACCCTCCAGGTACGCTTTTATTTTATTGCAATTTACTTGTATGCACTGTGCTTTACTTTTTCTTGCATGATAAACAAGACTGTTGCATGAAAACCAAAACCTTTAGGATAGTCCCTGAACTGAAACTAAAACTAAATTAAAAGTCATTGCAAGATAAAATTCACCGCCACAACATTCCAAAATATAAGACAACTAAAAATTTAATCACAAACAGAACAACAAAACTACAATTTCAACTAAATTAAAACGTCTCATTGAATGATCGGGAATACCTCAGATGATGTAACCCACGTGTTGCTAACGGGATTTCCCACGGCCTAAATGAAAGTGTGGAACTCATTCAGTTGAGTTTAGCAAATTCATCCGGACTCAAGTGAATTCGATGAAAATAACGGTGTCGAGATGACGGAACCGTGGGATCTTAATCGGTTATGTTTAAACAACTTTAAGATTTGTTTAATTAAAATATTAAAAACACTTGGATTTTAAGATTTTCTCTAAAAACAAAACACTTCTCTCATCTCCTGATTTATGACTTCTAAAACTAAACCTCTGCAACAACAAGGAGCTTGGAGCACTGTGGGCAGCACGGCCATCTTCGTCAGCAAAACAACTCTACATCAGCTAAACATTCCTAGATATAAACAACCAAACTGTAGGATTTCGAGGTAGTTTGCCTAGTGCAACATAAATCCTCTACTCTTCGTTAGGCATTTGCATAATTATGTTATGTAAATTAAGTCCTAACCGGTCTTAGGACTCCGAGGTAGTCGTTTGATACGACATAAACCCTCACATCTTTGAGGCTATTTGCATGACTGCATCATACAAATATAAGTCCTAATTAATTAAAATGGGCAGGATTGAAACATTAAATGATATTCTCAAATTCAAGCCAAACAATAGGATAGTGTGGGAAGTTGTCAAGATTCTTCTTGGATCCTCAACTTCCCCTACTTTTCTTCCTTTGGACTCCTGAAATTAACTGTTCCAAACTTGATCCATTCCCTATTGAAATCCCAAAATTCAATCCTTTGAAAACCTTAAACTTTGAAATTCTTGAGAGCAAAACCACTAATCATTGTCGAGAGTTTTCTTAAATGATTCCCGTCATTTAAGATGTAATTAACTATAGGGGCTTGCCCTTATAGGGAACTTTAAGAACCCATGTAATATAAACCCTGTTTAATTTCTTTATATTAAACAGGGGAACTTGTCAGCTTATAAAATTGGTTCGTAGACCAAACAGATGTCACAAATATTTTAGTTTATTTATTTGAGCCCCATCATCAAGTAGTGTGTCTATTCTTCGGAATAAATACACGGTTTGTGGTGCGGTGCTCGTTTATATAAACTATTCGGGATGAGAGATTGGTTTTGATTTCATATCTTAAAAACTTCAAATTTAAAACTATTTTCAAAATCAAATACTACTTTCCAAATTATATATATATTTAAATTAAAATTAAAATCTAAAAAAATCCGCCGACAACTTTTGTAGGCGACCCCTTTTTAAAAATCCAACACAACCTAAAAAAAATAAGCCGTACAATTTCTGGCAACTCCGCTGGGGATTAGTTCCTCTCTCCATTTTTGATTAGATGGTTTTTCTTTCATAAATCTGTAGTGTATCCATGTCCCTAGTGGACCAAAACTACCATTCTTCTGTTGGAATACCCCGTTCATTTCTGTCTTGAATGAGTATAGCCAACTCCTCTCGGATTTAGGAGCCACTGTTTAGACACCCTTAAAAGGAGAGGTTCCGAGATCCTTTTACCTCTTTTCTGAGGTGGGGTGGACCCTCAATAGGTGTTAGTTTAGGAGCGGTCCTTTGAATCGAGAAGTCTTGCATAAGACTTTTTCTTCCTTTCCAATTCTAAATCGGGCCCTTTACCTTTTTTACAAACCTTTTCCCTCAATCGTTTTGTTTCTAACAAATGAACCTCCTAATAAACAATATCTTTTAAAAAATCACAAATGCACTAAGATAAATTAAAATGTGTTCGGACTCTTTCCTTTTTTCGTCCTAAACTTTACGATGAAAAGAAGCATAATTCAGGACTAATACTCAGAATCTGCCCTGCAGAAAATAACTGCCTCAAAGTTAATCTTCTCCTTCACCAATGGAATGGACTTCACTATTTACAAGGATGAGCTGCCCGACAATGGGATCATCCATATTAGACAAGGATTCAGCAACACAGATGTCAAGTTCGCTGATGTCACTCTCTTCACAATAATGGATAAAGTGTCAGAAACTGAAGAGCCTGTGATTGAGTTCAACCTGAAGTCAGCTCAAGAATTCCCTCCCCTGCAAAGGGTTCAAGCTTAGAGGAGTACTAATGTTCGTAGGAGGACTGTTGTCTCTACCCCCACCGGTCTAGTCATCTCCGCACCTACCCCGACTTCTGCCAAACTGAAGGGGAAGGAAATCCAAGTCTGTGATGAGCCTGTCACCGTGGAGGGTACAGATTTCGCTACAATACCATCTATTTTTTAGATTGGGTCCAATTCAAGAGTTGCACCCCTAACTCGGACTCAAAGAAGAAATAGAAGCAGGAAGATCGCCAAGAAAGCTAGGGCTGCTGAAGTTGCTTTTCTAGAAGAAATTCCTGAAGAAAGAGAAGAACTTCCTGAGTATATACCTCTATTGGAAGGGAGCAGGTTTCACCCCATCTCTGCCGCATCAGATGAAGAGGGTGTTTGTAGGATCGCCACCGCATTACCCCGACCTGCATAGTACAATAATTACAAAAGAAAAAGGGATAAGGCTACGCCATTTGCCCGAGTGCAAGATGTTATAGAGAGATTGGAAAAGAAAGAAAGATGCCCTGTATCAAAAATCTTAAGAAGGATAGGACGGGAGCCAGCTAAATCCCGCCTCGGACCGCGAATAGAGCCCGTTGTCGCCATAGAGAAATCAAAGAAGAAGATAAAAGCTGACCCACCCGTTGTTGTATCGGGTCTACAAATTAGTGGAGGATACCACCTTCCAAAGATATAGCCGATAGACCATCCGGTCCCAGGCTTCCGACGCAAGAAGGATGGTGTGGTGACCTACTACCGGCCAGTCGAAGACCAAAACAATGTCCCGAGAAGAAATGTCTCGTCGAGAGACTTGAATCGAAGAAAGTGCTACCGCAATAAAGGGGACTCCGTGGAAGGAAGTTCAACAACCGTCACAAGAAGATCGGCAAGACCGCGAGGAAAAGGCCATTAGAGGATGCCATGGACAAGTTGAGGACCGACATCCGACTGTTAGCAAAAGAAAGAGAAGAAGAATTAGGAGATAAAATTGACTCATCAGAGTTCATGGATGAGGAGTATGTCGAGATCAACATGGTTGAGACACAAGCATCATCAGCTTCGCAAGGTGCTCCGGCAGCTGTGAAAAGAGATGAACCGGATGTGTTGAGAGCACAGCTTCGGGAAAGAGATGATACAATTTCCCATATGGCAAAGAGGATGGAAGAGATGGCTGCTGCCTTAGCCACTCTCCGTAGTCGGCCCAAACCTCGAAAGAGACAACCCCAGAGATTATCCATATTGCAGATGGAGGAAAGGAGATCACATCCGTTAATGGAGACAAACCACCAAAGAAGGATTCTACACAAAGCATGACTCCAGAAAAGGATATTAAGAATATGGTGGAACAGCATGTGCGAGAAGCATTAGCACAATCCAAGAGTGGAGCATCTATTCTGACGGGTAGACCTTAACCCGAAGAGTTCAATGTAGTCCAATACCCGAAAGGCTTCGTACCACCTCTGTTTAAGACTTTTGATGGAACAGGAAACCCTCGGCAGCTTGTCGCACATTTTTGTGCTAGTTGCTGCAATGCCGGTGGGAGCGACGTTTTACTCTTCCACCAGTTCGTCAGCAGTTTGTCAAGGATTGCCTTCGACTGGTACGCAGAATTGCCGAATGGTTCAGTAAAGACCTTTTCATAACAGGAGAATCTCTTCGTCAAACGGTTTGTCGGGGCTCAGCACCACATCACTATCGGTGATCTAGTGGTAGAGCAACAAAAGCCGAACGAGACTTTAGTGGATTACATACTTCGATGGAGAAACTTAAGCATGAAGTGTGAACCATAGCTTCAAGAACAACATGCAGTCGGTATCCTACTTAAAAGTATCCATGGCCCGATAGCACTCCTCCTTAAAGGATTTACAATCAATACTTTCGAGAAGTTGCTTAGCAAGGCCGGAGTTTGCAAGAAGAGGCAAAACAAGCTTAAGTTTCATGGACAAGAATGATAAGCGTAAGCCCGTGAAAACATTCGAAAAGAAATCGGAATCGTCGCGGCAGAGAGATAAGGGCAAACAGCCAATGCAGATACAGTCGGAGCGGCCACAGTCTAGTTATCAACTACCGCAACGGACAAACCAACAACCTCAGCAGGGCTATTAGTAACCTCAGAAGGGTTATCAGCAACCTCGTCTGGGCTATCAGTCACCTCAACATTATGAACAACTGCCTCATTCGTCACGCACTTTAAGAGAACTTCTAAATAGAGAATACCCATTCAAAACTAAAGTAGTAGTGAAGATGTTCCGCAGCTTAATGAAGACACCGGATTTTCAGCTGCCAGAGCCCAAGAAGCCGGAGGAAGTCAATAAGAAAGATCATCTGAACTATTGCCTTTACCACCAGATGCTTGGACACAAGATAGAGGATTGCATCACTTTCAAGAGTTTGCTTGATGACAATCTTCTGGAGGGGGAACATAACGATCCCAAAGGAATACATGAAGGAACCCCAGAAAGGAAGTTCCGTCAATGTTATTTCAATAGATCCCATTGTTCTGATAGACCCTTACACGACTAATGATGGATGGAGTACTGTCTAGACAAAATCATCGAAGAAAATTTTGGGTCACATCCAGGCCACTTCGGTACGTGCTTCAACTCAGAGTTTGAGACCTGTAGAGCCGGCACTATTACATGCGATTGAAGAACCGCCCCAGAAGGAGGAGAAGATCGGGGAAGAAAACAAGACCGAGGCTCCGAAGGGTAGACTAGGGGCTGCTTATCCTAGGATGGTTATTTCCGATTCGGAGGAGAAATCCCTCGAACTCCTGACTCTGTATGATTATTTGCTCGCCCCGGTGGGATCTTCTAATGATAAGGGTTATGACGTTGGCTACGTTTTGACTGTTTCTAACGATTACGTAACTAACGACAACCGGCTTAATCAGGATCTCGATTCCAATATAAATAACGATTCTCAAATCATAAACAACCCCGACGACCATGACGAAAAAGATGTTCACAAAGGAGGCTACGAAAGCTCGACAAGCAACAAGTCCATTTATGAATTCTGAGGAGCTCCGATCACGATAGAATTAGAACCCTCAGACACCAAAGCAACTTCAGAAGAGCCAGTGG
Organism: Papilionanthe hookeriana x Papilionanthe teres; assembly: GCA_022702705.1. Classification (NCBI taxonomy): domain Eukaryota; kingdom Viridiplantae; phylum Streptophyta; class Magnoliopsida; order Asparagales; family Orchidaceae; genus Papilionanthe; species Papilionanthe hookeriana x Papilionanthe teres. The sequence continues at coordinate 4,223,447 of CM040438.1, read as the reverse complement.
TTTCAAATCAAGAGGATACACCGACAGATCCAGCACCAGATTCAGAAGAGATTACTGAAGTTAATTTAAGAAGCAGAAAAGTTCTACCCTCGAGAATGGGTCCAAAGGATAAAGGAAAGCAGGTGGTTGCTCAGGAAGAGCCAACCCCAGCAGAGGAATTGCCCATTCGGGAAGAAACTGAGGAACACGGTAATAAAGTGGACTACAACGTGCTAGCCCATCTTAGGAAGCTACCAGCCAAACTAAGCATATACGACGCTCTGATCCCGTTAAAGGAGATGAGAGAAGCTCGATAAAGGCTTTACTTGATCCGTAAATTTTTTAGCTCAAATGGCCGATAATTCCTTCGACGAGGTTTGCTTGTTAAAAGAACAAGCGAGGTGTTACCTTCACGGACAATGATCTACTACCGGAACCACGAGATCACAATCGACCGTTGTACATTTCGACTACTATTAGAAAGTTTACGCTTCTGGAGTGTTGGTTGATCCAGGAGCATCAATCAACATAATGAATCTTCTGACGCCAAGCATATTTGGAAATTGATGCTCGCGAGCTCGAAGCATACAAGATGCTATTAAGAGGCTTCAATCAAAAAGGAGAAAGAGCTCTTGGATCGATAACACTACTAATGAAGACCGGTGATTTAGCAAAGACAACCGCAAAATTCCACATAATTGATTCCGAGACATCATTCAACGCTCTATCGGGTCGACCATGGATCCATGAAACCGGATGGTACCGTCATCTCCGCACCAAGTGCATAAAGTATTACGAAGGAGGGGAACAAATGCATCAAAGGTGATTTGCAATCGTTCTCCGTGCATGAAATCGGAATTCATGAAGATGCGGCCTACTACGCGCCCCGAAGAAAACAATCTTTTCTAGAAATACCATACCAAATGAAGCAAAAGAAATTCGAGACGATGAAGAACCTCGATGTTCTAGTCCAACAGCTTACTCACCACTCCCTTACGGCGAGATGGTGAAGATTTCTCCAGAACTCGCACCCGAGGTCGGGGCCGGGGACGAGGACGTGGAAGAAATGTTGGAACAGTTGGACAGAAGAAGCCGGTCATCGATGTTGATTGGGAGAACACTTCCGAAGAATAAGAAGAAATCAAGAAAGAAGCAGCGACAATAAGTCAAAAGAAACCCCAGTTCGAGATCTCTCTCGAAGATGAAAAAAATGAAGAATATAAATCATTGTACGAGAAGATTAACCATCATGTGCATACTATGACCCTGACCCCGATCCATTCTAATAAGATCGAGGGTATGGTGGTCAAGGAAGTGCATGGTGGTGGTACTAAACCCATTAAGTTTTACCGTGGTTCTTCTTCTTCCAATACTAAAAAAGATGTACAATTTAAAGATGTTACTTCTTCCGAATTGATGGAACTACCTTTTGAGCGGTACTCTCCCTGTGTTCAAAATTTAATTCAATGTGGTGTCTTATCTCGACAATGGACAAAAGGCCGGTCACAACACTTTGAAAAATTATGGAATAATGCCGGTCGGCCTCCCAATTCAAAACATGGTCTCAGATTCGGCATAGTAGGATCAGTTGATGATACGGGATTTTGCTTGGTTGTGACTTGCGAGCCTAATGAAAACTGCTTGGCAGCTACAGGAGATCTTGAAGATTTACAAATCGGAGATGCCCCACCAGAATTCAAAGAAGAAATCAAATCTACAATAGACGAGTTAATGGAAGTTAACTTAGGTACTAGCGAAGAGTCTAGGCCAACCTTTGTTAGCTCCTTACTCAATAAAAAAGACTCCGAAGAAATAATCAAGCTACTAAAGGAATTCAAGGACTGTTTTGCTTGGAGTTACGACGAAATGCCAGGATTAGCTCCCAGAAGAATGCGTCTAGAAATTGAGCAACAAGTAATAACCGAAGTTAAGAAGCTAATAGACGCTAAATTTGTCCGTGAAGAACAATACCCTACTTGGTTAGCCAATGTGGTATCGATCGAAAGAAGAATAGTCGGATCAGAATCTGCGTGGATTTCGTAGATTTAAATAAAGCATGTCCAAAGGATAAATTTACACTACCAATCCCAGAACTGATGATCGACATTGCTTCAACACATGAAATATTTTCATTCATGGATGGATCATCAGGATACTATTGTCCGACCGACGCTCTCTGGCAAACTTGCCAGGTGGTCGATGACACTATTGCAATTTGACATAACTTTCGTTACTCTTCGCGCCGTAAAGGGACAAGTCCTAGCTGACTTCCTTGCAGCACACCCTTTACCGGCAGATTCGCCTCTCGACGATGATTTGCCTGACGAGCAGATAATGAGCCTAAAAGACCCCGATGATCGACGTTGGGAACTATACTTCGATGGTGCGTCCTCAGCACAGAAGATCAAAGAATTGCAAACGATAGTGCCCGGTAAGGCAGGAATCGGACTAATCTTTACAACACCGGAGCGGGGATGTTAAGATACTCCTACCACTTAACAGAACCATGCACAAATAACGAGGCGGAATACGAAGCCCTCATAACAGGACTGGAACTAAACATTCAAATGGGAATAACAGACATCAACATCTACGGAGATTCTCAATTGATCATTCAATAGATCGCCGGACAGTACAGGATTCTGAAACCAAGACTCGAGCAGTATTTTCAGTATGCCATGAAACTGTTGGAACATATTTTGAATGTAATGATCTACAAGATTCCCAGAAAAGAAAATGCTCTCGTCGATGAGTTGGCCCGCCTTGCAAAGGAATTTGCTCGCTTGCGTAGATGAGTCGATTGAAGTGTCGGCTCAAGGATGACGAGTCCTATCACAGCTCAACATGAATACGATACACAAATCAACGAAAAGCGTGAAGAAATAATCATGAAGAGTGACGTAAAATACGTAAGATCGGCGACGACCATTAATGTACTACTCGCGAACGAGAAGCCTACCGTACGATAAGTCATTGCTCATCAAATCAAGAAAAGAACTCTGTCTTACACATTAATAAACAATACATTATACAGAAGGTCTTTTGATCAGATGTGGCTAAGATGCCTGAGCGGGTCCGAGGCTCGTGAAATCGTTAAAGAAGTACATTCAGGACTTTGTGGTGCTCATCGACCGGGTCCGAAAATGAAAATGAAGATTAAAAGACTAGGGTACTACTAGCCCTCAATGATGACCGACTGTATGAAAGTTGCCAAAAGTTGTCACCAGTGCCAAGTGCACGGGGTGGTTCTACACCAACCTCCAAATGTGCTACATCCGACAATCGTGTCGTGGCCATTTGAGTGTTGGGGCACAAATATAGTGGGTCCGATAGAACCACCTTCTTCAAGAGGACATCGCTTCATTCTTGCAGTACATGCACTACTTTTCTAAATGGGCGTAAGCTATACCACTTAGAGAAGTGAAGGCACACCACGTGCTACAGTTTTTCAAGAACCAAGTAGTTTACCATTTTGGGGTACCGCGCAGGATAATTTCAGATAATGGGTCTGCATTCAAAAGTACAAAGATCAACAATTTTGTCAGAAGACACGGGATCGATTGGCGATACTCAACGATCTACTACCCAAGAGCAAACGGCTTGGCCGAGGCTTTTAATAAAACTCTCGTTCAAATTTTAAAGAAAACTTTGGACGACAACAAGAGAAATTGGCACGAGAAGTTTTTAGAAGCCTTATGGGCCTACAGGATGACTTTTAGGACTCCTACTCAGTCTACGCCTTACGCTTTAGTGTACGGGTCCGAGGCTGTCTTGCCCCTTGAAGTTCAGCTTCCGTCACTCTGAATTGCAGTTACAAATAAAATTACCACAGAAGAAAATGCCAGATTATGACCCAAGAACTTTCAAAGTCGGTGACTTAGTTCTTGTTCTCAGAAAACCTATTCTTGCACATCGCAAGATAGGAGGTAAATTTGAACCGACATGGGAAGGGCCATTCGTGGTCGAGACAGTCTACTCAAGAGGTTCCTACCAGCTTGTGAATTGCCTTGGAGAATGACCTATGCTTCCAATCAATGGACGGTATTTGAAGAAGTATTACGCGACCTGATGTTTCGAAGGGTGGCCTCTAAAATAGAATCTTACCCCTAGAAACACGGGTGAAGTAATCACTTTGTGACTGGGTTCGAACCCAAAACAAAAGAAAATAAAATGAATGAAAAAAAAATAATAATAATAAAATCTCATCAACAAAAATGTTAAAAGAAAAAAAAAAAGCAAACATGGGAAACCATAATAATAAAATGTCAAATCTTTCCTTTTCATTCCTAATATTTTCTCATCTTTTCCTACTTCCTTTAAATTTAAAAGAAGTGAATAAGTTTTTTTTTAAGTGACTTTCTTATTGTTCTCGTTTCGAGTACGAACTCTCGATCCTTTCCTTGTTTTCTTTCAGGGAAATGTCGAACGGGTGGTTGTTCCTGAACTTTAAGGATGGCGTAAGTCTTGAACTTAACGAAGAAGAACTGAAAGCTGATGTTGTGATAGAGATTGACTAAGAATTTGCACAGCTGGAATTGGAATATGAAGAAACTGCCTGGACTATTGTGGATCCCGAGCAGTCCCGTGGAAAGACAGTGATGAGGCTCAATGGGAAAGTTCCCCATACTGCAAACAAGAAAAGGAAGATCAACGCGACCAAAGAAAACAAGATGAAATCAGTGATAACTACTGCAGGTGGAAAGCTTGTCAGTGCTGCCCCTACTGAGATTCAAGGGGAAAGAAGAGCCACTCTGACCGCAACCCAAAGAAGAAACAAGAATCGGCGTATCGCCAAAATGCTAAAGAAATTAACAGAGGAACAGAACAAGGAAGAAATTCCGATGACCACAGCAGTTGCCCCGAGGAGGCCAGCCCTCAGGAGCACCATAGCAGAGGTTATTCCAGAGGAGGCTACTACAGAGCCTGCACCTGAGATAGTGATGATTCCAGGAGAGCGTGACGGTGTGGAACCATATATCCCACAATACGTCACTAGGCCCCGACAGCTACAGATAATTTCAGAGCACGAGTTGGAGATGATCCAGAGGGTGCGGAAGCAGAATTTTGAGTACTTTCAGAGAATCAGAGGCAGATATGTCAACATCCTGGAAGGACTAGAGTTGCATACAGATGTCTTTTCTCACTACGAGGAGAATGAGATTGTGGACTACGTCAAAGAGCTAAAGAAGCTAGGTCGTGCAGGACGACTGCGTAGCAGGACCTACTCAAAGCTAGAGAAATGGAAATGAGGCAAGGGGAGGATCAAAATTCAGTTTGGATGCTGTTACAACTTTGCTGATGGCAAGAAAGGAAATCCGCCAGGAATACTCCGTTACGATGAAGTGGACCCAATGCCAGTCCTGATTAAGAAAATGATAAAAAGGATGGTGGCTTGGCGAGTCTTAACCGCTGATTGCATACCAAACAGCTGTATAATCAACATCTACGCAGAAGGAGACTGCATTCCACCTCATATAGATCATCATGATTTTGTAAGGCCCTTTTGTACCGTTTCCTTCATCAACCAATGCAATATTATGTTCGGGACAGAACTCCGGATAGTTGGTCCCGGAGAATTCCGAGGGCCGGTCGAGATACCTCTACCAGTAGGCTCTGTTCTCGTCCCGCAAGGAAATGGTGCAGATGTAGCGAAGCACTGCATACCGGGAGTTCCCTACGAGCGAGTCTCCATCACCCTCAGAAGGATGGATGAGAGTAAAATTCCGGTCTACTTCAGCACCGGATCCGAATTAGAGAATCGCGCAGCTCTACGAGTCGTAGGCTACATAGTAAGTAAGCACACCTCTAAAACCACATACGTGGGATTCTCCTCCGGAAAGTGGCTTAGAAGATGATGTTATTACTCGTGTAGTTTACTTTTCGGACATGAATGGATCGAACGGACGAGTTTTGTCGAATACACAAAGATATCGGTGCGATACTGTATTCGGATATACATGAACTTCGTAAAAGTCCGTTTGCGTAAGGATGTCATCAGAAATGTTTCGATGGAATCACCTGATGTACCTTTGACATTTTAATAGAAATGAATTTTGTGTTTCGTCTTCAGTTTTGTGCAATTGACTGCAAACACCACCAAGTCTAAGTTTGACTCAAGTCAAAGAAAGTTGAACGAAGAACGATTTGAGTGAAATAGTAATAACAAAATAGAACTTGAATTCAAAGTATGAACAAAACACAAACCAAAACTCAAAGCAAATCGACTGAAGACGTCAAGTTGTGAACCAAATAAATGAATGAAAATCCAAAATCAAAATGAAATTTCAATCAAAGACGAAACTTAAAAAAAAAAAATTGAAACAAGAATCCAAATTCAAAATCCAAATAAAACAAAATATAACTTGAAAATCAAAACAAAACAAAATCAAATCACTAAAAGAACGGACAAAAATTAAAAAAAAGAAACTCCTAACTTGAAATCCCCGGCCTTCGGCTGTTCTCGAACTCTTTTCGACTCTCCGCGATTTCTCTTTCTCCCTTTTGAGAAGGTCAACTGAATCTACTGACACAGAACCACAAAATTTTCGATTTGGTTCTGATGGCGTGGATTCATGTCCTTCGCCAGACAATCAAACTTTGATCAACTTCCTCGGGACATGAAACACTTTCATGCCTCATTCCAATCTTTCACCACTAAAATTTTCACAGAATCTTCACAATTCAAATACTCCTTTTGGGATCAGTACCTAAATTTTGATTCTCATCTCCTTCCGGGACTGGTACCTACATTTCAATTCTCATTTCGAGATCGATACCTACATTTCGATTCTCATCTGAATTGATACCTACATTTCAATTCAAAATTTCCGAGACTGGTACCTACATTCCAGTTCTCATTTCGAGATCGATACCTACATTTCGATTCTCATATGAATTGATACCTACATTTCAATTCAAAATTTTTGAGATTGGTACCTACATTCCAGTTCTCATTTCGAGATCGATACCTACATTTCGATTCTCATCTGAATTGATACCTACATTTCAATTCAAAATTTCCGAGGCTGGTACCTACATTCCAATTCTTGAAATTGGCCGAGGTACTTGTGTGAAGGGATTCGTGGCTCGCTGAAACAGCAATTGGCCGAGGTACTGGTGTGAACAGGAATGTGCTTTGGGTGCTAGATGGCACGTGTTAACTAGCCGTGTTAGATGGTTTGGTTGCTCAACTCACTTTGGTGTAAGAAACTTCATGATCTATTTCTCCTAAAGGGTTGGATATTCGCAAGGTGGAGATTTTCTCCTAAGGGACTGGATATTCACAAAGGTGAAGATTGTTAAATGTATTTCTCCTAAGGGGCTGGATATTTGCTAAAGTGGAGATTTGTTTGGTAGGCATATATACCGGGTGAAGCATTTCTCTTAAGGTGCTGGATATTCGCCAAGGTGGAGAATTGTTAGGTATGACTCATATACCTAAGAGTTGGAGTTTCTTGAAATGAAGAGGTGTGTCTCTTCATTAAAGGGGTTAAGGGGGAGCGAGGGCGTATTTGTAATTTATATGTGGGGTTTATCCATAAATAGATGTGTAATCCTATGGATATGTGAACCGAATTTGTAACTCCTCTGAAATAGTGCATTCGCCGGTTCGCTCCCGAGGACGTAGGCAATTCTTTGTCGAACCTCATTAAATCTCTTTGTGTTCTTCTGATTTGTGTCGATTTCTGTTTTTTCCGACTATAATTTCATAACAGTCTGATGCACGTGCTTTTTCGAAGGAGACGGGGGAAATGCTTAGAAAATTCTATATCTCTGCTTTGACTTCTAAGGCAAAGTATTGGCATTGCTTTGTTTTTGTTAAGTCCACTAAATACGTTAAAAAGGGTGCCAAGGACATGTCGGTCCTCAATTTTTGTATTCAAAGAGCGATGACCATATATTTTGGGAATGTTATACATGCTTCCATTTTAAAATTATTAAGGGGGATTCCACCTTAGCTCTAGGCCGCCCTTCCCACATCTATGCAATGTATGTGAAGATTGGTGCTCTTGGAGAGATTGTTGAGGAGTAACTCATTCCTAGTCAACCAATGACAAAGTAAATATTTGTATCATACGAGAGCTCTAAAGTTGAGGTTGGTAAGAGTTCTTCCCATTCTTATTCTTTCAGGCAATCCATTCAGCGAGTTGAAGTTTCCACTTCCTCACTAGCTTACCAGATTCATTCATTGAATGAGCAAATAACACAGATGAATTAGTGGCAGTGGAAAGTGGGCCAAAAATTTGGATATGACATGTATCAATATCAACAACTGCATGCCTAGCAGGCTGAGCTCAACTCAACCGTGATGAGCATGTTTCATTCGCATGTCCGTATGAGTTCAATGACACCTTTATTTCAGCAGTATAGCCCACTTCTGCAACCACTGAATGAGGAGGAAGTCAATGAAGGTGAAGAAGAAAAGGAGTATAATTATGTTTTGCTAATTCATGATTGTATCTCTGCTATATTTCTATTTTTTATGCTTTTATTGGGCATGCTTATGTATTTAATTTTATATGTGTGTTTGTGATAACATTAGTTAAATGTTAATGTTTATTATTATTATTATTTTTTTTTTGTACATAACTTCTGTTAGTTGCATTTCTTCTAGAAATGTCGATGTTGTGCACAAAATTTCTGTTTCCTTTTTTCTCTCCATTTATTTTTTTGGTAGGGCGTGGGAGAATTTTCTTATATATGTTGTTTTTTTCTTTAAAACTAAACATATAATTTAACTTGTAATAATTTATACTTTTGATTAAAAATAAAATATTGAACGGGAAACAGTCCTTAAATTTCAAGGGATTGGAGACAGATTCAAACATTTGAAGTTTCAAAAAATCATATTATGTATAAATAACTTGTGCGCTTAAATTATGAATAAATTAGTTGATTTTATTGATGCACATAATCTAAATTTCACAAAAATACAGCAATAGATTAACTTAGATTGATTTTAATTAGTTAGAAGAATATAAGATTCTTATATCTAAATAAGTTAAGTGATATAAAAAAGAATCAGTATACACTGAACTATAATAAATATGGATTAATAGGAAAATATTCAATTAAACGAGGTGAACAGAGAATATCTTAAATTAAAAAGTGAAGAAATTCTTAGCCAATAAAGATAATCCTCTAAAGAACATGTGGCTAAAAATAAAAGAAATTTCTATTAAAAAAATCAAGCTAAAAGAAAAAAAGACTGAAAAAATCACAAGAAGAAAAAAAAAAGAGTTTTATTTGTGTTTTATTTTCATGCTTTTCACGGCATTTGTCTGTGTTTTGAATAGGATAATAACTAAATATAAGGTGGAAGAATATTGCATAACAAAATTAGCGCCTCAACATTGTTCCGATAACGCCCCTGCTTTGCTCTGACAGCAGGCCGATGCAAGACAACCATAGTCTTAGCACTAACGAGTTAACAACATAACACCCAAATGCATAATTTCTATCAGAAAACAAGAGAGTTTGACACCTCAGTGCAAGTATACTAGCACTCCAGTGTCAAGATCAGAACGCCCCAGTATCATATTCAAAGCACCACAGAGCTAAACAAGTAATCAAAACGCAATTACTCGCACCTCAATGCCAGGAAGCAACGCCCATGGTAGCGATGTAGTGCTACATCGTGGTGACGCAACCAACCAAAGATGGTTACAGACGATTTCGGAGATGGTTTGTTGTGTAAATCTGTAGTGAGTTCGAATGAAATCTTGTGAAACAATTAATGTATCACATATTTTTTTGGTAGAATAGACATATAGTTACGAGGAGATTGCAATCAATTCAGAAAAGTTATTTTCTGTGAGTTCTTATATTGTTTAGGAAATTCAATTGTAATAAAAAATTTCAAGATTTTCTACTACTCCGAAGAGAACAAGTACTTTTATTCTTGAGTATCAACAGCATTATGAAAACTTGAATTAGACTGAACTTAAACACATTACTAGCTTGAATGAGTTTTTTATTAAAAAATCCAAATTGAACTAAAAACATTTTTGCTTTTGATAGACTTTAGGATTTTTAAAACTCATATTTGAAAATTGTCTGTATTGGATAAAATTTATACTCTTTAGGCTAATACGTGACTTAATTTAAGAGTTCCGTGAGGGATCGATATTTAGATGCATTCATATACTACTTCATTAACACAAGCACTTAAGTGAAACATGTATACTTTTGCACAACGGATCAGCCAAACCTAAAGTCATGTTGACAATTTATGCTTACGGTTTTTGCCACAGAATCATGGATTGCAAGCATCAAAAGAACTGCAACCAATTTCTTTCCTTAATCCTCTTGCACTGACCATACTCCTCACAGCCTCTGCTTCCCTCCACCTCCCCACTGCAGCATAAATATTCCCAAGCAAAACATAGTTTCCAGTGTTCTCTGGCTGTATCTCAAACAATCTCTTGGCAGCCATCTCTCCCAACTCCACATTCTCATGTACCACACAAGCTCCCAACAAAGCTCCCAACATTGTAGAATTATCCTTAAAAGGCATCTCCTTAGTCAGCATATAGGCTTCTTCAAGCCTACCAGCACGGCTTAGGAGATCAATAACACAAACACCGTGATCAATAGTTGGTTTCATGAGATGAACCCTCGTCATTCGATCAAGCAATCTTAAGCCTTCTTCCACTAGGCCAGTATGACTGCATGTATGCAGAACCGAAGTGAAGGTAACTTCACTTGGGTCTACTCCAGACTCCAGCATCTGATCGAAAAGACATATTGCTTCATCTGATTGCCCGTGAGTTCCATATCCAGCAATAATCACGCTCCAAGCAACAAAATCTTTTGCGGGCAACCCATCAAAGAGCTCCCTTGCAATGTCCAAGCAACCAATCTTAGCATACGAATCGATCAAACATGTCATTGGTTCAATTTTCTCGAGGAAGGCAGTCTTAAGCAAGTAGCCATGGATGTTTTTGGCCTGCTGCAAATCTGCAGGAGTGGAGTAAGCAGGAAGCAAACTTCTCATTGTGACCACATCTGGCATTATTCCTTCCCAAAGCATTAGCTTGAACTGCTCAGTTGCTTTATGCATCAGCCTATTTCGAGCAAATCCAGATATGATTGCATTCCATGTTGCAGTTCTTTTTGAACTACTGACAAACATTCTCAAACTCAAATCCATCTCTCCACATTTAGAGTACATATCAATAAGAGCAGTCTCTACAAAAGCATCAGACTCAAGTCCAATCTTAATGCACAAGCCATGAAAGCATACCCCATAAACTTCAGAAGGCAAGTTTCCACAAGCTGTGAGAAGAGATGAAATTGTCATTGAATTTGGTCTAATATCAGACAACTGCATCTCATGTGACAGAGAAAGTGCTTCAACCATGAAGCCGTTAAGAACATAACCTCCAATCATAGCTGTCCAACAAATAACATCCCTTTCCAAATTTGATTCATCAAAGAGTCTTCTTGCTTCATCCAATCGTCCACATTTTGCGTACGTATCTATCAGCGCATTCCTTACTGGAAGATAAGATTCAAAGCCGTTCACCTCCACCAACTTATGAACCCACCAGCAGCTCCGCAAATCCTTCAATTCCGCACAAGCAGGAAGCACAGACAACAAGCTGGCACTATCAATCAAAATGCCAGAAGTTATCATTCTTTCAAAAAGAACCATTGCCTCAGTAGCGAAGCCATTTCGGAAGGAACCGGCGATCATTGTGTTCCAAGAAATAACACTCCTGCAACCCATTTGATAAAAAACAATCGTGGCTGCATCGCTGTTGTGACAGTTCATGTACATAGCAATCAAGCAGTTCTGAACATACTCATTTGAACTGAACCCTTCAACCATTGTTCTGCAGTGGACCTGCACACCTGTGGTGAGAAGGGAGAGCTCGCCACAAGCTTTAAGGACAAAGGGGTAGGTGAAGTTGTTTGGTCTGTGACGTGACGAGTGCATTCTGGTGAAGAAACGGAGTGATTCATTGGGGAAACCAGCATCGACGCTGCTGCGAATGAGGAAGTTGAAGAGAGAGGGAGACTGAAGGGGAATTTCGTCGAACAATTGATAAGCGAGAGAAACATGACCGCATAGCGAGTAAGCCGCGGTGAGTGTGGAGAGTAGAAGAGGATGCCGGACGAGGACACCGGAGGAGATGAGGAGTGCGTGGAGATGCTTGCAGGAGCAGAGTGATCGGCGGCGAGCGTAGGATCGCAAGAGAGAGATGCACTCTCTTATCGTAATAAATGAAGGACCGCGAGACGATCTATTCATTCATGAGGCTGAGCAATAATGAGATTTCCAGTACTCCAGAATATGACTCGTATAATGGATTTTGAAAATAAATAATTATAGATGATCTGCTCTGCATATAACTTTTTATTTATCATAAATACGTCTAATATAGTAAGATTCTCATTATATTTTTATTCGGTGAATTATCTCCTAAGTGTATTTTTAAAACTAATTGTCATTTTATGTGGGTTAATCTCTCATTCATGCGAAAATATGAATGTTTTGCAGCTTGAATCTCTCACTCAAAGCAGTTTCTTATGCAATCTTGCTCGATTGATCAGATTGCCGCCCTGCTCATCAAGAATTCTTACAACTGGAAACCTTCAACAACATTCTTAGATTGCTCCTAATGTTCATAGGAAATGTTGCTTTTAAATTTTTTTTTTCCTACTTTTTTGTTGTGTTATTTATATTCATCTTCAATTCAAATTCCAATACTCCTTGTTTCTTCATCTTTAGCGCAAATGGATAGAAATATTGAATAGAAATATTATAACGCTATTTTTCAAAGAGAAATTTCAAACACTATAAAATTTAAGTTATAAAACAAACTTTGAACTAGCATGAAAATGGTTAAACCCAAAATATGAGTTTTGAATAAAAGTTTGAGGAAGGTTTAAACCTTACTCAAACACATATTATAGTGTTTGAATGTAATTTGAACCCATATTTTGGGATTGAACAGCTTTCAAGCTTCATATATATGTTTAACCAAATTTGAAATTATTTGAGTATACAAGTCAACCTCTCAACATTATTTAAAACGTTTAAATACCATATTATAGGTTCAAACCTTTTGAACTTTATTTAGTACTTAGAAATTGAAAAAGAACATATAAAAATGTTTAAAATTAGGATCAAACTATATGATTAAGTTTATTAAAAACTCATTGTGTTGTTGGAATCCATTTTTTTTACATATACATGCATTCATTTCAATCTATTTTCTAAGAATACATATTTAAGAACTAGTTATCCTTGTGGATGGTGATTAAATTACATGTCATGTATATTGTAAGGAGTATGATGAAAAAAATTATAAAATAGTTTGGAAGCAATAATATATTGGAGGGGGTTAAGTAATTCCCCTTCCAATTATTTGTGAATACATCCAACTTGTAATTTTGTAGACTTGACTCATTAGCTTCTCTTTAGGTAAGTACAAATTGAATAAACTTATAATGATTATATCGTGTTGAATGTTAAGTATAAGAATACAAGATTTAAAAATTTGAATTTATTAACTAGATTAATTATTCTGCTAATGAAATGGTTAAAAGGACAACTAATAATAAGATTTTAATTTACAGTTACTTAAATGTTAACAATGACTTCAAGATTGTTGATATTGGGAAGGCCTTAAATTAGTGCACTACAAGAGATAATGTGTTTGAATTAGGTTTGTCGTCACTAAAAATTATTATTGTTACAAGAAATCTATGGAAATTTCAACACCGTCATCATGTTTATTTTTAATATCGTATTCTATTGCTCTTAAATCAATTGATATTGCATCATTATTAAACTTTAAATTGATTGGCTATACATCAAGCATATTTACTATCACTATTGATTTGCCTTACATCAAGCGTATTTACTATCACTTATTTGACCTTATTTCTTGATGTACTTGACAACTCTACTTCCAATAAAATATTAGTCCTTATGATCAATTCATATTATTTGGCCCCTTGATAAGTTTCCATAAGTCATTTCTTATGGACTATGGTATCTGATCTACCTTATTTGTATACGGTCAATCTTACAAGCCCTGTGAATTTAAATAAGCCCATTTGTTCTCTAGCTTAAAAAATGAAGCTTGCATAATATGTTTAGGGTTTAATGAAACTAACAGGAGCAACTAAAGGAAACCTATTCTAATTCAAAAGCAAAAATTTGGGGCACCTTGAGTTTTCGTTATGGCTTTTGATCCCAAAGGTTAGTCAAACACTAATTTAATTCAAAAGTCTTTTAAAGTGTTAAGATTCATTTTAGAGTTAAAATTTCTCCTTTGCCCATCTTTAAGTCAAAAGGTTTTGATTGAAGTAGTTTGATTATGTCAGCTCATAGTGACCCATTGAACCTAACAAAAAAATAAAATATTCTCTTTGAAATATTAGTTCTACTTAGCTATGCATATTTAGAAGATATTTATAATCAAACTTGAAGTAAATCCAAAATTTTCATGCCCCCTTGTCAATCTTGTTTGAACAAATAACTTGATTTTAAACCAACAAATACAAATGAAAGAAATTTAAAACATGCAGGATTACAACAAAGTAATTGGGTTAATTAACCCATTAATGAGCCATTTAAGCTATGCTAAGTTTAATGAATTAAAAAAAATTCTAATTGAATCGAAAGCTAACCATACCTATACATAGACCTTAGATACCTGTACACTTGAATTTCAAAATAGCTAAGCCTAAGTTGGTTTTGAATCAACCTAACATAATTGACTTTTTTATACTAATTGATAAAATTATCAATAACAGTTACATCATTATCCTAGATCATCCCCTTAAAATATATGTAAATGCATAGCTATCTATTAGTGAAAAAGATATGTTAGGATTTCTTATCATATGTCCACGAATTTTAAGAGATTTCTATCTAAATGATCTGTTGTGTCATTTGGAAAATAATATTCTGCTCCAAGGGGTAGAAATATGATCTTAGAATTGATCTAACCATTCAAATAAGAAAAATCTTTAAGATTTATGGGTCAACGTAACCAAATAATTTTTCCAACCTTACAAGTGCAAGATGGCTTTTATTTAGTCATGCATTTAATGTCCCTACAAGAATAATCTCTTGTAGTTAATTACATTACGAGTGTTATGGCTATGAAGAAAAAATTTGATCAATGAATTGGCTTATATCAAGAATGATTATAAAGTAAGAATCTTGAAGATTGACATTCCAGAACCTCATATCAATGGATGAGCTTGAAAGAAGTCGATGGGAATTAAGATTTTGGGACTAACAATCCGAAGATGATGTGTTCGAGAAAGGGCCAATAAGAGGTTCAGCCAGCTATGGGAAGAAGGCATGCCCTACGATTTGGAATTTTAAATTTCTTTATAAAGGGTTTGATTTTTTTATTTTAGAGATTAGATTTTATTTGAAAGAGTCTTATTTTGGTGATTTACTCAACCTGAATATTTGAGTTGATTGAACATAATTTTAGTTGATTGTCTTGAGTTAAAAAATTTTGTTTGAAGGTTATTAAAGGTTGTTGGATGGCTTCTTAAGTAGATTCATGATGTTTCATTAAAGTATAAAATCTTTAAATTTTAATTGAAATTATGTATGTTTTTTTTATTAAAGTTCATTTGAATAATTTAAGTTATGAAGTTGAAATATTTGAAATTTTGAATTTTTGAAAATTTGAGTTTCTTAAAAAAATTTTGATATTCTATGTTTCAAAGTATTAAAAGTTTAAGTTTTGAAGTACTTAAAAGTTTTTGATGTTTTAAAAGTTCTAGAGTTATGATTTTTAAAAGCTTTTAAAGGTTTAAAACATCTACATTTTGGATGTTTTAAAACTTTAAATTTTAAAAGGTTTACTTTTAAAATTTTTAAAATTAAAAAAAAAAATAGTCTCGAGTTTTAAAGATTTTAATTTTTTTTTCTAAATTTTGAAGTTTTAAATGTTTAGGTTTTGAAATTTTCAACATTTAAATTTTAAAAAGAGATTTGAATTTTTCAATTGTTTTAGAGTTTGAAATTTTTTAGATATTGAAAAGGTTTTATATTTTTGCATGTTTTGAATGTTTTAAAAAAAAGTAGTTTTAATATCTTGAAGCTTAGAAATTATAATTTTGGAAAGGTTTTTTTTAGAACTCTAGAAATGGTTAGTGTTGAATTAAAAGAGTTTTATTTGGATCTAAATAAAATATGATTTTAGTTTAAGGAGTTGGGGGGTGGGGTTAACTCAAGATGAAAATGTTAATTTCAGTCAATTGATATGGATGACAAAGTGATGGGTTAGGAAAGTTAACTTAAAGATCATGAATCTTAAACTATGGGAGAAACTAGGTGAGAAGAATTTTAGATGGAAGTTAAACCCTAACCCTAAAATAAAGTTACTCTACAAAGAGACAAAATGGGTTGACTAGCAAGATTTTTTGTATAACGCCCCTAGTCAAGATGTCATTGCATTCCATTGCCACGACTGTATTGTATCCTTAAATTATTAACTAGCATGATAGTAAGAGATCTTTTCTATTACCATAGTGATCATGAATAATGACTATTAAGTTGTTTAAGGTGACTTCGTTAGTAGCTATGGATTACATCATCCTAGAGCACATACTTAGTCCACGGATAAGACTATTTGTTTTATAAAACCTATTCCTTAGCTCTAACTAGAGGTACTTAGTAATCTAACCTAGACTTCTAGCTAGAATAAACTAGGGTATGTGTGGTCTTGGGTTTTTTAATTAATTTGGCTAAGGCAAGGATTCACAGTTAATCTACCTAGTGGTGGTTCCTGTGATTTTTGTTGTTAGATATTATAGTTATTTTGGAGGTTAAATATTTAATTCAAGATCTTTATAACTCCTAAGTTGTCTGTCAATATGAAAGTTAGGGTCTTCTAGGTTGAAGTTTTAATAGTTGGTTTTAAATCCTCGATATTTTTCATTAATTTTCCCTATTATGTTTGACTTCCAGTTGTTGTTTTATTGTTCTATGTGGTGCTTACATGCTAAAAAAGGTTTCATTCAAACATTTAATATTTAAACTCTTCATACTTATGTTTAAATCACATACTGCTTAAAATTTTCACAGATATGAAATAGTATGTTTAAAAATATAATTTTTTTCACACAATGATACTATTAAGCATGTGAGTGAATTTAATGTGAGAAATATGAAAATTGGGAATTTCCCAAGTCTTCTATCTTTAGGAATTAAGCTTATAAATCACATATGTTTGAAACAAAACATCTTAGTTTATGGGAAAAACATAAAAGAACTTATAACTTTGTATAAGTTGGTCGAATCAAGAGGGTTTGCAAAGTCATATAATTTTAACATGAAAATTTATACAAATGGTGAGCTCATATTAATTATTTGACTTAATTTTATTAAAGTGTTATGTTTAGGCTTATTTTAATTTTGAAAAAAAAAGTTGCTTAGGTTTCTTAATAAGTTTACTTTGTTTATTTGGGTTTTCAAAGGATTTATTTAAGTTACATTTTATATTTTGTTTAGGTTCTCTTTTTCTTTTTTTCTTTTTTTCTTTTGAAAGTTTCATTTTTTTGTTTTTGTTTTTTTTTTAAGGAGTATTGTACTTAGGGTTCACTTTGATGAAAGATTTGAGTTTTTTCTTTACTTTGGAATAGTTCAATTTTATTTATTAAAAAAGTGAAAATTTGTTTGAAAGGATTTATTTTAGTTTTATGATGAAAATAGATTTTATTTAAAAAAGATTTTATTTTTGTTTATAAAAATTTAAATATTGAAAAAGATTCATTTAAACTTTTTTTTACGATTATTATATCCTGAAGATATCTCTTTTTTTTGTTTTTTTGGAAATAGTTTCATTGAATTTAGTTCTAAAAAATTTGCTCTGGAAATTTTTTCACTGAATTTTTTTAAAAGAGTTTTTATTAAGTTTTAGATAAGGTTGTTATTAAGTTTTATTTTATTTATTGATAATGTCATTCCATTATGCTTAAAATAATTCAAACTTTATGAAAATATGTTTATGAAGAATAAACTTATTTTATTCTCCCCTTCTTCAGAGCACATTTAAATTTAAATAAAGATAATTCTTTTTAGAGCTTATTCAAGTTTATATAAGTTTTTACAAAAAAAACTATTCTTTCAGTTTAAATTGAATTTATAAAGCATTTTATATAGAAAAACATTGATTTTGAGCAGATTTGAATTTACATTTTCCTTTCATAAAATTAAATCATTTAGAGCGCCTTTGAGATTATATATGTTTTATAAAAATAGTTTTTTACAAGTTTTGTTGAAATACTTATAAATTAATGTTAAAGAAATATATGCATTTTGTAAATCACTCTCAAGATACCTAACTTATAAAAAATATAATTCCAAGCATATAAGAACAATTATTATTTTTGCAAGCTAAATATCCTAAGCATGTTTTCCACTAAATCTACAAAGCCACAACTTGCTCACTGAAACGAACATAAACTTAAGAATGAAAATGTCCATGAGCATAAACCTACAATATGGAAATATGCATGGACATAAACCCAAGCATGAAAATTTGCGAGGACAAAAAGCTACCACATAAATATTTGCATTAAAACAAAGCTACGACATAAAATTTTCACGAAGATAAAGCCACTTCATTAAAATTTACATGGAAAACATAACACTAACCATGGAATGCAAAACTAAGAGATGAAGATTTTGTATGAAATTTAATAATAACACATAATGATTTTTCATTGAAGACATATACAAACACACATGGAAGCATTTTCTATTGTATGAGACATACACCTAGTAGATGATTATTATTTATTTGCATGAGACATGCACCTAGCACATGAATTTTTATATCAGCATAGAATATAAGAAATATAACACATGAATTTTCTTATTTTCACATAATATAAGCTACATAGCACATTATTTGTTTTTTATTTGCATGGAATATAAGCCAAATAGTAAATGAATTCTCAATTTTGAATTGAATATAAGCACCATAGCACATGGGTTTCCTAGAAATGAATATAACATAGGACAAAGGTTTTTCTGGCATGAAATGTAACATAAGACATAGGTTTTCTAGCAAGAAAGATACACCTAGCGAATAGGTTCTCTAGCATGAAATATATAAACAACACATAGCTTTTCTAGTATGGAATATAACATAAGACACCTATAGTTATTTTTTTCTTGGCACATAAATACAGCCCACATGATTTTGATTTTCTTAAATATAAAGAACCATATAAAGAAGGATTTAGGGCTTAAATTAAAGCCATAGGAAGGGAGGGTACGTAGGTTTAGATGAGAGAAGATTTTGGGTAGGATGGAAGAGAGTAGAAGGTGAAGAAATTAGAATGGTTTTTTGGCCAATGAAGAAGGATGGAAAGGAAAGGAGTGTGGGCCTCAAGTTTCGGGTAGTGTTGAAGGAAGAGAGAGTGAGTGAGGAAATTAGGAATTAACTGGTCTAACGAGGGATGAGTGAGTGGCTTGGGCTAGATTTTAGCTGAGCTATATAGTAACAGTGTGTGAGGGTTTTGTGATAAGATTCGGCTAGGAAAGAAAGAGAATGAATGGTGTATTTAATGTGAGTTTTTGGGCATCATAGAACATGATGTAGCAGGAGATAATAAGCAGGGTTTCAATTAGTGGAGGGAAGCAATAAATAAATGATGGGTTCGGTGTGATGTTTCTCATATTGAGGATGAAGTGGAATGTGGTAGAGTTAAAGCTTAGTTTAGTGAGAATAGAGGGAGATGGTAGAATTTTATGGCTCAATTTTGGTGAGAGAAAAGGGAGATCATAGGGAAACAACTCAGAATAGTGAGATAAATGGGAGAGAGTAAGTAAGGAGATGCCATACTGTCTTAAGATTTTAGGTAGGGAGAGAGACAATGGAGGGAGTGTGAGTGCAACTTAGGTTTATGGAGTGAGAGAAGAGGGAGAGAGTTTGAGAGTGACTTAGATTTTTGGGGGGTGAGAGAAGAGGTAGATGGTAGGGCTGTGGAATGATTTAGATTGGTATTTTGGAAGAGAAGTGGTGAGAGTAAGGGTAGAACATGGAAGAAGAAGAGAAGCAGGGGATGGCAGAGAAAGTCTTGGAAGAAATGAGAGGGAGAAGATAAAAATTCATGCAAATTTACAAACTCCTCTATGCAAATTTTGATATGAAAGGGAGAAATAATTTTAGACCTTTTCTTGAAGATTTCCTTCGCTACATTGCATGGATGAGAAGGCATCTACTTTTCTCTTTTGCTATAAATAGGGGGAAAGTAGTGAGGAGTTTCATCAAGAAGAGGAGAGAGAGATGTGGTTGGATAAAGAGAGGGATTTAGACAAGAGAGAGGAAGTGAAAGAGGAGGTCTTAGGAAGATAATGGGAGGGAGAGAAGATCGAAGACACAATCAATGGAGGGAATGAGATGGGGATCGATTGGATGCGATTTTCATGTGTAAGAAAGAGAGGGGGTGGATTTTTGGGCAAATAGTGTCAGGTTTCAAAAATATGCAAGAATTATGAATTTTGGGGTGTTGTTATGACTAAAATGACAAACATATCTCATTTCAAAGAGAAAAATAGATGGAATCCAATGTTGTAAGTAGTTTTGGTTGAAGTGATCTCAATCAAAGGATATTTCATTTTAATGTCGCAAGGTCGTCATGCATGGTTGGGGCTAAAACTTTTACCCTAAATCATTTTGTTTAGAAAAGCGAAAGAAATTAATGCAATTTGTTTTGTCTGAAGAATTTCTTAGCATATAATATTTTAAATTAAATTTCAAGCCACACTCTAGAACACATAAATTTTGGTAAATTTTGAATAAAAATTTACATAGTTTTTTATTTATTAAGTTGTGTTTTTAGCTCACATGAGCATTGATTGAAATTTAATTTTGATTTCAGTTTATTTTGAGTCAATTATTAGGAAATTTTATTTATTTTTGAAATTATTATCTAAATTATCATAATCTTAATTAGCCCTCTAATGATGTTTAATTTAGGTACAAAGGGTCCATTTGAAAAGTTTTAATGATCCAGACACACTTGTATAGTATGTTTTGAAAAACAACAGTTCCTTGAATTTTTGACATTGAACCATTATTCATACAAAAAAACTTAAAATGAAAAGTTTTATGTAAAAATTGTATCAGATCATCTTCAAATATGTTTGCATGCTTTTTAAATAACATTATGAACATCTTACAACTTAAAAAAATGAAATTCTAACCAATAGATTGGTTTGTAGAGAAAAGGATAATTTCAGGGTGCTTGAAGTTCTATTCATGCATGAAATTCAAAATGAAATGTTTTACATTAAAATCATATAATCCTTGAACTTATCTGCATGGTGTTTTTATGTGATAATAAAAATCATAGAACCATAAAAATGAATTTTCTATCACAACAATGATATGTGAAGAAAATTCTAATTTCGATGTGTATGTTGGTTAATGCTAATTATTTAGAAAATTTTAGGGTTTTACTAAAGTTGGTTGATACAAGTGAAATATGTCATTAATTTTTGGGATATTATCATAGATCTTGTAAATTTTGTACTGTTATTATGCTTTAAAAATGGTATTTGTGCCTTAATTTTGTACATGCTTGAGTAGATGCAATTTTGGAGCAAAAATAGATGAATTTCAGCAATTAAGGGCTGATCTGGACCTAACACACCCACGACAAATTCACAACACACCTGCACCAGAGCAGCACACCATAACCCTAAAAAAGGCACATTATTGTTGGGTTAATGTACCAACACCAGAATCACGATGCACCCATACCCATACTTTCTAGACCCACTAGCATTGCAGTGCAACTGCGCCAACATTGCGGTGCACCTGTGCCCAGCTTCATTGTACCTACATCGTCATTGTGATGCACTCATGCTAGACTTACTGAACCAATTTTGAGAAGATCTTTCTAACCTGTGATGATCTTTGCCCATATATATGCTCATAAGAATGGAATTAGTGCATCTTAGGCAGTTGGAGGCTATAAGAAGAAAGGTTTTTGTTGAGAAAGAGTTCTCTCCTTGAGTTCTCTTCCTCTTTTTGTGTAGAAACCTCTAGGGGATATTTTTATGTCTTATCTTTCCCTTTGTTCTTGTGTGATTTTCAAGAGCTTTGTGTGAGATAGAGAGCTTCTAACCTTGGGGAGAAAATAACTCTTTATTGTAAGTTTTGCTTTCTTTTGTTTCTTATAATGATAATGTGCATGGTTTTCTTTATCGTGAATCTCTCAACTATGCATGGCTAATTTCTTCTTCGTGTCTTTATATTGTAGGGTTAGTGATTTTATTATGGTTTTTTTGTGATGTGTTCCATGTACTATTTTCTATGCTTTCATGGGTTTATATTATTGTTTAACCTTCTTTATTCTATGTACTTCTAATCTAACTAATTAGGTTGTTAAAATATTTCATGATTTAAGATCTCTACCCTTTGTGTAGTGGAATGAATAGGTCAACCATAGAATTTAAAAGGATAATCATATTCCAGAAATATTTCACAACCTTAACAAGGGATCAGAAGAATTTTTAGAAATTCCATGGAGTTAAGCAAAACTTAACTTCATGGATTTGAATTCTTCTTTTAACCTATGCATTGGCATAAGAAGAAACTTATCCCTAAGTGACAACCATCACATAAGATAACATTAAGGGAAACCAAAAACCTCCACGATACCCGAATCACAGATACACGATCCTCATCACCCTTGAAGAACATAAATACTTTCTTTGTTCTCTATTTTTTAGTTTTCTATAATTGTGTATTGTTTTCTGTTAAGATTTTAGGAGTTCAACCCTCCATTGTGATCATTGTAAGAAATGTTCATGAAGTTAGTAAACTGAATATTTTCTGCTAAAAATATTTGTTAACCATTTCCCTATGTGATCGATAAACATAATCTTAGGTTGCATATTACTTTAAACTTATACTTGCATGAGTGATATAATTATTTTGAGGTAAATTTTTTATCATAAATTTTTTGGCATCCTTGTTATCGAAAAAATTTGTTTAAACATAGCATTGTCAGTCGTTTAAAATGTGTTTTGAGATTTAGTTTATATATGTATAGATTTTTGGAAAATATCATTTTAATTTTTAAAGATATGAAATCATACTGATCTCATATATGCAGTAGTTTAAATAATCAAGCACTTTTCCATAAGCCATTTATCTATCCCGAAGCATGGATCTATTGTTTGGCAGTGTGGCTAGATCAATTAAACTAAAGAATTCATGACATCTATTTGGTCTGGGAAACATTTTATTTTGACCAACAAGTTCCTCTATTTAATACAACAGATTGGCGACTCCTTGACATTGACATGATACGGGAATTGATGGCGATGACATCGCGACTATTCGTCGCCATCATGCACTAAAGCACTTAGTTAATCACCCTTAATCTTCTCAAAATAATTGCATCTTACTCATAAATCTCCCAATACTCTAATTTCAAATTTTAATATCCATTTATTCCAATCAAGTTTCACACAAACACAAACTTATATTCATTAAAAACAAACCACACTTAATACAAAATAAAAATTTCTATCCAAACACTTTGTATGAAATTCCCTAGATACAAAGGACTCAATAATCATAAAGATAGGTTTACATCACTAAGATGCAACAACCACACATTAAGTGTAACAGATCACAAACAAAGAACATTAAACACTTAAAACATCAAACACATAAAACATAAGATACACAAAACAAACCACAAGATCAAACTAACATTTAATTCCACTCTCTAGTAGGCGGAATATATCCAGAACCACTATTATTTCCATTTGACCCTTCTGGAATATAAATTTGATAGAACGGGTGATGATTGAACACTCTAACATCTTCTTCTTCTAACCACTTGTTCTTCAGGAATATCGCCTTATGCACTTCTTCCACGTGACTTGTATGACTGAATTGCATATTGAGTTGCCATCCCATATGCTCCAAATGTGTGTTAGTTTCATTAATCTTTGCTTCGATTGAAGTCACTCGGGCTTCTATCTTTGCAATCTTTTCTGCAATTCCTTGAATACTAACGGTGAGAAATCCATTGAATAACTCTTTAGCACTGTCACTAATAAACTTAATCTTGTTAGAATCCTCTTTCTTCTTGATCTCATTCTCCCAAGAAGACATGATGCACTCAAAACACTCTTCTTAAGACTCAGGAATGAAAATAGGACATGGGGCAAGTGTTTCTCTTAATTTAGAGCCTTTTTATAGAAATTAGAAGTGCATAAACAACCATTAAATGTTTTAAAACTCTAAAATAACTTCAAAAACCACTTCCCCACGATCTAGGCTTCTAGAACCTCCTTTATCACTGCTTGATAACTCCGACGCCTAAGCGCCAACTAGGTGGCGCTTAACCGCCAGTGCTCAATTTAGCACAGGTTTGCCAAATGTCCAAAATTTCATTACAACTCCTCTAAGTCATAAAATAAGGTCAAATAAACACTACTATAACATAAAAATCCAAAATACTACCACAAAAAACCTAAAAACAAACCAAACAAAGCACACAAAGCAAACATAAAGCAAAGCACACCGATAATAATGGGTTGCCTCCCACAAAGCGCTTGGTTTAATGTCTTCAGCCTGACATACCCAGAACTCATTTTGAGTGACCCAACATCAGATTCTCATCATATTTAAGTTGAACAAATGAAAAATAAGGTTTAAGTCTATGGTCGTTTACTTTAAATATTTTTCTAGTCTTAGGATATTGAATATCCACAGCTCTAAAGGAATAAACATTTATTACAATAAATAGACCCATCCACCTGGACTTAAGTTTTCCAGAAAAAATTCTCAATCTAGCATTATACAGGAAAACTTTCTATCCTGACACAAGATTTTTAGTAAGAATCTTTCAATCGTGTCATAACGTCATCTTTTCCTTATAAATCTTAGCATTTTCATAAGATTCATTTCTTATCTCTTCAAGCTCATTTAATTACAATAATCTCTTCTCAGCAGCATCTTTCAAATTATAATTGAACTCTTTAATAGCCCAATATACCTTATGCTCAAGTTCAATAGGCAAATGACAAGCTTTTCCAAAAATCAGCCTATATAGGGACATTCCTGTAGGGTTCTGTAGGCAGTCCTATGGGCCTGCAAAGAATAATCAAGTTTGATTGACCAATCCTTTCTGTTTAGCTTAACACTCTTTTCCAACATTCTTTTAATTTCACGATTTGATAATTCAACCAAAACACTTGTCTGAGGATGATAAGCAATAGCAACGCCATGATTTATAAGATATTTCTTTGCTAACTTTTCAATAATCGCATTTTTAAAATGATTTCCCCAATCAGTTATGATTACTCTTGCTATTCAACATCTGTAAAATATATTATTTCTTAAAACCTATGCAACACTTTAAGCATCACATCGAGGTAAAGCAATAGCTTTAATCCATTTGGAAACATAGTCTATTGCTATTAAAATATAAACATTTCCGAATGATGGTGTAAATTGACCCATGAAATCTAATCCCCAAACATCAAATATTTCAACTTCCAAAATATAATTGAGGGGCATCTCATTTCTTCTAGAAATATTGCCTACACGCTGACATCTATCACAATTTTTAATATAAGCATTCACATCCTTAAAAATTGTAAGCCAATAAAATCCAGATTGTAAGATTTTATATGTAATTCTTTCAACTTCAAATGTCCCCCATAATCAGATTCATGACATTTTTGAATTATTTCATAAGTCTCTTCCAAAGGTACACATCTTCGAATTATAAGATCCTTTCCTTGTTCATATAAAAATGGCTCATCCCAAAAATAAGTCTTAGCATTAGACAGAAACTTTTTCTTTTCATGGTATGTCAAACAATAGGGTATAATATTACTGACAATAAAGTTTACTATGTCGACATACCACGGAACACGCCACTCATTAACAGTGATTAATTTTTTATCAGGAAAATGTTCATTAATTTCTTTAGTATCACAGAAAGATTTTTCATTTTCAAGCCTGGACAAATGATCAGCAATTTGATTATCAGAACCCTTCTTATCTACTATCTCAAAATCAAATTCTTACAAAAGAAGAATCCATCTAATAAATTTCAGCTTTGCATCCTTCTTCTTCATTAAATATTTGATAGCAGAATGATCAGTGTGTACCACACATTTAGTTCCAATTAAATATGATCAAAATTTAACAAAGGAAAATACTATAACTAATAACTCTTTCTCAGTAGTGGTATAATTAATTTGAGCATCATGAAGAGTTTTACTAGCATAATAAATAACTTTAAAATTTATCATATTTCTGACCCAAAACAGCACCAATAGCATAATCACTAGCATCACAAATTAATTAAAAAGATTTTTCTCAATTTGGTGAAATTATAAAAGGTGCAGTAATTAATTTTTCTTTTAATGTTTCAAAAACTTTTACGCAATCATCATCAAAATAAAAAATTACATCCTTTTCCAGTAAACGGCATAAAGGTTTTGTATTCTTTAAAAAATCTTTGATGTAACGCCTGTAGAGTCCAGCATGTCTCAGAAAACTTCTAATTCCCCTTATATTGGTCAGGCAAGCAAAATTAGAGATAACTTGAATTTTTGCAGGATCTACCTCCAAACCTTTTTTTTTGAAATCCAATGTCCCAATACAATTACTCTTGCTACCTTAAATTTGCATTTTTCCCAGTTAAGGACTAAACTAGTTTCTTCACATCATTTTAGAACTCTAGACAAATGTTCTAAATATGATTCAAATGAAATTCCAAACACTGAAAAAGTCATTCATGAAAACTTCAATCCCTTTTTCAATTTAATCACAGAAAATAGCCATCATATATATCTGAAATGTAGCAGGGGCATTACATAAACCAAAGGGCATTCTTCTAAAAGCAAACGTACTATAAGGACTGGTAAACGTAGTTTTCTCTTGATCTTTAGGAGCAATTTGAATTTTGTGGTATCCAGTATATCCATCCAGAAAAAAAATTATTTATGCCCAACCAATCTATCCAGCATCTGATCTAGAAATTGGAGTGGAAAATGATCTTTCCTTGTGGCAAGATTTAATTTTCTATAATCAATGCATATTCGCCACCTTGTAACTTATCTTGTTGGAATCATTTCATTATTTTCATTAACAGTCATAGTTACTCCTTCTTTCTTAGGAACACAATGAATATGACTAACCCATGCACTATCTGAAATAGGGTAGATAATTCCAGCATCCAACCACTTCAATGTTTCTTTCTTATCAACATCTTTCATGATAGGATTTAATCTCCTTTGGGGATCAGCCCGAGGTTTGTAATTATCTTCCATAAGAATTCTATGCATACAAATCGAAGGACTGATTCCTTTAATATCAGCAATTGTCCATCCAAAGGCTTTCTTGTACTTCTTCAAAATTTCAAGCAAACTCTCTTCTTTTTTTTCAGTCAATTGAGATGAAATTATAACAGGCAAGGTTGAGGACTCACCCAGAAAAAACATACTTTAAATGATGAGGAAGCATTTTTAACTCAAGTTCAGGCGGTTTTTCAACTGATGGACCATAAGATTCATCTTTTTCAATCATATCCAACAATTCAAAATTTTCATGAAAATAATTTAATTCTTCCTCTTGAAGATCTTCAGAATGATGTAAATCCACTTCTTGCTTATGTTCCAATTCTTCTCTTTCAAGTTTTTCTTCATAAGTTGACTTGAAATGACATTCACTCAAATATCTGATAACATCCATCCTATAACATTCATCATCTTTACCTCTTGCAGGATATTTCATCAATTTCGAAACATTGAATGTAACAGTTTGATCATTAACCCTCATTGTTAATTCTCCTTTTTGCACATCTATCATTGCTCTGCCTGTGGCTAGGAAAGGTCTTCCTAAAATTATGAGTATCTTTTTATCTTCCTCCATATCAAGCACAATGAAATCAATAGGAAAGATAAATTGATTCACTTTAACCAAAACATCTTCTATAACTACTTTTGGATATGTGATAGAATGATCTGCTAATTGCAGAGTTACAGTAGTTGGGGTTATTTCTCCTAATCCCAGTTTTTTGAATATTGATAGAGGCATAAGGTTAATGCTTGCACCCAAATCACATAAAGCTTTTCCATAGAATCTGTCTTCGATTGCACATGGAATTGTGAAACTACCATGATCTTTAAACTTTTCAGGAAGCTTCTTCTGAATTATTGCACTGCACTCCTCACTAAGTGCAACTGTCTAATTATCTTCAAACTTCCTCTTTCTGTTGAGAATTTCCTTCATAAATTTCACATAGCTTGGCATTTGTTCTAAGGCTTCAGCAAATGGAATATTAATGGTAAGCTTCTTAAATATCTCTAAGAATTTTGAAAATTGCTTATCCAACTTTTTTTGATGAAGTCACTGAGGAAATGGAGTTGGTGGATTTTCTAAATCAACCTTAGGTGGTGAAATTAGTCTTTCCAAACCTTTCGGAGCGTCCTCTTTTGGTTCTTCAATCTCTTCTTTCTCTACTTCAATTTCTTTCTGAACTCTACCTTCCAACTCTTTTCCACTTCTCAGTTGAATTGCTTTTACATGCTCTTTATTCTTTTCTCTTGGATTCACTTCAGTATTACTTGGAAGAATTCCTTGGGATCTATTACTCAATGAATTCGCAATTTGCCCCAATTAATTTTCAATATTTTTTTATGGTTGCTCCTTGAATTTGTAATTGATTTCCCATATGCGACACCACTTCTTCAATAGAAAACTTCTTCTCCTTTAATTTTAAAGCATTGTTAAAACTTGGAGGATAGGTTAGTCTATAAATATTATTTCCTTGGTTGTTCCAGTTCCCCAGTGGGTTTACTTGGTGGTTCCCCCATTGTTGATTAATACTACCCTGATTATTGGTATTCCAGTTAAAGTTTGGGTGGTTCTTCCAACATGGGTTATAATAATTGGAATATGGGTTATTAGGCTTACTTATAACATTCAAAGTTTCTAGTGAAGAATAAGAATCAACCATTTGGCCTATTGAAATTTCTTCAATCATGGATTTGGCTAAGAAAAACTCACCCCAAATTGGTCTATCTTCCTTGAAATTGCAGCAACTTGATTTGCTAACATTGCAAAAGCATCATTTTCATAAACACTGGCTACCTTTTTAGGATTTAACCTTTTAGAAGGTCATTGAAAATTATTAGCAGCACTTTCTTCAATTAAAGCATAAGCATCAGAAAAATGTTTAGACATTAATAATCCACCAGCAGCAGCATCGATAATTGATCTAAGAGATCCAACTAATCCATTGTAAAAGGTTTGAATTATTAACCAATCTGGTATCGAATGATGTGGACATTTCCCGAGGAAATCTTTAAATCTTTCCCATGCTTCATATATTGATTCACCTTCAAACTGACAAAAAGATGTAATATCATTTCTCAACTTCATAATCTTCGATGGTGGAAAATATTTAGCAAGGAATTTTTGTGCTAAATCACCCCAAGTTCTGATAGATCCAGGTGCTAATGAATTTAACCATATCTTAGCTTTATCCTATAATGAGAAAGGAAAAAGTATGGGTTTAATAACATCATCCAAAACTCCATCATATTTAAAAGTAGCACACAACTCTAGAAAATTAGCAAGATGCAAATTAGAATCTTCAGTTGTTGCTCCCTCAAACTAATTATTAAACAGCATTTGGATAAGAGCAGGTATAAGCTCAAAGGAATTAGCAACTACAGCAGGGTGTTGAATACTACAATGAAGTTCAACCACTGTAAGGTTAGCATAATCTCTTAAAGGTCTGAATTCTTGATGGATGCTAACATTTTGATTTAGACAATTTGTCATTTCTTGAATATTTTTATCTTTTTCTATATTTTTAATTTTTTAATTTTTTTTATAGTTCTTTCTAAACAATAAAATAAAATAACAATAAAATACCACAAGTCCCTCAGAACATGAACTACGCATATAACAATAAAATAAAACAAAACACAACACACTAACAAAAACAAAGAAAAGTAAATATTTTAATTTTTCTTAATTTTCTTTAAAAATGAAGTTTTAATTAATTTCCACGGTAACGGCGCCAAAAACTTGATCCCCAACTGAATACTTGTGCTAATGATTTAGATATGAAAATTATGATTTCATAATATGGGATACTACGCAAGTATAAGTATCGTTTATCAAGTAATATAGGACTTTTTTATTAAGCCCGAGACACAGGGAAATGTAAAAACTTTTTAAAGAACTAAGAAAATTATATTTTTACTTTTTAAATGATTGAAAGTATGTTTTGATTTTTAAAGTTTGAAAGTTGTTTTTTGTATTTTTGATATAAAGCTAAGCAGGAAATGAAAATTATCAGAACTTTAAAACAAGATATAAAACACTAGGAAATAAAATATATTTTTCTTTTTCTTTTAAAGCATAATAATTATGAAAGTATTGTTGTGGAAGTATTTAAATGTGTTGTGACAAATAGGAGCAAATTTATTCTTTACCCTTGCTTGGTTCTATAAAGAACATTGGTTAATTTGAAATTTTAAAATTTTGAAAATGGTTAGGCAGGGAAGATATCAGCTCTCACTCAAGAGTTCCCTCGATTCCCTCCACCTGGTGGGCTAACTTTTCATGACAAAATTTAAAATATCAAACCAAATTAGCGGGCAGTCTGTCACTCTAAAAACCTCTAATTTTACTCCCCATTAAAAACATATCTCCTAATATACTTGCATTCCATTATATGGACTACAATTTTCACCCATATAATTGCATGTGATTTTTACCAATTAATGTTTGAGACAATACCGCATTGGATCCTACATAATCTCACAACAAATTTTAAAATTTTAACTAGCCAAATTAAGAAGTAAATTAAGTTCATGGAATTAAATCTTCACAACTTATTCCAACTTTAAACACTTATACATTCCACAACAATCCTACATAATTTAATTACTTCTTCATTTATGAAAGAAAAAGATAAAGAAAACTACTCAGATCTCATGGAGAAAACACAAGCACACATTTATTTGAAAATAGAAATCATAAAGAAACACAACAAGTTTTAATTAATAATTAAATATAAAAACAGAAGTAAACATTATCTGAAAATCCTTTCCACAAGACTCTAAAAGTTCCTTTGAAACTTGACTTTACACAGGACAACACTGCAGAGGTTGGCGCCAAACTCTATTGACTCCAACTCTGACTTTAGACTTCAATAAGAACTAGAGAAATGGATGAAAGAAAATTGGTGGAAAGAAGGTTTCACACCAACCCTTTCTTCTTTAAAACTAAACTAACTAACTCTAAAAGACTATCAACAATAACAGACAAAAAGTAAAACTAGAAAAGACTCTTTAAAACTAGAAGAGGACACTTTGAAACTAGAAGAGTAGTCCCTTGAAACTAATTCCAAGTCTTCATGATAGAATTTTCCAAAAGGTGTCTTGGTGTCTCATCAAATCAGGTCCAGATTTAACGTATCCTCCAAAAGATGCATCCTTCATTCAAATTTGCCGCCCATGGGAAGTTAAGGAAGTCACCACCAAAAGTTGCTTCAAATACCCCTTGAATTTGGTGTCAAAAATGAAAAAAATTCAATTTTTAACTGTGGCACCTAAGCGCCATCCAGGCGGGACTTAGCCGCCAATGTCCAATTTTTCATTTTTTTCATTTTTTTGCTCCAAATTTGATCCAATTTTGCTCCTTTCATCATAATCACTCATTTCATCGTACCTAGAAGAAAAATACAAAATACCTTCCATTAAAGTGCAATATCATCAAAAATAAGTATAAAAATATGCATAAAAACACTAAATTTTAGGTGTATCAGTTACCAGCAAAATTGAGCATCTATGATGCTCTTATGCTCTTTATAGAAATGAGAGAGTCATTGATGAAAGCCTTTTTAGATCCAGACATTTGCCTAGCACAACTTGCTAGTATTACTCAGAATGAAGCTTGTCCATTAGAAGAAATCAACAAATATTAACTTATCTGACAATGACTTTTTACTTGGAACAACTGAACATAATCTTCCACTGTTCATTACAGTGAACATAAACGACACAACACTTTCAAGGGTGCTTATTGACCCAGGTGCTCGATTAACATTTTGAATTTAAAAACTCTTGCATATTTTGATATTAATGCATCCAAACTATCAAAAGATGCAATGATGTTACGAGGATTTAATCAACAAGGAGAATGAGCTCTTGGATCAATAACACTGCTCATAAAGATAGATGACTTAACGACAACAAAAAAATTCCATATCATTGACTCTGATACCTCTTTTAATGCTTTACTTCACAAACCATGGCTTCATGAACAAAAAATGGTTCCTTCTTCATTGCATCAGTGTATAAAATATTTATAAAAAGGACAAGAATGTTGTATTATAGAAGATTTTCAACCGTTTTCGATCCATGAAATTGGTATACATGAAGATGCAACATATTTTGCTTCTATAAAGAAAACATTATTCTCCAGAGAGAAAATAGTGAATATAAATGAAAAATATCATCCTTCTTCAATAAAGATAAAAGATGTCGATCAAACTCTTGCTCGAGGTCAAGGCCGGCGTCGAGGACAAGTGAAAGAAAACCCAATTGTCAAAATGAAGAAACCATTGAAGTTCAAAATTCACCTGGACTTTGAAGAAGATGCAAAAGAAGAAATGACATCAGTGGTTCTAAAAAAGCCTCAAATCAAAATATACCTTGAAGAAGAAGACAAAGAAAAATAATTTGAGTCTATGTATGATAAAATTAATCATTATATACACTCTATGACTCTAACTCCAATCTCTACTGCTAAGGTTGAGAATTTAGTAGTCAAAGAAGTATATAGTGATGAAAAAAAGCTAATTAAGTTTAGACTTAGCTCTACTTCTTCTAGTACTGAAACCGATGTAAAATTATAAGATGAAATTCTTCCAAAATCAATGAAAAATCCTTTTGAGCTATACTCTCCTTGGGCACAAAAGTTTATTCAAAATAGTTTAATGCTCAAACAATGGTCTTTAAAAGAACCACATTTTATTGAAAAAAATGTGGAATAACAATAAACAAAATCCTAACTCTAAAGAAGGTATTGGGTTTGGTACTCTTGAACCTTTAGATGATATGGAATTTGGCCTAGTCATCACTGAAGAACATAACTTGAATCAACATCTGACCTTCCAATTGAAGATGCTCCTCCATAATTGGAAAAAGAAATTAAATCAACAGTTGATGAACTAAAAGAAATAAATTTAGGAACAAATGAAAATTTGAAACCAACTTTCATTAGTTCATTCCTTAATGATATAGAAACAAAAGATATAATTCAACTGTTGACAGAATATAAAGATTACTTTGCTTGGACTTATGACGAAATGTCTGGCTTATCTCTAGAAGTTGCAGTCCACAAACTTAGGATAAATCAAATTGCAATCCCTGTTAAAAAAGCTCCAAAATGGATGCGTGTTGAAATAGAGAAACAAGTCATCACAGAAGTTAAGAAATTGATAGAAGCTGGTTTCATACGAGAAGAAAATTATCCTACATTGTTAGCCAATGTGGTGCCAGTTAGAAAGAAAAATGGTCAAATATGGGTTTGTATAGACTTCAGGGATTTGAATAAAGCATGTCAAAAAGATGAATTTCCTTTACCAATCCCAAAATTAATGGTCGATATAGCATCAACACATGCAATATTTTCCTTTACGGATGGGTCATCAGGATATAATCAAATAAAAATGTTTTCAGAAGATGAAGCAAACAGAGCTTTCACGACACCCATAGGAATATATTGTTATAAGGTTATGCAATTCGAATTAAATAATGTTGGTGCAACCTATCAAAGAGCCATGACACAGATTTTTGATGAATTAATACACAATCAAGACGAATGTTATGTGGACGATTTAGTTGTCAATAGAAAATAAAAAGTTGATCATGTATACGATTTGAGAATTGTCTTCGAATGATTATGACAATATAATCTTAAAATGAATCCTTTAAAGTGTTCTTTAGGTGTTAATTCAGGAAAATTTTTAGGATTCATAGTTCAACATCGTGGGATAGAAATTGATCCCCTCAAAATTGAAGCTATCCTAAACATGCCTCCTCCTAAAAATCTAACGCAATTGAGATCATTTCAAGGAAGACTAGTATATATACAGTGTTTCATTTCTAATCTATCAGGTAGGTGTTAGCCTCTTACGGCCCTAACCATAAAAGATACCAAATTTGTATGGGATGAAAAATGCCAACTTGCCTTTGAAAACATTAAAAAATACCTGACAACACCTCTTATCTTAGCAGCCTCTATGTTAGGAAGACCTTTAGTCCTTTACACCGTGGCATTAGATAATTCCCTTGGAGCATTACAATCACAAGTAAATGATGAGTGAAAAGAAAATGCATTATATTATTTAAGCCGTTGTTTGGTTCCAACCGAGATAAAATACCCAGAAATTGAAAAACATTGCTTAACCTTGATTTTTGCAGTTCAGAAACTGAGGCATTATATGCTTTCTCATAAAGTGACTGATCCCCGACAATTATATGTGCTTAAAATTTAGATATAAAAATTATGATTTTATAATATGGGATACTACGCAAGTATACGTCTCGTTTATCAAGTAATATAGGACTTTCTGATTAAGTCCCGAGATATCAAACCCACAGGGAAATGCAAAAAAATTTTAAGGAAATAAGAAAATTATATTTTTACTTTTTAAATGACTTTTGAAATTATGTTTTGATTTGTAAAGTTAGAAAGTTGTTTTTGGTATTTTTGATAAAAAGCTAAGCAGGAAATGAAAATTATCAAAACTTTAAAACACGATATAAAACACTGGGAAACAAAATATCTTTTTCTTTCTCTTCTAAAGCAATAATAATTATGAAAGTATTATTGTGGAAGTATTTAAATGTGTTGTGAAAAATAGGAGAAAATTTATTCTTTACCCTTAGTTGGTTCTATAAAGAACATTCATTAATTTGAAATTTTAAAATTTTGAGAATGGTTAGGCAGGGAAGATACCAGCTCTCACACTAGAGTTCCCTCGATTTCCTCCACCTGGGGGCTAACTTCTCATAACAAAATTTATCACTCTAAAGTCCACTAATTTTACTCCCCATTAAAAACATATCTCCTAATATAGTTGCATTCAATTATATGGACTACAATTTTCACCCATATAATTACATGTGATTTTTACTAATTAATGTTTGAGACAATACAGCATTGGATCTTACATAATCTCACAACAAATTTTAAAATTTTAACTCACCAAATTAAGAAGTAAATTAAGTTCATGGAATTAAATCTTCACAACTTATTCCAACTTTAAACACTTATACATTCCACAACAATCCTACATAATTTAATTACTTCTTCGTTTATGAAAGAAAAAGACAAAGAAAACTACTCAGATCTCATGGAGAAAACACAAGCACACATTTATTTGAAAATAGAAATCATAAAGAAACACAACAAGTTTTTAATTAATAATTAAATATAAAAATAGAAGTAAACATTATCTGAAAATCCTTTCCACAAGACTCCAAAAGTTCCTTTGAAACTTGACTTTACACAGGACAACACTGCAGAGGTTGGCGCCAAACTCTATTGACTCCAACTCTGACTTTAGACTTCAATAAGAACTAGACAAATGGATGAAAGAAAATTGGTGGAAAGAAGGTTTCACACCAACCCTTTCTTCTTGAAAACTAAAATAACTAACTCTAAAAGACTATAAATAATAACAGACAGAAAGTAAAACTAGAAAAGACTCTTTAAAACTAGAAGAGGACACTTTGAAACTAGAAGAGTAGTCCCTTGAAACTAATTCCAAGTCTTCAAGATAGAATTTTCCAAAGGTGTCTTGGTGTCTCATCAAATCAGGTCCAGATTCAACGTATCCTCCAAAAGATGCATCCTTCATTCAAATTTGCCGCCCATGGGAAGTTAAGGAAGTCACCAACAAAAGTTGCTTCAAATACCCCTTGAATTTGGTGTCAAAAATGAAAAAAATTCAATTTTTAACTGTGGCGCCTAAGCGCCATCCAAACGTGACTTAGCCGCCAATGTCAAATTTTTCATTTTTTTCATTTTTTTGCTCCAAATTTGATCCAATTTTGCTCCTTTCATCATAATCACTCATTTCATCATACCTAGAAGAAAAATACAAAATACCTTCCATTAAAGTGCAATATCATCAAAAATAAGTATAAAAATGTGCATAAAAACACTAAATTTTAGGTGTATCAGTTACCAGCAAAATTGAGCATCTATGATGCTCTTATGCTCTTTATAGAAATGAGTGTCATTGATGAAAGCCTGTTTAGATCCAGAAATTTGCCTAGCACAACTTGCTAGTATTACTCTGAATGAAGCTTGTACATTAGAAGAAATCAACAAATAATAACCTATCTGACAATGACTTGTTACTTGGAACAACTGAACATAATCTTCCACTGTTCATTACAGTGAACATAAACGACACAACACTTTCAAGGGTGCTTATTGACCCAGGTGCTCGATTAACATTTTGAATTTAAAAACTCTTGCATATTTTGATATTAATGCATCCAAACTATCAAAAGATGCAATGATGTTACGAGGATTTAATCAACAAGGAGAATGAGCTCTTGGATCAATAACACTGCTCATAAAGATAGATGACTTAACGACAACGAAAAAATTCCATATCATTGACTCTGATACCTCTTTTAATGCTTTACTTGGCAAACCATGGCTTCATGAACAAAAAATGGTTCCTTCTTCATTGCATCAGTGTATAAAATATTTACAAAAAGGACAAGAATGTTGTATTATAGAAGATTTTCAACCGTTTTCGATCCATGAAATTGGTATACATGAAGATGCAACATATTTTGCTTCTATAAAGAAAACATTATTCTCTAGAGAGAAAACAGTGAATATAAATGAAAAATATCATCCTTATTCAATAAAGATAAAAAATGTCGATCAAACTCTTGCTCGAGGTCGAGGCCGACGTCGAGGACAAGTGAAAGAAAACCCAATTGTCAAAATGAAGAAACCATTGAAGTTCAAAATTCACCTGGACTTTGAAGAAGATGCAAAAGAAGAAATGACATCAGTGTTTCTAAAAAAGCCTCAAATCAAAATATCCCTTGAAGAAGAAGACAAAGAAAAATAATTTGAGTCTATGTATGATAAAATTAATCATTATATACACTCTATGACTCTAACTCCAATCTCTACTGCTAAGGCTGAGAATTTAGTAGTCAAAGAAGTATATAGTGATGAAAAAAAGCTAATTAAGTTTAGACTTAGCTCTACTTCTTCTAGTACTGAAATCGATGTAAAATTAGAAGATGAAATTCTTCCAAAATCAATGAAAAATCCTTTTGAGCTATACTCTCCTTGGGCACAAAAGTTTATTCAAAATAGTTTAATGCTCAAATAGTGGTCTTTAAAAGAACCACATTTTATTGAAAAAAATGTGGAATAACAATAAACAAAATCCTAACTCTAAAGAAGGTATTGGATTTGGTACTCTTGAACCTTTAGATGATATGGAATTTGGCCTAGTCATCACTGAAGAACATAACTTGAATCAACATCTGACCTTCCAATTGAAGATGCTCCTCCATAATTGGAAAAAGAAATTAAATCAATAGTTGATGAACTAAAAGAAATAAACTTAGGAACTGATGAAAATTCGAAACCAACTTTCATTAGTTCATTCTTTAAAGATATAGAAGCAAAAGATATAATTCAACTGTTGACAAAATATAAAGATTACTTTGCTTGGACATATGACAAAATGTCTGGCTTATCTCTAGAAGTTGCAGTCCACAAACTTAGGATAAATCAAATTGCAATCCCTGTTAAAAAATCTCCAAAATGGATGCGTGTTGAAATAGAGCAACAAGTCATCACAAAAGTTAAGAAATTGATAGAAGCTGGTTTCATACGAGAAGAAAATTATCCTACATGGTTAGCCAATGTGGTGCCAGTTAGAAAGAAAAATGGTCAAATATGGGTTTTTATAGACTTCAGGGATTTGAATAAAGCATGTCCAAAAGATGAATTTCCTTTACCAATCCCAGAATTAATGGTCGATATAGCATCAACACATGCAATATTTTCCTTTACGGATGGGTCATCAGGATATAATCAAATAAAAATGTTTTCAGAAGATGAAGCAAACAGAGCTTTCACGACACCCATAGGAATATATTGTTATAAGGTTATGCAATTCGGATTAAAGAATGTTGGTTCAACCTATCAAAGAGCCATGACACAGATTTTTGATGAATTAATACACAATCAAGTCGAATGTTATGTGGACGATTTAGTTGTCAATAGTAAACAAAAAGTTGATCATGTATATGTCGGCATATTTTTAGGTTGAGTGTTTTATTTTGAAAAGGGGTTCGCCTAACAGAAGTTGTCGGCGAATTTTTAATTTAAATAAATAATTTTGAAAAACAGTATTTGATTTTGAAAATAATTTTAAATTTGAAGGTTTTAAGATATGAGATTAAACCGATCTCACATCCCAAATAGTTTATATAAACGAGCACCGCACCACAAACCGTGTATCTATTCCTAAGGATAGACACATTCGCTCGACGGTGGGGCTCGATTAAATAAACTAGAAGATTTGTGACATCCGTTTGGTCTGCGAACCAATTTTATAAGCCGACAAATTCCCCTGCTTAATATGAAAGCATTAAATAGGGTTTATATTACCTGGGTTCTTCAAAATTCCCTATAAGGGCAAGCCCCTATAGTTAATTACATCTTAAGTGATGGGAATCACCTAAGAAAACTCTCGATAATAATCAATAATTCTGCTCTCAAGAATTTCAAAGTTTAAGTTTTCAAAGGATTGAATTTTGGAATTTCGATAGGGAATGGATCAAATTTGGAACATTTTGTTTTGGGAATTCAAAGGAAGAAAGGTAGGAGAAATCACAGATTCGAAGTGAACTTCGATAATTTCCCGACTATCCTATTGTTTGACTTGAATTTAGGAAAGTCCTAATATTTATCTAATGTTTTGATCTTGCCAATTTTAGTTAATTAGGACTTATATTTATATGATAAAATCAAACAAATAGCCTCGAAGATGTGAAGGTTTATTGTCGTACCGGACGACTACCTCGGAATCCTAATACCGGTTAGGGCTTAATTTGCAATGCAAGTGCCTAACGAAGAGTTGAGGATTTATGTTGCACTAGGCAAACTACCTCGAAGTCCTATGGCTTTGTTATTTAATTCTATGAATGGTTTTGCTGATGTAGATTTCAGTTTTGCTGACGACGATGGCCGTGCTGTCCACCATGCTCTGAGCTCCTTGCAGAGGTTTAAATTTAGAAGTCATAAATCAGGGGATGAGAAAAGTGTTTTGGTTTAGAGAAAATCTTAATTTCTAGGTGTTTTTTATTTTTTAATTAAAACAAATCTTAAAGTTGATTATAACGACACCGGTTAAGATCCCACGGTTCCATCCTTCCGGCATCATTATTTTTATCGGATTCACTTAGTCCAGATGAATTTGATAAACTCAGCTGAATGAGTTCCACACTTTCATTTAGACAGTGGGAAATCCCGTTAGCAACACGTAGGTTACATCATCCGAGGTATTCCCGATCATCCAACGAGACGTTTTAATTTAGTTGTAATTGTAGTTTTGTGTTCTATTTGTGATTAAATTTTGAGTTGTTTTATATTTTGGAATGTTGTGGCGGTGAATTTTATCTTGCAATGACTTTTAACTTAGTTTTGGTTTCAGTTTTAGGGACTATCCTAAAGGTGTGGGTTTTCATGCAACAGTTGTTTATCATGCAAGAAAAGTAAGTGCGATGCGATTAATGAAATTGCAATAATGTAAATTGCAAGAAAGTAAATTGCTAATAAAATAAAAGCGTACTCGGAGGGTCTTCCCGTCATCCCAAGCTGCACTTAAAACACAATTAGAATATTTAAGCAAGTTCCTAGGTAAAGCTAAGGGAAGGGTTATGGTTTTCTACCAAATTCTAATCATATGGCTAGTCATTTCTATGACGTCTAGATTCCTTGTGTTTTTGTTTGAAGACGATTTTCTTCATCAAAGAACAATTAAATTCAATTGTTCTTATAAACATCCTATCATATTGAGAAAGTGTTTAAGAAGAATCTTAAACATCTTTTCAATATTGCTAGAATTGTTTTATGTCCAAATGAATTTAATTATACAAATGAATTAATCGTCCAAGAATCTCAAGTTTTGTTATCTTGCTCAGTGAACTAGGACATTTGAATATCCTATAAGTGAAGTAACATTTCATTTAATGTTATGTTTAGGAGTTATGATAACTAAAGCTTTCGAGAGCAAATTGGTGTTCAAATGATTTAATTTAAGTTAATGGGTTTAAATTTGGAATAGTGTTCAAGTTATTTTAGATTTATTTTGAATTCTTTATGTCTTTGGTGATGTTATATTTAATTCAACTTAATTTAATTTAATTTAATTTAATCTTTAATTTAATTTAATTCAATTTAATTCAATTTAATTCAATTTAGTTTGATTTGATGTTAAATTAAATTAATTTGATTTGATTTAATTTTAATTTAATTTGATTTAATTTAATTTAATTTAATTTTATTTTATTTATTTAATTTAATTTAATTTAATTTTTAATTTGGTTTAACTTAATTTAATTTGGTTTTATTTATTTAATTTAATTTAATTTAATTCATTTAATTTAATTTAATTTGCTTATTTTATTTAATTTTAATTTGTTTATTTAATTTAATTTAATTTAATTTAATTTATTTAATTTAATTTTTAATTTAATTTAACTTTTAATTTTAATTTAATTTAATTTAATTTAATTTAATTTGCTTAATTTAATTTAATTTTTAATTTAATTTAATTTTTTTTTAATTTTAATTGAAATTTTTAAAAGAGTTTAATAATTTAATTTTAGTTTAATGATTAAGTCTTTTAATGTTTTGAATTTGAGTTATCATTTTAATTAAGAATTGAATGTTAATGAGATAATTAATTTAGGGATTTTTAAATTAAAGAATAAATCTCTTCCTAATAATATCCCTATTTTAATAATTTTAATTTTATTATTCTTCCAAATTTAATCAATTATTTAATTAAGGTTTAATTATCCTAAAATTGTTTAATGGGTTTCTACCCTTTAATTATTTAAATTTCAATCATCCAAATCAGATTAGGATCAAATATTTTACTTATTAATTTTTTTATTAAACCTAAAGTTTTAATTAAGAATTAAAATTTTAATTACCACTTTACCCTTTAAGCTTAATAATTTTATAACTCACTAAATTGAACTCAAATGAACTTGAAATTTTTATGTGACTTCACTAATATGTCAATAAAGACATAAGAGGAGAAAATGTGATTTTTCTGTATTTAATTTATTTATATAATTATTTTTGGTAGAAAATAGAGATTTCCAAGGAAAATTTAATAACATAACCAAGGGAAAGTTTCTGTCCTTAAGAAAATTAGGGGACATTCCTAATAACCAGAGGACCACTTGGACCAATTTTGGTGATTTTTTGAATTATATTATTTTTATTATAATTATTTTAAGTTTTGGAGTGTTAATTAATTTAAAAATAAAATAAATGTTGAAAAATGAATTTTATATTTTTCAAAAATCTCTCTGATATAAAGGAAATCAGAGAATCAAATTTTGCAATTTTCTGATTTTTCTATGATTTATTATAATTATTTTAGTGAAAATGCTAGAAAATACATTTTTTTTTTAATTTTAAAATTACCCTAGGGCTTTAAAATTTAATATCTCACTAAATAAACCTAAGAAAAATATGGAGTTTGTTCCTAAATGATTAAAATTTAAAATGTGACATTTTGGTGAATTTTATTATTTTTGTGATTTTTATTATTTTTTAATTATTGAAAATATTAAAATAATATTAAAAATCAACTTTTTTAGAAAATTGAAATTTTAATTTTCTTAAATTCTCCTGATATCAGAGAGGCTCCAAAACCAATTTGGTGAATTTTTGAAAAGTTTTTTGAAAGTTATGAATTTTTAAAGTTTAAAATGACTAAATGGCTTAATCAACCCAATTAGTAGGGCTAACCAAATCCAATTGACCTCAAATTTTTATGGTGGGTTCCTCTTATCCTAAAGGTCAGTGGAGAATTGATTTCAAGTCAATTTGATGTATGGTTAGCTCTAATTAATTAGAGATCCATTTTGGGTGTTTAAGCCAATTAGGGTTGTTTTAAATGAACTAACTCAAAACCTATTTTTCCTAGGGTCCTCTGGTCATAAGGAACATCACCAAATTTTTCTAGAATTTATTTCACAACATGCTAATTATTAGAATTAAAATACTCAAAACAGTGACATGAATTTGAAAAATCAATAACTCTTCATAGGGATAGCCTCTGACTTTGGAAAATTCAAGAAATGTTCCCAAATTTAGAGGCTTCAAAAGCCCTATGGTCTCATGCCATGGTGAATTGTATACATGCATGGAGAATTAAAAATATGCAGAGAGTAAATAAATTATTAAAAATAAAATACTTAATGAAATTAAATGATTTCTTTTCCACATTATTCTCCTCTGTTCACTGAGCAAGAGGATATTTTTATTTTATTTTTCTGATTTTTCTACACAAAGTTATGAATTTTTGAAGTTTAAGGAATTAAATAAATAGAAAATACCCCTAATTTTCTATTTATCCACGCGGCGCCCGTCAACCTCGGCAGCTCCGAAACGCTGCGTGTCGCGCTCCCGTTCGACGCCGCCATCTGAGTCAGCAGCCCTGGCCCCGCGGTTCTCGTACCGTCTCCTGATCCGACGCGATCCTGGCCATCCGTTCCAGCGTGTATTGAATGGACGGCATCCGTTCATCGTCCCCGAGTGTTCTCGCCCGAGAGCCATCCACACTAAATCCACAATATCTCACTCGATACTCGATGGATTTTCATGTTCGTATGCTCTATGGATTCATCTTGAAGAGACGAACACATCTATACGGTGATCATGCATTGAAATTAAAGCATTTGAAATGGAGAATCTCCAGAAGCTCGGGATGAAGAATTAGCTCATACCTTTGCTCAGAGAAGTGTGGCTTCGATGCGAGGGTTGTTGCACCTTCGATTGGATCCCGGCAAGCTCCGGATGAAGTCTCACTGGTCGCGGTGAATTGTCTAGATGTGATTTCGACCAAGCACGATCACAAAGCTTGGAGGCTGGAGCAACTGGGTGGCTCGGAGATGGGGCTTTTCTTGGTGGACACCTTCCCTCGGTCGCAGTGAAGGTGTAGGACCAATCAATTTGAGGATTGATCCATTGTAGAGAAGTGTCCTGGTTTTGGGTGGAATTTCGGTTGAGAAATTTGATTTTGTCGATGGGGATTAGAGGCGAATTGACACTTGGGGATCAAGCTGCTCTAAGGGTGGAGAAGAGTTTGGAACAATTTTGGCGGAGTTTCGGCAAGGTTTGTGCAACTCTCTTCTCATGGCCGTGAGGGGTGGTGTTTAAATAGGAGAGGGTGGAGGGCCTCCCGGGGAGAGTTAGGGCTTGGGATCGGTT
The DNA here is from genome assembly GCA_022702705.1 of Papilionanthe hookeriana x Papilionanthe teres. Classification (NCBI taxonomy): domain Eukaryota; kingdom Viridiplantae; phylum Streptophyta; class Magnoliopsida; order Asparagales; family Orchidaceae; genus Papilionanthe; species Papilionanthe hookeriana x Papilionanthe teres. The sequence continues at coordinate 4,179,894 of CM040438.1, read as the reverse complement.
GCTGCTGGGCATGGGAAGAACAGCCATGGTGGCCATTGGGCATGGGACAGCTTAGTAAGGGAGAATTCCTAGGTTGGCTCACATGTGAGCTCTCGGCCATGGTGTTTTCCGGCGGCACGGTGGCCGGCCGGCCGAGCATGGGTCACCCTCGAGGTCGGGTGGGTCGGGGGCGGGACTTGGTGCAAGCAATTGGCAAATGCCATGTGTAAAGAGATTGGATTGAAATGGAATGGGGGGAAGACCATTTTGGGTTCAAATGAGTCAACCCATGGTTTTGGGCTAGGTTCACCACCCAAGGCCTGGTCTTGGGCTGAAAAGGGTCACTTGGGTCAGCCAAGAGAGAATGGTGTGGTCTCCATCCATGATGAGGTGGCTAAGCATGGTTTAGTGTGTGACATGCTTAAGGTAAAAAAGGGTTTAAGGAGGATTAGGAAAGGGGCCCCTCCTTTTTCCATTAATGGCTTGATCACATGTCAAGCCTTCCATGGCTTCGTGTGGCTTGTCCATGGCTTGCATGGCTCATCTTTGGCTTGGGAAAAGTGAAGTCAATTTCATGGAAATGGATTTAAGGAAAATTTTAGTATTTAGGGGTGATTTGGCATGAGGCTTGATTTGGAATTATTTGATGATGAATTTAGGACTTAGGTATTGAGTTTAATTGAAAGTATGATGAGGGGAAATGTCATATGGGCTTTGGGACCAATTTTGGGCCTTTGGATGTGGTGAAGGATGGGCTTTTAAAATTGTTTAGGAAAGTGGGCTTTTGAATTTTAAAAGGGATTTTGGGATGAAATTTTGTAAAGAGGTTGGGCCAAATAATTGTTGGGTTTAGCTCAGGGATGTGTCATGAGTGACTTGAAGCAAATTGGGGGTGATTTGGGTTTGAATTGGGTTGAATTTGGGCTCTTTTGGTGAATGGGCCAATATAGGTCCAAGTGGGCCAAGTTGGGCCAATGTTGGGCTAGGGTTGAAATTGATGTAAAATTAATGTTGAGAAATGTTTATGGGAGTGTTTCAAAGAGGTTTTGACTTTGGTTGGGCTTTGATTTTGGGGTTTGGGCTCATTTGGGTTAGGTTTGGGTTTAGGTCAAAATTGGGCCTTAATGCTTTGGGTTGAATTTGAGTGGGGTTTGGGTCCAAATTTTGGGCAAATCATGTTAGTGTTTTTCTTGTGGGGATGCTAAGGAAGATTTAGAAAAGATTTGGGGTTAATTGGAGTTGAATTGGGTGAGTTTGGGTTAGGTTTGGGTCATGGGTCCAAATTGGGCTTTAAGGCCAAAAGTGAAATTGAATCCAAATATCAATCAAATTGGACTTGGATTTGGTCTAGATTGGTGTTGGGAATGTTGAATTGAAGTTTAGAATTGAGTTGGACCAGAATTTGGGTTAATTGGATAGGTTTGGTTTGACATTGGGTTCACTTAGGGTTAAAATGGGTCAAATTGGGGGTTTTGACAAAAGTAGGGTAAATTGACAAAATTGGCCCATGGTGTAGTTGAACAAAATAAAATTGGGAATATTTGAGATTTTCTGGAATTTTCTGGGAATTTTCTGAATTTTTTGAATTTTTGGGTCAAGAGGGGTATTTTGGGTATTTGGAGGGTATTGGGAGGTTTTCTTGGAATTTTTGATATTTTTGGGTATGGATGATCAATTTGAGTGATGTGGAAATATTTGGGATTGATTTTGAGGAATCTTGGATGATTTGGAAATTTTTGAGAAATTTGGATAATTTCAAGGGCTTTGGGTAGGTTAGGCGGGTGTAGGGTCCCGGGGGTCAAAAATTGAAAATTTGGAAAATTGAAGATTGGGTAAATTTGAGTGGGATGAAATCATTTTGGTTGAGCCATGAAGCCACATCAAGCCCACATCGGCCATGAAGGGACTCATTTGAGGCATCCATCTATGTTGTTCCTAACCCTCTTAGCTCGAGGGCTTAGGGGTTAAGGACCATCCATGTGAATCACCTACATGAGTCGGGAGGTCAAGTTAGGTATAGGTGTGTGAAAGTGTAGTGTATAGGTGTAGTGTGTGTGTAAGTCGGCTCCTTCACCGAGACCGAGCCACCGGGGGCGGTCTCAAGGCCGAAGAGTCCTATAGGAACTCATCTTTTAAACTTCCACATTTGATTTCGACCCTCTAGGTGATTAGGGGTCGCAGATCGAGTTTGTGGAGTTTGCAGAGAGTTAAGAAGTGGTTTGAATTTCTAAAAGGTGGGTCCTAATTATAGTCCTCTAAGATAGTCAAAGGAAAAGCCTAAGGCTAGATCCTAAGTACTAAAGAGAAGAAGGGAAGACCTCATAAAAAATGAGGTCAACAGTATACGATTTGAGAAGTGTCTTCGAATGATTATGACAATATAATCTTAAAATGAATCCTTTAAAGTGTTCTTTAGGTGTTAATTCAGGAAAATTTTTAGGATTCATAGTTCAACATCGTGGGATAGAAATTGATCCCCTCAAAATTGAAGCTATCCTAAACATGCCTCCTCCTAAAAATCTAACGCAATTGAGATCATTTCAAGGAAGACTAGTATATATACAGCGTTTCATTTCTAATCTATCAGGTAGGTGTTAGCCTCTTACGGCCCTAACCATAAAAGATACCAAATTTGTATGGGATGAAAAATGCCAACTTGCCTTTGAAAACATTAAAAAATACCTGACAACACCTCTTGTCTTAGCAGCCTCTATGTTAGGAAGACCTTTAGTCCTTTACACCGTGGCATTAGATAATTCCCCTGGAGCATTACAATCACAAGTAAATGATGAGTGAAAAGAAAATTCATTATATTATTTAAGCCGTTGTTTGGTTCCAACCGAGATAAATACCCAGAAATTGAAAAACATTGCTTAGCCTTGATTTTTGCAGTTCAGAAACTGAGGCATTATATGCTTTCTCATAAAGTGACTGATCCCCGACAATTATATGTGCTTAAAATTTAGATATAAAAATTATGATTTTATAATATGGGATACTACGCAAGTATACGTCTCGTTTATCAAGTAATATAGGACTTTCTGATTAAGTCCCGAGATATCAAACCCACAGGGAAATGCAAAAAAATTTTAAGGAAATAAGAAAATTATATTTTTACTTTTTAAATGACTTTTGAAAGTATGTTTTGATTTGTAAAGTTAGAAAGTTGTTTTTGGTATTTTTGATAAAAAGCTAAGCAGAAATGAAAATTATCAAAACTTTAAAACACGATATAAAACACTCTGGAAACAAAATATCTTTTTCTTTCTCTTCTAAAGCAATAATAATTATGAAAGTATTATTGTGGAAGTATTTAAATGTGTTGTGAAAAATAGGAGAAAATTTATTCTTTACCCTTAGTTGGTTCTATAAAGAACATTCGTTAATTTGAAATTTTAAAATTTTGAGAATGGTTAGGCAGGTAAGATACCAGCTCTCACTCTAGAGTTCCCTCGATTCCCTCTATCTTGGGGCTAACTTCTCATAACAAAATTTATCACTCTAAAGTCCACTAATTTTACTCCCCATTAAAAACATATCTCCTAATATATTTGCATTCAATTATATGGACTACAATTTTCACCCATATAATTGCATGTGATTTTTACCAATTAATGTTTGAGACAATACTGCATTGGATCTTACATAATCTCACAACAAATTTTAAAATTTTAACTAGCCAAATTAAGAAGTAAATTAAGTTCATGGAATTAAATCTTCACAACTTATTCCAACTTTAAACACTTATACATTCCACAACAATCCTACATAATTTAATTTCTTCTTCATTTATGAAAGAAAAAGATAAAGAAAACTACTCAGATCTCATGGAGAAAACACAAGCACACATTGATTTCAAAATAGAAGTCATAATGAAAACACAACAAGTTTTAATTAAAAACTAAATATAAAAATAGAAGTAAACACTTATCTGAAAATCCTCTCCACATGACTCCAGAAGTTCCTTTGAAACTTCACTTTCCACTAAAACACTCCTCAAAGTGGGTTGCCCAACTCTGATGACTCAGAAACAGACTTCAGACTTCAATAAAAATAACATAAAAGGAAGGAAGAGAATTTGTGAGAAGAAGGTTTCACTCCAACCCCTTTCTCCTTTCTTACTCTCTACTCCTACTCCTACTGATTTCTCTCCCTCACACAATCTCTTAAATCTTTAATAACTCTAAAAAGATTCTCTTTCTTCAAGACTCCTTCTTAAAAGACTCTCATGCAAATTACATGACATAATTTTAATAATAATCCAAAAGGTGCCTTGGTGTCTCTTCAAATTGTGTCCCGATTCAATGTATCCACCAAACCTTGCAACCCTTGGATCACTTCTGCCGCCAGAAGGAAATTAAGGAGGTTAGCATCAAAAGTTGCCTCAAACACCCCTTGGAAAAGGTGCCAAATTTGATTAAATTTGATTTTTATAACTGTGGCACCTAAGCGCCGACTAGGCGGTGCTTAGCCGCCAGTGTCCAATTTTTTATTTTTCATTTTTTTGCTCCAAATTTGATCTATTTTTTTCTCTTTTCATCATAATCACTCATTCTCATCATACCTGTAAGAAAAACACAAAATTCCTTCCATTAAAGTGCAATATCATCAAAAATAGGTATAAAAATGTGCATAAAAACACTATATAGTTTAGGTATATCAAAATCCCCCAAACTTAAAATGTTACTTATCCTCAAGTGACTCTTAATCACATAGAAAATTTTAGCTTGCAAATTATGTAATGAGTTTCTTAGGAAGGTAAAATAATTTTGTTCTAGAAATGGAATAGTCCAATTTAGAAAAAATTCCAGTAATTAAGACCAACTTAAAGTTTAGAAAGTTCTTACGTAAAGGATATTGTAAAATATAGGTTTCTATCTAATTCAAAAATACTATATTCTTCAAAATGTATGATTCACACACTTATTTTTGCCACTTAAAAATCTTTATTTGAAACTAATTTTACTTACTATATTATAAGCTTAAGCTTAAAATTTTCTCAGAACTTATATCTTATACTTTAGGTATGGAACCAATTTTTTATTAGGCCCTTAAATCCTCAAGCTTCTCCTCCCTTTTCACATACTTTTTTTTGTAAGGCAAGGATTATTGTATCTGGATAGGCCTTTAATGATTTTGAATTCCACCCTTTCATTTAAAATAAAGGTCTGATATACATCTTTCACTTAAAAATCATGATAATAATATGAAAATTACTCCTCAATAAAAGAAATTTAAGCTTTGAAGAATAAAAGTCAAATCTTTTATTTATCCAAAAATACAACATTTATTACTAAAGATAGTTGAACTATATTTAACACTTCTTTACTAAGAAAATTTTAACTTTAAATTTTTCATTTTTACTATAAATTTTAATTAAATTCTCTTATTCATTTCTATATTCAAAATTTTGTTCCCCTAATATAACTTCATATACATAATTATTTTCAATCAAAAATCAAATTAACTTTAAGAATTTTTTAGAACAAATAAAATTTTAGGTTTTTGAAAAATTTTCTATTTTTAAAATACCCCCCCCCCCAAACTTAAAGTTTTAGTTAGGATAAAACATTTAAGCAAAAGAAATGATACATGGGTGAGAATTAAAAACTAACATAACATGCTTGCAGGAATCTTAATATCCTAAATATGCAAGTATAACAATATAAAAACAGGAGTAAAAAGAAATCAAATTCATTTTTTTTTCAAAATTTTAATAAAAATAAAAATAAAAATTTTAATAGGCTTCTATAGTAGTGGAGGTTTTCAAAGCAAATACACACCAACTGAAAATAACTGAAATCACACCAATACTAGATAACAAATGGTAGTAGTAGATTTTAAAAAGTTTTAAACATGCAGTTTTTAAGTAATAGTTTTTAATAGTGTTCCATATTCTCCTAACAGTTTTGGAATTAAAGTACACACTATAAAAACTCTGACACCACATACAAATTAAAACATTTACTACTACACATATATCACACAAAGCAACATATAGAATATCAATCCAACAAAGATACATCTGAATGTGCATAAAAAATAGTCCAACTACAATCAGCATACTACCAGAGTTCACACTAGAAACACAACATTAAAATAAAACACAAGACACAACATACATCAGTACATCAATAGAAACTTAGTAACACATTAAAAACAACAAATCTACTAATCATCCTCACGTCATCATCATCTTGCTCGTTCCAATCTCTGGATGGCACATAAGGTATATAGAATAGATGAGGGGGCATCTCAGATCACCTCTAATCAATCTATCCAAATAATGCTGATAATTCTCCTCACATTCATCATGTTTTATAATATATCTTTCCATATTATCCATCTTACCATCCATATCTCTAACATGCTCACGAGTAAGACTCACCTTCTTCAAAATCTTTCGCAACAAACCAGTCTGTGAATCACTAGATGATGAAGCTCGCGAAGTAGTAGCACGGGAAGTAGAAGCAACAGAAGTAGAAGCAGAAGTTGTAGAAGCCCTACCAAATCCTCCACTCCAGCCAACTCTGAATGTGTAGCGTAAGCTCTAACTTTTACACTGGTAATTGGTTTCAAAGGCTAAAGAACCTCTTCCCAAGTTTCAAATTTCACACCATACCACTCACATAAAGAATGAATCAAGGAAGGAAATCACATGCCTGTAGCAGTGATAGATCTGGTACAATTCAAAATATAATCATAAATGATTGCTCCAATATCTATAGGCTTCTCTTGCTTAATGCAATAGTTCAACACAGCTCTCTCCATTGTACATTCACTAGTATGACTTGAAGGCAACAACTTAGATGAGATAAAATAATGTCATTCTTTAGAAGCGGCATTTAACTTAGAGGCCTGAAAATTGACTCTTCTATCATTAGTTATCTTTCATAATCCTCTTCCATCAGTCAGAAATGCCATTATCTCATCTAACTCTCCCTCAGTGGGATGATAGTTAGAATAAAAATAAAACATATCAGGAGGCAGTCGATAAAAAGTATTGATTACTGCAGGTGAAAAATCAACTTCTTGCCTCCTCATCATCACCAAGTTCTCTTCTGCTATAGGTAAGTTTGCATAAAACTCTCTGACCACAGGAACAATAGCAACAACAAAGAAGCAAAAGTAATTCTCCCAATTCCTTTTAGAAATCATCTCTTCAATAACTTCTCCTAGCTTACTGAACACACACTCAGGAATCAATTTATGTGACTGTAGTGCATTGACGTATTGTTCCTCAGCCCTTGCACTAACAAACTTATCAGAATCAAATCTTGTCTTTTCTCTCGCGTGCTTTGACTTTGGAGCCATCTCTAAAAATTCACAGAAAAATTTCACCATAAATTCCAAAATCAAACTAAACTTGCTAAATTAAATTCCAAAAGTAATTTCCACTAAATCTATAAAATTTCTCATCCTTTTCCTCAATTTTTCACAATGAATAGTGATTTTAGGATTTTCTAAAACGTACTCAAAATACATGGTGAAAATAAAAAATTTCTACTTAGAAGTAGTGCTCTTACACCAAAGAATCCAAATTTAACAATTTTTGTTGAGATCGGCTTTCAAATGATCTAATATATTGATGCCCTAGGCTCCTGTTTCACGAAAATCAGAGGTTGAAGACGATAGGGGTAGTTAAAATTGGCGATCTTCAGGTTTTTAACTGCTGAAAATCAATTTTCGTGAATCGGAGCCTAAGCGCGAGGCCTTCGGCGCTTAGCCGCGAAATCTGGTGTTTAAGCGCCGGCACTCTGGCGCTTAGCCACCAGTGCTTAGATTTTTTCAATTAAGAAAATGCACTAAACCACTTATTTAATACCCCTTAATCTTTTCAAAATAATTGTCTCTTCCTCATAAATCTCCAAATACTCCAATTTCAAATTTTAATATCCATCGATTCCAATCAAGTTTCACACAAACACAAACTTTTATTCATTAAAAACAAACCACACTTAATACAAACTAAAAATTTCTATTCAAACACTTTGGATGAAATTCCCTAGATACAAACGGACTCAATAATAAAAAAGATAGTTTTACATCACTACGATGTAACAATCACACATTAAAGTGTAACTAAATATAAACATAAAACATTAAACACTTAAAACATTAAAAACATAAAACATAAGATACACAAAACAAACCACAAGATCAAACTAACATTTAATTCCACTCTCCTGTAGGGGGAATATATCCAAAACCACTATTATTTTCATTTGATCCTTCTGGAATATATATCTGATACAACAGGCGATGATTGAACACTCTTACATCTTCTTCTTCTATCCACTTGTTCTTCAGGAACATCGCCTTATCCGCTTCTTCCACATGACTTGTATGACTAAATTACATCTTGAGTTGCCATCCCATATGCTCCAAATGTGAGTTAGTTTCATTAATATTTGCTTCAAATGAAGTCACTCGGGCTTTGATCCTTGCAATCTTTTCTGCAATTCCTTGAATACTAACGGCGAGAAATCCATTCAATAACTCTTTAACACTGTCACTAATAAACTTATTCTTGTCAGAATCCTCTTTCTTCTTGATCTCATTCTCCCTGGAAGACATGATGCACTCAAAACACTCTTCCTAAGACTCAGGAATGAAAATAAGACTTGGGGCAAGTGTTTCTCTTAATCTAGTTCCTTGTTATAAACTTTAGAAGTGCATAAACCGCCCTTAAACATTTTAAAACTCCAAAATAACTTCCAAAACCACTTCCCCATGATCTAGGCTTCTAGAACCTCATTTATCACATGCTTTATAACTCCGACGCCTAAGCACCAACTAGGCGACGCTTAGCCGCCAGTGCTCAAATTTGCACAGGTCTGCCAAATGTCCAACATTTCATTCCGACTCCTCTAAGTCATAAAATAAGGTCAAATAAACACTACTATAACATAAAAACTCCAAAATACTACCACCAAAACATAAAAACAAACCAAACAAAGTACACAAAGCAAATATAAAGCAAAGCACACCGATAACTATGGATTGCCTTCCATAAGGAGCTTGGTTTAATGACTTCAGCCTGACATACCAAGAACTCATTCTGAGTGACCCAACATCAGATTATCATCAGATGTAAGTCAATCGACTAAAAATTAAGATTTAAGTCTATGACAGTTAACTTTAAATATTTTTCCAGTCTTGGGATCTTAAATATCCACAGCTCCATAGGAATAAAATTTTATCACAATAAATGGACCCATCCATTTGGACTTAAGTTTTCTAGAAAAAATTCTCAATCTAGCATTATACAGCAAAACATTCTGTCCTGGCACAAGATTTTTAGTATGAATCTTCTGATCATGTCATAACTTCATCTTTTCCTTATAAATCTTAGAATTTTCATAAGATTCATTCCTTATCTCTTCAAGCTCATTTAATTGTAATAATCTCTTCTCAGCAGCGTCTTTCAAATTATAATTGAACTCTTTAATAGCTCAATTGGCCCAAGGAAAATATATTAAGATTTTCATGCCCATTTTATACTGATTTTGATGATATTGCACTTTAAAGAAGGTTATTTTTAGTGTTTTTCTACAGGTATGAAGATTTAAGGAAAATGGAGTGAAAATATGCAAAAAGGAGCAAATTTGGAGAAAAAAGTACCAAATTATGAAAATTTAACCTAGGGCATCTACGGCGAGGTCGATGGCGCCGACGGCTTGATTTTCCCGAGAGTTCAAAATATATTTCAAGGGAAGCCACCGACGGCGGAGGTTGAGCCCGCCGACAGTGGAGCCGGAATGATGGGAGGTTCAGTACAATGGTCAAAATCCACCATCCATTTCAGCAACTTTATCACCCGATTGTCTATGGTAAGTGTTCTTCTTGCAAACACTTGGGTGTAATCTCCATCATCCAATAATTGGATGAGAAAGTGTCGACCATCCAGTCCTCAAATCTTCCAACTTCCATTCAGCTTCATTTGCTTAAATTCCATACGGATAAGTTCGAGTTTAGGGTTACCGTAGTGGAATTTATCTATTATAAACAACCGGCAGGGTGCGACTATGATGGAGATCTTTTCTTTAGTAAGAAAGATTGCAGGTATGCCGTCTTTACGGGATGCTTTTTTGAGAAACTTGGTTTCAACGTCTTGCGCAAATACATCGTGGAATCTCTTCGGGAACATGTTGGAACTAGAAGGGGCGTGGGCGGGGTTATCGCCGGTGAGGGAGATGGCGTAAGAACTACCCGAGGCCATCTCACAACACTGCAGCTATCAAGAGCATGCTACAGAATTAAAGATGAAGCACGGTGACATGTAGGGTCGAGGGATCTGCCAAATCCCGCAAAATAAACGCAAGTGGCGTGATTCGTCTGGATCGTATCATTCTATCCGTAGTGAAGAACCGTAGAAGGCAACTGCAAGGCGACGACGAAAGCTACATACGAGGACGAAGACGACGCCAGAGAAGACACAAGCAAAGGAGAGGAGCGATGCAATAAACTTTTGTAATGGTTGCTAGGGTTCTCCATGAGGCGAAACCCTAGCAGAGTCGAGAGACGACGAAGCCATATATATATATACATATATTTTTTTATTTTAAAAAAATCTATATATATATATATATATATATATATATATATATATATATATATATATATTTTCAGCTAAATATAAAATGCATTAAGGAGCAAAGTTTAGTTACATCCGATAAAAGGAAGTGAAAGCAAATCACCAAAAAGTAGTTGTTTCGTATACCCGTAAGAAAAATTGAAACATTTGAAAGTTGTAGTTTTTGAAGCCGTTTTTGCAAGCCAATTTCGTTGGTTGATTTCCCTCCCTATGCAAATGACTCCAGTAGATTGTTACCTCCTTTGTTAAGCCCATCAAAGATCTGTGAAGGTAAATAAGCATCCATGGAACATCAGTAATGCCATCCATTATATTGACTAGTTGAAGTGAGTCAGATTCCATCCAAATAAGAGAGTGCCCGAGCAGCCTTAGCAACCTTAAGAGCCCGGATGGCGACGAGTCATTTCGGATTGAAGAGGAGAATCGGAGACAATAGAAGTTTGAAATCCCCACAGTAATTTACCTTGGTGGTTCCTACACACACCACCACAACCAGAAGAATTAGGGGAATAACTCCCATCTATGTTAACTTTGACCCAAGAAGTGGAGGGAGGGATCCAGTGAAATAACTTAATTTGGGTCCTGGTTTTGTTCCTCAATTCATGTTTAATATTAGCCCTGTGTATGAAGGAGCAGCAGTTAGCAAGGATTTGGTTTACAGAACATAAACAGTTCTCATACTTATTTTTATTTCTTGCCATCCAGACAAACCACCAAATGATAAGTGGATACATTGGAAGCCTCAGTTCCGACGGTCGACCCAACAGTCCTCTACAGATGTCCAGTTCTTGAAGTGATGTGTGAGTTGGAAATGCTCCAGCACCCTATTCCATACTTCCCTAACTGCAGGACATTGAAGAAATAGGTGGTCATATGATTCCTCCTGAGCACAGCAAAGATGGCATCTGGAAACCAGCCAACAGAAACTTTTATTGATAGAGAATTAATTACATCTAACATGAGGATAATCTAATTAATCCCCATGAAGCAACACCTTGAAAAAACCAAAAATAGAAGAAGAATAAGAAACTATAGAAGAGTTGATGGCCTTCTTAGCTAAAGTTAGCATGCTGATTTCCTTCCCTTAGAGTATGGTTCCATAAAATTTTCATAAAAGAAGTCAAGATTTTGATTTTTTTGATCCAATGAAGCAAGAACCAAAGTGGCTCAGAAATATTAAGAAGAATATTGACAAGTTGAAGACAATCCATCTCCACATGAATACCTTGATACTTCAACCTTACAGCAATCTTCAGACTCCAATAAACTGTAGCCACTTCTCTTTCTAGGATATTTGTAGAAACCATAGGAGAAGAGAAATAACACAAGCAATCTCCTTTATATTTTCTACACACTCCACCAATACCTGCATAAACTCCCTTGAGACTATTATCATTATAAATTTTGTACCAAGGATCAATTGGCTTTCTCCAAATCACAAGCTGTATTCTCCTCTCCTGCCTTTTAATATTAGAATCCCGAAAATTCCTCTGAATTTTAATAAGATAAGCCAAACAGTGAGCAACAGTAATATTAACAGATGGCATTTTACTGTCATGAATCCAATTATTTCTTGTCACCCAAATAAACCAAAAAATTATCAAAGGGATATAAAAATCCCTTTGTGATTTCTAATCATTCCAACAAGCAGAAATATTAAGCCAATTATGAAGTTTAGAGACTGAATTCAGAAAGCCTAGAACCTCTTTCCAAACTTTATGAGAAAAACAACAATGAATAAAGAGACTATTCATACTCTCCTCCTCCTTATGGCATAAGTGACACATAGAAGGACCTCTTAATCCTTTTAATTTCAGAATATCATCAGTATGTAGGAACTTCCGAAACATTCTCCAACAAAAGAAGGAAATTGAAGAGGATAAAAATTTTTTCCAAATTAAATCACCCCATTTAGCCTTATTCTAGCTGAAATAAAATTTATAAATAAATTTTGACAAAGATTGTCTAGAAGAATTATTAATAAACAATCTTTATTTTTGTGAATAAATAAAAGAATTATTCAATATTCTTCTAGTAGTATCTTTTTCAACCAACTGATTCACCATATCACAATTCCATTCATTATTAGACCAACTATCAGCAATGTTCAATTTCTGTGAATGTTGTCCTCTTTATTCCTTAAGACATCCATTCAACAACCAATTGTCATACTAGAAGTTAATCTCCCCCTCTCCCACTTCCCAAACAAACAAGTCTTCAGCTTTATCTCTTATTTTAAGAACTTCTTTCCAATTCATTGAATCCCCAGCTTTTGGCAGAACCTGAGAAAGATGTACACCTTTAAAATAGTATTTCCCATACAAGAATCTGGCCCATAAAGAATTCAGCATCCTGAATCTAATCCATTGTTTACATTGGAAAATAAAACTCATATGCCGAAAATTCCTAAAACCCAGTACTCCATAGTCAAATGGTTTACAAATTTTATCCCAATTAGACTAATGTATCTGCTTATGGCTACCTTCCCATAGAAATTTGTTGAACATAGTAGAAAGAAGCCTTTGAGTAATTTTCTTTAATTTTACCATTTGTAAAGTATAGATTGGAAAGGCAAAAAAAACATGCTTTAATAAAACAATCCTTCCACCATTAGATAAGAAAGAGGTAGTCCAACTATTAATTTTGGAAGAAATTTTATCAACAATATCATCAAAATGTGCCATTTTCCTTTTACCTTTAATGAGAGGGAATCCCAAATATTTAAGAGGGTATTGAGCCTCTTTAAATTTAGTATAATCAATTATCCAGTTTTTCATGTCACCATGCATCTTATTACTAGGCAGAAAATAGCAATTGGATTTATTAAAGTTCATTCCAGAAATAGATTCAAACTGCTGCAATGTCTTCATAAACTTTTTGACAGCATTTTTACTGCCATTAGAAAAGGCCATTACATCATCTGCATAGGCTAAATGGCTGATCACACAATCACATCTATGCTGGAATCTGATATAAGGATGCACTTGATGTAATTTACATAGCATTCTGGATAAGGAGTCAAAAGGCAAAATGAAGATTGTAGGTGATAGGGAATCTCCTTGTTTAAGGCCCCTTCCAGATTAGAAGAAACCATTAGTCTCTCCATTAATAAAAATACTATAGAAATTTTTACTCAACCATCTTTGAATTAAAACACAAAAATCCTGAGAAAACCCTCTTGCAGCTAGCACGTTCATAATAAATTCCCAACTAATTGTATCATATGCATTGGAAAGATCCAGTTTGAAAATGACATTACTTCCTCTACAAGACCTATCAATATCCGTTAATAGCACTTGGGAAAGCAATACATTATCATTGATACACCTTCCTTTCACAAATGCAGACTGGTTATCAACAATCAATGAATTGAGTACAGGTTGCAGCCTAGAAACCATAATCTTGCTAATAATCTTAGTAAAAGTATTAGAAAGACTAACAGGTCTATAATCCTGCTAAACACTTCTTTTATTATCATTAAGAATCAAGATAACAGTAGTTAAAGTAAAATATTTTGGGATTTGATGCAGCAAAAAAACTTTTAACAGCCTTAGTTACTAAATATTTTTAAATCTTCCAGTTTGTTATATAAAAATCAGAGGTAAAACCATCAGAACTAGCAGTTTTATTATTGTCAATAGATGTCAAAGCCTCATAAATCTCTTTATCAACTGGAATAGAAGAGAAATCCATGTTACCACCACTAATCATACCATTGTCAACAAATAATTCAGCAAGATTATGAAAACAGTCAGAATCACAATTTTGAGCAGAAAATAAAATTTGAAAATGCACCACAGCACTATCAGCAATCTCCTTATAATTAGTGAGCCAATTACCATTATAATCTTGGATTATATCAATCACATTTAATGATCTTCTATAATTAATAATAGAATGAAAGAACTTAGAATTTTTGTCCCCATGAATAAATCAATTAGTCGCAGCCTTCTGTTTCAAGAAATCTTCCTCTTGTGCAATGGTAGAATTAAGATTTTCTTATGCTTCAATAACCAGATCTTCAGTAATAATTCCAGCATACAATTCCATCTTCTTTTGATTCACCAGAACTTCTGCTTGTTTGACTTTAAGCTGGACATTACCAAAAGTCTGAAAATTCCAGTCTTTCAGAATTTTAGCCATCTTATTTTGCAATAACCATAATTTGACCATAGGTTTACCCACAAAACTATCATATAGATGCCAATTCTCCATAATAATAGATTTACAAGAAGGATAAGAAGACCAAATATTAAGGTATCTAAATACATTAGATTTAGGCTTATGAGTAAAAGCAAACTTCAACAATAAAGGATTATGATCAGATCTAATTCTAGATAGATGAATAACTTTAGAAACAAAAAATAAATCAAGCCATTGCTGGCTCACCAGGAACCTATCCAATCTTTCCCAAATAGAACCCCTTCTCCAAGTAAAAGAAGTTCCTTCAAAACCTAAATCAAATAATTTTTCATCATGAATATTGGAAGAAAACTTTATCATCTTGTTAAAATATGGATTTATGCCACCCTTCTTTTCATTTGGACTTGCAATACAATTAAAATATCCCCCACAAGCCAACAATCATTCATATTAGCACTAATAGAAAGAAATTTCTCCCATAAAAATCTTATTTCATCATTTAGTCTCAGCATATACAAAAGTGGCAAAATCTTTCAGCTGTTCAACTTCAAAATAAATGTGCAGGAATTGAGCATCATCAATTAAAATATCAACTTTCATTTCTTTTCTAGATAAAAACCAAATTTTATTAGAGCAATTGTTCTTGAAAACAAAACTAAGAAACTTTTGAGTAAATCTACTCAAATTATAGACTACTAAAGGCTCTAAAAGGACAAAAGCCAAAAACTTTTTAATCCTGTTTAAATTGATAACCCTATTAAGGGAGCTAGGATTAGCAACTCCCCTAATATTCCAACACAAAAAGTTAATCATGAGCAGCTTGCTTTCCTGCTCTAGTCAGCCTAAAGAGGAAGTTATATATATATATATATATATATATATATATATGATGATTAATATCTTTAAAATTTTTAATTGATTACAAGGCTAGAAAGCTTTATAATCAATTAAAACTATTAGTTAAAAAATAGATTAAAAATATATTAAAATATATTTAAATAGTGTTTTAATATAAACAATAAGCCATAAATCTTGCCCAAACTCTTAACATCTTACAGCTGCATGATTAGAGTTATCAAAACTGCTCTTTGTTCATGAATAGCTCGTGTTTGGCTCGCTAAGCAAACAAATCGAATATGAACACATATTTTTTGTTCAAAATATAAGCAAGCTAAACACAAACAGTAATATCTTTTAAGGAGTCAAACACGAACTAAGTCTGGACTCACTCATGTTCGGCTCGTTTACACTCCTAATGACTTCAATTTAAATGCACAACACTATAAATAAATAATATTAAACTTGATCAACAGCCAATCTCTAGGCTCACCTTTTGAGTAAATCTACTCAAATTATTGTCTACTAAAGGCTCTAAAAGGAAAAAAGCCCAAAACTTTTAATCCTATTTAAATTAATAACCCTATTAAGAGAGCCAGGATTAGCCACTCCCCTAATATTCCAACACAAAAAATTAATCATGAGTAGCTTGCTTTCCTGCTCTAGTCAGCCTAGACAGGAAGTTATATATATATATTGATGAGTAATATCTTTAAAATTTTTAATTGATTACAAGGCTAGAAAGCTTTATAATCAATTAAAACTATTAATTAAAAAATATATTAAAAATATATTAAAACATATTTAAATAGTGTTTTAATATAAACAATAAGCCATAAATCTTGCCCCAACTCTTAACATCATATAGCTGCATGATTAGAGTTGTCAAAACTACTCTTTGTTCATGAATAGCTCGTGTTTGGCTTGCTAAGTAAACAAGTTGAACATGAACACATATTTTGTGTTCGAAATGTAAGCAAGCTAAACATGAACAGTAATATCTTTTAAGGAGCCAAGCACGAACTGAGCCTGGGCTCGCTCGTGTTTGGCTCGTTTACACTCCTAATGACTTCAATTTAAATGCACAAACTATAAATAAATATCATTAAACTTGATCAACAGCCAATCTCTAGGCTCACCTTTTGGGTAACATATGTGTGCCAAAATCATTAAGTTGAGTTTATAATTTTCAAATGCACCTAACAGAACATTAAATGTATTTTGATGCATAAGATGCCATATTATGATACAATATCATAAATTTACAAAAAATATGTAATTATAGATTAAATACCTTATGGAAAAGCTTATCCATTGGATGGATATCATATTTATGGAACCACAATGATCTATAAACAACGTGTACCATTTGTCGTCACAATAAACATACATTATAAAAAATACATATTTTTATAAATTCTTTATCTTAGTGATAAAGAAACATCTCATGAATCCACTTTATTCCTCATTAATCTCTTTCTAAAAGTGTAGGGTCAAATTATTATTTTCATCTAAACCGTCATCATGACTACTTCTATGAACAAAAGTTGTACCTTGCATCAATGTACTTATGGTCTTTTTTATCGAACTAGGCAAGTGATTTCACTGTTGTTGGAAATGATTTAATAATGTTCTCATTGGATTGGATACGAGATCATGATAGACCCTGTTTAATAATAAGTCTCAGACTTTGGTAAAAAAAACCCTTTATTCAATATGTACATGCTGACTTCTTTTGGTTTCCAAAAGTAAAACATTATAAGAACCACATTCTAATGGATTGTGAAAATCAACATCATTCTTATTACCTTCTATGGCCAATAATAATTTATTTGTCTTATTATTATTCATTATCACAACAATTGGTCTTAACAAAATAAAACTTAAAATGATGTCATGTACTGAACTACATGCAAAATCCCTATCACCTTCTGGTCAATAAATATTTATGAAGGCTCCTATAAAAGGTATCCTACATAATTTTCACTCAAGCTTTTTTCCTTCATATCTACATAGGATAATGATATTCTTGCATATTTCTACTCCTATAACTGAAATATAGTTCTGGCAAAGGTGAATTTTTTTTTTTTGTCCACCTAATTAGTATCAACTAACGTACTCATTTCATTTAAGTAAGCCAGCCAAAAACATATTGGGATTATGCGCATTATTATATTTTTGGTTTTCTACCTTAAATTTATTGGTTTTATTTTAATTCTCATGATTCCTATTATCATGCACTTATCTATCAAAATTTTATTGATTGGCTCTCTATTATCTTTAACCTATTCTTTAGACCTTGTATTTAGGATGTTAAGGTTAGCATGTCAAGATTTTTAAGCATAATAGTCTTCATTTTGAAGAATTTATTCTTAGATCTGTAGGCTAGCCTCTTTAATCATTTCGTCAACTTATTAAATTGTTCAATAATAACTAATTTATGAAGGCATAATTAAATGATGCACTATGTGCATGAATAAAAGAAATTTTTTATTTTAAAACATGAACCAAAAACTAAAGGAAATATAAATTCATGTGATACACCACTAAATTTTTATATTTTTAGCAAATAAATGCTAAAATTATAATAAAATTTAATCATTTTTATCCTTGCTAATAAATTAGAAAATTATGGACAAAAACTAGTAAGAAAATCATAACTTTTAACAAGAGGGTGAATTATCAAAAGATTTTTACATTTTTTTTCCTAAATATTAATAATCATATTTCTTCTTTAGAAGAAAAGCAGGCTTCACTTCCATATTTATTAGTTTATTATAGTATTCTATGATTTGAACACCATAAGCATCATTTAGCACTCGCTTTTTTTTATTTAAACAAGACAAATTATTATATACACATAGTGATAGTAATACAAATCTTATTTTCATAAAAGCATTTTCACTCAACCATAATGCCTCTTATTGGGAGGGCATCAAACTTCTTGGGTCTTTTGTAGTTCTTCAGCAAGAGAGAACATAAGACTACACTAACAGATGAGCCTGCCATGCAGGCACCTGCAATCCATGGAGGGAGGCGAAACTTTGTTGATGGAAAAAGTGCTCCTGCAGCAATGGGAATGCCAATGATGTTGTAGCCAAGTGCCCATATATAGTTCATTCGAATTCGTGAGAAGGTCTTTTTTGAGAGATCAATAGCAGTTATAACATCCTCCAAGTTGCTCTTCATGAGAACAATGTCTGCAGCTTCAATGGCAATATCAGTTCCCGCACCTATCGCCATTCCAACGTCAGCTGAAATTAATGCTGGTGAGTCATTAATTCCATCACCAACCATGGCCACAGTTAACCCATTCATCTATAAAATATAACAGAATATTATAAGAGTTGGCATTGATAGATAATGGTAATGAATATTAACTTGATAGTGAATCTTGATATACCTGTAGTTCCTTTACTTTTTCTGCTTTTTCTTCAGGTTTTGCTTCAGCTATAATGGTCTCTATTCCAACCTCTTTGGCAATGGCTTTTGCTGTGCCCCAGTTGTCCCCAGTTACCATAATGCATCTCACATTCATAGACTTGAGAATGGATATGACATCTTGTGCAGTGGGTTTCAGTGGATCGGATATTGCAATCACGCCAAGAATCTCATGGTTGATGGAAACAAGAATTCCTGCTTGAGCTATTTCCTCAGCTTCTGTAAGGTGCTCCAAAGCTTGTTGTGGAATTTGAATGCCAGAGTCTATCATCAAACTTTTGTTCCCAATTACAAGCTTTTTATTTCCTATAGTGGCTTTGACACCATGACCTGTGATTGAAACAAAGTCTCGTGCTTCAGGCCAAGTATAGTTTTCTTCTTTTTTGAACTTCTTGGCATGCTCCACAATGGCCTTAGCCAACGGATGTTCACTATTCACCTGTTTCCGGTTGCACAAAGTATTTTGTGTTATATAATTAACATCTATTATGGAAACAACAGCTATTTATATTATATTGCAGGCTCTTTCAAACTCAACCCTAAAAGAGAATATGATATTTATTTGATAAAACAACTTTTGTACTTCAACATTGAATAGCATAGCAGAAGTTGCTCAACTGTTATTTTTTCTTTATTGCTAACGTGTTAAATATCCTTCATGTTTGGAATGTCTAGAAATTAAAGCTTGATATTATGTAGAAGGAAAAATTACCAACCTCCGCAGCTGCAACACATTCATAGAAGTCATGCAATACAATATTCTTCAAAAGCCTTGTGTTGACAACAGTTGGCTTCCCCATTGTAAGTGTTCCTGTTTTGTCAAAGACAATGCAATTCACCTACAAGAGAAAGATCTAAGAAATTAAATAAACACTAAAAAAATGAGTCAACAATAATTGTTTTAGTTATTTTATTTATTAATTTTGTCAATGAAAATAAATAAAAATTGCAAAAATATGCTATGAGCTTGAAAATCTATGCAGCTAATGATCAGAATAGAGTTTTTAGCACCATTAGATATATTATGGGTCATTTGGTGTGAAGCAACAAGTTATTACATCTGTAAGCAATACTACTACAATGGTAATTCATTACTCAGAAGCATAATTTGGTAGATACTAGCAAGTAGAAGTTAAATTTTGATGAATCCCTTGTTAAAAAGAGACTACCTGACTTCTAAGTTAAATTACCATAAAAAAATAACTGTTGTTGGTCAGATGCAGCTTAACCTACTAAAGAGCTTTACCCAAGTCCCCCAAATACTAACTTTTATACACCATTTTTAATATCTTAAATCTTTTGTGCAACTAAATACAAGCAAATTAATCTAAACTAAGCAAATCAACAAGCAAAACATATTTACAAGCCATATATGAGTTAGTATTAGCACATAAATTCATAAAACATAGGTTTTATTGTATACACTTATTATGGGCTACTTGGGCTTATCTATAAGGAAAAAAATATATGATTTACCAAAATTGGAGATATTAATTCGTAGTAAATCTTGAAAGTGTTAAATCCTAAAAATTATGTGACTCTCAATATTTCTTTAATTCCATAAAATTTATAAATTGAAGTAAAATTATTTATTGAATGCCAATATTCTAAACCTTTAAGTACCATGAATTCAATGATTGACAAGATTAAGTAATATTTGAGGTAAATAATATCAATGGAAAACAACACTGCAATTTTATATTTTGGCAAAAATCTAGTCAAAAAATACTTTTGTGAAAGGCTAAAGAAATCATTTGAATAGATCCCATCCACCTTAAATCTTATTTGATCATTATCTAACACAATTTATTATTTCATATTTAGAATTAAACTCAATTAATAAAATGAGATAATAGCCTTCATGTGTGCTTTAAAATACTAGAAATTTTTTTTAATTTCTTACCTTATGAGCACTCTCTAGGGCTTTACCCCCTTTAATTAACACACCCTGAGAAGCACCGACACCAGTTCCCACCATGACAGCAGTAGGAGTTGCCAAACCGAGTGCACACGGACATGCTATGACCATTACTGATATACCAAACTGAAGGGCAAGCTGAAAGCTATCCATTGATGATGGAATCCACGATTTTGGATAGCCACCATATTTACCCGCTATAAACCAAGTAAGCCAAGTTAAGAGTGAAAGACTAATAACCTGTAGATAAAATATATAGACATTCAATCAGGATTTTAATTTTTTGTTAAAATCAACCAGTTTACTTGTACTCAAAAGAAGTGATAGATCAAGTTAATATATGCATTTAAGTACTGTAAAATGCATATAACTTGAGAAATAATATGTTATTTTGTATATCAATAGTTTGTAAAAGTCTCCAAGGATAAGTATAACACCTTCAACAATCAGTAATTAGTTCATGAAAAGTAAAAATGCATATTTTTTTTCTTATAGAAAATGAGAATGTTATTCTACTATCAATGAGACAAATTAACAAACTCACAGCATAACTTGTCAATCTATGTAGAAGTAACTTGTATATTAATAGATTTTATGCCACAACGAAAAGATGCATTCTTAGCCATGTAACCTTATCCCAACATTGAAGCCTGTTTGGAAATTTTTTAAATGCACTCCAATTTTAAGTTACGGTAGGTTTTAAAACTAGTTTCTAAAGGTATTTATGAGTATTTTTTTCATAATTTTATTTTCTACAAGCTTATCACAGAATTTTAGCTATAATCTTCTTGTAACTTTTTAAGAAATTCTGTAGCAACAAATAATTGTTATAGCCATATTTACTAGAGTGATAGAGGTAAAAAAAAAAGTTATCATATAGCTTTTAAATATGAAATAGCATGTAATATTCAAATAATCTTTTGAAATATTTATTTTTTTCCACAAAAACTCTATAGTAAATTTTACCAATATAAACTACAACCATACCCAAGGAATCTAAAATTTTATTGAATAGCGTTGAACTAGTGCTGTAGTTTCTAGCTTTATGTTGCCATCTTTTATAATATGTCCAACTAGTGACATGTGTTGATCCTTTTAATTTTTTAAAGAGAAATGCGTTGGAAATAGAATTCTTTTAGGATTAGAGGAAAGCTAAAGAAGATTATAACTTGAAAGACACTTCTATTTCAATTTTTTTCTACTCGCTTCAAACTCTCAACACATAACATTTATTTTTACTAGCTACACCCACCATTAGGATTGTGTCGACGCTTTTCAATCCTATGCCTACTAGGGATGTCAATGGGTGCTTTTCAATCCTATGCCTACTAGGGATGTCAATGGGCCGAACTTGTGCGAGCTCAAAGCTTGTTCGTGTTTGGTGCATTTGAAATTATTTTTTGTTTAAAATAAGCACAAATTCGAATAGGTATGTTAACATGTTATTTACGTTCAAATTTTATCTGTTCGAAGTAGCTCGTCTTTAAGTCGAATTGGAGCTTGACCCGAGTTGGATTCAAACTCAAACTAAATTTTTTTATATGTGATTATACAATGTATTTAAAGTTAAACAATATAATAAATAAAATTTGTATTAAAAAATTTAAAATTTTAATTATTTCTTACAAGTATATTAGTCATGTAGCAAAAAATAATTTAATTTTCAAGCTGCTCCAACATTTGGGATGGGTGAGCGTTGCTTTTGTATTTGAAGGAGCCATTCTATACTTATATTGGCTAAATTCTCAATGTGGGACTATTGCCTTGAACCGTTAGGGTGAAAGGCAAGGCGTGGAAGGCAAGAGAAGAATAGTTGCGCTTTCACCATCGTCTATTAGTTTGGCACCATTAATAGACAGACCTTACGAGTAGTTAATAGTGAATAAAATAGAGTCTGGCGCACACTAAGAAACATGAACCATTTTTAATTATATTTTTTTGTAGTAATTATAACCCCTTCCGTTAGAAAATTTTATCCTTATCCTTCTTCTTCTTCTTCTTCTTCTTCTTATTATTATTATTATTATGTCATAAATTTTATTCAACTATAAGTGAAAATGTTCTTGACATTAAAATTGATATTCGTAATCCTTGATCTTTATCACAATTGACAATACAATAATCTATAATGAGTATGTAGTATTCATTATTGCCCACCCTAGCAATATGCACAAAGCTGCAATTACGTATGGTTGGTCTAATTGCAGCTTCATGTCTAATGTTAGGGTGAACAATAATAATAATTATACATCAATTAATAACTCTTGCATGAAATAAATTGTTAAAAAGATTCAAGTATTGTGAAAAACTACTAATTCTAATACAGAGAACACTTCCGATTATTCTTGCATGAAGTTCATGAAATCTGTGATTTAGTATTAAGATAAAAGGAGTGATGACATAATAATAATAATAATAATAATAATAATAATTAAAAAAGTGTTGAGTATGAGTGTAAACGAGCCTAACTTGAATGAGAACAGAGCTTGTCCGGGTTCAACTCCTTTGAAAATTTATTTGTTTGAAATCAATTTGTGTTCAAATTAGCTCATGATCACATTATTCGGGTTCAAACTGATTTTTTTTTATTTGTTTGAATTAGCTCATCTACAGGACACTAAATAGGACGCAATGGAGAAAAATGATTCATGTAGCCGACCCTACTTAGTGGGATTAAGACTTTGTTATTATTGTTGTTGTTTGAATTAGCTCATCTACAGCTAGAATTGACTTCACGCTATCACAATTTTTTTTTTCTGTCTAATCAAAATAAAATAATTTAATAAAAAAATTATTATTAATAAATTTAAAATTGAATTATTTCTTACAAGTATGTTAATAATATCGCAATAATTAACTCAATTTACAAGCTTCCATCGATTTAGTTTAGCGAGCGAGCTGTGATTTTGCATTTTAAGAGGTTATCCTAAACTTAAAATCGGCCCAACATGGGACTATTGCTACGAACTGATAAAGTGAAAGGCAAGGGGAAGTATTTCTTAGGGACATTTACATGAATACCGGCTAATTCGTATGTTTTTACATATCCAGCACCTAAATGCTAAAGGCACGGATGGGGCAGGGATTTTGGTTAGGGCCATTTACATACGTACCAGCCAACTTTTATGTATTTATTAACTCTAACATCTAAATACAGAATAAGGACAAGGAATGATTTAGAAAAATTCTAAGGGAATTCAAATACATACCACCCATTTTTATGTATTTACATATATAACACTTAATTTTTATTTATGTTTTATATTTTAACAAAGTGAATTTTTGATATCATATCAAAGATATTATTATTTTAGTTTTTACATATTGCTTATTTATTATTTAATTAATTTGCTCAAAAATAAGTCGAATATGATCGAACAATAACTTGTTTGTGTAAGACCTGTTTAAAAGTCGAGCTCAAAAATTGTGTTCGTGCTCGGCTCGTTTTTTAAACGAACGAATATAAAACGAACTATTTACCGAGTCGAACAAGAGCTATCCACGAATGACGTGCTTTTTTTATATGTCTAATGGCTACTATTGACTCTCTAGAATATTTTTCTATCTTTTTTCATAAACGCCATTAATTACATATTTTAGAATATTCAGAATCACACTTTCAAAACATGTCTCTAATATACTCTAGTACTTTCATTTAGAAAGTGTTTTTAGAATTTTTCAAAGATAATTCTAAATATGGACTCAAATAAAACCCAATTTTATATGGGCCAAAAATGAAGTTTAATTTTTGAACATCCTCTCTTAAACTTGATTTGTCAACCCCAATAATTTTTTATCCCAAAAAAATCTTCAACCTTAAGTGCCTTGGTGAAGATATCAACTACTTGATCATGAGACTTCACACGTTCAATTTGCAAATTCTTTCTTGTGATGCAGTCTCTAATGAAAGGATAGACGTTGTTGATGTGTTCAATTCGATCATGAAAATAAAGATAATTGGACAAAGCCATAGCTGACTTATTTTTTGACACAAATCTTTGTTGGCTCTTATTATGGAAATCTTAACATTAATAAAATTTGTAGCCAAATTGCATGATATACACATGAGGTTGCAGTAACATACACAACATCTCAAGTAGAGAATGTGACAATCGGTTGTTTCTCTGACGTCCAACTAGAAGCATTCTCTAACATATAGAGCATCAACCTTATTGTACTTGAGTCTCATCCAAATCTCTAGCCCAACCATTATCACCATATAAGAAAGTTTTAAATTCTTTGATGATAAATAGAATAAGTCAACGTTTATCATACTTTTGATATAACAAAGAATCCACTTGACAACCTTCAAGTGAGTTTTAGTTGGAGCATCCATGTAACAACAAACAAGTCCAACAGAATAAAAAATGTCCAACTAGATGCAAGTCAGGTAGCATAAGATTCTGACCAAGCCCTTGATAAAGGTTGAATTAATCATTTCAAAATTTTGATTTTCAAATACCTTGCCTCTACATTCCATCAAAGTACTTATGAGCTTGAAATCATTATTATTGATTTTCTTGAGCAATTTTTTTCAATAGCTTTCTTAAGAAATAAATATGCGTTCATCTGTTTCCTAACTTCAATTTTGAGATAGTACGTCATTTGTCTAATATCAGTCATTTTAAACTATTTAGACATCACTTTCTTGAACGCTTAAACTCACTTGGATTACATCCAATGAAGATTAATCATCCACATATAAGCACACTATCAAAATATCTCTATCCCTATTTTTGATGTAGAGGGCATGTTTATGAAAGCATTTAATAAAGAAATTCTCAAGAAAATACTTCTCAAGGTATCTCCCAAGTATCATTCGTTTCAATCATCTAAATTTTTTTATCAATGAAATCCTTCCACTTTTTAATTTGCACAGCTTCTTCAAAATGGATTAACAATTGATAGAAAGGAAAAATAACAGTAAGATTGCATTGATTCTCACTTACTTCATAAATTTTCTATTAATATTTGAAGTGTGGTACTCTTTCACTTGAACCTTCACTTGATGATGAAGATAATGGGTCCGTTGAGCACATGTTGTTAGTGTAGTAAGCTCATCTCTTTCCTCTCCATCCTTACTTGCTCTGCTTCTTCATTCTCAATGTGCGAAATGATGTTGTAATCACCATCATGTGGGTCCCAAACTCATTATTTTCTTCATTGAATACGACATCACAACTAATCATTGTCTCTCTAGTCTTTGGATTTTACAACTAGTTACCTTTCAAATTAGAGTTATAACTGATGAAAATGAACTTCTCACTTATGTCATCTAACTTACTTTATTGCTCATCAGGCATGTGCACATGTGTTATGCTTTCAAAAGCTCTAAGATAATAAATCTTAGGCTTCTTTTCATTTCATATTTCTTAAGTTGTCATTCCACTCACTTCTTATTAGAAATTTGTTGGACAAGTAAAAAATACATGCAACTAACTCGGCTTAAAATTCATTAGGAAGACTCTTACTCTAAAGCATGCCTTAAGCTATGTTGAGGATATTTCGATCTTTTCTTTTTGTGATGCTATTTTGTTGAGGGAACCTTGGGACAGTCAATAGTCAACGTATTCTACTCGTTTCAAATATATGTTGAATTTTCGAAGTAAATTCATCTCCCTAATCAAATCACATAACTTTGATGTTGAGGTCACTTTCTTTTTGCATAAGGCTTTAAAATTCTTGAATACTCCAAAGACACAATTTTTGCTTAAAAAATTTACCCCATTTTTTCATGAAAAATCATCTATTAAGAGAAGAAAGTAATTACTTTTACGAAAAGAGCTTAGCTTGATTAGACCGCACACATTCATATGTATGAGCTCAAATGGCCTTTGTGCTCTCAGGTTAGACTCATTTGGAAAACTCTCCTAGAATTGCATTTAAAGCAAAAAAACCTTCACATATCTGGTCAAGGTGATTGATGTAAGCAAGACTTCTCTCCATTTTGTTCTTTGATAATAGCTTTAATCCTCCAAAATTAAAATGCCTAAGCCAATTTATGTCAAAACCAAGATGGATCATTGTAGCAGACTTCAAGACTCTTGACGATATTATTTTGAATATTGAGCAAAAACATTCTATTTCTTGACATTGGTATCTTTCTAATTAGGTTGCTCATATTATCTCTTATAGAAAGGTTGTTGTCTTTCAAATGAATATCATCACCATTCACTAAGTGCTAACCCAGACTTACTGTATTACTTGTCATATTCGAAACATAATAGATATTATAAAAAATTGGTGATTTATATTCTTCAATAAGATAAAGATATTATCTTTGTCTTTCACTGCTACCTTGGACTCATCTCCAAAAAAAAAACATTACCAATCATCAACTTTTCAAGCTCTATGAACAAATTTACTCTCCTACAAATATGGTTTCTTACAACGGTGTCAAGTTACAGTGTGCTGTCTTCACCCTTATCGTTCTCCTTGTATGCCATTAACAAAGTGTCATCTTATTAACTTCTTTTTTCTACATAATTAGCATTTTCTTCAATGTTATTTTTACTAAGAACTCTACATTCTACAACATAGTGACCAAATAATTTATAGTTTTAACACATCCTTTGACATTTGTTTTTTCTTATTCTTAATTTTCCTCTTCCACACCCTCTTGTTGATTATCCTCCTTGTACAAAGTTAGTATTGTTGTTGTTGTCATTATTGAAATTCCAATCGAGTCCTCATCCATGACCATGACCTTGACCTTATCCTCAATCATGATCTCTTTGATGTTGACTACTATCATACTCTAGGTTTTCATCATTGATTGAATTAAGTTGTGTCCTTAGAACTTATTCCCTAATACCTTGCTTCTTCTTTTTATTTTCTTCACAAGCTTGTAAGGAACTCAGGAGCTGCTTGGTTGTCATAGTCTCCAAGTCCTTAGTTTCTCTAATGATGACAACAATATGATCAAACATTATAACTGAAGATGGACCAATCTTCTCCATAAGCTTTACAAATTCTAGCTTCTTCCCATTTCTCTATAGTTGATTAGATACTGCTAAGATACTAGTCAAGTAATCAGAAATGACTATGACCTCTTTCAAATGTAGGGCTTCGAACTCACCTTTTAATGTTAGCAGATGCCCTTCTTGACTCGCTCTTGTCTTTCTTAAGCGGTTTGAAGCTTCTTCCATGTCTATTTTAGTAGAAATTGCATTAAAAATCTTCTCAAATGTGTCATCGTCTAATCTTTGAAAAATTAGATAGAGAGTTTTGTTGTTTTTCTTACACAAATCTCTTAGATTATCCTTTTGTGTTTGGGAAAAACTTGATAAATCTTGTGGCATATTGTAGTCTTTCTCTACCATCTTCCATATGTCTTGCAGTCAAATAAGGGCCTTTATCTTAATGCTCTTAAATGTCAAATTTGTTATTGCTAAACATTAGGACTTGAAAGAAAATCATATGATTGCTCATCATATCTCCAAAAAGGATCTTATGTGTTAAACTTTTGTTGAAAAAAAATGCTAATAGGATATGAATAATGCTAAAGAAGAGGAATACAACTTTTAAGGCTCACTTTTATTTCAATCTTCTTTTACTTGATTCAAACTCAAAACATATATCTATTTATACTAGTGAGACCCTTATTAGGATTGTGCCGATAAATTTCAATCTCTCTAGATTACAAAAGTCGTTAACATATTCTAGACTTTTCTAAATCATACTTTTAAAAAATGTCTCCAGAATACTCTAAGACTTCCTTTTAGAAAGATTTTCTATAATTTTCTAAAGAACATTCAACGTTATTGGCTTAAATAAAACCCAATTTTGAATGAGCAATTATTTAAGTTAAATGCATTATTTGAAATTTAGTAAACAAGTTATGAACAAGAATAAATGTCACTATGTCAATGTAGAACGATAAAAAAGAATAGTATGTAATTAAGGGAATACTTACAAGAGGCACAAAATATTTGGAAATGCGATCAGCTGTCTTTTGGACGGGAGCTTTGGCCATTTGAGCTGATTCGACGAGATGAATAATTTGTGATAGAGCACTTTCAGAACCTACATGTGTTGCCCTGACATGCAACACTCCGTTTTCATTTACAGTACCACCTATCACGCTATCACCCTGTCTTTTTGCAACTGGTTGTGCTTCTCCTGTTATCATGCTCTCATTAATATGACTTTGGCCCCAAATGACAAAACCATCACAAGCAACTTTTGCACCAGGAATTACTTTGATCACATCATTCTTCTGAATTAACCGACTATCAATTTCAATTTCTCCCAGCAAAGTTCCGCTTTCATTATAGGTCAAGAGTATTGCAGTTTCAGGAGCCAAATCTATAAGTTTAGCAATAGCTTCTGACGTTTTTCCTTTTGCTAGAATTTCAAGATACTTCCCAAGCAAAATGAAAGAGATGAGCATAGAGCTAGTTTCAAAGAAATCTGTTGACTCAAACTTTGGTGAGGATGCTGCTTTGAGCACAGAGTAGAGCGAGTAAAAATAAGCTGTGTTAGTTCCCAATGCTATCAACACATCCATGTTAGCAGACCCATGTCGTAAAGCTTTGTAAGAACCTATATAAAACCTTCGACCAATTATAAACTGGACAGGAGTTGATAAAACCCATCTTAAAAGTTCTCCAATAGTTAGCATGTTAACTACTTTAGCATCTAGAGCATGATTTATTCCAGGAATGTACATAAACACCATTGAAGTAAGAAACACTGGGATAGTGAACAACAAGCTCCATAGAAAAGAGTGGTAGTATTGCCTGATCTCTTGACGTTTGTGAGATTCTCTTGTCCCTTCTTCAGGGTATATTGTTGCTAGGAATCGACCAGATCCAGTTGACTGAATCACTTCGATGAAGTGACGAGGGCCTGTTTGATCTGGCATGTAGGACACCGAAACTTTATAAAGAATGGGATCAATATCAACTTTCTCTATGCCAGGGAGTGCCTGGAGTGAGCTTTCAACCATTCTCATGGATCTTTCAGTGTGAATCCCCTCAATTTTAAGTTGTATTTTGTTCCTATCTATCCCAGATGTAATGAGTATAGCTTCAAACCCAGTCTCATCAACTTTTTTCATTAGTTCTTCAGCACTCACAAACTTAGGGTCATAAGAAATCGATGCCTCTTCTATTGCCAAGGCTACTATAGCTTTTCGCACACCAATAACAGATTGCAAAGCTGATTCCACAGTATTGGAGCAAGAAGTACATGTCATACCATTAATATGCAGCCTGCATGTCAGGTTTGATGGTTCTTTGGAGTCTTCTTGAATAAATGCAGCTTCAAATCCAGCGTCTTCAATTGTTTCACGAATTTGATCCTCCTGTAGTTTTTCAATTTTTGAAGAAATCAATATAGGAGTCGGGCATAAATAACACATAGAAATTATGGACTTGAGCATATAACGTGATGATCAATCTTGTGTTAAGGACTAGGAAATTTAGGTTTTATTATATGTATGTTGAAATATAATACCATCATACATAAATTGCAGAAAGGGTGTTGGAAATTAGGCCTAAATAAATTCAAATTACTGAGAACATGAATATACACACAGAAAATAAATAGATAAAACTCGCAAGTTCTTTCAATCTAATTTTCATGACTGTATATTTATTATGACGATATAATTTTCATGATGAAATTCATAAACTAAAAAAATATAATGAAATTTCTAAAAGAAAATTCAAGAGAATTACTCATTTATATTTGGTAGCAAGGAAAAAAAAAGTTTGTTCTGTGCAACTAATTAAGAATTTGAAGTCGAGGAAAGTAGAAAATAAGCTTGTACAGTACACCCGAGTAAGAATATAAAGTGGATGTAGAAAGACTCCTGGGTGCATGCTTAAACAACACAAAAGTTGAACTGTCAACATTGTTAGTCGTGGATTTTGCAGCGAGACTGATCAAAAGATAACATAAAATACGCTATGACAGACTATGAGAAGTCTTTATCGTTCCCTAACAAATTAAAATAAAATGTCAAAGTGAAATATGCAGAACTAGTCACCAGCTAACATTATTGCAGTTCTCACGGTAAAAATACTGCCGTCCGCCAACCGGAAAACCTTTAAATTAAAGCAAAAGCAAAGCAATTCCAACTTTACGTTGAAACAGGATTGAAGAAGAAGGCACTTACAGAGACAAAATTAGAGTAAAAAATAACTTGTGCGCGGTTATTGAGGACATCGACGGCTGCGTTAAGGATGCCCGGCAATCGCTTGATCGCTTTCTCCACCGACCCGGCACAGGCCGAGCAGGTCATTCCAAACACAGAGAACGTTGCTGCTCTCCGATTCTCAGCCGGCGGGGATTCAGCGTCCTTTTTGGCATCCGCATCCTTTGGATATCTCGGCATCGAAGGGTAACGGGGCCTTGCAGAGAGGTCTCGCGAGGAACCCTCCCCCCGCAGGCACGACATTAGGAGTGCTCTGCTCGCCATTTAGGCCCTGTTTATGAACTGATTCAGTGGCGATTCAGCAAGTCCCTCCAGGATGAAATATCGACATGCATCTGGTCTTTAAATAGCCGAAATTGCTGCAACTGTGGAGACTTTAAATGCAATGCATGGCTTTTTAACGGAAGAATCCCTCACAATTCTCATATTTGTTATTACACTCCACAAAATGATATTTAGGGAACGTTCAACTTTTAATCAGTCCGACAGATGGAATGCGTAATAAATTATTCGGCACTTCCTGAATTAGAAGAATTCATTAGGCAACGCAGTTATTAATGGGGTTCTAAACAGATGAAATACGTAATAAATTATTCAGCACTTTCTAAGTTAGAAGAATTCGATCGACAACACAGTTGTTAATAGGAGTTTAGGCGAGCCCAACACGGGTGAGCTAAGGCTTAACTCATGTTCGACTTGTTAAAAAGTATCACTGTTCTTGTTTGACTTGTTTATGTTTCAAACCTAAAAAGTGTGTTCACGTTCAGCTTGTTTGATTAGTGAATTGAACACGAGCTGTTAGTGAACAAAAAGTCATTTTGACAATTCTAATCATGCAAACATAGATTGTTAAAGGTTAGTGTGAGTTTTAAATCTTATTGCTTATGTTAAAACTTTATTTAAGTATAACTTAAGAAATATTTTATTCTATTTCTTAATTAATAATTTTAATTAATTATAAATCATTTTTGCATTGTCGTCAATTAAATATTTAAAAATTAGTACTCATCAGTGTTTGTGTGTGTGTGCGCGTGTGTGCCTGTGTGTGTAATTGATAAGTAGTATTTCGAGCCAAAATGAGCCGAACATGAAAGAAGAAATTCTTATTCGCGTTTGACTAGTTTATTTATCGAGCACTAAAAAGTGTTTTTGTTCGGCCTATTAACTTAGCGAACGAATCGAACACGAGCTTCTTAACGAACCGAACACAAGCTATTCGAAAACAACGAACCATTTTGGCAGCCCTAATTGTTAAAGGTTTGTTGGCAAAGGTTTGATGACAAATTATATCTTAGAGAATTTTGATGGGGAAGGTTGTTGAATTTTACATTTTTTTTTTTTTTTGTGATTTGTAATTTAAGGAAGTATGTAACCTATATTTATCTGAAGACAGCGGAGTGAGTGAGCCTGTAGTTAATTAGAGTTTACGGTCGATATTATATATATATTTCTGTTATTTAGCTTTACCATGACAATTTTGTCTTATTCGTTCAGTCGTTAATACAGCTTATATTTACCATAATTGTCCGACTCAATTATGATATTAGTCAATTCGCAAATTATAAAGATTTCTTTTTATATATTAATCGATATCCTTTATTAAAATAATTTTTTTTTTTAAATCAGTCAATCTTGAGATCACGGCCTGCTCCACGGTTTTCTCCAACCTAAAGAATCTCAAGTTATTTAGATCTCAATTCC
Organism: Papilionanthe hookeriana x Papilionanthe teres; assembly: GCA_022702705.1. Taxonomy (NCBI): domain Eukaryota; kingdom Viridiplantae; phylum Streptophyta; class Magnoliopsida; order Asparagales; family Orchidaceae; genus Papilionanthe; species Papilionanthe hookeriana x Papilionanthe teres. Next base: position 4,147,116 of record CM040438.1, on the reverse strand, counting down.
AATATTGTCATTATCTCAATCAATTTTATGTCAAGCATAGTCCTTTTTGTAGACGCCATCTGGTGGGGGAATATGGATGCAGAAAAGTTATTATTGTGCTGTGTCTCGATATCATCTTTACCTATACTATCAATATATCATTCAATTCAAGTGTCAATAATATTGAATTTTAAATTGTCCTTTGTCAAAACATGTCTCGAGATTTAAAGTCGAGAAGAGGAGGATAAAGAAGAGCAATCCCTTTATAGAAAACTGAGAGAAGTCATTTTATTCACCCTTTACGTCCGGACGGTCAACCACCGACCGCCACATCACTCACTCATGAGTTGAATGGCGATATGACGGTCAGTAGTTGGCCGACAGGACATGCGGTGCCCGAACTGATTATTCTCCTCTCTCTCTCTCTCTCTCTCTCTCTCTCTCTCTCTCTCTCTCTAAGGGAGGATCGGAGCTTGATGCAGAGGCTTGGAGTTTGGAGGGGTATATGTAGCCATACACACAAGGCCAAGCTACGTATAATTAAAAGATTTATTCAAAAAATTCAATATAAATAAAACAGATATATATATATATATATATATATATATATATATATATATATTATATATATATATATATTTATATATATATGTACTGCGTCTTTATAGTGAATGCATAATCATAGTCAATTTAATTAGTGAAACATGGGCCATTTGGAGGTATGGACACTTTAATTAACATATATAAATTATTAATAAACTTATCATAAATAAAATACTTTAATTTGCATGTTATATTATTTAAACTTATTTACTTATGATCACTTCTTGTAATAGCTGAATGGTATTTGGTCTCTTCTCTTAGCCCAGTAATTGGAATTGTTGACCCTTTCTAGATTATAAAGAATTAATTTTTTTAAACGTTCTTATTTTATATAATAACAAAAAACATTTTTTTGACGAATTAAAGCTTCTTCATGAGATAGTATCTCTCAATTATGACATTTACATTCGTCATAGTAGGAAATAGGTTTATGGGATCCAGCGAGCATTAATGTATTTATGTGAGTGGAACGCGATGGAAGAAGCATCAGTTCTCTCCCAAATGGCTTTAGAAATCCGAACATATTATGATATGAACATATTATATACGTTATTAGTATTGCTTTTTTAAACTATAAAGTCGCATACTTTGACCGGACTATCACATCTAGGATGATCGGTTTAGATCATATTCGCGTAACCTTATGCATTGACTGTCAAATCGTCCTTCTGAGCTGCTTGATGGCTTTATGATTCGTGCCGGGGATTTTTGTATATGCATATTAGTTTCCCGAGTATTTCTGTTTCTTAACAGCTACGATAAAGATATGGAAACTAGTAAATAGTTATTGACATAAAAATTTTGAATTGATGGACCTCTTCAAGTATGTTTTTCACGTTTTGGGTCAACAAGGAGAGCTTCGCTATTTTTTCGGCGAGCAAGGAACTCTACAAGTTGGGAGAGGAGAATAAAATAATTGAACGGATAAAGAAGTTTCTAGTCGGTTCATGCTCTGCTGCTTGGGGGATCCGGACGGTGGCGTTAGAGCGTGCGATGGTCAAGTCGAGGTCTCTCTCCGTGAGCATGGATGTCGCAAGGGTGATGCTGATCGGCCTTACTCTCTCGGACCCTCGGTACACCGCCGAGGTGACGGTTTCCTGTATGCTAACGGGTATGCTAACGGGTAAGATGACTGAAGAGCTGTGGCATCTCTCAGATATTGAGGAGGCGGCACGTGCAAAGGCGGCGAAGGAAAAGCCGACCACCAAACACAAGTGGAAACGTCTCTCGAGGTCAGGTAATTCTAAAGGAGACGAAGACAAGTGACCCGATCTAGAATTACATTAATATTTACATTTCTTAAAATTGTCAAAAACTTATCTTAAATGATATTTAGTGGCTAGTGTTAATAAATTTAATGACTGAGAAAATATATAATAGGTTTTCACACTAGGGGTACTACACAAGTATATATATCGTATCAAGTAATATATGATTCTCCTTCAAAAACTCCAGTATCAATCTCATGGGGAAAGTTATAACACTTAATATTAATTTACAAAAATTTCTATCTAAATTGCAAATAAATATGATTGGAGAACAAAGTCGATATGTCTGCAATGGATAAAAATAAATTTAAGCAAGAAGTGAAGACTAAATTTAACATGTTAATAAAGTTCAAAAAACATAAAAATGAGTTTGAATATTATGAAGAGATGTTTCCCCTTACAAAGAGATGTTAATTAGTTTAGGATTTGAATGATTAAAAAGAAAAAATGTTATATTGTAACAAATAGGAGCAATTCAATCATTTACACTCTCGCGGTGCTAGCAAAGAACATTGATTAATTTAGAATTTTTCATCGGCTTGTGTAATAGTGCTAAGTTGATTCTAGCCTCTAATCTCCATATTACCTACTGTGCCCTCTCTATAGGACCTACTAGGGAACCTCACGACCCAAACTCTAAACCAAATTTATTAAATAACATAAGTTGTCACCCTAGAAACATCAATTCTACGACCATCAAAACTTATATCCTTATCTATTTGTAGTCCCCCTCGGGTGATCACAACGGCTCTATTGACCTCACTTTTGGTTGAGGTCTAGTCTCTCTGTAGAATAGCCTAAGGTCTAACCATAGGACTCTCCTGGTAACTTTGTTAGAAGACTAGTCTTGGCTCGAAAAAATTCAATCCTTTCTCACTTCACTGGGGTTTTCATATGCTTAAGGCCTAACTTCCAGCTTTTTGGAGGAAGAGACCAAGCATAAGAAAGCCCAAGGGAAGTCTCCTATAGGTGGTCAGACCTTAGGATTTACCCTGGGAGATCTGGAGCTTACACAATACACACAATTTACACTCACAACCCTAAACAAAGTACATCTCAACTTGAGCCTAACTCTTTGGAAACACATGTGTGGTTTTCCCAAGCTCTTAGCCCCAAGCTAAAAGGTTTGGTTAGTACCAACACATAGAGAACCAAAGGAGGGTTTTCCTTGGTACATGGCTCAATCTAAACAATCCCATACTACTCACCTTTAATCAACCTCAATTTTTCCAAAATTTTAATTTTTGACCCTCTTGCCCCTAAATATACCCAAAATACCCCTAAATCCTAAAATCCCCCAAAATTTTCAAAATTACCCAAATTACCTATTTTTCTCCAAATTTTTTTTCAAAATACTCCTTACTATTCAAAGTGACCAAAATTACCCAAATTTACCAAAATTTTCAAAAATTCGCAAAATTACCAAAATAACCGTCCTAGTCAAAAAATCCAAAAATTCCAAAAATTCCCAAAAATTTCTAAAACCTCCTAGATATTTCCAATTCCATTTCTCTCAACTACCACATGACCCACTTTGACCAATTTAGCCCAATTTAACCAAAAGCTCTAATTTAACTCATTTAACCCAAAAATGCCCAAATTAAACTCAATGTCTACCAAATTGACCCCAATCTTGCCCAATTTCAATTATAAACCAAAATTAAATATCCCCGATACCAATATAAACTATAATCAAGCCCAATTTGATCCACATTTAAGCCCAATTTCAACCCAAATTCAAAAGCCCCAATTCTGACCATATGTCCAATTCACCCCAAATTGACTCAATGTCAATCAATTTCCCCTCATGTTGAATTTCAAACTTCTCATGGCATTCCTCTATGCCAAATGCAACATTTAATGACCCTTAATTTGAGCCTAAACCGCACCCAGGTTCAACTTAGCCAAAATCCCAAAATTTTCCCTACATGTGTCACATATTCAAAATCCTTCAAATTGAAGGCCCTAACCCCAAAATTTCCACCCAATTACTGTTGAAAACTCTTTATAACATCCCTTAGACCATTTGAAACCATCAATTGACCTTTAACCCCACTCTAGCCTAACCTAGACCTAAGCTATCCCAAGTGTCCGAAAATTGGCCAAATACCCAAATTAAGCCAAATTAAGTGCCGAAACCTATTCAAAACCACTCCAATCCCCTTTCGAACACTTTATGACAATCATATACCTAATTTTGAACAATCAAGTAAGTCTAACCCAAGCTCAAACCAAACCTAGTCCAACCTAAACCTAAAATGACCTAAATTGAACCCATGACCGAATGTCACATAAATTGAACTCATTTGACCAAAATAACTCCATGGAAGCCAACCTTAGGACCCCAAGGACCAGCCAAAACCCACTAGACCCAAGCCATTTAAGCCATCAACCAAAGGTTCTTAACTTAAGTAAAATTTTCTTGCATTTTGGCTAAACCATTACTCCAAGCAAACTACTCTTCATGACAGCCCATTAAGCATCATTTAAACCTCTCTTACCTCCCTTCAACCTTCCAACCACCTTGCCTGTCCTTGTTAGCCACCCTAGCCACCGGAATGCCTAAGCCCGAGGGCCACCATACCTCTTTAAACTCAAAATTGAGCATTGTCAGTGAGGCATCACCTCATCAATTAATGGCACTGTTCAGCTCTCCCCATGAGCAACATAAATCATCCAAATTGAAGCCCTGAGCTCCAACCATTGGCCATGGCTATAAAAACCATCTTTCACGGCCAAGAGGCGATGCTGAAAATTTCTTAAGGAAATCCTACCAAATTGCCCCCAAAGCTCCCCTTAGACCTTCTTAGTGCAAGCCCACTACCTTCAGCCATTGATCCTCACTATCCAGAGCTAATTTCTCCACTGAAACTCTAGCCAAAATAAGGACATAATTCACTACAGCTCGACAGTGCACCAAATTCAAATTAATTGCACACATACCTTCAAAACACTGAAAGAAGGAGATCCACCATTAAAGCCCCATCATAGAGAGCCTCTGCACCAGACTTTGATCAACACCAGAAATCAGCCTTAGTCAAATTCAGGTATAGACATTTCACCATAGCAAGAGGCTGCATCTGGAGGTTCATTGGGACAGATCAAAGCTTCCACAACCATTTGATTGATGCCTCCCCTCTTAGACAAAGGTACTGAACTTCACCTTCTTCCCTAGACATTTTTGATCTTCCATGCATGTTAGGTTGATTTCAGGCTAGGTTAGCCATATAGATAGGTTCATCTAAGTCAGATGAAGCTTTAAGAACAAACCCGATGTGATTTGGTTGAGTCTAGCTCGAGTTCTTAAGTCTAGAAGATGGAGGGCTCACGAGAAGAACCAGGTGAAGACGATGACCAAGAGCCATCATATCGCGCTTGTATCGAATGAAGGGCTATGATTGTGTCAGATAGGAGATCTTAACATAAAGTGTGGCTGCGTGGCAGCTGAGTCAGAAGGCGATGACAAATGGCGGAGCAATGCGTAGCGCTTCGTAGCTACCGAGGATGAGGTGGCGCCGCCTTGTTTAAGTAAGAAATTAGGAGTATTTTGATTTATTTAAATTTAGTTAACTTTAAAAATCCATAACTTGGTGTAGAAAAATCAGAAAAATAAAAGAAAAATTGCTTAGTGCTCAATGAATGGAGGGGAACAATGTGGAAATGGTTTGAAGTTTATTTGATGCATGTTTTATTTTTAATTATTAAATACAGTATGGAGTATATTATTTCTCTATTGTCTTAGCCATTTCACCAAGGCATGAAATTTAGGGCTTTTGATCACTCTGTCATGGGGACCTTCCGTGATTTTTCCAAGACCATGGGAGATCTCTATGAGGAGATTGCTATTTTTCAAAATATTGTGCCTGTTTTGGTAAAATAATTATAATAATTAATATATTGATCAGAAAAATAAAAGATAAACTTTGGTAGGTTACTTGTGACTAGAGGACCCTAGGAAAAATTTGAACTGGGTTAAATCTTTAAGAATGCACCTAATTGTCATTTTAACCTAAAACATAAGTGGAATTAATTTGAACAAACTAAATATGCAAATGGCTCAAAAATCATTCTCCACTGTGTCTTAGGGTCAGAGGGACTCTCCTAAAAATTTTGAAGTCATTTGGAATTCATTTAACTACCTAATTGAATTTTTTAAGTTAAAATGTATTTTAACCACTAAAATGATTTTTTAGTAATTAAAATAAAAGTTAAAAATTTATAAAAATGGTTTTGGGAGTTCCTCATGACCAGTGAAATTTTTTGAAAATAAAATGACAATTAAAATAAACATTTCATTTTTTAGCCTAAAAGTGAATTTTAAAATACTTAAAAATGATAAAAATCACTAAAATACTAAAATTCACTAAATTGTCACATTTTGTCTCCAAATCATTAAGGAACCATCCAAAAATTTTCCCAAGCCTCTAAGTCAAGATATTAATTTTCAAAGGCTTAGATTAATTTTTAAAGTAAAAAAAATAAGTTTCATTAACTTCCCACTAAAATAATTTTAAAAATTAGAATACAAATTAGAAAAATATGAAATTTGTTTCTTTGTGTTCCCTGACCTTAGAGAGATTCAAGAAAAATATAAAACTTAATTTTCAACCTCCAACATATTTTATAGGTTATTAATACTCAAAAAATTAAAATAATTCTAATAATTAAATTATAGCTCAACAAATCATAAAATTTATTTCAAGTAGTCCTCTTAGCTAGGTCTGCCTCCAATAAAAATTTCAAAGCCAAAGGTTTTGTTCAATTCATGTTATTGAATTTTCATTGAAAATCCCTATTTTTGCATTAAAATAAGTATATAAATTAAATTAAAATTTGAAAAATCATATTTTCTCCTCTGATGTTTTAATTGACCCATAGGTGGATTCACATAAAAATTTCAAAGTCATTTGAGTTAAACTTAAGGAATTATGAAGTGATAAGGCCTTTAGGGGCAAAAGTGTAATTTTGAAGAATTTGGCCTTAATCAATATTTAGGCTTAATTAAAGTGGTTAATGAGCAATGTATGATCTTAATTATTATGTTTGAATGATTGAAACATAAAGGGATAAATGGTAGAAACCCATCTAATTTTTTTCACATTTAAAGATAAAGTTTATGATCCAATTAATAATTATAATTTGAAGGAAAGATTAAATTAAGTGATCCTTAAGGTTAGGGGTTGATTTTTTGAAGTTGATGATTCACTAATTAAATACTCCTACTTGATGTTTAAATGATAATTCATTAATTTGATCATAATCATAATTATATAACTAAACCTTTCTAAAAATTACAAACATACCAACCTAGGTCTTAAGGGCTTGACATTGAGACTAGGCTTAATTGAAAAATTGACTAATAAGGATTAGAAAAGGAAACTCAATTGATCTTAAACCACCTTTGAAAAACTACAAGCCCGTCAAAATTGATTAAATTCTTCCATATAATAAGTTTGCTTTTAATGGCCCCACTTACATAATTCTTAAGTGAAATTTCAAGTGATAACTATCCCGCCTTTCGGGATAATTAAAACTTTAGCTCACTGAGTGTAAGGGTATGTGTCGGCCATTTTAAATTCCTTTGTTTGGTTGGAAAATATGTTTTTGTGGGTGTTTTATTTTGAAAAGGGTTTTAATTTTATAAAATAGGAATTTTATTTAATATATATATATATATATCTTTACCAAAAACTTGCGTAAAAGGCAAGCAATATATTAAAAGAGGTGAAAATTACAATTTAGGTCCTAATGTATGGAAGACACATTCTATCTCCATGAAGCAAAAAGGCTAGGAGGGGGGAGGAGGAGCTACATCAATAACAATAGCTTCATTACAATTCCCTTGAGAGGCAAGCTAATAAGCAGGTGTCGGCATATTTTTTAGGTTGTGTGTTTTATTTTGAAAAGGGGATCGCCTAACAGAAATTGTCGGCGAATTTTCAATTTAATTTACATAAATAATTTGAAAAGTAGTATTTGATTTTTTTGAAAATAATTTTAAATTTGAAGATTTTTAAGGTATGAAATCAACTGATCTCACATCTCAAGTAGTTTATATAAACGAGCACCACACCACAAACCATGTATCTATCCCTGAGGATAGACACACTGCTTGACGGTGGGGCTCGATTAAACAAACTAAAAGATTTGTGACATCCGTTTGGTCTGCGAACCAATTTTATAAGCCGACAAATTCCTCGTTTAATATGAAAGCATTAAACGGGGTTTATATTACTCCGAGTTCTTTAAAATTCCCTATAAGGGCAAGCCCCTATAGTTAATTACATCTTAAGTGACGAGAATCACCTAAGAAAACTCTCTATAATAATAAATGATTCTGCTCTCAAGAATTTCAAAGTTTAAGTTTTCAAAGGATTGAATTTTGAAATTTCAATAGGGAATGGATCAAGTTTGGAACATTTTGTTTTGAGAATTCAAAGGAAGAAAGGTAGGAGAAATTACGGATTTGAAGCGAACTTCGGTAATTTCCCGACTATCCTATTGTTTGGCTTGGATTTAGGAAAGTCCTAACATTTATCTGATATTTCAATCTTGCCAATTTTAGTTAATTAGGACTGATATTTATATGATAGAATCATACAAATAGCCTCGAAGAATATGAGGGTTTATGTCGTATCGGACGACTACCTCAGAGTCCTAGGACCGGTTAGGGCTTAATTTGCAATGCAAATGACTAACGAAGAGGTTGAGGATTTATGTTGCACTAGGCAAACCACCTCGAAATCCTATGGCTTTGTTGTTTAATTCTAAGAAAATTTTGCTGAAGTAGACTCAGGTTTTGCTGATGACGATGGCCGTGCTGCCCACCATGCTCCGAGCTCCTTGTTGTTGCAGAGGTTTAGTTTTAGAAGTCATAAATCAGGAGATGAGAGAAGTGTTTTGGTTTAGAGAAAATCTTAATTTCCAAGTGTTTTTTGTGTTTTAATTAAAACAAATCTTAAAGTTGATTATAACAACACCGGTTAAGATCCCACGGTTCCATCCTTCCGGCATCATTATTTTTATTGGATTCACTTAGTCCAGATGAATTTGCTAAACTCAACTGAATGAGTTCCACACTTTCATTTAGACCGTGGGAAATCCCGTTAGCAACACGTAGGTTACATCATCCGAGGTATTCCCGATCATCCAACGAGGACGTTTTAATTTAGTTGTAATTGTAGTTTTGTGTTCTGTTTGTGATTAAATTTTGAGTTGTTTTATATTTTGAAATGTTGTGGCGGTAAATTTTACCTTGCAATGACTTTTAATTTAGTTTTGGTTTCAGTTTTAGGGGCTATCCTAAAGGTGTGGGTTTTCATGCAACAGTTGTTTATCATGCAAGAAAAGTAAGTGCAATGTGATTAAATAAATTGCAATAATATAAATTGCAAGAAAATAAATTGCAATAAAATAAAAGCGTACCTGGAGGGTCTTCCCGTCATCCCAAGCTGCACTTAAAACACAATTAGAATATTTAGGCAAGTTCCTAGGTAAAGCTAAGGGAAGGGTCATGGTTGTCTACCAAGTTCCTAATTCTATAGCTAGTCATTTCCTATGACGTCTAGGTTCTTGTGTTTTGGTTTGAAGACGATTTTCTTCATCAAAGAGCAATTAAGTTCAATTGTTCTTATGAACATCCTATCATATCGAGGAAGTGCTTAAGGCAAATCTTAAACATCTTTTCAATATTTTTAGAATTGTTTTAAGTCCAAAAGAATTCAATTACACAAATGAATTAATCGTCCGAGGTTTAGTTAAGTTTTGTTGTTATCTTACTCAGTGAACTAAGATATTTGAATGTCCTATAAGTGAAGTAACATTTCATTTAATGTTCTGTTTAGGAGTTATAATACCCAAAGCTTTCGAGGGCAAATTGGTGTTCAAATGATTTGTGATTTAGTTTAATTTCAATTAATGGGTTTAAATTTGGAATAGTGTTCAAGTTACTTCATATTTAATTTCTTTATGACTTAGGTGATATTATTTAATTCAATTTAATTTAACTTTAATTTAATTTAATTTAATTTTAATTTAATTTAATTTAATTCAATTTAGCTTGATTTTTAGTTTAATTTGATTTAATTTCCTTTAATTTAATTTAATTTGATTTAATTTTAATTTAATTTGATTTAATTTAATTTAATTTAGTTTAATTTAATATGTTTTAATTTAATTTAATTTAATTTAATTTAGTCTAATTTAATTTAATTTAATTTATTAATTTAATTTAATTTAATTTATTCATTTAATTTAATTTAATTTGTTTATTTAATTTAATCTTTAATTTAATTTAATTTGATTTAATTTAATTTAATTTAATTTAATTTAATTTAATTTTTAATTTAATTTTATTTTTAATTTTAATTGAAATTTTGAAAGAGTTTAATAATTTAACTTTAATTTAATGATTAAGTCTTTTAATATTTTAAATCTTAAGTTTGAATTATCATTAGGAATTAAATATTAATGAGATGATTAATTTAGGGATCTTTAAATTAAAGAATAAGTCTCTTCCTAATAAATATCCCTATTTTAATAATTCCAATTTTATTATTCTTCCAAATTTAGTCAATTATTTGATTAAGGTTTATTTCAATTATTTTAAATTGTTTAATAGGTTTCTACCCCTTAATTATTTAAATTTCAATCATCCAAATCAAATTAAGATCAAATATTTCACTTGTTAATTTTATTAAGCCTAAAGTTTTAATTAAGGGTTAAAATTTTAATTACCACTTTGCCCTTTAAGCTTAATAATTTCATAACTCACTAAATTGAGCTTAAATGAACTTGAAATTTTTATGTGATATCACTCACATGTCAATAAAGACATGAGAGGAGAAAATGTGATTTTTCTGTATTTAATTTATTTATATAATTATTTTTGGTAGAAAATAGAGATTTCCAAGGAAAATTTAATAATATGACTAAGGGAAAGTTTCTGTCCCTAAGAAAATTAGGGGACATTCCTAATGACTAGAGGACCACTTGGACTAATTTTGGTGATTTTTGGAATTATATTATTTTATTATAATTATTTTAAGTTTTGGAGTATTAATTAATTTAAGAATAAAATAAAGGTTGAAAAATAAATTTTATATTTTTCAAAATTCTCTCTGATATCAAGAAAATCAGAGAATCAATTTTTGCAATTTTCTGATTTTTCTATGATTTATTATAATTATTTTAGTGAAAATGCTAGAAAATATATTTTTTAATTTTAAAATTACCCTAGGGCTTTAAAATTTAATATCTCATTAAATAGACCTAAGAAAAATATGGGGTTATTCCTAAGTGATTAAAATTCAAAATATGACATTTTGTTGAATTTTATTATTTTTGTGATTTTTATTATTTTTTAATTATTAAAAATATTAAAATAATATTAAAAATCAACTTTTTTAGAAAATTGAAATTTTAATTTTCTTAAATTCCCCTAATATCAGAAAGGCTCCAAAACCAATTTAGTGAATTTTTGAAAGGTATTTTGAAAATTATGAATTTTTAAAGTTTAAAATGACTAAATGACTTAATCAACCCATTTAGTAGGGCTAACCAAGTCCAATTGACTTCAAATTTTTATGGTGTGTTCCACTGATCCTAAAGGTCAGTGGAGAATTGATTTCAAGTCAATTTGATGTATGGTTAACTCTAATTAATTAAAGAGCTATTTTGGGTGTTTAAGCCAATTAGAGTTATTTTAAATGAACTAATTCAAAACCTATTTTTCCTACGGTCCTCTGGTCATAAGGAACATTACCAAATTTTCCTAGAATTTATTTCACAACATGCTAATTTTTGGAATTAAAATACTCAAAACAGTAACATGAATTTGAAAAATCAATAACTTCTCATAGGGATGACCTCTGACTTTGGAAAATTCAGGGAATGTTCACAAATTCAGAGGCTTCAAAAGCCCTATGGTCTCATGCCATGGTGAATTTCCTATATGCATGGAGAATTAAAATAATGCAGACAGTAAATAAATTATTAAAAATAAAATACTTAATGAAATTAAATGATTTCTTTTCCACATTATTCTCCTCTGTTCACTGAGTAAGAGGGTATTTTTATTTTATTTTTATGATTTTCCTACACAAAGTTATGAATTTTCCAAGTTCAGGGAATTAAATAAATAGGAAAAATCCCTAATTTTCTATTTATCCGAGTCGGCGCCGCGTCATCCTCCGCATCTCCGAACGGTCAAGCGTCGCGCCCCCATTCAACGCCGCCATCTGACTCAGCGCTCCGGGTCCCGCGGTTCGCGTATCATCTGCCGGTCCGACGCCATCTGAGCCGTCCGTCCGCGCGTGTATTGAATGAACGACATCCGTTCATCATCCCCAAGCCTCCTAGCCCGAGAACCGTCCATCTTCTAGGCTTAAGATCTCACTCGATACTTGACCAAATTTAACGTTCTTATGCTCTATGGATTCGTCTCGAGAAGACGAACACATCTATACGGTTTATGTGGCATGAAATCGACTTAATGAAAATGGAGAATGTTCGAAGCTCGGGAAGAAGAGTGAGGCCATACCTTTGCTCGGAGAAGTGTGGCTTCGATCCGAGGGTTGTTTCACCTTCGATCGGATCCCAGCGAGCTCCGGATGAAGTCTCCCGGTCCGGTGAATTGCCTAGGTAAGATTTCGACCACGGCCCGATCACAAAGCTTGGAGGCCGGAGCAACCGGGTGGCCCGGAGATGGGGCTTTTGCGGCGGACACCTTCTCTGGTCCGGTGAAGGTGTAGGACCAATCAATTTGGGGATTGGCTCACTGTGGAGAAGTGTCCCGGTTTTGGGCTTGGATTTCAACTCCGAAATCGAGCTCGCAGAGAGGAAATGGTAGGGGGATTTCGCGTGGGGATCGGGTTCTCTATGTATGGGGAGTAGTCCGGAATGATTTTGGCGGAGTTTCCTTAAGGTTTGTTTCAGCACCTCTCATGGCCGAGAAGGGGTGGTGTTTAAATAGGAGAGGGTGGAGGGCCTCCCGTGGAGAGTTAGGGCTTGGGATCAGCCTGCTCGGGCATGGGAAGAACAGCTACAATGGCCACCGGGATGGGGCGGCTCGGCAAGGGAGAATTCCAAAGTCGGCTCACATGCGAGCTCTTGGCCATGGTGTTTTCCGGCGGCTCGGTGGCCGGCCGGCCGGGCATGGGTCACCCTCAAGGTCAGGTGGGTCGGGGGTTGAATTTGGTGAAGTCGATCGGAGTTTGACATGTGTAAAAAGCTTGATTAAAATGGAATGGGGGAGAGTGTATTTTGAGCTTATTTTGGTCAACTCATGCAAATGGGTTTGGTTCACCCTCCCATGACTCGGTGTGGGCCGAGGGAAAGTCATTTGGTTCAGCTTGATTGGAGTGGTGAAGTCTCCATCCATGGTGAGGTGGCTAAGCATGGTTTAGAGTGTGAGATGAATATGGTTAAAAGGGTTTAATGAAGGATTAGGAAAGAATCCCCTCTTCTTGCCATTAATGGCTTGGTGAGGTGGAAAGTGGTCTCCATGGCTTCCATGTGGCTTGTACATGGCTCAATGGCTCACATTTGGCTTGGAAAAAGTTTGGTCAATTTCATAAAAATGGGTTTTAAGAATTTTGGATATTTTGGTGAAAATTTGGATGAAGCTTCATTTAGAATTATTTGATCTTTGCTTTATGACTTAGGGATGATTTTAATTGAATGGATGATGTAGAGAAATATCATGTGGGCTTTGGATGAATTTTTGGGCTTTTGGATTTGGTGGAAGTGGGATTTTAGAATGGTTTAAGAAAGTGGGCCTTTAAGTTTAAAAATGAGTTTATGGATGGGAATTTTGTAAAGAGGTTGGGCCAAATAATTATTGGGTTTAGGTCATGGATGTGTCATGAGAGACTTGAAGCAAATTGGGGGTGATTTGGGTTTGAATTGGGTTGAATTTGGGCTCTTTTGGTGAATGGGCCAATATAGGTCAAAGTGGGCCAAGTTGGGCCAATGTTGGGCTAGGGTTGAAATTGATGTAAAATTAATGTTGAGAAATATTTATGGGAGTGTTTCAAAGAGGTTTTGACTTTGGTTGGGCTTTGATTTTGGGGTTTGGGCTCATTTGGGTTAGGTTCGGGTTTAGGTCAAAATTGGGCCTTTTAGCTTTGGGTTGAATTTGAGTGGGGTTTGGGTCTAAATGTTGGGCAAATCATGTTAGTGTTTTGTTTGTGGGGATGCTAAGGAAGATTTAGAAAAGATTTGGGGTTAATTGGAGTTGAATTGGGTTAGGTTTGGGTCATGGGTCCAAATTGGGCTTTAAGGCCAAAAGTGAAATCGATCCAAATGTCAATCAAATTGGACTTGGATTTGGTCTAGATTGGTGTTGGGAATGTTGAATTGAAGTTTAGAATTGAATTGGACCAGAATTTGGGTCAATTGGGTAGGTTTGGTTTGACATTGGGTTCACTTAGGGTTAAAATGGGTCGAATTGGGGTTTTAACAAAAGTAGGGTAAATTGACAAAATTTGCCCATGGTGTAGTTGAACAAAATGAAATTGGGAATATTTTGGATTTTTTGAAATTTTCTGGGAATTTGCTGAATTTTTGGATTTTTGGGTCAAGAGGGGTATTTTGGGTATTTGGAGGGTATTGGGAGGTATTTTTGGAATTTTTGGTATTTTTGGGTATGGATGATCAATTTGAGTGATGTGGAAATGTTTGGGATTGATTTTGGGGAATTTTGGGTGATTTGGAAATTTTTTGAAATTTTGGGTAGTTTCAAGGGTTTTGGGTAGGTTAGGCGGGTGTAGGGTCCTGGGGGTCAAAAATTAAAAAATTAGAAAAATGTTGATTGGGTGAATATAAGTGGAATAAAATCATTTTGGTTGATCCATGAAGCCATATCAAGCCCACATGAGCCATGAAGGGACTCATTTGAGGCATCCACTATGTTGTTCCTAACCCTCTTAGCAAGGGCTTAGGGGTTAAGGACCATCCATGTGAATCACCTACATGAGTCGGAGGTCGAGTTAGGTATGGGTGTGGTTTTAGGAGGTGTGTGAAAGTGTAGTGTATGAGGGTAGTGTGTGTGTAACTCGGCCCCTTCACTGGACTGAGCCACCTGTGGCAGTCCTAAGGCCAAAGAGTCCTATAGGAACCCATCCTTTAAACTTCCACATTTGATTTCAACCCTCTAGGTGATTAGGGGTCTACAGTCAAGTTTGTGGAGTTTGCAGGGAGTTAAGAAGTGGTTTGAATTTCTAAGTGGTGGGTCCCAATTCTAGTCCTCTAGGATAGTCAAAGGAAAAGCCTAAGGCTAGATCCTAAGTACCAAAAAGAAGAAGAGAAGACCTCATCAAAAATGAGGTCAACAGCAGGTGCATTGCCATCCCTAGGGGAGTATGCAAAAGCAACTTGCATGAAATCCTTAAACTTAGGCATTCTGTTAATCCACCATCTTATGTGCATGGGAGCTGGTTTAGTGTTTTGAAGATACTTGATGCAATAAGAGAAGTCTGATTCCACCAGAAGAAATCTCACCTTGAAATTATAGGCAATGCTAATTGCCCAAAAAATAGCTATCATTTCAGCCTCCAAAGCATCAAGAGTAACAGCTGGAGAGTGGAAAAAGAGCAAACACTTCCCACTGCTATTTCTAAAGATTCCACCAAAACCTGCCTGCATCTTATAGAAACTCCCATCTGTATTAACTTTTACCCAAGGAGTAGAGGGAGGGGACCACTTAATGACAAGTGGTTTGGTCAAAGGGACTGTACCCGATTGTTTAAATAAGCAGATGTCCTTGAAAAGGTGAAACTTGATTAGCTTTTGGATATAAGCCAAACAATAAGCAACCACCTGCAATGAGGATGGATGTTTATCCTCCTATTTGGCTTGATTCCTACACATCCAAACAAACCATGTTACCAGGAAAGGAACCACCAGGAGATCAACATGATGCAACTCCACCAGGCAATTAGACAGATGCAGCCAGCTCAAATTTAGAGTATCCAGATTTAGCTTATTGAGCAGATCATTCCAAACATTATGGGAAAAGTGACAAGTAAAAAATAAGTGTTCCAATGATTCTTCAGCATTTTGGAAAAGATGGCAGTAAGAAGGCCCTCTTAATCCTTTCAGCTTTAGTATATCATCAGTAGGTAGGAGTTTGTGCCTTACTCTCCAACAAAAAAAAGACATGGAGGGGGTCAACAGCTTCCCTCAGAATTCAGATCCCCATTGGATCTGATTCCAATTAAAAAATTTGTGGTGTATGGAAGCAGAAAGTTTTTGAGACTGTTTTTTTTTTGTAATCAGCTAATCCTTCTGTCCTGGCTGGAGATCTGTAATCAGAACTTGATGCATTTGTTCTGAATTGAGAATGCTACTGAGCAACCTGCAGTTCTACTGATTGTCAGTCCAGAAGTCTTTGACACAGCTATTTGAGAAGTTCTTAGATTGGGTAGGTAAGAGTCTCTCCCCCCCACACCCACTGATCAAGCCAGAAGTTAACTTGGCCTTCACCTAACTCCTAAAGGAACAGCTGTTCAGCTCTGTCTTTGATTTTCAAAAGTTTTTTCCAAAGCCTGGAGTCTCCCAATTTGGGTTGAACCACTGTTGGATGCTCATGCTTACAATATTTACCATTTAAAAAAATTGCCCAAAGGCAATCTTGAGCTCTAAACTTGATCCATATTCAGCACAGATTTATAAAGCTTAAGTGATCAAAGCTCTTGAAACCCAAACCACCAGCCTGGAGAGGTTTACATAGCTTCTGCCAAGGGAGCCAGCATATCTGTTTGTGTTGCCCAGCCTCAAGAAACCTGCTAAACATTTTGCCAAGTTGCTGCTTGGTGCTTTCTTCATAATAAACATTTGTAGAGCATAAGAGGGTAAAGCAAGAAGTATACTTCTCAGTAGAGTGATCCTGCCACCATTAGAAAGGAATGAATTGGTCCAACATTGTATTTGTGTTTTAATTTTGTTAATTACCTCCTGGAATTGTGTTTGTTTAGTTCTGCCTTCAGTAATTGAACACCAAGATAGTTAATAGGGAGATGAGCTGATTTAAAACTAATGAAATCAGATATCCATTTCTTCAATTGATGGCTGACAAGAATGCTAGGAAAAAAAAGACATTTTTGTAAATTCAGCTCCAACCCAGATACAAAATGGAAGTGCTGTATAGCATGGTGAACAACCTTTACAACAGATTTGGAAGCTTTAGAAAATATAATTATGTCATCTGCATATGACAGATGGCTAACAGAAATGTTAGATTTGTGGTGATAAGATAAGTGAGGTGATTGAGCAAAGAGACTATCCAAAATTTTGGAGAGATAATCAAAAGCTAAAATGAAAAGGCTTGCGGAGAGGGAATCTCCCTGTTTGATACCTCTGGTGGCACTAAAGAAGCCATGGCACTTACCATTAACAATGATAGAATGAGCATTGCACTTTAGCCATCTACTAATAAGCTGAACAAAATCTGGTTTGAAACCTCTAGCAGATAGAGTATTAAGGATGAAATCCCACCTAATGGTGTCATATGCTTTTTTAATATCAAGCTTAAAAATCACATTATGCTCCCTACATTTTTTTATCGAGATCCAGTAGCAATTCCTGGGCCAAAAGGATGTTATCTGAGATGGTTCTCCCTTTCACAAAAGCTGTTTAATTAACTTTAAAAAGAAAATTCAGATAATGTTGAAGTCTGTTTACTAGAATTTTTTTGAGTATCTTTGAGATCACTGAGGCTAAACTGATAGGCCTGAAGTCACCCCAGGTTTGTCTATGTTTGTTTTTGGGTATCAGAATGATGGTGGAAGCAGTAAAGTACTTAGGAGGATCCATACCCTGAAAGAAAGCTTGCACTGCCTGGTCTACATCTTTACCTGTAATAGACCAGCTTGCCTTATAGAAGGAAGAAGAAAAACCATCTGGTCCAGCAGCCTTTGTTCCATCAATAGAGTCCAAAGCATTTTTAATTTCAGCTTCAAATGGTGTATGGGTTAAGATAAGATCGTGCACATAACTATAGTTATCCTGAAAAAGCAGCAACTGAATGGGGGGTGAGTGTGCAGGAACCTGTGTAAAGAGTTGTCTGAAATGTTTCATAGCATCTTCAGCAATAGCTTCAGCATCAGCAATTTTAACTCCATCAGCTTTGGTAATAGAAAGGATCATATTACATTTCCTCTTAAAATTGATATATGCATGATAATATCTAGTGTTTCTATCCCCATCAATGAATTTAGAAGAAGGAGCTTTCTGCTTAAAGAAAGCTTCTTGATATCTGATATGTGAAATTAGCTGTAGCTAGATGCAAATCTAATTTAGTGTTAACCCCATAGAGAAAACCAGCTTCCATACTTGCCACAATTTCTTCAGCTGTTTGAAGGTTAGTATGGACATTGCCAAAAGTAGACCAGTTCCAGTTTTTAAGATGCATAGTTGTCTGCTTTTGTAGATTCCAAAGGTTACTCAAAGGAGAGCTCCCCATAGTTGGTTTCCATCATTTTTCCAATTCAGTCATAAAGTCAGGGTGAAGCAACCACATGTTCTGAAATCTGAATTGTCCCCCTCCACCACCTTCAGCATTATTGATTAAACACAACAAGGGTCTATGATCAGACCCAGCCATAGAGAGGTGAGTTATAATAGTGAATGTGAAATTTTGGAGCCATAAAGAATTCACCAACATTCTATCAAGTCTTTCCCAAGTGTTGCCTCTTCTCCAGGTAAAAGAAGGACCATGGAAACCCAGATCAAATAATACAACTTAGTAATGAATTGATTAAAGTTGGCCATGGAAGAGAGTAACGGAGAATTACCTCCTTCCTTTTCAGAAGAAGAAGAGAGATAATTAAAGTCACCCCCCAAAATCCAAAAAGAGTTCACGTTTTGGCCAATATGCAGTAGATCATTCCAAAGAAGTTGTTGTTTGACAGCATTACTGTTGGCATAAATAAATGTAGCAAAACCTTAATGCTCCCAAACCAAAGAAAAATGTATTGAGAAATTCATACCAATTTTATATCAATTTTTGATGATATTGCACTTTAAAGAAAGATATTTTCTATGTTTCATTTCAAGAATGAAGATTTATAAATAATGGAGCAAAAAGATGAGAAAAGGAGTAAATATAGAACAAAAATGACTAAAAGAGAAAAAAATTGAACTAGCCCACCGACAGCGAGGAATATGCCACCGACAGCGTGTTTTTCCCGAGAGCATTTGAATATATTATAAAGGAGCCCGCCAACGGCGAGAATGAGCCTGTTGACAGCGAGCCTTAGAAGTTTGCCTATGTTCTAGAAGCTCGCCGACAGCGCCAACGAGCCTGCCGACGGTGAGAAGGTCGGTTCATGTAAGATACATTGAATCTGGATGCTTTTTGAAGAGGTGCTTAAGCAACATTTGGAAATATTGCTCCCTCTTTAAATAGAGATGATTTTAGGCCTAATGTGTGTCTTTAGTTGTCCCTTTTGTGTCCTTTTTTAGTGTATTATTAGTGTCTTTAGTGTGTAAGTGTGTTCTAGAAAGTATAATAATGAGTTTAGTTGAGTGTGTTGTATAAGAAGGAAGAGTCAGATGACCTTCAAGGAGTCTGCTTGGGGAGAAAATTTGAGATAAGTTTTATTTATTGTTTTATAACTTTAATTTTATATGAAATCTAAGTTTTATGTTATTCTTCCTATACATTTTGAGTACTCTTCTCTATCTTTCTCCTTGTTTTTGAGATTTTGTGAAATGAAAAATTGAATTAGTTGTGCCTAAAATATTAAATAAAAATTGTGATAATCTTTTTACTTAAATCTTAATTTACTTTCAATTTGGCCAATTGACTGTTAAAATATGTTGATTTCATAGCTAAAGTAAAGATTGTAGGCATATTTTTAGGTTGTAAGTTTAATTTTAAAAAAGTGGGTCGCCTACAGAAGTTGTCGGCGAATTTTAAATTTAATTTAAATTTATATATATATATATATATATATATATATATATATATATATATATATATATAGTTTTAGCAAGAAGCATTTGATTTTGAAAATAACTTCAAGTTTGAAAATTTTAAGATATGAAATCAAACCGATCTCACATCCCAAATAGTTTATATAAATGAGCACTGCATCACAAACCGTGTATCTATCCCGAGGAATAGACATACTGCTTGATGATGGGCTCGATTAAATAAACTAGAAGATTTGTGACATCTGTTTGTTCTGCGAACCAATTTATAAGCCGATAAGTTCCCCTGCCTAATATAAAAGAATTAAACAGGGTTTATATTACCTGGGTTCTTAAAGTTCCCTATAAGGGCAAGCCCCTATAGTTAATTACATCTTAAATGATGAGAATCATTTCAGAAAACTCTCGATAATGATCAGTGGTTTTGCTCTCAAGAATTTCAAAGTTTAAAGTTTTCAAAGGATTGGATTTTTGAAATTTCAATAGGGATTAGCTCAAATTCGGAATAGTTTATTTTAAGAGTCCAAAGGAAGAAAAGTAGGAGAAGCTGAGGATCCAAGAAGAATCTTGGCAACTTCCCAAACTATCCTGTGGTTTGGCTTCAATTCGGGAATTTATTTGATGTTATAATCCTGCCAATTTTAATTAGTTAGGACTTATATTTGTATGACATAATCATACAAATAGCCTCGAAGATATGAGGGTTTATGTCATACCGAACTACTACCTCGGAGTCCTAAGACCGGTTAGGGCTTAATTTGCATAACATGATTATGCAAATGCCTAATAAAGAGTTGAGGGTTTATGTTGCACTAGGCAAACTACCTCGAAATCCTATGGCTCGTTATTTAAACTAGGAAAGGTTTTGTTGATGTATATTCCGATTTTGCTGACGACGATGGCCGTGCTGCCCACTATGCTCCGAGCTCCTTGTTGCTGCAGAGGTTTTAGTTTTGGAAAGTGAAAATCAGAAGATGAGAGAAGTGTCTTGGTTTAGAAATTTTAAGGTCCAAATATTTTTAATATTTTAATTTAAACAAATCTTAAAGTTTTTTAAACAGAACCGATTAAGATCCCACGGTTCCGTCATCCCGGCAACGTTATTTTCATCGAATTCACTTAGTCCAGATGAATTTGCTAAACTCAACTGAATGAGTTCCACACTTTCATTTAGACCGTGGGAAATCCCGTTAGCAACACGTGGGTTACATCATCCGAGGTATTCCTGATCATTCGACAATACATTTTAATTTAGTTTTAATTGTAGTTTTGTTGTTCTATTTGTGATTAAATTTTGAGTTATTTTATATTTTGAATATTGTGGCAGTGAATTTTATCTTGTGGTGATTTTTAGTTTAGTTTTGGTTTCAGTTCAGGGACTATCCTAAAGGTTTTGGTTTTCATGCAACAGTCTTTTTTAACATGCAAGAAAAGTAAAGTACAATGCATGTAAGTAAATTACAATAAAGAAAATTGCAATAAAATAAAACCGTACCTGGAGGGTCTTCCCGTCATCCCAAGCTGCACTTAAAACACATGTTAAAGCATTTAAATATTTCAACAAGCACCTAGGTAAAGCTAAGGGACAGGTTTTGGTTGCCTACCAAAGTCCTAGTCCTATAACTAGTATCTCCTATGACGTCTATGTTCTTGTGTTTTGTTTAAGGATGATTTCTTCATCAAAGAATAATTAAATTCAATTGTTCTTCTAAAACATCCCGTCATATTGAGAAAGTGCTTAGGACGAGTCTTAAACATCTTTTCAACATTTTCGAGATTATTTTGAGTCCAAATAAATTTAGTTGCACAGGTGAATTAATCATCCAGGAGTTTAGTTAAGCTTTGTCTCTTGTTCAGTGAACTTGGGCATTTGATTACGTGACGAATGAAGTGATATCTCACATAATACTCTATTTAAGAGTTAAAATAATTAAAGCCTTTAGGGGCAAGTTAGTTTGTTGAGAATTTTAATCATTCTTAATTTGAAGTTTGAGTTAATGGTTTAAAGTGATTTACTTTAATTATAAGATTTTAATCAATAATTTTAAGTTTGGAATAGTGTTCAAATTATTCTTGGTTTAAATCTTTTTGCTTTAAGTTATCTTAATATTTTAATTTTGTTTTACTTTTATTATTGAATGATGTTAACTTAATTTAATTTAAATTTGATTTAATTTAATTTAATTTAATTTAATTTAAATATTTTTTAATTTAACTTGACTTAATTGTTAAAATGTTAATTTAATTTAATTTTAATTTTAATTTAACTTTTTCTTAGTTCAATTTAATTTAATTATTAAATCTTTTAATACTTTGAACTTTTCTTTAATTTAAGGGTTATTTATTTTTTTAATTTTTAATTTTTAATTTACTTAGTTTGGGTTATCATTTTAATCTTAATTAAGAGTTAAATATTATTGAAATGATTTATTTAGGGATTTTTATTAAAGAATTAATATCCTCTCAAATTATATCCCTATTTTTAATAATTCAAATTTTCATTAATCTTCCAAAATTTAAATTGTTTAAATAATTAAAGTTTCATTTTTGGTTTATTAAGAGTGATTAATTGGTTCCTACCCTTTTAATTTCCTAAAGTTTCAATCATCCAAGAAAGATAAAATCAAATATTTTACCCTCCATTTTAATTAAACATAAAATTTTAATAAAGGGGTTTAAATTCTTTCATTACCTTTATGCCCTTTTAGGCTTATTTATTTCATAACTCACTAAATTGAGTTCAGATGAATTTGAAATTTTTATGTCACTTCATTCATATATCAATGAAGACATTAGAGGAGAAAATGTGGTTTTTCGGAATTTAATTTATTTATATAATTACTTTTAGTGAAAAATAGGGATTTTCAATGGAAATTCAACAACATGACCAAGGAAAGGTTTCTATTCTTAAGAAAATTATGGGATGTTCCTGATGACCAGATCACCACTTGGACCAATTTTGGTGATTTTTTAAGTTATATTTTATTTATTATAATTATTTTGAGTTTTAGAGTATTAATTAATTATAAAATAAAATTGAAGTTGAAAAATGGATTTTATATTTTTCCTAAATCTCTCTGACCTCAAGGAGTTCAGAGAAGTAAATTTTACAAATTTCTGATTTTTTTTTGATTTATTGGAATTAATTTAGTGAAAATGTTAGAAAATACATTTTTTTAATATTAAAAATTGTTTTAAACATTTAAAATTTAATCTCTTAACTTAGAGACTTGGGAAAAATATTTGGTTTGTTCCTAAGTGATTAGGAGTCAAAATATGACATTTTTATATTTTTTAATATTTTTTGATTTTTCTTATTTTTTAATTATTAAAATATTAAATATATCATTAAAAATGAAAAATTTTAGAAAATTACTATTTTAATTTTATAGACCATTTTGATACGAGAGCCGATTTAGTGAATTTTTAAAATGTATTTTTGGAGTTATGAATGATTTAAAGTTTAATTCATTTAGTGGGGTTAAACATTTCCAATTGCTATCAAATTTTTATATGAGGTTCCTCTGATCCTAAAGTTCTGTGTAGAATTATTTTCAAGTTATTTTAATGTATGGTTAACCCTAATTATATAAAATTCAATTTTAGGTATTTAGGCTAATTAGGATTATTCTTAATGAGTTAATTCAAAATATAATTATCCTAGGGTCCTCTGGTCCCAATAAACTTCACCAAATTTTTCTAGAATTTATTTGACAATATGCTAATTATTGGAATTAAAATTCCAACAAACAGTGACATAAACTTGAAAAAATACATAACTTTCCATAGAGATGGCCTCTGACCTTGAAAAATTCAGGGAATGTTCCCAAGATCAGAGGCTTCAAAAGGCCTATGGTCTCATGCCATGATGAATTGTCTATGCAAATGGAGAATCAAAATACTGAAATGAGTAAATAATTAATTAAAAATAAAATACTCATCAAAATAACTTGATTTCTTTTCCACATTATTTTCCTCCGTTTCAGCGAGCGAGAGGTATTTTTAATTTATTTTTATGATTTTCCTACACAAAGATATAGATTTTCTAAGTTCTGGGTATTTAAATAAATAGAAAAAAAACCTATTTTTCTACTTATCCACGCGGCGCCGCGTCAACCTTGGCAGCTTCGAAAGCCCACGCGTCGTGCTCCATTTCGACGCCGCCATCTGACTCAGCGCTCCAGGATCCCGGGGTTCATGTAACGTTCTCTGGTCCGGCGCAATCTGGACCGTCCACTCGATACACGCTCGATCGGACGGCTCCTGGTCATCGTCTACGACTAGTGTGCACCCGTGACCATCCACACTAAAACCCTAAGAACTCTCTCATTTCTCAACTGATTTTCGTGTTCTTATGCTCTATGGATTCGTCTTGAAGAGACAAAAACATCCATATGGTTTACATGCTATGAAATTAAGTAAAACAAAATGGAGAATCACTGGAAGCTCGGGAGGAAGGAATGATCCATACCTTTGCTCTGAGAAGTGTAGCTTTAATCAGAGAGTTGTATCACCTTAGATTGCACCCAAAGAAGCTCCAGATGAAGTCTCTGGCTCTGGGGAACTGTCTAGGTATGAAAGTGTCCACAACCGATTTCAAAGCTTGGAGGCTGGAGCAAATGGGTGGCCTGGAGAGGGGGCTTTCACTGGGGAACTCCTTCTCTTGGTCCTGTGCAGATGTGGGTGAGTTTAATTTGGATTTAATGGAGGTTTTGGAAATGTCATGGTTTTGGGTATAAATTTGAACTCAGAAATTGAGCTCAGCTGGGGGAAATTGGGGCTGGAATCCAATGGGGATCAAGTGCTCTAGGTGAGGAGAAGGTACTGGAGCAATTTTGGCAGAGTTTTGTTTTGGTCTGGTTCATCACCTTGTTTGGCCTAGAGGGGGTGAGGTGTAAATAAACATGGCTGGAGGGCTCCCCGAGGGCGATTGAAGGCTTGGATCAGCTCGCTCGAGGCAAGGGAAGAACAGCCATGGTGCCCATTTAGGTTGGGACAACTCAGCAAGGGGAAATTGAATTTTTGAATCAATTTAGACATCTCGGCCATGTGTTTTCCGACGACTGTGGTGGCTGTCCGGCCAGGCATGGGTCACCCTCAGGGTCAGGGAGGTCAGGGCTTGATGTTTGTGAGCTCAATTGGTTGTTGCCATGTGTAAAGAGGTTTGATTTAAGTGGAATGGGGGAGAGTGTATTTTGGGCTCATTTTGGTCCAAGGCATGGTTTAGGCTAGGTGCACCTCCCTAAGGCTTGACTTTGGCGCGGGAGGAATCATTTGGGTCGACGAGAGAGAGTGGTGAGGTCTCTTTCCATGGTGAGGTGGCTAAGCTTGGTTTAGAGTGTGACATGAATGAGGTTAAAAAGCTTAATGAAGGATTAAGAAAGAGGCCCCCTCCATTTGCCATAAATGACATGGTGAGATGTAAAGTGACTCCCATGGCTTGCATATGGCTTATGCATGGTTCCATGGCTTCATTTGGCTTGGGAAAAGATTTGGTCAATTTCATGAAAGGGGATTTTATGAATTTTGGCATTTTGGTGGAAATTTGGATGAAGCTTGATATGGAATGGTTTAATGATGATTTTGAAACTTAGGGGTGATATCAATTAAAGGTATGATGAGAAGAAATTGCCATGTGGGCTTTAGAGCCAATTTTGGGCTTTTGGATTTGGTGAGAATGGGCTTTTAGAATGGTTTAAGAAAGTGGGCTTTTAGATTTTAAAATGGACTTTTGGATGAAAGTTTTGTGAAGGATCATGCAAAATAAATGTTGGGTTTTGTTTAGGGATGTATCATGAGTGATTTGGAAAGGTTTGGTGTCATTTGGAGTTGAAATGTGTTCAATTTGGGCTTTTTGGTGATGAGGCCAAAGTGGGCCAAATTGGGCTAATTTTGTTTAAGGTTGGGCTAAAGTTGGATTTGATGTAAAATTAATGTTGAAAAAATGTTTATGGGAGTGTCACAAAGAGTTTTCAACTTTGGTTGGGCTTTGATTTTGGGATTTGGGCCCATTTGGGTTAGGTTTGGGTTTAGGCCAAAAATAGGGATTTTGACTTTGGGTTAGGCTTGGGTGGAGTTTATGTTCAAATTTGGGCCAAAGATTGTTAGTTTTTTGTTTGTGGGGATATTAGGAAGGTTTAAAAAAAGATTTGGGGTTAGTTGGAGTTGAATTGGGTTGGTTTGGGCTAGGTTTAGGTCATGGGCCAAAGTTGGGCTTTAGGCTTCAAGTTGAAATTGGATCCAAAAGTCAATCAAATTTGGCTTGGATTTGGTCGAAATTGACATTGGGGATATTGAATTGAAGTTTAGAATTGAATTGGACCAAAATTGAGGTCAATTGGGTTGGTTTGGTTTGACATTGGGTCCATTTAGGTTAAAAATGGGTAAAATTGTGGGTTTTAGTAAAAGTGGGTTAAATTGACAAAATTGGCTTATGGTGTAGTTGAACAAAATGAAATTAAGAATATTTGGGATTTTTTGGAATTTTCTGAGAATTTTTGGAATTTTTGGAATTTTTGGCTAATAAGGGCATTTTGGGTATTTGGAGGGTATTGGGGGGTATTTTTGGAAATTTTGGTATATTTGGCTATGGATGATCAATTTGAGTGGGGGAAATGTTTAGGATTGGTTTTGAGGAATTTTGGGTAATTTAGGCAATTTTGCAAAATTTGGGCAATTCCGAGGGTATTTGTTAGGTTTAGTGGGTGTAGGCCCGTGGGTCAAAAATTGAAATTTTGGAAAAATGAAGATTGATCAAGTTTGAGTAGAATGAAATCACTTTGGTTAAGCCATGAAGCCATATCAAGCCCGTAAGAGCCATGAGAGGACTCACTTGAGGCATTCACTATGTTGTTCCTAACCCTCTTGGCTAAGAGCACAGGGGTTGAGGTCCATCCATATGAATTACCTACATGAGTCAGGAAGTGAAGCTAGGAATGAATGGTTTTAGGATGGAAATGTGTGTGAAAGTGTAATATGTGTGCAAGTCAACCCTCATGAGACCAGGCCACCCAGGGTAGTCCTGAGGCCAAAGAGTCCTATAGGGAACTCATCTTTAAAACCTCCACATTTGATTTTAACCCTACAACTGACTTGAGAGTTTACAATCAAACTTATGGGGTTTGAAGGGAGTTTAAGAGGTGTTTGAATTTCTAAGTGGTGGGTCCCATTTCTAGTCCTCTAAGATAGTCAAAGTGAAAGCCTAAGGATAGATCCTAAGTACTGAAAAGAGAGAAGAGAAAAGACCTCATAAAAAATGAGGTCAACAAATGGACCCCTAATATGTGTGGTATGCTAACCAAACACACCGCGCGTATTGGTGTTGACCGAAGAGATCAACAAAACCAAAGCAAATGTCTAAGTGACACACTTAGAACGGAGTAGAAACAAATTTCCGCTGGGGAGTATCGAGTATATCTCCAAGACTGGATATCCCTGAACTCTCGTTGGGGAAGAGGAAAAGGAGGTGAATTCCAGATCATCAGATCTGGGGAAATTTGATTTAGATTTCGTTTTATTTTCTATTTCAAGTTTTAATGTGTGAGTATATATTTCGATTTGTTATGAGTTTCAATTTTGATTTAGGTTTAATTTAAAAATCAATTTAAGGAAATCTGGATTTGAAATGAGAATTGGAACCTAGGTTCCAACCTCGGGATTGCGAAGAGAGCTGGAATTTAGGTACCGGCCTCAGAGTGAGAATTGGAGTTTAAGTATCGATTGAAAAGGATGAGAGTCAAAATTTAGGTACTGATCTAGAAAGTTTAAAGAGAACTGGAATCGGGTTCCAGCCTCGAAAGGGAAAATTGGAATTTAGTGTCAATCTTGGAAAGAGAGTCAGAATTTGGTACCAACCTCGAAAGGAGAGAACTGAAATTTGGTACCAGTCTCGAAGGTTTAATGAGAAATGGAAACTGGTTCAAATCCCGAAGATTTAATGTGGATTGGAAACTGGTTCCAATCTCGAAGATTTAATGAGAAATGGAAACTGGTTCCAATCTCGAGGATTTAATGAGAATTGGAAACTTGTTACAATCTCGAGGATTCAATGAGAAATGGAAACTGGTTCCAATCTCGAGAATTTAATGAGAAATGGAAACTGGTTCCAATCTCGAAGATTTAATGAGAAATGGAAACTGGTTCCAATCTCGAGGATTTAATGAGAATTGGAAACTGGTTCCAATCTCGACGATTTAATGAGAAATAGAACGGTTTCAATCTCGAAGATTTAATGAGAATTGAACCGGTTCCAATCTCGAGGATTTAATGAGAATTGGAAAGCCGGTTCCAATCTCGAGGATTTAATGAGAATTGGAACCGGTTCCAATCTCGAGGATTTAATGAGAAATGAAAACTGGTTCCAATCTCGAGGATTTAATGAGAATTGGAAACTGGTTCCAATCTAGAGGATTTAATGAGAAATAGAAACTGGTTCTAATCTCGAGGACTTAATGACAATTGGAAACTGGTTCCAATCTCGAGGATTGAAGGAGAAATGGAAACTGGTTCCAATCTCGAGGATTTAATGAGAATTGGAAACTGGTTCCAATCTCGAGGATTTAATGGGAAATGGAAACTGGTTCCAATCTCGAGGATTTAATGAGAATTGGAACTAGTTCCAATCTCGAGGATTTAATGAGAATTGGAAACTAGTTCCAATCTCGAAGATTTATCTGTTTGAAGAGGGACCCAATCCCATGTCATCAGAACCAAATCGAACAAAGTTCATGGCTCCGTGTCAATAGAACTATTCGATCCTCTAACACGCAGAGAAAAGATTTAAAAAGAACTGGTAAGTGGACCAAGTTGAAGATACCCGACCCGGTGACAAGTCAAGGACAAGATTTGAATTTCAGAAGAGTTTCAAACAGATTTCGTTTTGAAGAAAATTTGAAGGATTCAGATCGAAGAATTCAGATTGAGATTTAAATTGAGATTTAAATTAAGATTTAAATTAAGATTTAAATTTATCTTGTTCGTTTTGGTGATTCAATTTCAAAAATATTTAGAGTTCGTATCAGTTTAGAATTCATTTTGACATTTAGATTCTTAAAAAAGTTCTCGTTTATTTTCATTTTCCCTTTGTTCTTTGCTCGAAGTTCTTTTAGTTTAATTGCGTTTCCCAATCAATTCACACAAAAAGAGGCGAAGGCAAAACGCGACATGGTCGTTTTCATTCTAATTTTGTTGAAAATTCATCATACATCTTGATCTAAAACATGATGATATTTTCTTTGAGAATTTACTATCTCATACAATCCATATAAATCCAAAACAGATTGTGTAAGATTCTTTAAGTTTCTTCTAAAAGCTGCTGTCAAAATCTATGTCTGAATAGTGAGATACATGGACAATAACATCACCTTCCAAGTCATCCTTGGTAGAAATGCCGTATGGATGTGCATTGGAGGTGTGGTATCTCCCAAGTAACTCACAGCTCGTAAGGCCAGAGATTCTCTAACTCTGGATCTGGCTGGAAGTGGAAAGACATTTTTCTGTCGTCCATCCTTCTGAAAGTAACAGAGATCCACTCAACAGGCACTCCTGGAATGCAATGCTTTGCGATGTCTGCTCTATTCCCTTTTAACACCATGACGGAACCTACCGGTAGTGGTATCTCTACTGGCCCTCGGAATTCTCCTGGGCCTGCAATCCGGAGATCAAATCTGAACATGATATTAAACTGGTTGACAAAATACACTGTGCAGAAAGGTCTAACGAAATCATGATGGTTTATATGTGGAGGTATGCAGTCACCCTCCTTGTAGATGTTAATGATGCAGCTGTTGGGTATGCAATCCACGGGCAATACCCTCCATGTTATCATCCTCTTTACCATTCTTTTAATAACGTTTGGCATCAGATCCACCTCACTGTGATGGAGTATCCCAGGTGGATTTTTTTTTCTATCTACGAAGTTGTAGCAACATACGCACTGGATTGTAACTCTTCCTTTCCTTGGCATCCACCTTCGGGGTTCTGAATAAGTCTTTTCCCTTAGGCAGCCAGCTCGACCCATTTTCTGGAGTTCAAGTATGCAGTCTACAATTTGATTTTTGCTCGTAGTCTGAGAACACATATGTATGCAGCTCGAGGCCTTCTAAGATATTGATCCTCTTGCCTCCAATTCTCTCAAAATATTCAAAAGTTCTCCTTTCGACATTCTGCATTCTTTCTAACTGATATTTTGGAATTATCTGCAACTGGCGAGGTCTAGTAATGTACTGGGGAATGTATGGTTCCACCCCGGCACGCTCTCCTGTATGTCTTGGCTCCGCGGGGGTAGTCTCTGTCGGGACATCCTCCGGGGTTGCTTTCGCAACAAGACTCTTCAGAACTGGTGCATCTGTTTAGCGTCGTGGTACTATCTCTGTTCTTCTTGGAATTTCCTTTATCTATTCTGCTTTCCTTGGAGTGGATCTCCTCCTCTCCGGTTCTTGACGAACGAATCTCTTCGAAGCATTTGTACTGGTGGTAGCAACTGTATCTTCAGGCTGATCTGCTGATAACTTAGTCAGCATCTTGCTAATGCGACTATTCTTGTTCCTTCGCTGAGTGGCTATCAGAGTAGCTCTCCTTATCCCTTGGATTTCTGTGGGCACGACACTGAAAAGCCTGTCCTCTGATGTAGCAACAACGGACTTAACTTTCTTATCTTCTCCTATTGCATGAACGGCGTTTGCTTTTCTCTTTTGCTGGTAGATGGTTGATTCGAGCCACCCTATTTCATCACTGTATGGCTGCGGAGTTCTTCCCGATCGATCGGGGTCCAATCATTTTCTTCATATTGTATCCCAGCTGGTGTGATGTCAGAGTCAATCTCGATCACGGATCCATCCTTCACCCTCTTTTCATCAAGTGCTAGAATCACGCCATTCGTAAAGTTCAGAACCAACCGCCCGTTCGACATTTCCCTGCGAAAAACAAGGAAAGGATCAGGGGCTGTACTAAGAACAAGAACAGCAGAAAAATATGTTTATTAGTGATGAGCTTTTATTTGTTTATTTTAAATTTAAATAGGAGTAATAAAAGATCAAAAGAGATCAAGAGTGAGACTCGATTTAAAAGGAAGGATAAAGATTTTATTATCATGATTTCACATGTTTTCTGTTAACAATTTTTTATCGATTTTTTTTATCATCCACTTTTTTATTTATATTTTTGGGTTCGGACCCGCGTCATAAGTAATTACTGTTCCCGTGCTTCTAGAAATGAGGATTCATCATTCGAAACATCAGGTTGCGTAATACTTCTTTAGATATCGTCCATTAATTGGAAGCATAGGTCGCTCTCCGCGGCAATTTACAATCTGGTAGGAACCTCCTGAGTAAACTATCTCGACCACAAATGGCCCTTCCCATGTTGGTTCAAATTTACCACCTATCTTGCGATGTGCAAGAATAGGTTTTCTGAGAACTAAAACCAAGTCACCGACTTTGAATTTCCTTGGACAGACTAATTTATCATGGGCTCGAATCATCTTGGCTTGATACGGTTCCAAATTCTGCTGCTTGCTGAAAGTCGTTTCCCTTCCAAGCTTTATAACTCTTCTAGTCGTACTTTGGCATTCTCTTCTGTAGTGATTTTGTTTGCAACTACAATTCTGAGAGAAGGAAGCTGAACCTCTAAGGGTAGAACGGCCTCGGACCCGTACACTAAGGTGTAAGGCGTAGACTTGGTGGCCGTCCTGAAAGTCGTCCTGCAGGCCCATAAGGCTTCTAACAACTTCTCGAGCCAATTTCTCTTGTTGTCGTCCAAAGTTTTCTTTAGGATTTGGATGAGAGTTTTATTAAAAGCCTCAACCAAGCCGTTCGCTCTTGGGTAGTAGATTGTTGAATAACGCCAGTCGATCCCATGTCTTCTGATAAATTTGTTGATCTTCGTACTCTTGAATGCAGACCCCTTATCTGAAATAATTCTGTGCGGTACCCCAAAACGGTAGACAACTTGATTCTTGAAGAATTTCATTACATGATGTGCTTTCATTTCTCTGAGTGATATTGCTTCTCCCCACTTAGAAAAGTAATCTGTAGCTGCAAGAATGAAGTGATGTCATCTTGAAGAAGGCGGTTCTATCAGACCCATAATATCTGTGCCCCAACATTCAAACGGCCACGACGCGATTGTCAGATGTAGCACATTTGGAGGTTGATGTAGAACCACTCCATGCATTTGGCACTGGTGATAACTTTTGGCAATCTTCATGCAATCAGTCATCATTGAGGGCCAATAATACCCTAGTCTTTTAATCTTCATTTTCATTTTCGGACTTGACTGATGAGCGCCACAAAGCCCTGAGTGTACTTCTTTGACAATTTCACGAGCCTCGGACCCGCTCAGGCATCTTAGCCACATCTGATCAAAAGACCTTCTGTATAATGTATTGTTTATCAATGCGTAAGATAGAGTTCTTTTCTTGATTTGATGGGCTAATGATTTATCGTCTGGCATGTTTCCTATTTTCAAGTGGTCTATCAGTGGCTGCCGCCAGTCTTCTGAATTTTCTATCACTGCTGTAATTGTTTCTTCTACTTTTTCTACCGATTTGTGTAATGTAACCATGTCGAGCTGTGATAGGACCTGTCGTCCTTGAACTGACACTTCAACTGACTCATCCTGCAAGCAAGAAAATTCCTTTGCAAGGCGGGCTAACGCATATGCGAGAGCATTTTCTCTTCTCGGAATCTTGTAGATCGCTACATTTGGAATCCGCTCTAACAGTTTCATGGCATACTGGAAGTATTGCTCGAGTCTTAGCTTTAGAATTCTGTATTGTCCGACGACTTGTTGAATGATCAACTGAGAATCCCCATAGATGTTGATATCCGTTATCCCCATCTGAATGGTTAATTCCAATCTGGTTATGAGGGCTTCGTATTCTGCCTCGTTATTTGTACACGGTTCTGTTAGGTGGTAGGAGTACCTTAACATCCCCCGCTCTGGTGTTATAAATATTAGTCCGATTCCTGCCTTACCGGGCACTATCATTTGCGATTCTTTATCTTTCTGTGCTGAGGATGCTCCATCGAAGTACAGTTCCCAACGCTGATCATCGGGGTCTTCTAGGCTCATTATCTGCTCGTCTGACAAGTCGTCATTGAGAGGCGATTCTGCCGGTAAAGGGTGTGCTGCGTGGAAGTCTGCTAGGACTTGTCCATTTACGACACGAAGAGGAACGAAAGTTATATCGAATTGAAATAGTATCATTGATCACCTGGCAAGTCTGCCTGAAAGCGTCGGTCGGGTCAGCAAATATTGCAATGGATTAAACTTCGAAATAATGTTGACCTTATGAGAAAGCATGTTGTGCCTGAGCTTCTGTGCGATGAAGATCAGGGCCAAGCAGTGCTTCTCAATAAGAGGATACTTTACTTCCGTCAGAATTAGACGACGGCTTAAGTAATAGAGCACATTTTCTTTTCCCTCATCATTGACCTGGGCTAACAGGGCTCCGAGAGAGTTGTCTAAAGCTGCGATATAAAGTATCAACGGTCTACCTGAGACTGGGGCTGCTAAGACAGGAGGTGTCGTTAAATATTGTTTAATGTCCTCGAAGGCCCGCTGGCGTCCTTTTTAACCAATACCGAGAAGTGCTGAGACCTACCTGACAAATTCGAGATAAAGCGTCGAAGATATGCCAATTTTCCTTGAAAGGATCGTAATTGTTTCAAGTTTTTGGGAGGTGGCATTTCTAAGATGGCTTTAATCTTTTTCGGATCGATTTCAATTCCACGATGTCGAACAACAAATCCTAAGAATTTCCTAGAGGTGACGCCGAAGGCGCATTTCAAGGGATTCATCTTAAGGTTATATTGTCTTAATCGCTCGAAAACAATTCTCAAATCATACAAGTGATCTCCTCTTAGTTTGTTTTTGATGACCACATCATCTACATAGCACTCGATTTGGTTGTGAATGAGATCATCAAAAATCCTCATCATTGCTCTTTGATAAGTTGCTCCAACGTTCTTTAATCTAAACAGCATCACTGTGTAGCAGTATACCCCGATCGACGTTTTGAAGGCTGTAAGCTTTTCATCTTCTGGTGCCATCTTTATCTGGTTGTATCCTGAAGATCTATCCATGAATGAGAAGAATTCATGTGTAGAAGCAATGTCGATCATCAATTTTGGATTTGGTAGCCGGAATTCGTCCTTTGGACATGCTTTATTTAAATCTCAGAAGTCCACGCAGATTCTGATCTGACCATTATTCTTTATAACTGGTACCACATTGGCTAACCAAGTCAAGTATTGCTCTTCATAGAAAAATTTAGCGTCTATTAGCTTCTTAACTTCTGCTATAACTTGTTGTTCAATCTCTAGACGCATTCTTCTCGGAGCTTATCTAACTGGAACGGCAGTGGGATCCACTCCTAATTTGTGAACTGCGACTTCTGGAGCTAATCCTGGCATTTCATCATAATTCCAAGAAAAACTGTCCTTGAATTCCATCAATAGCTTGATTATCTCTTCGGAGTCTTCTTTATTGAGTAAGGATCTAACAAAGGTCTGCCTAGGCTCTTCGCTAGTACCTAAGTTAAATTCTATTAACTCGTCTATTGTAGATTTAATCTCTTCTTCAAATTCTGGCAGAGCATCTCCGATTGGCAGATCTTCAAGATCTTCTGAAGCTTTCAAGCAGTCTTCATCAGGCTTGCAAGTGACAACCAAGCAAAATCCCGTATCGTCGACTGATCCTACTGTGCCGAATCCGAGACCATGTTTTGAATTGGGAGGCCGACTAGCATTATTCCATAATTTTTTAAAATGTTGTGATTTGCTTTTTGTCCATCGTCGAGGCAAGAAACCACGTTGAATTAAATTTTAAACACAGGTAGAGTACCACTCAAAAGGCAGTTCCATTAATTCGGAAGAAGTAACATCTTCAAATTGTACATCATTTTCAGTACTGGAAGAAGAAGCACCACTGTAAAACTTGATCGGCTTAGCACCACCACCATGCACTTCCTTGACAACCATACCCTCGATCTTATTAGAATGGATCGGGTTCAGGTTCAAAGTATGTACATAATGGTTAATGTTCTCGTACATTGATTTGTATTCTTCATTCTTTTCATCTTCGAGAGAGATCTTGAACTGGGGTTTCTTTTGATTTACTGTTGCTGCTTCTTTCTTGATTTCTTCTTCTTTGAGCTCGGTCTCCCGATCAATGTTGATGACTGGTTTCTTCTGTCCAACTGTTCCAATGTCTCTTCCACGACCTCGTCCCCGGCCTCAACCTCGGGTGCGAGTTCTGAAGAAACCTTCACCATCTCACCGTAAGGTAGTGGTGAGTAACCGTTAGACTAGAATTCCCGGCTCTTTATTGTTTTGAACTTCTTTTGCTTCATTTGGTATGGCGTTTCTTGAAAAGATTATTTTCTTCGGAGGTACGTAGTAGGCTGCATCTTCATGAATTCCGATTTCATGCACAGAGAACGGTTGCAAGTCACCTTTGATACACTATTCTCCTCCATCGTAATACTTTATAAACTGGTGCAGAGACGACGGTACCATCCGGTTCTCATGGATCCATGGTCGACCCAGTAGAGCGTCGAACGATGTCTCAGAATCAATTATATGGAATTTTGCGGTTGTCTTTGCTAAGTCACCGTTCTTCATTAACTGTGTTATCGATCTGAGTGCTCTTTCTCCTTTCTGATTGAACCCTCTTAATAACATCTTGGTACGCTTCTAGTTCGCGAGAATCAATTTCCAAATATGCTAATGTTCGAAGGCTCATTATGTTGATTGATGCTCCCGGATCAACTAACACCCTGGAGAGTGTAAACTTTCCAACAGTGACTGAGATGTATAATGGTTGATTGTGATCAGCCGTTCCGAGTAGTAAATCATTATCCATGAAGGTAACACCTCGCTGTTCTTTTAACGAGCAAACCTCGTCGAAGGAATTACCGGTCATTTGAGCTAAACAAATCTCTAGATCAAGTAAAGCCTTAATCAGAGCTTCCCTCATCTCCTTTGACAGGATCAGAGCGTCGTATATGCTTAGTTTGGCTGGTAGCTTCTTAAGATGGGCTAGCACGTTATAGTCCACTTTATTACCATGTTCCTCGATTTCTTCCCAAATGGACAATTCCTCTGCTAGGGTTGGCTCTTCCTGAGAAACCACCTGCTTTCCTTTATGCTTTGGACCCACTCTCGGAGGTAGAACTTTTTGCTCCTTAGATTAACTTCTGTTATTTCTTCTGAATCTGGTGTTGAATCTGCAGGTATCTCCCCTTGAATCGGAACGACTGGCTTTTCTGGCGTTGCTTCATAATCTGATGACTCAAATTCTATTGCAATCGGAGCTCCTCAAAATTCGTAAATAGACTCGTTGCTTG
Source organism: Papilionanthe hookeriana x Papilionanthe teres (assembly GCA_022702705.1). Classification (NCBI taxonomy): domain Eukaryota; kingdom Viridiplantae; phylum Streptophyta; class Magnoliopsida; order Asparagales; family Orchidaceae; genus Papilionanthe; species Papilionanthe hookeriana x Papilionanthe teres. The sequence continues at coordinate 4,110,984 of CM040438.1, read as the reverse complement.
TTGAGCTCTCGTAGCCATCCTTGTGAACGTCTTCTTCTTCGTCATGGTCATTAAGGTTTAGTATGATTTGAGAATCATCATTTATATCGGAATTGAGATCCGGATTAGGTTGGTTTTTGTTAGTTACGTAATCGTTAGAAACAGTCAAAACGTAGCCAACGCCAAAACTCTTATCATTATAAGATCTCGCCGGGGCGAGCAAATAATTATACAGAGTCAGAGGTTCGAGGGATTTCTCCCCCGAATTGGAAACAACCATCCTAGGATAAGAAGCCCCTAGTCTACTCTTTGGAGCCTCGATTTTCTTCTCTTCTGCGATCTTCTCTTCCTTCTAGGGTGGTTCTTCAATCGCAAGCGATAGTGCCGGCTCGGCAGGTTTCAAACTTTGAGTTGAAGCATGCACCGAAGTGGTTTGGATGTAATCTAAGATTTTCTTTCAAGACTTTGTCCAGACGGTACTCCATCCATCCTGGGTTGGGTAAGGGTCTATCGGAACAATAGGATCCGTTGAAATAACATTGATGGAACCTCCCTTTTGGGGTTCCTTCATGTATTCCTTCGGGATCGTTATGATCCCTTTTTGGATATTGTTGTCAAGCCAACTCTTGAAAGTAATGCAATCCTCTATCTTAAGCTCGAGCATCCGGTGGTAAGGGCAATAGTTTGGATGATTTTTCTTATTGATTTCCTCTGATCTCTTGGGCTCTGGTAGCTGAAAATCTGGTGTCTTCATTAAACTGCAGAACATTTTCGCTACTGCTTCAGTCTTGAATGGATATTCCTTGTTCAGAAAATTTTTCAGGCTATGCTGTGGATGAGGAGGTTGTTCATAATGCTGAGGCGACTGATAGCTCGGTCGAGGCTATTGATAACTCTGCTGAGGTTGTTGGTAACTAAGTTGCGGTTGTTGATAGCTAGACTGTGGCCGCTCTGGCTGTTCCTGCACTGGCTGCTAGCCCTTATCGACTGCCGCGACGATTCCAGACTTCTTTTAAAATGTTTTTACGGGCTTTTGCTTATTAGTCTTGTCCATGAAACTTAGTTGCTTTGCCTCTTCTTGCAAGCTCCCGATCTTGCTAAGAAACATCTCGAAAGTCTTGATTGTAAATCCTTTAAGGAGAAGTGCTATCGGGTGATGGATACTCTTAAGCAAGATGCCGACTACATGCTTTTCTTGAAGCTGTGGTTCAAACTTCATGCTTAAATTTCTCCATCGAAGTATGTAATCCACTAAATTCTCGTTCGGTTTCTGGTGTTCCACCACTAGATCACCGATGGTGATGTGGTGTCGAGCCCCTACAAACCGCTTAGCGAAAAGGTTTTCTAACTCTGCAAAGGTCTTAACTGAACCATTTGGCAATTCTGCATACCAGTCGAAGGCAATCCCTGACAAACTGCTGATGAACTGACGAAAGAGTAAAGCGTCACTCTCACCGGCATTGCAGCAACTAGCACGAAAATGTGCGACATGCTGCCAGGGGTTTTCGTTTCCATCAAAAGACTTAAACAGAGGTACTACGAAGCCTTTAGGGTATTGGGTTGCATCAAACTCTTCGGGGTAAGGTCTACCCATCTGAATAGATGCTCTACTTTTAGATTGAGCTAGAGCTTCTCGCACCTACTGTTCTACCATGTTTTTAATGTCCTTTTCGGGAATCATACTCTGTGCAGAATCCTTCTTTGGTGGCTCATCCCCGTTGACGGACGTGATCTCTTTTCCTCCATCTGCAATATGGATGATCTCTGGAGGTGTTTCTTTCTGAGGTTGCACCTGACTCTGGAGAGTGGCTAAGGCAGCAGCCATCTCTTCCATCCTCTTTGCCATCTGGGAAATTGTGTCATCTCTTTCCCGAAGCTGTGCTCGCATCACTTCCGGTTCATCTCTTTCCCCAGCTGCCGGAGCACCTTGTGAAGCTAACGATGCTCATGTCTCAACCATGTTGATCTCGGCATACTCCACATCCGTGAACTCTGATGAATCAACTTCCTTTTCCAACTTTTCTCCTCTTTCTTTTGCCAACTGGCAGATAACCGTCCTTAGCTTTCCTATAGCATCCTCGAGGGGTCTCTTCCAGACGGTCTCGCGGTTGTTGTGCAATGGTTGTTGAACTTCTTTTTCGGGTGTTTCTTTCATCGTAGTAGCACTTCCTTTTGATTCAGGCTCTTTCACGAGGCTTTTCTTCTCAGGACGTTATGTTGGTCTCGACTCGGTAATAATAGGTCGCCACACCATCCTTCATGCAGCAGAAGGCCTAGGACCAGACGGTCTATCGGCTGTATGCTGGTAGGTGGTGTCCTCCCTAATATGATGGCCCGATACAACAACAGGTGAACTAGCTCTCATTTTCTTCCTTGGTTTCTCTATGGCAATGGCAGGCTCTACTCGTGGTCCGAGGCGGGATCTAGCTGGCACTCGTCCCATTCTTCTTAGAATTTCTGACACAGGGCATCTTTCTTTCTTTGCCAATTTTTCTATCACGGCTTGTAGCCGAGCAAATGGCGTAGTCTTAACCCTTTTTCTTTTGTAGTTACTACAGTATGCAGGTCGGGGTAGTGTAGCGGCAATCCTTCGAACATCTTCTTCATCCGATGCTGACGGAGAGGGGTGAAACCTACTCCCTTCTAACGAGAGGTATATACTCGGACAGTTCTTCTCTTTCCTCGAGAATTTCTTCTAGAAAAGCAACTTCGAGCGGCTTTGGCTTTCTCGATCCTGGCTATCTTTCTGCTTCTATTTCTCCTTTGAGTCTGAGTTAGGGGTGCGACTCTTGAACTGGACCCAATCTCAAAAACAGATGGTATTGTTGCAAAATCTGTACCCTCCACGGTGACAGGCTCATCACAGACTTGGATTTCTTTCCCCTTTAGTCTGGCAGAAGCCGAGGTAGGTGCCGAGATGACTAGATTGGTGGGGGTAGAGACAACAGTCTTCCTACGAACAGCAGTACTTCTTTCAGGTGGAACCTTTTGCAGGGGAGGGAATTCTTGAGCCGACTTCAAGTTAAATTCAATTACAGGCTCTTTCGTTTCTAGCACTTTGTCCATTAGTGCGAAGAGAGTGACGTCAGCGAATTTGATATCTGTGTTGTCGAATCCTTGTCCAAAATGGATGATCCCATTGTGAGGCAGCTTATCCTTATAGACAGCAAAGTCCATTCCATTGGTGAAGGAGAAAATTAACTTTGGAGCAGTCATTTTCTACAGAATAGATTTCGAACGTCAATCCCGAATTATGCTTCCTTTTGTTGCAAAACTTAGGACTAAAAAGAAAGAGTCCGAACACATTTTCGTTTACCTTATTGTATTTATGATTTAAAAGAGTTTGTTTAAAGGGTTGTTTATTAGGAATAAAATGTTTAAAGAACGGAGGTTTAGAAAAGGTAAAGGACCCGATTCAGAATTAGAAAGGAAGAGAAAGTCTCGTAAAACTTCTCAACCCGAGGGACCGCTCCTAAGCTAACACCTATTGGGGGTCCACCCCACCTCAGAAAAAGAGGTAAAAGGATTTCGGAACCTCTCTGTTTAGAGGTGTCTAAACAGTGGCTCCTAAATCCGAGAGAAGTTGGCTATACTCGTTCAAGATAGAAATGAACATGGTATGCCAATGGAAGAAGGATAATTTTGGTCCACTAGGGATATGGACTCACTATCGATTTATGAAAGCAAAACCATCTGATTAGGATGGAGAGAGGAACTAGTCCCCAGCGGAGTCGCCGTAAGTCTGCCGCATATTTTTAGGTTGTAAGTTTAATTTCAAAAAGTGGGTCGCCTACAAAAGTTGTCGGCGAATTATAAATTTAATTTAAATTTAAATATATATATATATATATATATATATATATATATATATATATATAGTTTTAGAAAGAAGCATTTGATTTTGAAAATAACATCAAGTTTGAAAATTTTAAGATATGAAATCAAACCGATCTCACATCCCAAATAGTTTATATAAACGAGCACTGCATCACAAACCGTGTATCTATCCCGAAGAATAGACATACTGCTTGATGATGGGGCTCGATTAAATAAACTAGAAGATTTGTGACATCCTATTCTATGGTTTGGCTTTAATTCGGGAATTTATTTGAGGTTATAATCCTACCAATTTTAATTAGTTAGGACTTATATTGGTATGACATAATCATACAAATAGCCTCGAAGATATGAGGGTTTATGTCATACCGAACGACTACCTCGGTGTCCTAAGACCGGTTAGGGCTTAATTTGCATAACATGATTATGCAAATGCCTAACAAAGAGTTGAGGGTTTATGTTGAACTAGGCAAACTACCTTGAAATCCTATGGCTTGTTATTTAAACTAGGAAAGGTTTTGTTAATGTATATTCCGGTTTTGCTAATGACGATAGCCGTGCTGCCCACTATGCTCCGAGCTCCTTGTTGTTGCAGAGGTTTTAGTTTTGGAAAGTAAAAAATCAGGAGATGAGAGAAGTATCTTGGTTTAGAAATTTTAAGCTCCAAATATTTTTAATATTTTTATTAAAACAAATCTTAAAGTTGTTTAAATAAAACCGATTAAGATCCCACGGTTCCGTCATCCCGGCACCGTTATTTTCATCGAACACACTTAGTCCAGATGAATTTGCTAAACTAAACTGAATGAGTTCCATACTTTCATTTAGACCGTGGGAAATCCTGTTAGCAACACGTGGGTTACATCATCCAAGGTATTCCCGATCATTCGACGAGACGTTTTAGTTTAGTTGCAATTGTAGTTTTGTTGTTCTATTTGTGATTAAATTTTGAGTTATTTTATATTTTGAATGTTGTGGCGGTGAATTTTATCTTGTGGTGTTTTTTAATTTAGTTTTGGTTTCAGTTCAGGGACTATTCTAAAGGTTTTGGTTTTCATGCAACAGTCTTGTTTAACATGCAAGGATGCTTTTCTTCATCAAAGAACAATTAAATTCAATTGTTCTTCTAAAACATCCCGTCATATTGAGAAAGTGCTTAGGACGAGTCCTAAACATCTTTTCAACATTTATGAGATTATTTTGAGTCCAAATAAATTTAGTTGCACAGGTGAATTAATCATCCAGGAGTTTAGTTAAGCTTTGTCTCTTGTTCAGTGAACTTGGGCATTTGATTACCTGACGAATGAAGTGACATCACACTTTATACTCTATTTAAGAGTTATAATAATTAAAGCCTTAAGGGGCAAGTTGGTATGTTGAGAATTTTAATCATTCTTAATTTGAAGTTTGAGTTAATGGTTTAAAGTGATTTAGTTTAATTATGAGATTTTAATCAATAATTTTAAGTTTGGAATAGTGTTCAAATTATTCTTGGTTTAAATCTTTATGCTTTAAGTGATCTTAATATTTTATTATTGAATGATGTTAACTTAATTTAATTTTAATTTAATTTAATTTAAAAAATTTTTAATTTAACTTGACTTAATTGCTAAAATGTTAATTTAATTTAATTTTAATTTTAATTTAACTTTTACTAAGTTCAATTTAATTTAATGTAATTTAATTTAATTATTAAATTATTTAATACTTTGAATTTTTCTTTAATTTAAGGGTTATTTATTTTTAAAATTTTAAATTTTTAATTTACTTAGTTTGGGTTATCATTTTAATCTTAATTAAGAGTTAAATATTATTGAAATGATTTATTTAGGGATTTTTATTAAAGAATTAATATCCTCTCAAATTATATCCCTATTTTTAATAATTCAAATTTTCATTAATCTTCCAAAATTTAAATTGTTTAAATAATTAATGTTTCATTTTTGGTTTATTAAGAGTAATTAATAGGTTCCTACCCTTTAAATTTCCCAAAGTTTCAATCATCCAAGAAAGATAAAATCAAATATTTTACCCTCCATTTTAATTAAACCTAAAATTTTAATAAAGGGGTTTAAAAATTCTTTAATTACATTTATGCCCTTTTAGGCTTATTTATTTCATAACTCTCTAAATTGAGTTCAAATGAACTTAAAATTTTTATGTCACTTCATTCATATATCAATTAAGACATTAGAGAGAAAATGTGATTTTCCTGAATTTAATTTATTTATTTAATTATTTTTTGTGAAAAATAGGGATTTTCAATGGAAATTCAACAACATGACCAAGAAAAGGTTTCTGTCCTTAAGAAAATTGTGGGATGTTTCTAATGACCAGAGGACCACTTGGACCAATTTTAGAGATTTTTTAAATTATATTTTATTTATTATAATTATTTTAAATTTTAGAGTATTAATTAATTATAAAATAAAATTGAAGTTGAAAAATGGATTTTATATTTTTCTTAAATCTCTATGACCTCAAGGAGTTCAGAGAAGCAAATTTTACAATTTTCTGATTTTTCTTTGATTTATTGGAATTAATTTAGTGAAAAGGTTAGAAAATACATTTTTTAATATTAAAAATTGTTTTAAACATTTAAAATTCAATATCTTAACTTAGAGACTTGGGAACAATATTTAGTTTATTCCTAAGTGATTAAGATTCAAAATATGACATTTTTATGGTTTTTAATATTTTTGTGATTTTTATTATTTTTTAATTATTAAAATATTAAATATATCATTAAAAATTATAAATATTAGAAAATTACAATTTTAATTTTTATAGACTCTGCTGATACTGTAGAGCCCACAAAATCAATTTGGTGAATTTTTTAAATGTTTTTTTGGAGTTATGAATTTTTAAAGTTTAATTTTCGTTATGTGACTTAATTAATTCATTTAGTGGGGCTAAACATTTCCAATTGATATCAAATTTTTATATGAGGTTCCTTTGATACTAAAATTCAGTGGAGAATTATTTTCAAGTTATTTTAATGTATGGTTAACCCTAATTAATTAAAATTCAATTTTAGGTATTTTGGCTAATTAGGATTATTCTTACTGAGTTAATTAAAAATATAATTATCCTAGGGTCCGCTGGTCCTAAGAAACTTCACCAAATTTTTCTAGAATTTATTTGACAATAAGCTAATTATTGGAATTAAAATACCAAAAACAGTGACATAATTTTGGAAAATACATAACTTTCCATAGAGATGACCTCTGACCTTGAAAAATTTAGGGAATGTTCCAAGATAAGAGGCTTCAAAAGCCCTATGGTCTCATGGCATGGTGAATTGTCTATGCAAATGGAGAATCAAAATACAGAAATTAGTTAATAATTAATTAAAAATAAAATACTCATCAAAATAACTTGATTTCTTTTCCACATTATTCTCCTCTGTTCACTGAGCAAGAGGGTATTTTTAGTTTATTTTTATGATTTTCTTACACAAAGATATGGATTTTCTAAGTTATGGGTATTTAAATAAATAGAAAAAAAAACCTATTTTTCTACTTATCCACGCGGCGCCGCGTCAACCTCGGCAGCTCCGAAAGCCCACACGTCGCCCTCCCATTCGACGCCGCCATCTGACTCAGCGCTCCAGGGTCCCGCGGTTCATGTAACGTTCTCTGGTCCGGCGCAATCTGGACCGTCCACTCGATACACGCTCGATTGGATGATGCCTGGTCATCGTCTACGACTGGTGTGCACCCGTGACCGTCCACACTAAAACCTTAAGAACTCTCTCATTGCTCAACGGATTTTCGTGTTCTTATGCTCTATGGATTCATCTTGAAGAGACGAACACATCCATACGGTTTAAATGCTATGAAATTAAGTAAAACAAAATGGAGAATCACTGGAAGCTCGGGATGACGAAATGATCCATACCTTTGGTCTGAGAAGTGTAGCTTCAATCAGAGAATTGTATCACCATCGATTGCACCCAAAGAAGCTCCAGATGAAGTCTTTGGCTCTAGGGAATTGTCTAGGTATGAAAGTGTCCACAGCCGATTTCAAAGCTTGGAGGCTGGAGCAATTGGGTGGCCTGGAGAGGGGGCTTTCACTGGGGAACTCCTTCTCTTGGTCCTGTGCAGGTGTGGGTGAGTTTTATTTGAATTTTGTGGAGGTTTTGGAAATGTCCTGGTTTTGGGTTTAAATTTAAACTCAGAAATTGAGCTTAGCTGGGGGAAATTGGGGCTGGAATCCAATGGGGATCAAGTGCTCAAGGTGAGGAGAAGGGCCTGGAGCAATTTTGGCAGAGTTTTGTTTAGGTCTGGTTCATCACCTTGTTTTGCCGAGAGGGTGTGAGGTGTAAATAGACATGGCTGGAGGGTTCCCCAGGGGTAATTGAAGGCTTGGATCAACTACTCAGGGCAAGGGAAGAACAACCATGGTGGCCATTTAGGTTGGGACAACTCAGCAAGGGGAAATTGAATTTTTGAATCAATTTAGACCTCTCGGCCATGGTGTTTTCCGGCAACTGTGGTGGCTGGCCGACCAGGCATGGGTCACCCTCAGGGCCAGGGAGGTCAGGGTTTGATGTTTGTGAGCTCAATTGGCTGTTGCCATGTGTAAAGAGGTTTGATTTAAGTGGAATGGGGGAGAGTGTATTTTGGGCTCATTTTGGTCCAAGGCATGGTTTAGGCTAGGTGCACCACCCCAAGGCTTGACTTTGGCCTGGGAGGAATCATTTGGGTCAGCCAAGAGAGAGTGGGGAGGGCTCTTTCCATGGTGAGGTGGCTAAGCTTGGTTTAGAGTGTAACATGAATGAGGTTAAAAAGCTTAATGAAGGATTATGAAAGAGGCCCCCTCCATTTGCCATAAATGACATGGTGAGGTGTAAAGTAACTCCCATGGCTTGCATATGGCTTATGCATGGCTACATGGCTTCATTTGGCTTGGGAAAATATTTGGTTAATTTCATGAAAGGGGATTTTATGAATTTTGGCATTTTGGTGGAAATTTGGATGAAGCTTGATATGGAATGGTTTAATGATGATTTTGAAACTTAGGGGTGATATCAATTATAGGTATGATGAGAAGAAATTGCCATGTGGGCTTTAGAGCCAATTTTGGGCTTTTGGATTTGGTGAGAATGGGCCTTTACAATGGTTTAAGAAATCGATCTTTTAGATTTTAAAATGGACTTTTGGATGAAAGTTTTGTGAAGGACCATGCCAAATAATTGTTGGGTTTAGTTTAGGGATGTATCATGAGTGATTTGGAAAAGGTTTGGTGTCATTTGGAGTTGAAATGAGTTCAATTTGGGCTTTTTGGTAATGAGGCCAAAGTGGGCCAAATTGGGCTAACTTGGTTTAAGGTTGGGCTAAGGTTGGATTTGATGTAAAATTAATGTTGAAAAATGTTTATGGGAGTGTCACAACGAGTTTTCAACTTTGGTTGGGCTTTGATTTTGGGATTTGGGCCCATTTGGGTTAGGTTTGGGTTTAGGCCAATAATAGGGATTTTGACTTTGGGTTTAACTTGGGTGGAGTTTAGGTTCAAATTTAGGGTAAAACTTGTTATTTTTTTGTTTGTGGGGATATTAGGAAGGTTTAGAAAAATATTTGGGGTTAATTGGAGTTGAATTGTGTTGTTTTGGTCTAGGTTTAGGTCATGGGCCAAAGTTGGGCTTTAGGCTTCAAGTTGAAATTGGATCCAAAAGTCAATCAAATTTGTCTTGAATTTGGTCTAAATTGACATTGGCAATATTGAAGTGTAGTTTAGAATTGAATTGGACCAAAATTGAGGTCAATTGGGTTGGTTTGGTTTGACATTGGGTCCATTTAGGTTAAAAATGGGTAAAATTGGGGGTTTTGGTAAAAGTGGGTTAAATTGACAAAATTGGCCTATTGTGTAGTTGAACTAAATGAAATTGTAAATATTTGGGATTTTCTGGAATTTTCTGGGAATTTTTGGAATTTATGGAATTTTTGGCTAAGAAGGGCATTTTGGGTATTTGGAGAGTATTGGGGGGTATTTTTGGAAATTTTGGTATATTTGGCTATGGATGATCAATTTGAGTGGGGGGGAAATGTTTACGATTGGTTTTGAGAAATTTTGGGTAATTTAGGCAATTTTGCAAAATTTGGGCAATTCCGAGGGTATTTGGTAGGTTTAGTGGGTGTAGGGCCCCGGGGGTCAAAAATTGAAATTTTGGAAAAATGAAGATTAATCAAGTTTGAGTAGAATGAAATCACTTTGGTTAAGCCATGAAGCCATATCAAGCCCGTAAGAGCCATGAGAGGACTCACTTGAGGCATTCACTATGTTGTTCCTAACCCTCTTAGCTAAGAGCCTAGGGGTTAAGGTCCATCCATATGAATTACCTACATGAGTCAGGAAGTGAAGCTAGGCATGAATGGTTTTAGGATGAGAATGTGTGTGAAAGTGTAATGTGTGTGTAAGTCAACCCTCACCAGACCAGGCCACCCAGGGTAGTCCTCAGGCTAAAGAGTCCTATAGGGAACTCATCTTTTAAACCTCCACAATTGATTTTAACCCTCCAAGTGACTTGGGGGTTTACAATCAAACTTATGGGGTTTGAAGGGAGTTTAAGAGGTGTTTGAATTTCTAAGTGTGGGTCCCATTGCTAGTCCTCTAAGATAGTCAAAGGGAAAGCCTAAGGCTAGATCCTAAGTACTAAAGAGAGAGAAGAGAAAAGACCTCATCAAAAATGAGGTCAACAAAGATTACATCCAATTTCAGGGAAAGCAAAATCCTTGAAAGGAGGGTGCAAATAAATAGGGAAATATTATTTATCGGGCTTAGAATTGAGATTTTAGAGTGACAGACTAAAATCTTCAATTTGATCCTATCGTATGGGTGCTGAAGTGTAGATGTTAGCCCTCAGGCGAGGGGAAAGTGGGAGCTCAGAAGTGAGAGCCGGTATCCTCCCAGCCTAGCCGCAGATTCAGTAACCAAGCATAGGATTAGTCAATATTCTTTATTCCTGTACCGAAGGGCAAAGAATAGGAATGCTTCTATTTAACACAATATAATTCTAACTAATTTAATTATCCATTCACATAATTCTCTTAACAAGGGGAGAGATACTTTTCTAAATTGTAGTTTTCCATTCAAAAATTAGTAGTAGAGTTTAGTATAAGTGTTCTTTATTTCCGTATACTAGGTAGTAATTGCAACTGCGATAATTGGTTCATAATCTCTAATTTCTCTGTGGGATCAATATCTAAGACTCCATTAGTGCCCTATTTTACTTGAACGATACGTATACTTGCATTGATAAAGGGGTAACTTTGCTATTATTAAATATAATTTTTATTTGTTAACACTTATATTGTTACATAACATCACAACCCCCGGTCAAGTTTTTGGCGTCGTTGTCCCGACAACGAAACCATTTGAAAAACTTGACAGGGGGTGTGATGTTATGTAACAATATAAGTGTTAACAAATAAAAATAATATTCAATAATGGCAAAGTTACCCCTTTATCAATGCAAGTATACATATCGTTCAAGTAATATAGAGGCTCTAATAGAGTCCTAGATATCGATCCCACGAGAAGTTAGAGATTATGAACTAATTATCGCAGTTGCAATTACTACATAATATACAGAAATAAAGAACACTTATACTAAACTCTACTACTAATTTTTGAATGAAAGATTGCAATTTAGAAAAGTATCTCTCCCCTTGTTAAGAGAATTAAGTGAATGGATAATTAAAATAGTTAGAATTATATTGTGCCAAATAGGAGCATTCCTATTCTTTACCCTTTGGTCCAGGCATTAAGAATATTGACTAATCCTATGCTTGGTTACTGAATATGTGGCTAGGCTGGGAGGATACCGGCTCTCACTTCGGAGCTCTCACGTTCCCCTCGCCTGAGGGCTAAGATCTACACTTCAGCACCCAAACGATATAACCGAATTGAAGATTTTAGTTTGTCACTCTAAAATATCCAATTCTAAGCCTGAAAAATAATTTTTCCCTATTTATTTGCACCCTCCTTTCAAGGATTTTGCTTTCCCTGAAATTGGATGTAATTTTTACTTTAGTTATGGAATCAACATATTTTAACAGTCAATTGGCCAAATTAAAAGTACATTAAGATTTAAGTAAAAATATTATCACAATTTTTATTTAATATTTTAGGCATAAATAATTCAATTTTACATTTCAGAAAATCTCAAAAACAAGGAGAAAGACAGAGAAGATTACTCAGAATGCATAGGAAGAATAACACAAAACTTAGATTTCATTTAAAATTAAAGTTATAAAATAATAAACAAAACTTATCTCAAATTTTCTCCCCACGCAGACTCCTTGAAGTTCCTCTGACTCTTCCTTCTTGTACAACACACTCAACTAAACTCACTATTATACTTTCTAGAGCACACTTACACACTAAAGACACTAATAATACTCTCAAAAAGGACACAAAAGGACACCCAAATACACACATTCGGCCTAAAATCGTCTCGATTTAAAGAAGGAGCAATATTTCCAAAGATTGCTTAAGCACCTCTTCAAAAAGCGTCCAGATTCAATGTATCTTTCTTGAACTGACCTTCTCACTGTCGGTGGGCTTGTTGGCGCCGTCGGCGGGCTTAATCTCGCCGTCGACGGGCTCCTTTATAATATATTCAAATGCTCTCAGGAAAAACACACCGTCGGCGACATATTTCTCGCCGTGGGGTGGCCTAGTTAAATTTTTGTCTCTTTTAGTCTACTCCTTTTTTCATCTTTTTGCTTCATTATCTATAAATCTTCATTCCTGCAATTAAACATAGAAAATACTTTTCTTTAAAGTGCAATATCTTCAAAAATTGATATAAAATTGGTATGAATTTCTCAATACATTTTTCTTTGATCAAAATCCCCCAAACTTAACTATTATTTGTCCTCAAATATTCTTGATACTACATAAAAATAATGATTATTTGTAGTAAAGCTTTAATTCAGAAGTTTTATGAATTTAATTTACATAAATATTATAGTAAAGTTTATTTGAAATATTTTTAGATAATTAAATTAATTCTATAGATGTAAGATTATTTAGTCATCATGTTTAAGAATTCTAGTCTCCCATTTATTTCAAGAATGACTATATGTTACAATTTTAAATTACTTAAGATATTCAGATGATAGGAAATTCATGAAAACACTACTTAGTAAAATGCTAATCCATATATATAAATTCAGAAATGTAACTGAGTTTACCCTTTAGGTTAATTCAAATAAAGCCAATTTTTGATATGGCATCTCCTATATGGCAACTTTGTTTCCTTCCCTAAAATTGCGAGAGAAGGTAATGCGAGGGATGAGAGCCGTTGAATACGGTGGATCCGGTAGTTGTGCCTTCAAGAAGAACCACACTCCAGATGTAAGTTATGAACAAGAGCAGTGGAATCAACTTCAATCCAGAGGTTAGACCAGTGAACAGATTGTGCTAGATGCAGGGCATAAAGGACTGCAATGTACTCAGCTTCCATTGCATCCATAGCTAGTACGGGAGCATAGAAATAAAGAAGACGGTGACCATAGTGATTTACGAAAATGCCCCTAACATCGGCTTTCCCATTTAAAAAGCGCCATCGGTGTTAATTTTAATAGTTGGTCTAATGGGGGAAGCCGATTAACTAATAGGACCTTGGGGACGGGAGTAGAGGAAGTGTGTAAATCAATGTTTAACGAGGTTGGTGAAGCCTTTGTGACGAGATGATTTTGTGTAGATAGGCTTTGCTTGTTTTTGGCCACTTTGGTAGAAGAGGCGGCAATACCATTAAATTTGGCATTGTTCACGGCCATCCACGAAACCGGATGACAATGAGATGGATAGTTTGAATATGCTTGCTATTCTCCTCTAACCGAGAGATCATTAAATTCTTCCCAGTGACAATTCTTAATCCGCTCGCTATTAGATAAGTGATGCCAAAGCGAAGCTGGAGAAAGAGCGAGTTGAAATACAAATGGGGGATGGATTCCTCCACGAGAATTGCATAAGACACACTTGGAAGGGCCTCTAAGCCCTTTGAGCTTCGAGAATGTCATCTGTGGGAATTAATCGTGGAGAGTTCTCCAACAAAGGAAGGCCGTAGATGGGGACATAAATTGATTCCAAACGGCTAGATGCCAAGGCACGGGAGTCCATCTGGTATAGGGTGTTATAGAAGACTTTAGAGATGCTTTGATGTTGATAATTGGGCCTACGAGATAGAGTCGGGAGTAGTTCTAGTAATTTTGATGGTGGAGATCGGAGAAGCTGAATAGTCTTGGAGAATGGCTTTGAGGTGGGGAAGAGACCGGTTATGCCCCTCCCGGAAGTCGAAACTTTAGAAGAATGATCGAGATGTGGGCTTCTAGCAACCGGCCATTCTTTGGGGCACCAATTATCAAGCCGAAGTTGATTTCTCCCCTTCCCAAATTCCGGATATATAAGTCCTCGAGTCGTCTTTCTAACATTGAGAAGTTTGACCCGGGTTCTAGAATCCCCCAATTTTCTTTCCACCAGGAGGGGTGTGAAGATCCGCGGTATTTCCCCATCATGAACTTAGCCCATAGAGAGGTTTGGGCCACGAAATGTACCCAAAGTTTGCGAAGTTGACTTGTTGGATGTGTGGGAGACCTTTCGGTCCCGAGGCCACTGCAGCGGTTGGTTTAGCAACGGTTTGCCAAGTGGTCCAGTGCGGTTGCTTATTCTGGCCAGACCAGAGAAACCTGTTAAAAGCCCTCTCCATCTGTAGTTGGGTGCTTTTCTTCATAGTGGCCATTTGGAGTAGGTATGAGGGGAAAGTGGTCAGGATACTCTTGAGAAGGGTGATCCTACCACCATTAGATAAAAAGGAGATGGTCCAGCTGCTAAGTTGTGAGTTAATCTTGGCAATGATATCATCAAATTGTATTTGTTTTGTTCTGCCCATGGTGAGGAAAGCTCCCAGGTATTTCAGAGGAGGAGAAACACATTTGAAGCCAGTGTAGTTCAAGATCCATTGCTTAGTTGGGCTAGTTGTCAAGTTTGAGAAAATCGGTGACACTTATCAGTATTGAACACCATGCCTGATTGTTGTTGAAAGGAATCCAAACAAGTTTTAACCTTCTTAACAGCTGCTTTGTGAGCACTGGAAAATAGCATGATATCATCAGCATAAATCAGATGGGTAATGGAGAGGTTGGATCTGTGATGGAACCTTGCATAAGGTTTGTTCAGCAACTCATGGTCAATCATCTTGGAGAAATAGTCCATTTGCGAGGATGAAGATAGTGGGAGATAAGGGGTCACCTTGCTTGTAGACCTCTAGTGGCTTTGAACTTGCCTCTAGCGGAACCATTAATTAGGATGGAATGTTCATTGGAGTGGAGCCACCTTGAAATAAAGTTACGAGAATTGGTGATTAAATCCTCTAGCAATCAATACTTCAATGATAAAATCCCGATTTATAGTATCATATGCTTTTTGTATGTCAAGTTTATAAATCGGGTTGCCTCCCCTATGGACTTTATTTAAATCCAAAAGGAATTCTTGTGCCGACGAGAACATTATCGATAATTAATGCTGCCTTTGACAAAGGCAGATTGATTCGAGCGATAATGTTATCCAAATGAGGTTGAAGTCTTCCCACCATGACTTTGCTTGATTACTTTACTAATCACGAAGTGAGGCTAATGGGTCTAAAGTGTTCCCATCTTTGCAAGGTGGAGCTTTTTGGAATCGGTACCATGCTAGAAGCATAGAAATAGCTAGGCGGGGATTGTCCTTGGAAGAAGCTTTGGACGAGCGGCAACAACATCCTCCCCCACGGATTCCACTCCTTCTTGTAGAAGTCGACGGTGTATCCATGCGGGCCTGCGGTTTTAGATGGGTCAATTGAATTTAGAGCCATCCGGATCTCTCGAGGTGAGGGTATGGAAGTAAGTTGTGAGATTGCTTGGTGTATTGGTACTTCTCATGGAACATAGAATCATCGATGGGTTTCCTGCACGAGGGGTTGTGATTGAGGAGCTTTTCAAAGTATGAGACAACATCTAGCCCAATCTCATTGTCATCAATTAGCATTCTCCCATCTGAGGACAAAATGGAGTGAATGGTGTTGCATTTTCTTCTGTATTTGATACAGGCCTGATAAAATTGAGTATTTCTGTCCCCATGAAGGAAATGGTTAAAAGCGACTTTCGTTTCGAGATGCGATCCAACTTCTCGGTAACGTGTAAGTAAATTCGGTTGTGCAGAGTAGAACATATCTTCGGGTTCAAGTCCGGCTTCAACGACGGCTTCCACTTTAGACAAGTTCCTCTCGGCTTCATTAACGGCGGCGACAAAATCCCCGATGGATGTCCGACTCCATTTTCTAAGGGCTTTACTTAAATTGTTACGCAATATACTTAACTTAGTTAATGGATCGAAGCTGGTCCTCACAAAACCGAGTGATCCTTTACCACATTATGAAAACCCTCATAAGTGGACCAAACATTTAAATATCCGAAGGGAGGGGAGTATTGGAGCGGCTAGGAGAGGTTATGGAGATGAGGAGGGGCACGTGATCGGATCCGAGAGAAGTTTAGATGAGTAACATAAGTTTGAAGCCAACTTGTAAGCCGATCATTATTCACCGGGACCTGTCGAGTCTCTCCCAGATTTTACCCCTCTTCCAAGTGAACTCGGATCCTCTAAAACCAATGTCGAATAGGTTGGCGGCGGTGATATTATCATTGAACATAGTCATATCGGGAAGCTTGGGAGGTCGCACTCCTTTCTTCTCGCGGAGTAGACCCAATGTTTGTTGAAATCACCTCCAACTAACCAAGGTGAATGCAGCTGTAAGGCGATCTCATGAAGTTGGTCCCATAACAATTTTTGTCGGCTCTATTACGGCCACCATAGACAAAGGTTGCGGTGCCATGTCTCCCATTAATCGGAAAAGAAGAGTGAATAAATTGTACGTTGTCAATTAGAACGGTCCAGGAAACCTCTTTTCGCGAGAAAACCCAAATTTTGTTGTTGCAATTAGCATAATGAGAGAATCCATGTAATTTGCTGATAATCTTACGTGGACACTTGTGAACTAGTGGTTCCGAAATAGAAATGCACCAAAATTTATATTTTTTGTTAAGATACAAAAGCCTTTTAAAAGTAAGGGGATTAGCAATACCCCTAA
This sequence comes from Papilionanthe hookeriana x Papilionanthe teres, assembly GCA_022702705.1. Taxonomy (NCBI): domain Eukaryota; kingdom Viridiplantae; phylum Streptophyta; class Magnoliopsida; order Asparagales; family Orchidaceae; genus Papilionanthe; species Papilionanthe hookeriana x Papilionanthe teres. Next base: position 4,094,036 of record CM040438.1, on the reverse strand, counting down.
TGTTCCAAAATAGGAAACTAATCATAGATTAGGTAAAGGGGTGAGGAAGGGCGAGATCTAGATCTAGATCTTCCCCTGGTTAAAGAATTGCCAGCTAGTTCCCCCACAGAAAGAGGAGTACCCAGCTTCTGAACTTCAGAAAGAGCCTTTTTTTTCTATTTCTTGGAGATCTGTGTGAGCCATTTGCCTTCCAAATCCGATTGCATCTGATTAACTTCAACTTGAGTGGGGACCCGTGGGTCGGTTAAGTTGCTCGATTGATGGAGTCAGGTGTGATCATTCGACTTCCAATTCCTCCTTTCTACACCGGTCGGTGGGACTAGCGGTATTAGGGGAAGGCGATTCATAAAGCGGTAGGGGGAGGGGTTGTTCTAGGAGGGCATTACCGGCACCGGTGATAGGAGACACAAGGTGAATTGGAGCTTGTGGAGGGAAATACCAGCTGGTCCCCCGAAAGCTGGAAGAAATTCGGCGGATCTGGAAGCCCCAGGGTCCGATTAGCAACGACGAGTTTCATGTGAGGAAGTTTCGAGTCGTAGTTTTACCGGTGTTACGTACTTTTCTGCTAGGAGGGTGGAGTCTAAAACATTTCTCATTGGTATGTCCAAACATTTTACAATGGGAGCAGAAGTAAGGCTTTTGTTGCATAATGACTTCTTGCCATTGTGCCTCAGCTGCGAGAACCAATCCGGATCTTGTGGACCATAGGCGAGGTAATGTCCCTCTCGACTTGAATTCTAGTTGCTTCGGGTTTAGCCTTATTTAGAGTTTCGGCATCAAGTCTTAGGGGTGTGCCAAGAGATCTACCAATTTGGAATAGTGTCTGTTTGGTTGAAGTACCTATAGGGAAGATTTGGTAATTTGAACCAAATGGGAACAATGGGTGGGTCTTTGCTTTGGGATCAAAGTTGGGGGTCCACTTGATGATTTTCATCTCCACCCCAGCTATGTTAACAACTTGTTTAGCAAACAGGAGTGCATAATCCTCTTCATTAGTGAAGTTAATTAGCAAATGTCTCCCATCTAAAAGTCCAATTTTCCAATTTCCCTTGAAGTTAAGGGATGCAAAGAAATTTCTGACACTTTCCATTTTTGGGTGTCCCAGCATGAATTTGCCTATCAGAGAAAGTTTCACCTCCTCATCCAAAGTCGACGGTTCTTCATCGGTGAAAATAACGAGCGGGGCAACCTTCTTTAACTTCAAGTGGGTGAATGAAAGGGCGGGATATCTTCCTGCCGACGGCCTCATGAAGGTTTTGGGGGAAAATGAGTTTAGAGGGGTCGGCGGTCGAAGGGGCATTGCCGGCCACTCCGGCATAAGTGGCTTTAGCCCAACTTAAGTTGGTTTCCAAATCAATTGGACAAGCCATAGGGTAAGCCCGGTCGGGGGAACTCCCACCGGCGGGAGGCGAGGAGGAGAAACCGGGTGGGACAAACCGGAAAAGTGAAACGAGAAATGACCACGAAGAACAAAGAGAACCTTACGAGGTAAGAACGAGCGGGATGTGGAGCTCGGCAAGCAAGCAATGGAACAGGTAAAATTTTGAAAAGGAGGAGCCCGGGAAGACTCGAAACAACCAGAAAAGTGACCAAATCACAAAACCAAACTTCACAAAAGGCCAAAGTGAGAGGAACCAAGGCCGAGAACCCACCGGAGAGCTCACCAGTGACTTAGCCGCCGGCAGGTCATGGTTGAAACCCTAGCAGAGCAAACTCCTTACCGTACCTACATATATATATATATATATATATATATATATATATATATATATATATATATATTATATACATTTATAAAATGGCGGTTCGTTTTGGAGAGAGGTGCTCGCTAGGGTTTGCTCTTAGCTAGGCTGGAGTTATGGCTGGAGCTGGTAGGTTTTTCTCCTGGTTCTGCACCTTGGTTTGGCTTCTCCTTGGGTTCTTTGGCTGTTTGGCTGTGTTTCTGCCTTCCTGGGCTGGGAAGTTTTCAAATTTTTACTGTTCCATTGACTTGGTTTGGCTTGTTGGCTTGGTTCTCTTATGCTGTGGCTTTCTTCTGTTGGATTCTTTTGGTTTGGTTTCCTCTGGACTCTCCTCTTGTGTTTGCACCTGGAGGCTGGTTTCTGAGATTCTGGGTCTATGGCTAATTTTGCTCAGCCATATCCTATTGATGCATCAACTAATGCTATGTGGGCTAAAGCCTCTTATGCAGTGGTTGTGGGTATGGGGAATTCTGCCCACAAAACCTTTGAACATCTTGTTTTTCCCCAAGCGCTACATGACACTGCTGCTGGTAGGGGAAATGCTCCTTTTATTAATCCAGTAGGTAACAAGGATGGCTTGCCTGCTGTCTTGTTCTCCAAAAAAAGATATGAGGAGTCTTAATGATGCCATTAAGTACTGCTTGATTGGGAGATTTCAGATGGGACACCCAAAAATGGAATATGTAAGGAAAAGTTTTGATGAGTTAAATCTTGCTGGCAGCTGGAAGCTTGTGTTGCTGGATGGAAGGCACTTGCTCATTAGGCTCTCTAATGAGGAAGACTATGCCAAGGTTTTTGGCAAGCAATCTATCCTAATTGCTGGTACATACATGAAGTTATTAAAATGGACCCCTGAATTTGATCCACTAAAGGAGCCACCTATTATTCCCATGTGGTATAAATTCCCAAATCTACCTATACAGCTTTATGATCATAATGCTCTTTTTAACATAAGTCAAGCCCTGGGAACCCCATTAAAAACAGATACACACACATTTGATTTGGCAAGACCAGCTGTTGCAAGAGTCTTGGTGGAAAGGGACATTACACTCCCAGATATCCATAAAGTGTGGGTGAGAACTGATGAGGATATACTAGAAGAAGGTTTCTGGCAGGAGGTTGAAGTAGAATTTAAACCTTTTTACTACAAGCATTGTAGAATGTTTGGCCATGAGATGGAGAATTGCTACAGGCTTCATCCTCCTAGCGAAAAGAAATCTGTTGGTCAGCAGAAGACTGTAAACCTGGCCCCAGCCAATATTCCAAGAGAAGATCAGGAAAACTTGAATGTAGAAACTGAATCTTGGGGGGTTGTGAATCTTGACCCTCCTAGGGATGGCAGAGTGGGGGAGACTGAGGATGTGCAGACAGTGGAGGAGCAGGAAGGTGCTGCCACTACCCAAGTCATTAATGAAATGGACATTGCTCCTCTTCCAGGGGAAATTAGTGAAGTTGAAAATAGGATGGATTTATCTGGGGGAAAGATTCAAGTTGTTAATGATGATATGAAGTCTGGATGGCAAATCCAAAAAAATAGTAAAAGAAGGAAAAGCAAATCAGAGATAAAAAGTTTGCTGGAATCCCAACCCTCAAGTGATCCTCCTGATAGCCCCTCTTCTGCTCCTAGGACTAAGGGAAAAGGGAAAAACCTCTTATTATGATTAACTTTATGTGTTGGAATATAAGAGGGACTGCTCATCCCTCCTCTATCAGCATAATTAAATACTTTGTTAAATATTACAAGCTATGGTGTTTTGCTTTGCTTGAACCCATGGTTAATAAAAATACTCACAGCATTATTAAAAAATTTCCTAATTTCCATTGTTGGATTAATCTGAGTAATAAGATATGGGTATTTTGTAGAAAGGAGCTACAATGTTCTATTTTGGTGGATCATCAGCAGTTTATGCATATTCAGGTTTCTATTGGAGATCATTTTGGTTTTGTTACATTTATTTATGCTAGCTCTTCTCCTGTTCACCAGCAGAACCTTTGGAATACCTTGGTTAACATTGCCCCCAGTATTAACTCTTTCTGGCTTGTTGGAGGGGACTTTAACGCCTTTCTTCTCGTGAGAAAAGAAAGGTGGTGCTACACCTAGCTTGGCTTCCATGAATAGGTTTAATCAATTTCTTGTCGATCTTTGCTATTTTTGATCCGGGCTTCACTAGTCCATCATTCACCTGGAGAAGGGGTAGAATGCGGGAGAGGCTTGATAGAATGCTTGGGGAACACTTCTTGGCTTCGACAATTTCCCTATACTTATTGTTACTCACCTATCCATGGCAGGTTCAGATCACAGACCATTGCTCATCTCTATTAACAACATTGATAATACTACAGGTGGCATGTTTAGATTCCAAAATATGTGGACTAAGCACCCAGATTTCCTGGTTGAACTTAAGAAGATTTGGGTCTCTCCAAAGTATGGCTCCTCTTGGGGTAATCTCTGGGAATTACATAAAATCACTGCTAAGCAATTCAAGAGGTGGAATTGGACAGTGTTTGGGAACATACAGGAAAATCTTAAGAAGCTGAAGTTGATGTGGCTGCTGCTGAAGCTGGTTTTCTTAATGGGGGAGTGCAGTGAAGCTGCTCTTTACAGTGCTCATGATCAGCTGCTAGTTCAGGTCAAGTATCAGGAAGATTTTTATTAACAGAAAGCAGTTGCTGCCAAATTTATTGAAGGGAACAGAAACACTAATTACTATCATGCATACATTAAGTACAAGAGGAAGTGTAATATGATTCTTTCCATCACTGATGAGGCTGGAACTAAGCTCCATAACGCTGAGGATATTGCATTGGATGATGTTAAACACTTTACTCAAATCTTCACTCAGCCCAATAGACGTTCTACCCCCATTTATGATAGTTTACTCCAGGATCAGCTCCCATATGTACAAAATCTTCATTTAATTGACATCCCTGGGGAAGATGAAATCAAGAATGCATTAGAGTCCATTGATGGTGCTAAAGCTGCAGGACCAGATGGGTTCTCTTCCAATTTTTATAAACTCTGGATGGACAGTAGTTGCGAAGGAGGTTATTCAAGTTTGTACGAGGACTTCTTCCAGGGTATTGATATTCCAAAGTACTTTTCTGCCTCCACCATTGTGTTAATCCCCAAAAATAAGCTGAGAAAATCTTGGGGAGACTATATAACTATTAGCCTTACATCTGTAATGTCCAAAATTATCAGTAAAATCATTATGATAAGATTGCAACCACATTTGAATATCCTCATTAGCTCCAGTCAGGCTGCATTTGTGAAAGGCAGATCAATCTCAGACAATATTTTGCTGGCCCAAGAGATGGTATTGGATTTAGATAAGAAATGCAGAGGCAACAATGTCATCTTTAAACTTGATATAAGAAAAGCATATGATACCATCAGTTGGGGATTCATCACTCAAACCCTATGTGCAAGAGGTTTTCAGCCAAGTTTTGTTCAGCTTATCCAAAGGAAAGCATTGCTTAAGGTCAAAGATAAGGTTGAACAGACCTTTATTTGGGAGCTGGGAGAGGGCCAAATTAACTTTTGGCTTGATAATTGGGTGTGGGGAGGGGAGAAACTCTCTTTTCCTCACAATGTAGATGTCCTCTCTATTCCTAACTGTTATGTTAATACTTATTGGTCTGAGAATCAATGGAATTACAGAATTCTGAGGAACATCTTAACCTCTGATCAGCTACAGCAGGTTCTCTTGACTCCCTTCCATCCTGATAGAAGAGATAAGCTTATCACTAAACAACAACACCTACAAAAGCTGGGGTCCTTTATTTTTCAGAAATTTTATTCTTGGGATCAAATTAGGTGGGGGCTTGAGCTGTGGAACAATTTACTGTCACCATCCATGTCTTTATTTTGCTGGAGAGCTAGGCATTTGCTGTTGCCCACTGATGATATCCTTAAATTAAAGGGTCTTAGAGGGCCTTCCTGCTGTCACTTATGTATGCAGGAGGAGGAATCTGAGGCTCATTTATTCTTCAGCTGCACTTTCTCTCAAGAGGTTTGGACTCAAATCATTAGCAGAATCCAGGTGGAAACATTGAATTTAAGTTGGCTAGATCTTTTGGTGTGCTCGGGTGGACTGGCATAAGGTGAATCTCCTGGTGGTTCCTTGTGTTGTGGCCTGGTTTATCTGGATGTGCAGAAATAAGGTAAGGTTTGAAGGGTGTTTTGTCCCAGCTTCCCTTGTTGCTGCTCACTGCTTAACCTACTTTCAGAAACTCTCTAAATACCACAAATTTAGAGATATTTGCCAAGTAGGTTCTGGGAAATCTTCCTCATCCTCTCTGGTAGTTGGTTGGTCCCCTCCCCTTACTAACTGGATCAAAGTAAACACTGATGGAAGCTTTAAAAATCAGCAGGCTGGGATTGGTAGTGTTTTCAGAAATGGGTTGGAGCAATGTCTGTTGTCCTTTTATTCTCCCACTGATGCATGTGATGCTCTTGAGGCAGAAATGATTGCCATCTATTGGGCCCTTAGAATTGCCAAGATCTGTGAAGTGAGGCTCCTTATTGTGGAATCTGACTCTTCCATTTGCATTAGCTTCCTGCAGGGTACTGAAATTGCTCCATGGTACATTCAGAGATGGCTGAACAGAGTGAAAGGATTGGTTGAGAGTAACAATGTAAAATTTTCTTATATACCTAGGTAAGGCAATGCTCCTGCACATTGGCTTGCCTCTCGGTGATACTGTAATGGTGAAATTTTGGTAGATACTACACCTCCCCCTCCCCTGGCTGTATTGGTGCATGGGGATAGATTATGTCTTCCTTTTGTAAGAAGATAGATGTACTGATTATGGACATTAATATATCACTTGCCTATTAGGCAAGTCTTTTGCAAAAAAAATAAAAATAATATATATATATATATATATATATATATATATATATATATATATATATATATATATATATATATATAGCTCTGCTAGGGTTTCTATGGAGCTAATACACGGAGGTGGTGGTCTGCGCTGCTTTGCTAGTGAGGAGGAGAGTAGTCGGGTGCAAGAAGAAGGCTTTCCTTTTGTGGTCTTTCTCTCGGTTTTGGAAGGGAATTAGTTTTCTCCCTTCCCGTGTGTTTCGCTTATTTGAATTTTTCTTGTGATTTATCTGTTTCATTGGTGATGGCTACAGCACTTACTAGTGCTGATCCACATTTTGTTGGAAGGGGCACGTTTGTCGAAGTGATAGTTAGAAAAGAAGGAGGTACCACCATCGGAGACAAGTTAGTTTTTCCCCACTGTTTCATGATGCAATGGAAGGTAAGGTAGAGTGTGAATTTATTAGAAAGTGTACTAAAAAGGCCGGCAAGCTTGCTCTTATCTTTACCGAAGAGGAGATGTCAAAGTTATCCGAACCATACAGATTCACACTCGGTGGAAAATTCCAGTTGACATCCCAAACTCGACATTCTTAGGAAAGTCGTTAATGACTTCAAATTGGTGGGCAATCTGGAAGATCGGGGTCTTTGACAAGCCGCCATATCATGTTACAGACTAGCTTTGGAAGAGGACTATGCTCGCATTTTCTCCAAAAAGGTAATCATGATAGATGGGAAGCCTATGAAACTACCGAAATGGACTTTAGATTTTGATCCAACAAAAGAACCTCCAATTGTTCCTGTTTGGTTCAGCTTACCCAACCCGAAACTTCCTTTCAACAATCATAGGATCATCTATGACATTGCCGACTCTATGGGCGTACCATTAAAACTTGATATACCATCGCCTAATGCTACAAGAATTTCAAATGCAAGATTTTTAGTGGAAAGGGATATAACTCAACCATACATTGATGGGGTTTGGCTTGCACGTACCAACAATGGGTACTCGGCAACCTATTGTAATGGAATACCAACCATTATATTGTAAACACCGTCATCTTTTTGGCCATACAATGGAGCAGATGCTTCAAACTACATCCCGAACTCGTACCATATAATGTCGAGAAGAAAGGCACAAAAAATATGGAGAATACTTCCACTATTCAAGTAATACACAATCACCACACTCCAATTCTTCCTTTTATTCCTCGCTCGAGTTATAACTACAAACTGTATTCGAACCCGGGAAGGATGGGACCGCAATCGGTTTTGACCTCTCACTCGCTGGGAAATATGCCGATCAAGCTATCGAGATAAGAGACCCCCCCGATAAAAGTCCCTCACTCCAGTGTTAATGCCGAAGAACCCCTACTACTTTTGTACGTGAACTACTCGAGCGCTTCGCTCGCAGTGGTACCTTTGCTACTCCCATAGAGCCTACAATAAATACAAGTTGTTACTTCCCCTTCGAACCTATAACAGTGAGTCACCCCAAATTATACTCTCCGAATTGAATAATGAAGCGTATGAGCATGGTCTATGCGAAAGAGTAGAAGAAGGAGGAAAGATCTTATGGAACTACAAAATTTATCACAAGATAACATCATTGGTATGGGTCAATCTTCACCACTCCCTAAGGCTTACTAGGGTCGGTAAGGCACTCCATCATGATTAATCTTCTCCGCTGGAATGTTAGGGGTGTTAGCAGGTCCCGGCACCCTCAACAGTGTCGCTACATTTGAACATGACTTATAAACTTTGGATTTTTGCTCTCTTAGAACCTTTGGTTCACACTAATATTACTAAAATTACAAAAAATTCCTGTGTTTTCACTTCCAATCAAACTCGTAATAATAAGATTTGGGTTTTTACCGTAAAAGAATTGCATTGTACTACTCTTATTGATAACTATCAACTCGTTACACATTCAATTTGGGTTAGATCAATTCCATGGCCGTGCCACTTTCTTATATGCCGGTCGTTCTTCCATCGACAGTATCTAATCTTGGCCGAAATTTGCAAAGACGTTGCTTCTAATCCCTCAAATTGGTTAGTGGGTGGGGACTTTAATTGTATTAGAGACCCTAGTGAAAAAAAGGGAGGCAGTAACCCCCGATCTCCAAACTATGATGCAATTCTCTCACAATATAACCTCTCGCCGGGCTTTTTGATTTGGGATTCATTGGATCCCCCTTCACTTGGCAGAGAGGCAAACTAATGGAGAGACCGGATAGAGTGCTAGTAAATGATTCCCGGTCGAACACTTTTCCCATCACCCAAGTACTTCATCCGCATAGAGCTACTTCGATCATTCTCCATTATCGATTCGGATCTCCTTCAAGACTCATACAGAGACACTCTCCCTTCGTATTTCTAAACATCCGGTGTGATCATCCCACCTTTCCGGAAGAGGTCAAGCACTCTTGGAAAGTACCCGATTGTCATAATATCAATCCAATTATCGACTTTGAGATCGCATAAGAATCCGGCATTTCATTTCGTGTATTGGAATAAGCACACATTTGGCAATGTGTTCCAACAAGTCGTGATGCCGAAATAAAAGTCCAACTATCGGAGGCTCAATGATTTTGGGAGAGATTCAGGAGCAGAATTGTTGATCGCTCATTCTCAACTTGCACAAGCTTTAGATAGAGAAGAGAGTTTTCCGCAACAAAAGTCGCTACCACAAGGTCTCTTTTGGGGATAGAAACACTAAGTATTTCCATGCTATGATCAAACACAGGAGGAAGATAAATGCTATTCTCGAATAAAGGATTCAACCGGTAATCGGGTTACGTACCCCACTCTCATCTCTAATAGTGCTATTCAAGACTTTCAGCCTACTATTTGCTTCACAACCTAACACCTCCCAAGTTGTCTATATGGAGAAGTTTTCTCTGAAAATTATAACTATGCCAATCAGCCTTAATCCGACTTTCATTCCCGATGCCTTGGAAATTCGTAATGCTTTAAAGAATATTGATGGTAACAGGACAACTGGTCCCGATGGCTTCACTTCCAATTTTTACCTCAAAGCTTGGGATATCGTGGGACAAGACATCATAAAGGCCGTTCAATCTTACTTCTTAGGGATCGATTTACCTAAATACTTTGTTGCCACTAGTATTGTGCCGATCCCCAAAGATAATCATAAAACCACTGGCCGATTTCGTACCTATCACCTAACCTCCACTTTCTCTAAACTAATCAAGAAAATTATTGTTGGAAGATTACAACCACATCTCAATCAATTAATTAGCCCTAACCAATCTGCTTTTGTACATGGTAGATCCATTGTCGACAATTGCTTACTTCGCACAAGAGTTATTACTTGATCTTGATAACAGTGTAAGGGACATAATTTAATCTTAAAACCGGACCTTAAAAAGCTTATGATACTATCAACTAGCAGCTTATCGATATGGTACTTAAAGCTCATGGTTTTAATCCTTCCTTCGTCATTTAATACGTAGATGGTTAGCTAATGCTTATTATAGTATTCTTCTAAATGGTAACAGCTGTGGTTTTTTTCAAGCAGTAAGGGGATTAAAGCAAGGGGATCCAATTTCCCCTACTATATTCATTTTAGCTTTCGACTATTTCTCTAAAATTCTAAATGCCGCACATCTTCATTACCCTTATCTCAACTTCAAAAATGGAGCCTCTCAATGCATCACCCATTTGGCCTATGCCGATGATATTATCATCTTCACCAATGGGTGTAAACAAGCTTTAAGGAAAACATTGTTATTAACTAATCACTTAGCCATGGTTGCCGGGTTGGAGCTTAATCACAAGAAATGTCAATTTTTAGCCGGTAAAGGCTTTAAACATCAACAAGTGGATGAAGGATGTAATCGGCTTCTCAGCACTCGATCTCCCTCTCGAAGTACCTAGGTATACAAGCTAATGAAAGGAAGGAGAAAACAAACACAAGTATGATGGGGTGGTACGTAAAATTACCTCAACTTTAAACTCGTTGGACCAATACTTTCTTGTCTAATTGGGGTAGGCTAACCTTGCTAAAAAGTATCCTCGCAACTTTTCCTCTTTATAATTTGCAAATGATAAGGATGAAGAGAAGCACCCGTAAGATGATTGAAACAATTTTCAACAAATTCCTTTGGGAGGGCCAATACAAGCAACCCCATCGTGACCGTGTGGAATAAAGTTTGCAAACCTATCAAGGCCGGTGGGCCGGGATTCAAATGCTTTCAACAAATGAGCCAACTCGTTTTACCGCAAACAATGGATTAAGTTCGTACAACAAGACACCATGTGGGCTACTTATTTAAAGAACAAGTACCGCCGGAAGTCCCATCCCAATGCCGTCTCGCCCAAAATGGGGATTCCAAACACCGGAAACATTTGCTCGAAAATAAGAGATACCGCTAATCAATTTTTCTCACTGGGAAGTTGGAAAGGGGAAAATTAATTTCCAATATGATAACCGGACTATGGGTAACCCTTTAACCTTCACTCGCTGCTTTTGACACACAACTATCAGCTTCAGATTTCGGATCGAAGATCAATGGAATACCAACTTACTTAGAGAGGTGATGGATGAGGAGAGTGTGCAGCAGATACTTCATATACCAATCGATTCAACCAAAGCCGATAGGATTGTTTTGAAACAAACTACCAATCAATCATTAAACAAGATGATTTACAGCTCCTTTAATTATTGGCCGTACACTAGTTGGGAAAGAAAATCTGGACAGACAGTGCTATCTCCATCAATGTCCTATTTTTGCCGGCGACTTTTTCATAAATACCTCCCTTCGGATGACATTCTGAAGCTAAAAGGGTTAAGAACTCGCCTCAGATGCCGGTTATGCAAATCCCATGAAGAATCCGTATCCCACCTTTTCATAAGTTCGTGAAGTCTCTAATCAGGTTCGGAAGGTCGTACTAATGCATTTCAATTTATTTCATCTAAATTATAACTCGGTCATCGTGAGGCTTACTTGGAGGATTGGAAAAATGAAAATTGGTTTCAGTGTTCCTATGGTTATCTTTTGGTTCATATGGATGGCTAGAAATAGAGTAAAGTTTGATAATAAACTTGCTTTTATCAATCAAATTGTGGCTAGCCGTTGTAGCTTTCGAGTAAGCACTCATTGTTAGATGTCCCACCTAAATGCAAACTCCGTTTTGCCGAAATGGTTCCCTCCTTCCTTGCCATGGATAAAAATCAATATCGATGGTAGCTATACTCCTTCATCCGCCGGTATTGGAGCCGTGTGTAGAATTCCTTGGGTCAATTTTTGTGGTGCTTCATGATACCCATTATTTCGTTTCAGCTCCGGATTCCGAGATGCAAGCTACTTATCGGGCTTTGCTAACTGTTAAAGCTCTAAATAACAAGTTTATCCGGATTGAATCCGATTCCAAGTCATTAGTTAACATTTCACAAGGTCTTTCATCTCCTCCCCGGCAGCTTGGTTTACTTGTTCGTAAAAATTATCCATATCTCCAAAGCAACTTAACTTTAAAATGGTCTCATATATATGAGAAGGTAACCAACCAGCCTAATTGGTTGGCCAAAAAGGCTACATCCACTAGTACCATTTCTTTTTCTGCCACACCTTTGGGCCTCTTGAGCCTTTACTTTTGGTGATCTCAATGATCTCCCCTACATTAGATGTATGTAACTCTTTTATTTAAATGAAATTTCCTTTTTGTGGCAAAAAAAAAAAAAAAAAAAATATATATATATATATATATATATATATATATATATATATTGAAAGGGCAATCTTATTAAAACTAAAAAAGCTTATTACATCTCAAATGAGGAATAGAGAGAAGATCCCCATAAAGTAGAAGATTAAAAGCATAGAAAAAAGTTGTTTTTGCCTTGGAGAGAACATAGGGACAGCACAAAGACAAATCTGAGGATGAAGCATTAATAACGAAGCCGGTTAGCGAGGTTGATTGCAATCTCTGTATATATGACTCCACCTAATGGTTTGAGATGAAGCAATATGCGGAATTTTGTGAATCCATATCACAATGTACCGGTGGTGCAGCGACTTTGTTCATTAGAATGTTAATTAGGAAGGCGAGAATGCTGTTTCAATATGGATGTATTGATGCTTATTCAATATTGCAGCTTTTACTCCCCAATAAAAGGCAATTGCCTCGACTTCCAGATGCATTCTTTGCAATAATTGGTGCTTGCCAAGATCCATAAACATTTACCTTTGTGATCTCTCCCCAACATACCCATACCTGCTCTATCCTTTTTAAAACTTCCATCCACGTTAATCTTTGTCCATAGAACAGGAGGAGGCTTCCAATGAACCCACAATGTTTTAGAAACCACCTGATTTCTGTCAAGATTGAACTGTTTTCTTATCTTAGAAAGATAAGCCACACAATTATTAATGATCAGCTGAGAAGAAAACTTCATATTTTTAAATAATAGCTCATTTCTGGAAGACCAGATGAACCAAAATATAATAAGAGGTATATAGAAATTTCCATCACATCTCCAATCCAGCCAACAAGTTTCAATAGAATTCCACAAAAAGAAATTGGCCTTAGTGCGACATTTTTCCAGCCACGAATTCCAAATCAATTGACTTTACGAACAATTCGAAAAAGATGATAAATGGTTTCCTCATTAGAATGGCGAGAAAAAGATGATATATATATATATATATATATATATATATATATATCAATATATATATTATTTGGATTGCATTTCAATCCTATATTTTTTTCTTTTCTTTTCAGGGATTGTTTTTCAATCCTTCTTTTCTTTTTCAAGTGAGGATTACTGTATCTGGATAGCCTGTTAATGATTTTGAACTTTACTTTCCCCTTCCTAAATTTGAAACTTGAAACATTTCTTTACATTATATGTATTTCATAGTTTTCACTTCATTGATTTTCAATCTTTTCTTTCTCAACTAAACACTTAAGAATTTAATATTTTAAAATATAGTTTTCCTTACTTTAAATAGTTAACTATATTCTTATCCTTTTATTCCAAATATCTTAATCTACAAAATTAGTTTAATTACAAAAAATATTTCTTTTAACCTTTTATAACAATTAAATAAATTAATTCTAGTTTACTGAATTAAATTCACTACATAAAATCATTTTTATAATAATTTTTGAAAATATTTAATTGAGAACTTTTAATAGTTAATCTTGTTTTTCCCTCCCTCAAACTTAAATTTTTCTATTTAATCATATAGGTTGAAAGAAAACATATTGTAAATTTAAATCATACCTTCGTGCTTTAGGTATTTTTCTTTTTGAAGTTCTGCAAGTTTTTTTCATCACTTAATTAACCTGTACAGTAAAAAACTTTCTACACACATATAATATTAGAGAATTTGCTGGGTAAGGAAATTTTGAAATAAGTACAAAATACTAACACAATTTCCTACTACATTTAATTACTTTACCTATTAAAGTACTAAGCACAATTTAACATAACATCCACATATATTTCACTAATCCAGTTTCAGGGTTACAATCACAGTCTGAATTATGAAAATTTAAAGCTACACAAATTTAACTTATACAACAAAGTTTAAATGACTTATACAACATAATAATCAAAATACATAAAGTAAACAACAATACTAAATTTAAGAAAATAAACAAACACATAACATAAATATCTAATCATAAAATCTAATCTTCAGCATCAAAATCCCAAGCTATATTTTCATCTCCTTGTTCAACAGGTGGAGTAGGCTGGTAATGAGTATAATGAGGGCACTCAGGAAATATAACATCAAGCTCCCCTCTCCTATAACAATTCTCAGCATCATAGTAGGCTATCTCAAACTCAGAATGCCTTTGGAGATATTCACTGTCGTAATCGTGCCTCTGTTCTAATACTCCAATCGTTTGATCCATTTGATCCAACCTTTCATTAACATCTTAAAACTTTTCCGATGCAGAGTCAGTTCATTCATCAAGTCATAAAGTGTAGGAGAACTATAGGCATAACTAGTAGAGGGAATATCCCTACTAGTTTAAGGTGCGGAGCTCCTAGTCCCAGATCTCCATCCTTCGTGGGATTCATAAGTCTTTATATTAGACTTTGTAATGGGTTTCATAGGTTCAACCCATTCCTCATCATCTCCTGCCTCTACTCTAGATAACTGGCAGAGTGCATAAATTAGACCAGGATGTCCTAGTGCTCCTCGAGTTTCACTTCTTGTAATGGCTAATATGTTTTTATAAATAATTTTTTCCACATTTATACTTCTGTTATTCTGAATGCAAAAATTTAGAACTGCACTATCTCTTGAAACTTCACTATGTTGATAAGCAGGTAGAAAAGTAGAGCAAATAAAATAATGCCAAGCCTTAGAGGTTGCATTTAACATAGAAAGAGGGAAGTTTACCCGTTCACACTGCTTTATTTTCTATATCTCTTTCCCATCAGAGAGAAAGTTGATCACTTCCTTCAGCGGTCCTTCCATTGTTCCAAACGTATATTATTCACTGGTATGAAGATCTTGTACTTCGTAGAAATAATTTATTTGATCAGCATTAAAATCAACTAAAAATCCTCTAACCTTCATAAGTCCATCCTCTATCTGGGTCAAATTGGCGTAAAACTCCTTTACAACTTCAACTGCAGCTCTGTTCGTCGTATAACAAAAATTTTCCCATCTTCGCTCTTTGATTGTCTGTTCCACTTCTCCTCCCGGATTCTTGAAAACTTTATCTTGGATGCATTTTTTCGCTTTGATACTAAAGTTGTACCTTGATTGAGCCTTTGCATTAACAAATCTTGTTTCATCAAAATCAAGTTGCCTCTTTTGTTGTGGAGCCATTTCTTGATCTATCAGATTTTAAAAATATCAACTAAATTCCAAAATAACAATAGAATGGCTTCCAAAGGTGACTTAAAGTAATCTAAAATGAATTCCATGAATTTCTTCCAACTATTTTCTCCATATTTCAATTTTTCCAAAATTCCTAAATGTGGAAGAAATACATGGTGAAAATAAAATTTTTTTGCATGGGTCTAAAGCTCTTACTAAAGGAAGATGAAATCCAGTGTCAAAATGTGTTGAATCTGCTCCAAATCCAAGATCTCTCAAACCCTAGGTCGGTTTTTTTGAGGTTTTAAGGAAGGGGACGATGAATAGTTGCGGTTGACCAGTCAAACAAAGGTATTTTTAGGATCCTCGCCATCAGCGAGCAAAATCTCACCACTTTTTAAATAGGAGTAATAAAAGATCAAGAGAGATCAAGAGTGAGACTCGATTTAAAAGGAAGGATAAAGATTTTATTATCATGATTTCACATGTTTTCTTTTAACATTTTTTTATCGATTTTTTTTATCATCCACTTTTTTAATTATATTTTTGGGTTCGGACACAGTCATAAGTAATTACTGTTCTCGTGCTTCTAGGAATGAGGATTCATCATTTGAAACATCAGGTTGCGTAATACTTCTTTAGATATTGTCCATTAATTGGAAGCATAGGTCGCTTTCCGCGGCAATTTACAATCTGGTAGGAACCTCCTGAGTAAACTGTCTCGACCACAAATGGCCCTTCCCATGTTGGTTCAAATTTACCACCTATCTTGCGATGTGCAAGAATAGGTCTTCTGAGAACTAAAACCAAGTCACCGACTTTGAATGTCCTAGGGCGGACTAATTTATCATGGGCCTGAATCATCTTGGCTTGATACAGTTCCAAATTCTGCTGCGCTGAAAGTTGTTTCCCTTCCAAGCTTTATAACTCTTCTAGTCGTACTTTGGCATTCTCTTCTGTAGTGATTTTGTTTGCAACTACAATTCTGAGAGAAGGAAGCTAAACCTCTAAGGGTAGAACGGCCTCGGACCCGTACACTAAGGCGTAAGGCGAAGACTGGGTGGGCATCCTGAAAGTCGTCCTGTAGGCCCATAAGGCTTCTAACAACTTCTTGTGCCAGTTTCCCTTGTTGTCGTCCAAAGTTTTCTTTAGGATTTGGATGAGAGTTTTATTAAAAGCCTCAACCAAGCCGTTCGCTCTTGGGTAGTAGATTGTTGAATAGCGCCATTCGATCCCATGTCTTCTGATAAAATTGTTGATCTTCGTACTCTTGAATGCAGACCCGTTATCTGAAATAATTCTATGCGGTACCCCAAAACGGTAGACAACTTGATTCTTGAAGAATTTTAGTACATGATGTGCTTTCATTTCTCTGAGTGATATTGCTTCTGCCCACTTAGAAAAGTAATATGTAGCTGCAAGAATGAAGTGATGTCATCTAGAAGAAGGCGGTTCTATCAGACCCACAATATCTGTGCCCCAACATTCAAACGGCCACGACGCGATTGTCGGATGTAGCACATTTGGAGGTTGATGTAGAACCACTCCATGCACTTGGCACTGGTGACAACTTTTGGCAATCTTCATGCAATCGGTCATCATTGAGGGCCAATAATACCCTAGTCTTATAATCTTCATATTCATTTTTGGACCTGACTGATGAGCGCCACAAAGCCCTGAGTGTACTTTTTTGACAATTTCACGAGCCTTGGACCCGCTCAGGCATCTTAGCCACATCTGATCAAAAGACCTTTTGCATAATGTATTGTTCATCAATGTGTAAGATAGAGTTCTTTTCTTGATTTGATGGGCTAATGATTTATCGTCTGGCAGGTTTCCTATTTTCAAGTGGTCTATCAGTGGCTGCTGCCAGTCTTCTGTATTTTCTGTCACTGCTGCAATTGTTTCTTCTACTTTTTCTGCCGATTTGTGTAATGTAACCATGTCAAGCTGTGATAGGACCTATCGTCCTTGAACTGACACTTCAACTGACTCATCCTGCAAGCAAGCAAATTCCTTTGCAAGGCGGGCTAACACATATGCGAGAGCATTTTATCTTCTCGGAATCTTGTAGATCGCTACATTTGGAATCTGCTCTAACAGTTTCATGGCATACTGGAAGTATTGCTCAAGTCTTAGCTTTAGAATTCTGTACTGTCCGACGACTTGTTGAATGATCAACTGAGAATCCCCATAGATGTTGATATCCGTTATGCCCATCTGAATGGTTAATTTCAATCCGGTTATGATGGCTTCGTATTCTGCTTCGTTATTTGTACACGGTTCTGTTAGGTGGTAGGAGTACCTTAACATCCCCCGCTCTGGTGTTATAAATATTAGTCCGATTCCTGCCTTACCGGGCACTATCATTTGCGATTCTTTATCTTTCTGTGCTGAGGATGCTCCATCGAAGTACAATTCCCAATGCTGATCATCGGGGTCTTCTAGGCTCATTATCTGCTCGTCTGGCAAGTCATCTTTGAGAGGCGATTCTTCCGGTAAAGGGTGTGCTGCGTGGATGTCTGCTAGGACTTATCCCTTTATGGCATAAAGAGGAACGAAAGTTATATCGAATTGCAATAGTATCATTGACCACCTGGAAAGTCTGCCAGAAAGCGTTGGTCGGGTCAAAAAATATTGCAACGGATTAAACTTCGAAATAAGGTTGACCTTATGAGAAAGCATGTAGTGCCTGAGCTTCTGTGCGGTGAAGATCAGGGCCAAGCAGTGCTTCTCAATAGGAGGATACTTCACTTCCGTCGAATTAGACGACGCGCTTAAGTAATAGAGCACGTTTTCTTTTCCCTCATCATCGACCCGGCCAATCGGGCTCCGAGAGAGTCGTCTAAAGCTGCGATATAAAGTATCAACGGTCTACCTGAGACTGAAGCTGCTAAGACAGGAGGTGTCATTAAATATTGTTTAATGTCCTCGAAGGCCCACTGGCATTTCTCTTCTCAAACAAATTTGGCGTCCTTTTTAACCAATGCCGAGAAGGGCTGACACCTACCTGACAAATTCGAGATAAAGCGTCGAAGATATGCCAATTTTCTTTGAAAGGATCGTAATTGTTTCAAGGTTTCGGGAGGTGGCATTTCTAAGATGGCTTTAATCTTTTCCTGATCGATTTCAATTCCACGATGTCGAACAACAAATCCTAAGAATTTCTTAGAGGTGACGCCGAAGGCGCATTTCAAGGGATTCATCTTAAGGTTATATTGTCTTAATTGCTCGAAAACAATTCTCAAATCATACAAGTGATCTCCTCTTAGTTTGCTTTTGATGACCACATCATCTACATAGCACTCAATTTGGTTGTGAATGAGATCATCAAAAATCCTCATCATTGCTCTTTGATAAGTTGCTCCTGCGTTCTTTAATTTAAACGGCATCACTGTGTAGCAGTATACCCCGATCGACATTTTGAAGGCTGTAAGTTTTTCATCTTCTGGTGCCATCTTTATCTGGTTGTATCCTGAAGATCCATCCATGAATGAGAAGAATTCATGTGTTGAAACAATGTTGATCATCAATTCTGGAATTGGTAGCGGGAATTCATCCTTTGGACATGCTTTATTTAAATCTCTGAAGTCCACGCAGATTCTGATCTGACCATTATTCTTTATAACCAGTACCACATTGGCTAACCATGTCAGGTATTGCTCTTCAAGGACAAATTTAGCGTCTATTAGCTTCTTAACTTCTGCTATAACTTGTTGTTCAATCTCTAGATGCATTCTTCTCGGAGCTTGTCTAACTGGAACGGTAGTGGGATCCACTCCTAATTTGTGAACTGCTACTTCTGGAGCTAATCCTAGCATTTCATCATAATTCCAAGAAAAACAGTCCTTGAATTCCATCAATAGCTTGATTATCTCTTCGGAGTCTTCTTTATTGAGTAAGGAGCTAACAAAGGTCTGCCTAGGCTCTTCGCTAGTACCTAAGTTAACTTCTATTAACTCGTCTATTGTAGATTTAATCTATTCTTCAAATTATGGCAGAGCATCTTCAATTGGCAGATCTTCAAGATCTTTTGAAGCTTCCAAGCAGTCTTCATTAGGCTTGCAAGTGACAACCAAGCAAAATCCCGTATCGTCGACTGATCCTACTGTGCCGAATCCGAGACCATGTTTTGAATTGAGAGGCCGACTAGCATTATTCCATAATTTTTCAAAATGTTGTGATTGACTTTTTGTCCATCGTCAAGGCATGAAACCACGTTGAATTAAATTTTAAACACAGGGAGAGTACCACTCAAAAGGCAGTTCCATTAATTCGGAAGAAGTAACATCTTCAAATTGTACATCATTTTCAGTACTGGAAGAAGAAGCACCACTGTAAAACTTGATCGGCTTAGCACCACCACCATGCACTTCCTTGACCACCATACCCTCGATCTTAATAGAATGGATCGGGTTCAGGTTCAAAGTATGTACATAATGGTTAATGTTCTCGTACATTGATTTGTATTCATCATTCTTTTCATCTTCGAGAGAGATTTTGAACTGGGGTTTCTTTTGATTTACTGTTGCTGCTTCTTTCTTGATTTCTTCTTCTTCGAAACTGGTCTCCCAATCTGACTGGTTTCTTCTGTCCAACTGTTCCAATGTCTCTTCCACGACCTCGTCCCCGGCCTCGACCTCGGGTGCGAGTTCTAAAGAAACCTTCACCATCTCATCGTAAGGGAGTGGTGAGTAACCGTTGGACTAGAATTTCAGGGTCTTTATCATTTTGCACTTCTTTTGCTTCATTTGGTATGGCGTTTCTGGAAAAGATTATTTTCTTCAGAGGTACGTGGTAGGCTGCATCTTCATGAATTCCGATTTCATGCACAGAGAACGGTTGCAAGTCACCTTTGATACACTGTTCTCCTCCATCGTAATACTTTATGCACTGGTGCAGAGACGACGGTACCATCCAGTTCTCATGGATCCATGGTCGACCCAGTAGAGCGTTGAAAGATGTCTCAGAATCAATTATATGGAATCTTGCGGTTGTCTTTGCTAAGTCACCGTTCTTCATTAACTGTGTTATCGATCTGAGTGCTCTTTCTCCTTTCTGATTAAACCCTCTTAATAACATCTTGTCTGCTTCAAGTTCGTGAGCATTAATTTCCAAATATGCTAATGTTTGAAGGCTCATTATGTTGATTGATTCTCCCGGATCAACTAACACCCTGGAGAGCATAAACTTTCCAACAGTGACTGAGATGTATAATGGTTGATTGTGATCAGCCGTTCCGAGTAGTAAATCTTTGTCCGTGAAGGTAACACCTCGCTGTTCTTTTAACGAGCAAACCTCGTCGAAGGAATTACCGGCCATTTGAGCTAAAAAAATCTCTAGATCAAGTAAAGCCTTAATCAGAGCTTCCCTCATCTCCTTTGACAGGATCAAAGCGTCGTATATGCTTAGTTTGGCTGGTAGCTTCCTAAGATGGGCTAGCTCGTTATAGTCCACTTTATTACCATGTTCCTTGGTTTCTTCCCGAATGGGCAATTCCTCTACTAGGGTTGGCTCTTCCTGAGAAACCACCTGCTTTCCTTTATCCTTTGGACCCACTCTTGGAGGTAGAACTTTTCCGCTCCTTAGATTGACTTCTGTTATTTCTTCTGAATCTGGTGTTGAATCTGCCAGTATCTCCCCTTGAATCAGAAAGACTGGCTCTTCTAGCGTTGCTTCGGAATCTGATGACTCTAATTCAATTGCAATCGGAGCTCCTTAAAATTCATAAATAGACTCGTTGCTTGTTGAGCTCTCGTAGCCATCCTTGTGAATGTCTTCTTCTTCGTCATGGTCATTGAGGTTTAGGATGATTTAAGAATCATCATTTATATTAGAATTGAGATCCAGAATAGGTTTGTTTTTGTTAGTTACGTAATCGTTAGAAACAGTCAAAATGTAGCCAACGCCAAAACTCTTATCATTATAAGATCCCACCGGGGCGAGCAAATAATTATATAGAGTCAGAGGTTCGAGGGATTTCTCACCCGAATCAGTAACAACCATCCTAGGATAAGAAGCCCCTAGTCTTCTCTTTCGAGCCTCGATTTTCTTCTCTTCTGCGATCTTCTCTTCCTTCTGGGGCTGTTCTTCAATCGCAAGCGATAGTGCCGGCTCGGCAGGTTTCAAACTTTGAGTTGAAGCACACACCGAAGTGGTTTGGATGTAATCTAAGATTTTCTTTGAAGACTTTGTCCAGACGGTACTCCATCCATCCTGGGTTGTGTAAGGGTCTATCGGAATAATAGGATCCGTTGAAATAACATTGATGGAACCTCCCTTTTGGAGTTCCTTCATGTATTCCTTTGGGATCGTTATGATCCCTTTCCGGAGATTGTTGTCAAGCCAACTCTTGAAAGTGATGCAATCCTCTATCTTATGCTCGAGCATCCGGTGATAAGGGCAATAGTTTGGATGATCTTTCTTATTGATTTCGTCTGGCCTCTTGGGCTCTGGTAGCTGAAAATCTGGTGTCTTCATTAAACTGAGGAACATTTTCGCTACTACTTCAGTTTTGAATGGATATTCCTTGTTCAGAAAATCTTTCAGGGTATGCTGTGGACGAGGTGGTTGTTCATAATGCTGAGGCCACTGATAGCTCCGTTGAGGCTGTTGATAACTCTGCTGAGGTTGTTGGTAAGTAAGTTGCGGTGGTTGATAGCTAGACTGTGGCCGCTCTGGCTGTACCTGCACTGGCTGCTTGCCCTTATCGACTGCCGCGATGATTCCAGACTTCTTTTCGAATGTTTTTATGAGCTTCTGCTTATCGGTCTTGTCCATGAAACTTAGTTGCTTTGCCTCTTCTTGCAAGCTCCCGACCTTGCTAAGAAACTTCTCGAAAGTCTTAACTGTAAATCCTTTAAGGAGAAGTGCTATCGGGCCATGGGTACTCTTAAGCAAGATGTCGACTGCATGCTGTTCTTGAAGCTATGGTTCACACTTCATGCTTAAATTTCTCCATCGAAGTTTGTAATCCACTAAAGTCTCGTTCGGTTTCTGGTGTTCCACCACTAGATCACCGATGGTGATGTGGTGTAGAGCCCTACAAACCGCTTAACGAAAAGGTTTTCTAACTCTGCAAAGGTCTTAACTGAACCATTTGGCAAGTCTACATACCAGTCGAAGGCAATCCCTGACAAACTGCTGACGAACTGACGAAAGAGTAAAGCGTCACTCCCACTGACATTGCAGCAACTAGCATGAAAATGTGCGACATGCTGCCGGAGGTTTTCCGTTCCATCAAAAGTCTTAAATAGAGATGCTACGAAGCCTTTAGGGTATTGGGCTGCATCAAACTCTTCGGGGTAAGGTCTACCCGTCTGAATAGATGCTCCACTTTTAGATTGTGCTAGAGCTTCTCGCACCTGCTGTTCTACCATGTTTTTAATGTCCTTTTCGGGAATCATACTCTGTGTAGAATCCTTCTTTTGTGGCTCATCCCCATTGACAGACGTGATCTCTTTTCCTCCATCTGTAATATGGATGATCTCTGGAGGTGTTTCTTTATGAGGTTGCACCTGACTCTGGAGAGTGGCTAAGGCAGCAGCCATCTCTTCCATCCTCTTTGCCATCTGGGAAATTGTGTCATCTCTTTCCCGAAGCTGTGCTCGCATCACTTCCGGTTCATCTCTTTCCGCAGCTGCTGGAGCACCTTGTGAAGCTAACGATGCTCGTGTCTCAACCATGTTGATCTCGGCATACTCCTCATCCGTGAACTCTGATGAATCAACTTCCTTTTCCAACTTTTCTCCTCTTTCTTTTGCCAACCGGAAGATATCCGTCCATAGCTTTCCTATAGCATCCTCGAGGGGTCTCTTCCAGAAGGTCTCGCGGTTGTCGTGCAATGGTTGTTGAACTTCTTTTTCGGGAGTTTCTTTCATCGCAGTAGCACTTCCTTCTAATTCAAGTTCATTGACGAGGCTTTTCTTCTCAGGACGTTTTGTTGGTCTCGGCTCGGTAATAATAGGTCGCACACCATCCTTCTTGCAGCAGAAGGCCTTGGACCAGACGGTCTGTTGGCTGTATGCTGGTAGGTGGTGTCCTCCCTAATATGATGGCCCGATACAACAACAGGTGAACTAGCTCTCATTTTCTTCCTTGGTTTCTCTATGACAGTGACAGGCTCTACTCGCTGTCCGAGGTGAGATCTAGCTTGCACTCGTCCCATTCTTCTTAGAATTTCTGACACAGGGCATCTTTCTTTCTTTGCCAATTTTTCTATCACGGCCTGTAGCCGAGCAAATGGCGTAGTCTTAACCCTTTTTCTTTTGTAGTTACTACAGTATGTAGGTCGGGGTAGTGTAGCGGCAATCCTTCGGACATCTTCTTCATCCGATGCAACAGAGAGGGGGTGAATCCTACTCCCTTCTAACAGAGGTATATACTCAGACAGTTCTTCTCTTTCCTCAGGAATTTCTTCTAGAAAAGCAACTTCAACAGCTTTGGCTTTCTCAATCCTGGCTATCTTTCTGCTTCTATTTCTCCTTTGAGTACGAGTTAGGGGTGCGACTCTTGAACTGGACCCAATCTAAAAAATAGATGGTATTGTAGCAAAATCTGTACCCTCCACGGTGACAGGCTCATCACAGACTTTGATTTCTTTCCCCTTTAGTTTGGCAGAAGCCGAGGTAGGTGCCGAGATGACTAAACCGGTGGGGGTAGAGACAACAAGCCTCCTAAGAATAGCAGTACTTCTTTCAGCTAGAACCTTTTGCAGGGGATGGAATTCTTGAGCCAACTTCAAGTCGAATTCAATTACAGGCTCTTAAGTTTCTGGCACTTTGTCCATTAGTGCGAAGAGAGTGACGTCAGCGAACTTGATATCTGTGTTGTGGAATCCTTGTCCAAAATGGATGATCCCATTGTCAGGTAGCTCATCCTTATAGACGACAAAGTCCATTCCATTGGTGAAGGAGAAAATTAACTTTGGCGCAGTCATTTTCTACAGAATAGATTTCAAACGTCAGTCCCGAATTATGCTTCCTTTTGTCGCAAAACTTAGGACGAAAAAGAAAGAGTCCAAACACATTTTCGTTTTTCTTAATGTATTTATGATTTAAAAGAGTTTGTTTAAAGGGTTGTTTATTAAAAGATTTGTTTATTAGGAATAAAATTTTTAAAGAACGGAGGCTTAGAAAAGGTAAAGGACCCGATTCAGAATTGGAAAGGAAGAGAAAGTCTCGTAAAACTTCTCAACCCAAGGGACCGCTCATAAGCTAACACCTATTGGGGGTCCGCCCCACCTCAGAAAAAGAGGTAAAAGGATTTCGGAACCTCTCTGTTTAGAGGTGTCAAGATAGAAATGAACATGGTATGCCAACGAAAGAATGATAATTTTGGTCAACTAGGGATATGGACTCACTATCGATTTATGAAAGCAAAACCATCTGATTAAGATGGAGAGAGGAACTAGTCCCTAGTGGAGTCGCCAGAAGCTGTCGGCATATTTTTAGGTTGTAAGTTTAATTTTAAAAAAGTGGGTCGCCTACAAAAGTTGTCGGCGAATTTTAAATTTGATTATGCTGCTTCTCTTCCAAATGACAGATTGGACCTTTGGGATAAAATTCAAAAGATTAGCTCTACAATGTCTGAAGGTTGGATGGTGGGTGGAGATTTCAATTGCATTGCTCACCCTAGTGAGAAAAAAGGTGGCAGGAATCCCAATCTAAATGACAAGTTAAAATTTACTCAGGACATTTATACTTGCCAAGCTTATTGACATTGGTTTTGAAGGTTCTCCTTTCACTTGGAAGAGAGGTTCCTTATATGAAAGGCTTGATAGAATACTTGTTAATCAATCTTGGATTAACATGTTCCTATCTCTAAAGTTAAACATACGGCTAGAATGGGTTCGATCATTCTCCATTGCTCATTTGTCTGTGCTCCTTTTACGTGGTTAAAGTTAACTCTTTCGGATATCTCAATGTATGGTCCGAACACCACGATTTCAGTAAACTAATTGAGAGAAATTGGTGTGCTCCTCTAAATGGGTTTCCAAATCCTATTGTTAAATTGTGGCTTTTACAGAAAAGACTAGCTAAGGAACTTAAATCTTGGACCTGGACTGTTTTTGGTAATATTCAACAAAAAGTCATTTCTGCTCGAGGCTATGGTTTCTGTTGTGGAGAAAGAGGTAGAGAATGGGAAGGTTTACGAACAACAATTAACTGTTGCAATGGCCAACCTTAAAGCTGCTATTCATCAAGAGGAAGTTTTTCACGCAATGCAATCTGTGCAAAATGGTTCCACCATGGGGACGAAACTCCAAATTTTTTCATGCTATTATCAAACACGGAAGAGTCTGTTAATACCATTCTTCAAATTAAGACATTGGATAATAGATGTCCGTTAAGTACTAAGGATATTGCAGAGAATGCTTGTTTACCATTTCAAAGAATTATTTGCTGCTTGAGGCCACCAAATCTAATCTTTTTTCTGCAGCTATGTTTTCGATTCAGGAACATCTCTCAATCTCTGGATTTAGTTGCTTCTCCTAATGACCATGAGATTTTTATTGCCATTAACTCTATGGAAAGTGATAAGATTATTTGGACCGGATGGGTTCACACCTGATTTTTATAAAAATTCGGTATCTTATTAAATCGAGATATTACTGCTGCTGTGAAAAGTTTCTTCCATGGTATTCAATTGACTAAATATTTTGCTTCTTCTACTATAATTCTGATACCGAAGAATACTATGAAAGCTTCTTGGTCTGATTTTAGGCCAATTAGTTTAACTTCCACTTTTTCTAAGATCATAAGTAAGGTTATTGTGGACAGATTACAACCATTGCTCAATGATTTAATTTCGGAAAATCAAGTCGCATTCTTAAAAGGGAGAAGTATTAGTGAGAATGTACTTTTGGCTCAAGAGCTTTTAAATGACACTGACAGAAATTGTAGAGGCTCTAACATTATTTTTAAATTAGATTTGGCCAAGGCTTTTGATACAATTAGTTGGAAATTCATTATTGAGGTATTGGAGGCAAGGGGTTTCAAAGCTGATTTCGCAATTTGATTTTTAAATGGCTTACCAACAATTACTATAGTGTTATGATAAATGGGGAATGCCATGGTTTTTCTCTTCGGTAGAGGTATTAAACAAGGTGATCCTTTGTCACCTTACATTTTCATCCTTACTTTTGATTATTTATCAAGGATGTTAAATCAAATTCAAGTTATCTCATACATATACTCAATTTCAACATAGATCTTCACAACTAATCTCTCATCTTGCATATGCTGATGATGTTATTGTGTTCTCTAATGGAAGTAAGCAATCCATCAAATGTTTAATGAAAACCTTGGCTATGTTTGAAAGTGTTTCTGGTATGCTCTTCAACAAACCAAAATGTCAATTTTTGGCGAGCTCTAAAATCGGTATACCTAGTAAAAGCTGGATTGTTGACTTTCATTGGTTTTAAGGAAGCTCATTTTCCTTTGTTGTATTTGGGGTTTCCTTTGATTAAAGGAAGAAGGAAGTTAAGCCATTATGATGATATTGTTACCAAGATCTCTTCTCAAATTAATTGTTGGTCTAACATTTTTTTATCCGATGGAGGCGGAATAACCCTTCTTAAGAGTATACTATCATCTTTTCCTCTTTACATTCTCCAAATGGTAAGAATGAAGAAGAGTACCCGAAGTTAATTTCAGTCATGTTCAATAAATTTTTATGGGAAGGTAATCACAAACAACTACATTGGACAAATTGGGACAAATTGTGTAAGCCTGTTGACTGTGGTGGTCTTGGGTTTAAAAGCTTTCAACATCTTAGCTTTTCTTTCTATTGCAAACAGTGGCTTAGATTTAGAGCTAAAGATTCTCTTTGGTCTAAATTCATGCATAGCAAATATTGTTATAATACTCATCCTACTCAAGTGCAATACAAAGTGGGTGACTCTAGAACTTGGAAGGAATTGCTGAAAGTGAGAATGGAAGCTGAAGATCTCTTTACTTGGGAGATTGGTAATGGCCAAATTAATTTTTGGTTTGATAAGTGGTTGTATGATGATTCCTTAGCTCATCTTTTTAATTCTTCTTCAAATATTAAAACTGTTGCTGATTGCTGGAAAGAGCATAAATGGAATACTGATATGCTTCAAACTCATCTACAACTCGAAATTATTAACAAAATTTTATCCATTCCTATTCAACTGATAAGCAAGGATAAATTAATTCCCAAAAATCCTGCTAACCAGAGCTTATCTAAATTTTTTTATCAATCTTGTTTCAGCTGGCAGAAGAATGATTGGGGAAATAAATTATGGAATAAATATATCACTCCATCCATGTCCTTCTTTTGTTGGAAGTTATTCAAGAAACTACTTCCTACTGATGATATTTTGAAGCTTAAAGGTCTTAGAGGACCTTCTATTTGTCCTTTTTGTCTTATTGAGGAGGAATCTTTATTCCATATCTTTCTTAATTGCAATCAGATTCAACAAATCTGGAAGGAGATTCTGTCCTTATTAGGAAAAAATGGAAACTTTTTTAAGTGGTCATCTATTGATGCTTGTTGGCGGGATTGGAAGGATTTGTCTTATTACTACATTCCTTTGGCTATTTTCTGGTTCATTTGGTTAGCTCGAAATGAAATCAGACATCTTAATGTCATGTTTTCTGCTAAATCTATTATTTTAAATTGTTGGACCTATCTCAGTAAAGTGCAGAATTTAATTGCTCCTTCTCAGTCTCAGAAGAAAAGGAAATTTATTTTAGTACAATGGAAGACTCCTATGCATCCTTGGTTGAAGATTAATACAGATGGCGACTTCAAATCTTCCTCTCATTGGAATTGGAGGTCTTTGCAGGGATCTTAAAGGAAAATGTCTATGGTTCTTTGCTGCCCCTATCATGGCTTGTTCGCACTTGAAGCTGAAATTATTGCTGTCTTTTGGGGTTTAAAGATTGCTCGAAAAACCGAAGTTAAAATTTCTTCATTTTGAATTTGATTCCATGCTTTTGTTACGGATTTTGACACAGAAATCAGCAATACCTTGGTTCCTTCATATTTGGATAAAAAGATCAAGTCTATCACTAATTCAATGCACATTATTTGGTCTCACATTTATAGAGAAGGAAATCGACTCGCAAATTGGCTTGCATCTATCGCCTCTACTTCCTTTAATGTAATTTGTAGTTCGATATTTCTTGCTTTCCTTTATTTAGTTCTCTTGTACATGGGGACTTAATGAAGATTCCTCATGTTAGATGTACCAACTCTTCATCTTAATATAATATTATTATTGGTGAAAAATATATATATATATATATATATATATATATATATATATGTAGTTTTAGAAAGAAGCATTTGATTTTGAAAATAACTTCAAGTTTGAAAATTTTAAGATAAGAAATCAAACCGATCTCACATCCCAAATAGTTTATATAAACGAGCACTGCATTACAAACCGTGTATCTATCCCGAAGAATAGACATACTGCTTGATGATGGGGATCAATTAAATAAACTAGAAGATTTGTGACATCCGTTTGTTCTGCAAACCAATTTTATAAGCCAACAAGTTCCCCTGCCTAATATAAAAGAATTAAACAAGGTTTATATTACCTGGGTTCTTAAAGTTCCCTATAAGGGCAAGCCCCTATAGTTAATTACATCTTAAATGACGGGAATCATTTAAGAAAACTCTTGATAATGATTAGTGATTTTTCTCTTGAGAATTTTAAAGTTTAAAGTTTTCAAAGGATTGGATTTTTGAAATTTCAATAGGGATTAGCTCAAATTCGGAACAGTTTATTTTAAGAGTCCAAAGGAAGAAAGGTAGGAGAAGCTGAGGATCCAAGGAGAATTTTGGCAACTTTCCAAACTATTCTATGGTTTGGCTTCAATTCGGGATTTATTTGAGGTTATAATCCTGCCAATTTTAATTAGTTAGGACTTATATTGGTATGACATAATCATACAAATAGCCTCGAAGATATGAGGGTTTATGTCATACCGAACGACTACCTCGGTGTCCTAAGACCGATTAGGGCTTAATTTGCATAACATGATTATGCAAATGCCTAACAAAGAGTTGAGGGTTTATGTTGCACTAGGCAAACTACCTCGAAATCCTATGGCTTGTTATTTAAACTAGGAAAGGTTTCGTTGATGTATATTCCGGTTTTGCTAATTGTTGCAGAGGTTTTAGTTTTGGAAAGTAAAAATCAGGAGATGAGAGAAGTATCTTGGTTTAGAAATTTTAAGGTCCAAATATTTTTAATATTTTAATTAAAACAAATCTTAAATTTGTTTAAATAGAACCGATTAAGATCCCACGGTTCCGTCATCCCGACAACGTTATTTTCATCGAATTCACTTAGTCCAGATGAATTTGCTAAACTCAACTGAATGAGTTCCACACTTTCCTTTAGACTGTGGGAAATCCCATTAGCAACACGTGGGTTAAATCATCCGAGGTATTCCCGATCATTCGACGAGACGTTTTAATTTAGTTGTAATTGTAGTTTTGTTGTTCTATTTGTGATTAAATTTTGAGTTATTTTATATTTTGAATGTTGTGGCGGTGAATTTTATCTTGTGGTGATTTTTAATTTAATTTTGGTTTCAGTTCAGGGACTATCCTAAAGGTTTTGGTTTTCATGCAACAGTCTTGTTTAACATGCAAGAAAAGTAAAGTACAGTGCATATAAGTAAATTGCAATTAAATAAAATTGTACCTGGAGGGTCTTCTCGTCATCCTAAGCTGCACTTAAAACACATGTTAAAGCATTTAAATATTTCAACAAGCACCTAAGTAGAGCTAAGGGACAGGTTTTGGTTGTCTACCAAAGTCCTAGTCCTATAACTGGTCATCTCCTATGACTTCTAGGTTCTTGTCTTTTGTTTAAGGATGCTTTTCTTCATCAAAGAACAATTAAATTCAATTGTTCATCTAAAACATCCCGTCATATTGAAAAAGTGCTTAGGAAGAGTCCTAAACATCTTTTCAACATTTCCGAGATTAATTTGAGTCCAAATAAATTTAGTTGCACAGGTGAATTAATCATCCAGGAGTTTAGTTAAGCTTTGTCTCTTGTTCAGTGAACTTGGGCATTTGATTACCCGACGAATGAAGTGACATCACACTTAATACTCTATTTAAGAGTTATAATAATTAAAGCCTTTAGGGGCAAGTTGGTTTGTTGAGAATTTTAATCATTCTTAATTTGAAGTTTGAGTTAATGGTTTAAAGTGATTTAGTTTAATTATGAAATTTTAATCAATAATTTTAAGTTTGGAATAGTGTTCAAATTATTCTTGGTTTAAATCTTTATGCTTTAAGTGATCTTAATATTTTATTATTGAATGATGCTAACTTAATTTAATTTAAATTTGATTTAATTTAATTTAATTTAAAAATTTTTTAATTTAACTTGACTTAATTGTTAAAATGTTAATTTAATTTAATTTTAATTTTAATTTTAATTTAACTTTTACTAAGTTCAATTTAATTTAATTTAATTTAATTTAATTTAATTATTAAATTATTTAATACTTTGAACTTTTCTTTAATTTAAGGGGTATTTATTTTTTAAAATTTTAATTTACTTAGTTTGGGTTATCATTTTAATCTTAATTAAGAGTTAAATATTATTGAAATGATTTATTTAGTGATTTTTATTAAAGAATTAATATCCTCTCAAATTATATCCCTATTTTTAATAATTCAAATTTTCATTAATCTTCCAAAATTTAAATTGTTTAAATAAATAATGTTTACGTTGACCTCATTTTACAATGGGTCAATACCTTTCGACCTAAAAAGTCAACTTTGGTCAAACTGGTCAAACCGGACCTAATGACCTACATTCGTTGACCCCATAGGTCATCCTTTTGACCTAAAAGTCAACTTTGGTCAACCGGTCAAACCAGACCTAATGACCTACACTGTTGACCCCATAGGTCACCCTTTTGACCTAAAAAGTCAACTTTGGTCAAACGGGTCAAACCAGACCTAATAACCTACACTGTTGACCCCATAGGTCAACATTTTGACCTAAAAAGTCAACTTTGGTCAAACTGGTCAAACCAGACCTAAATGACCTACACTGTTGACCCCATATGTCAACCCTATGACCTAAAAAGTCAACTTTGGTCAAACTGGTCAAACCAGACCTAATGACCTACACTGTTGACCCCATAGGTCAACCTTTTGACCTAAAAGTCAACTTTGGTCAAACTGGTCAAACTAGACCTAATGACCTACACTGTTGACCCCATAGGTCCTATGACCTAAAAAAGTCAACTTTAATCAAACTGGTCAAACCATACCTAATGACCTACACTGTTGACCCCATAGGTCAACCCTATGACCTAAAAAGTCAACTTTGGTCAAACTGGTCAAACCAGACCTAATGACCTACCCTGTTAACCCCATAGGTCACCCTATGACCTAAAAAAGTCAACTTTAGTCAAACTGGTCAAACCAGACCTAATGACCTACACTGTTGACCCCATAGGTCAACCCTATGACCTAAAAAGTCAACTTTGGTCAAATTGATCAAACCAGACCTAATGACCTACCCTGTTGACCCCATAGGTCAACTTTTTGACCTAAAAAGTCAACTTTGGTCAAATTGGTCAGACCAGGCCCAATGACCAGTCTTGTTGACCCATAAATCAACCTTTTCACCCACTGACACATTTAAAGCACCACAATGATAAAATCAAAAGAATTAGACATCTTAAAATCAATTTGATTAATTTGGGCTGACTTGGGTCAACCCAAGTCAAAATTTGTCAACACTTATCTATTTTGATTAAAATAGATAAAAATGAAATAAAAATAACAAAATTAATCAAATATTTAATTTCAAAATTATTTTGATTAATTAAAATGATTAATGATTTAATTTTCAAAATTTTAATTAAATGACATAATTAATTGAAATGAAAATTAAATTAAAATCATAAAATAACAAAAAAGACAAAAATAATCAATTAATTAATTTGAAATTATTTTCAATTAATAAATTGATTAATAAAATAATTTCCACCAATTTTAGTTAATAAAATAATTAATTAAAAAGGGAATTAAAGAAGAAATGAAATCATCTTTAGCTTCTTCATATTTAATTGGGCTAAACCATCTTAAAGGTTTATTTAACACTTAATTAAGCCCATCTTAAGGCCCATTACCCATGGCTTAACATTCATGGTTATGCATGGGATGAGGTATCACAACCTTCTTCACTCTAAACACATCCTCTCCATGAAGTGGCCGGCCAACACAAGGCCATTTTCTCCACCTCCCAAGCCACCCAATGGGAGGAAAACTACACATGAAACCCCCCCTTACCATGGTTAATGGTAATGATGAAGGCTGGACATATGTGTCACCATTTTCCAAGCCTAAGAAGTGAGGTGTAAGCTCATTAGCAAGTGAAACAACAGCTCACAAGTAACCTCCCACAATGGCCATGGACAAGAGACAAAGAGATGAGATTCATCGTGACAAACTTAGGGAGAAGCATCCAAGCCTATCTCCAGCCAATTGATCACCCAATCAGCTAATAAAGGAGGTAAGTAATCCTCTAGAACAGCCTAAGCCAAGCCAACACCATCCCCTTGCTATAAATAGACCCCATGGCCGAAACTAGAAAAGAGGAGAAAAATATTTAGGGAGGTCCATAGGCTGCTCAAACCCACTTCCTCCCAACGCAAAACTTCTTCCTAAGAGCTTCCACAATCTTTTAGGATCAATTCCAAGCCTTAGTTTCAGCCCATTTGAGCTAATTTGATCAATTTTCAAAAACAGCCCAAATTAGGTATCTCTTTCAAATTCCTCCCAAAGCCTGACTTCTGGAACAAATTGCTGCTGCAACTATCTTCCATTGGGGTCCTAGAAGACAACCATAAAGTTTGATCTAGCTTGATTTGCTTGTGGCCAAGGTATGGAATTTATCTTTGCAAAATAAATCATGTTTTTGATAAATCATGTGCTATACTAGCTCAAAAGTGTATCATCACCGTATGGATAGATACCTCTCATCCAGATGAGCATTTTAAAACAAAATGACTCAATTTCGTCAAGAAATGAGTGAGATATTAACATTTGAAGTTTAAGGGTTTCGGAATTTTCGGAATTAAACCCCGAATTTTCTCAGCCGTCCGATCCCGTGCCTTTGGGATGGACGGCGCTGATCCGCGAGCAGCGTGTCCGCTGTCCGGCCTTTGCACGGGATCCTCCCACTCTTTCGACGACGCCGAGGACACGCGTCGTCCCCGGGGGAATTTGGCGGCGCAAAAATAAAAAAAAAAGAAAAATTTCTTTTTAACCCCTTAAACTTCAAAAATTCATATCTTTTTAACCAGAGGTCCTAAAAATAAAATAAAAATACCTCTGGAAAGCTCTTGAAGAGGAGAAAATTATGAGATCAAAATCATAATTTTATTCTCAGTATTTAATTTTTAATTAATTAAATACTCTCTGGAGTATTTTAATTAATAAAAATTATTTACAAATAAAAAAATTATGAAACTTTGAGGCATTTATCTTTATGTTCTTAGGGACCTTCCATAATTTTTCTAAGGACAGAAAATATGCCTAGGATATTTTTCTTGAATTTTCAAGTTTCTTTGTAATTATTTAAAATAAAAATTATAAAAAATTTGAAAATTAAGAAAATAAAAATACAAATGACTAGGAGTGATAGGGCAACAGACAATGACCCTAGGAAAAATATTTCTAAGTCATAGAAACAATTTTGAATGACATTTCAAAATTTAGGGTTAAAATCATTTATTAATTAAATAATTTTGAATCCTAAAATAACCCTTTGTAAAATTGAACTATTTTCATCAACAATCTAAGTTTGAAAATGGTTCTAGCCTATGATAGGCTAATAATAAACCTCATTTAAGTCTAAAATGACAAGATTAGATTCAATTAAGGCTTAAAATGACATTTAAATCCATTAAACCTTACCTAAATTAGGTTTAATAAAAATTAAACTCTTTTAATTAAGTTTAAGGACACACTAAACTTAATTAACCCATTAAACCTTACCTAAATTAGGTTTAATAAAAATTAAACTTCTTTAATTAAGTTTAAAGACACAATAAACTTAATTAACCAATTAAAATTTACCGAAATTAGGTTTAATAAAAATCAAACTCCTTTAATTAAGTTTAAGGACACACTAAACTTAATTAACTCATTAAACTTTACCTAAATTAGGTTTTATAAAAATTAAACTTCATTAATTAAGTTTAAGGACACACTAAACTTAATTAACCCATTAAACCTTACCTAAATTAGGTTTAATAAAAATTAAACTTCTTTAATTAAGTTTAAAGACACACTAAACTTAATTAACTCATTAAACCTTACCTAAATTAGGTTTAATAAAAATTAAACTTCTTTAATTAAGTTTAATGACATAATAAACTTAATTAACCCATTAAACCTTACCGAAATTAGGTTTAATAAAAATTAAACTTTTTTAATTAAGTTTAATGACACACTAAACTTAATTAACCCATTAAACCTTACCTAAATTAGGTTTAATAAAAATTAAACTTCTTTAGTTAAGTTTAAAGACACACTAAACTTAATTAACCCATTAAACCTTACCTAAAATAGGTTTAATAAAAATTAAACTTCTTTAATTAAGTTTAAAGACACACTAAACTTAAATTAAACTTCTTTAGTTAAGTTTAAAGACACACTAAACTTAATTAACCCATTAAACCTTACCTAAAATAGGTTTAATAAAAATTAAACTTCTTTAATTAAGTTTAAAGACACACTAAACTTAATTAACCCATTAAACCTTACCTAAATTAGGTTTAATAAAAATTAAACTCTTTTTAATTAAGTTTAAGGACATATTAAACTTAATTAACACAAAACTAAACTCCCTTAATTAGGTTTAAAGACATACTAAACTTAATTAACCTCCTTAAACATAAGGTTTAATCAAACTCAAACCCTAATTAGGTCTAACCCTTAGACCTAATTAAACCATTAAGCCTGAACTAACTAAGGTTTGATCAAACTCAAACCCTAATTAGGTCTAACCCTTAGACCTAATTAAACCATTAAGCCTTAACTAACTAAGGTTTAATCAAACTCAAACCCTAATTAGGTCTATCCCTTAGACCTAATTAAACCATTAGACCTTAACTAACTAAGGCTTGATCAAAATCTAACTATAATTAGGTTTAACCCTTAGACCTAATTAAACTATTTAGCCTTAACTAAGGTTTAATCAAACTCAAACCCTAATTAGGTCTAACCCTTAGACCTAATTAAACCATTAAGCCTTAACTAACTAAGGTTTAATCAAACCTAAACCCTAATTAGGTCTAACCCTTAGACCTAATTAAACCATTAGAACTTAACTAACTAAGGTCTAATCAAACTCAAACCCTAATTAGGTCTAACCCTTAGACCTAATTAAACCATTAAGCCTTAACTAACTAAGGTTTAAACAAACTCAAACCCTAATTAGGTCTAACCCTTAGACCTAATTAAACCATTAAGCCTTAACTAACTAAGGTTTAATCAAACTCAAACCCTAATTAGGTCTAACCCATTAGACCTAATTAAACCATTAGACCTTAACTAACTAAGGTTTAATCAAACCTAAACCCTAATTAGATCTAACCATTAGATCTAATTAAACCATTAAGCCTTAACTAACTAAGGCAACAAAATTCAAATCCTAATTAGGTCTAAACCTTAGACTTAATAAGACCATTAAGCCTTAATTAACCAAGGTTAAACAAAAATCAAACCTGACTTAAGTCTAACCCATTTAGACTTATGTCAAACCAAACTTAGTTAGATCTAAGTCAAACTTAAGTCCAATCTACACTGAACTTAAATCAAACTTAAACCTAACTTAAGCCTAATCTACATTAGACTTAAGTCAAACCAAACCCTTAGGTTCAACCCGACATGTACCTAAAAGAAACCTAAACCTAACTTATGTCTAACCTACATTAGACTTAAGTCAAACCAAACTTAGGTTCAACCTGACATGAACCTAAGTCAAAATTAAACTAACTCAAGTCTAGCCCATATTAAACTTAAGTCAAACCAAACTTAGGTTCAACCTGACATGAACCTAAGTCAAAATTAAACCAACTCAAGTCTAGCCCATATTAAACTTAAGTCAAACAAAATTTAGGTTCAAACCACATTGAACCTAACCTAAACCTACCTAACTTAAGTCCAACCTAACTTGAACCCAAGTTAACCTAAACCTTAGGTTCAACCCACATTGAACCTAACCTAAACCTAATCTAACTTGAGTCTAACCTAACTTGAACTCAAGTTAACCTAAATCTTAGGTTCAACCCACATTGAACCTAACCTAAACCTACCTAACTTGAGTCCAACTTAACTTGAACTAAAGTTAACCTAAACCTTAGGTTCAACCCACATTGAACCTAACCTAAACCTAATCTAACTTGAGTCCAACCTAACTTATACTCAAGTTAACCTAAACCTTAGGTTCAACCTACATCAAACCTAACCTAAACCTAACCTAACTTGAGTCCAATCTAACTTGAACTCAATTTAACCAAAACCTTAGGTTCAGCCCACATTGAACCTAACCTAAACTGAGCTAACTTAAGTCCAACCAAACTTGAAGTCAAGTTAACCTAAACCTTAGGTTCAACCCACATTGAACCTAACCTAAGCCCAACCCAACTTAAACTCAAGTTAACCTAAACTTTAGGTTCAACCCACATTGAACCTAAACTAAATTCAATCCAACTTGAACTCAAGTTAACCCAAATCTTAGGTTCAATCCACATTGAACCTAACTTAAACTCAAACATAACCTAACTTGAGTTCAATTCAACTTGAACTCAAGTTAACCCAAATCTTAGGTCCAATCCATGTTGAACCTAACTTAAATTCAAACATGTCCTAACTTGAATTCAATCCAACTTGAACTCAAGTTAACCCAAATTTTAGGTCCAATCCATATTGAACTTAACTTAAATTCAAACATGACCTAACTTGAATTCAATCCAACTTGAACTCAAGTTAATCTAAATCTTAGGTCCAATCCACATTGAACCTAAATTCAACCCAAACCAAAGTTAATTCTAATCTACATTAGACTTAAATCAAACCGAACTTGAGTTCAACACCTAATGAATTTAAGCCAATCCTAAATCTAGGTCCAACAAAATAGACTTGATTGAGACTTAAACCTTACCTAAAATGGATTTGAATGGTCAATATTTCTAGTTAAGTTTTATTTATTAGGCTTGATTAACCTTTAAATCCTATTTAAACAAGGTTTAAAATTTAATTAAGTCCATCCTAAACCAAACCTATTAACTTAGGTTCAGACAGACATTAACTCAAGTTAATCAAATTCAATCAACATTGAATTTAACTTAGATTCAATCAGATATGAATCCAAGTCAATTCAATCAATATTGAATTTAACTTTAAACCTTTTAACTTAAGTTCAAATAGACATGAACTCAAGTTAATTAAATTCAATCAACATTGAATTTAACTTAGATTCAATCAGACATGAAACCAAGTTAATTCAACCAATATTGAATTTAACTCTAAACCTATTAACTTAAGTTCAGACAGACATGAACTCAAGTTAATTAAATTCAATCAACATTGAATTTAACTTAGATTCAATCAGACATGAATCCAAGTTAATTCAACGAATATTGAATTTAACTTTAAACCTATTAGCTTAAGTTCGTACAGACATGAACTCGAGTTAATTAAATTCAATCAACATTGAATTTAACTTAGGTTCAACCAGACATGAAACCAAGTTAGTTCAATCAATATTGAATTTAAATTTAAATATTTCAACATACATGAATTCAAGAATAGACACGAACCCAAAATTTAAGTTCAAACTCAAGATCAATTCAACATTTCAGATCAAGACAGACATAATTTGACATTCTAAAATTGAAATATACATAACCGACATAAATCTGGTGTTGACATAATCAACAAAAATTTGACATTTCAAAAATAAAACAACATGATTAGCTTGAAGTTGACATTTCAAAATATCTTGACATTCAAAAAAATATTCTGTGACATTATTTTTGACAATATTTTCTTTGCAGGATGAAGACAAGA
This sequence comes from Papilionanthe hookeriana x Papilionanthe teres, assembly GCA_022702705.1. Classification (NCBI taxonomy): domain Eukaryota; kingdom Viridiplantae; phylum Streptophyta; class Magnoliopsida; order Asparagales; family Orchidaceae; genus Papilionanthe; species Papilionanthe hookeriana x Papilionanthe teres. The sequence goes on along the minus strand of CM040438.1, from coordinate 4,055,549 downwards.
AATTTCATTTAGATTTTCTTTGCATGTTATAGGGTGTGCTAACTCTGTTTTGCAGGATGTCGATGACGAAATATTAGCAACAAAACAAAACAAAACTTTTAGGTTAGACATATAACCTGAAACTTTTCAACAAAACAATGACATTGACAACAAAACAAAACTTTTAGGTTAGACATATAACCTGAAACTTTTCAACACAACAACTACATGACAACAAAACCAGAACCTTTAGGTTAGACATAATACCTAAAGTATTCAATAACATGATATAACGACATTTGGGAGTGATAGTGGGTACATCTCTCCTTAAAATAAATCTTTTAGAAAACAAATGATTAACATTAATCAGAAGTTTTCTTAAACAATCGAGAATTGTTTAAGATGTAATTAACTATAGAGGCTTACCTCTATAGGAGATCTAAAAGAACCCAAAACAGAAATCTCTGGTTTACCATGATTTTCTTAATATGAAAATTCTAGAATATGTTATTCTAGAATATCCTCATATAAGAATTATCATAAACACCTTTTTCTACTATTAGTCCTAAAAATTCTCTAAATCCTTCATAGGATTTATATGAATAAAACTAGGCTAATATTAGATGGCGACTCGTTGACATTGATATGATATATTGGATGGCGATGACATGAACTCATCCGCACAAAGGGCATTGAAATCCTTTCCCTCTTTTTTTTACACATCTTAAACTCCATCGCCACCAAGAGAGTGGCGACTCCGCTGGGGAGAATCTTTCTTCTCATCTTTTGTCATCATTTGTTTTCATTTCAAAATTTTGAAAATGAAAGTTCCTAGTTTATAAATAAGTCAATAATATTTATTTTTCTTGAAATTACAGAAAAAATCGCAATGGATTCTCCGAATTCGATCTTTTCTTACTTTCAAGACTTTGACATACCTATAGAGGAAAATCCTCCCTTTATCATAATGATTATGGATTATTTAGTGAAACAGAATTCATATTAGATAATCTATATCAAACTGATTCTCAATCTTTTTCAAGAAATTGGCTTGCAACTTGATGAAGACTTTTTGAATTTTACAGACAATTTACCTGAATATATACCTGAAGAACCTTACATCCTTGAAGAAATGAAAAGACAGAGTGATAAGAAAGGAAAACAAGTTTACGAGGAAGATGATGTTCCACCATCATCTATGTATGAGATCGGATCTTCTTCAAGGAACGTTCATGAAACTCCTTCATTTAAAAGAAAGAAAAGGTGGAACGAAAACGATAATTTTGAAACTCCTGAATTTCAACAGAATATTTTTGGAAATCCTTCCTTTTTAGAGGAAAATCAATATATTAAAATTCCTGTTGAATACACTGACAATTCCTTTCAACCTAAAAGATCTCCCCCGTTTCGTGCTGTACATTCAGTGTTTAAGAGATTAGCACGAAAAGAAAAATGTTCATTATCTAAGTTATTAGATAAAATGGGTTGTGCAGTCTCCAACACCATGAAAAGGAGAATTTTAGCAATGGAAAAATCTAGTTATCAAGAAACTGATTATCAATTCCCAATTGATGAACATTGTGTTCGAGTGCCATTAAAATTTCGACTGGGCCCTTGAATAAAAGATGTAGTGGTCACTAATGACAAAACTCGATATGACAATTTAATGTCAGAAGCAGAAAATACAACTGCTAAAATGACAGACTTGGTCCAGATTCCACAAAAAGCAAATTATCCTTATACCGGATATGATACACCACCCGAGAATTCTCGCCCTATACTTGAAAATAATGTATGGAGGCGAAAATCATCCGAAAGAAATTCGATACCACCAACACTCCGTAAATAATTCACAAGAAGAGATTTGCGTGAAAACATTCTACAAAATCATTTCAGGAGAGATTAAAGAAATTAAAAGAAGATATTAAACAACTTTCAAGGCAAGAAAGGAAAAATACTTCTGAAAGTTCCAATGAGAATGTTGCTAGCGTTAACATGGTAGAAACCCGATATGCTTCCTTAGCACGAGAATCAAATGAAGAGGAATTGCGAGAGGTGATACGATAACGAGATGAACAAATAAGTTGTCTTTAACAAATAATTGAAGAACTAGTAGCAACTTTGCAAAAACCACCAGCCGACCCTTCTCCAGCTATTGAAATCATTAGACCAGAGGCTATTGACATCCTTGAAAGCAGAGAAGAACCAATGGATGTTGAGGAAAGCACTCGAAAGAGAAAGAATTCTCCTCATAACGAAACTCCAGAAAAGGATACTACAAAAATAGAGGAACAAAAGATTAAAGAAACAATGGCTCGGCAAAAGCCTGGAGCATTAACTCCAAAGGGTAGGCCATACCCGAGGAATTTGATTCTGTTCAATATCCTAAAGGTTTTGTTCCTCCCGTCTTTAAAATGTTCGATGGGACGGAAATCCCCGACAACATCCGGCACATTTTAGAGCAAGCCGTCGTAATACCTGGGGAAATGACGCTCTCCTATTTCGACAGTTTGTTAATAGCCTCACTGGAGTCGCCTTCGACCGGTATTCGTAACTTCCCAACTGGATCTGTCAAAACTTTTGTAGAGCTTGAAAGCCTTTTTATTCAATGCTTTGCAGGAGCACAACATCACACCACTGTTGGTGATTTGGTGGTAGATAAACAAAAACCAGGAGAAACCTTGGTAGATTATATTTTACACTGGAGAAACCTCAGCATGAAATGTGAGCCACAATTACAAGAACAACATGCTGTTGGAATACTGCTAAAAAATATCCATGGTCCTATAGCATTCATGCTTAAAGGATTTACGATAAAAAATTTTGAAAAATTACTCAGTAAAGCTGCCAATATTTAGGAAGAGGTTAAGTAGATGAGTGTAATGGAGAAAACTGAAAAGACAAAAACTATCAAAACTTTTGAAAAGAAACCTAGGAATATTGCAGAAAAAGGCAGACAGGTGATGCAAATCCAATCGGAGCAAAAGAAGGAATGACAAAATCCTTCGACATCATAGACATCACCTCAATTACAACATCAACAACCAATCCCAGTATCAACTGAGAAGAAAAAAATGGCTCAAAGAATGAATAAAGTATATTCATTTAAAACAGAAGCCGTCGATATTTCGTAGCTTGCTTAAAATACCTTAATTTAAGCTACCAGAAGCTAAAAGGCCAGCAGATATTGACATGAAGGACAATCCTAATTATTGTCCTTATCACAGGATGCTTGGACATAAAATTGAAGAAAGTTTTGTCTTCAAAGACTGGTTAGAGCGTAATTTCAAAGATGGAAATATAGTCATTCCGAAAGAATACTTGAAAGAACCTGAAAAGGGATCATTCTATATGGTTTCGATAAAGGAACTTAATCCTAAAAACAAGGATAGCATTTCTGAAGAGATCTTTGCTAAATACCAAGTTACAAAATCTCCAAAGAAAGAAAAGAAAAAGAAAATCAAGAAAATGGAAAAGATTAGAGGTCTTCCAGGCATAGGGGCTGCAACTCCATTTGTACCTTTTAGTTCATTTCACTCTTGTACTAGGATAGTTATGTCGGCCGAAGGACGAAAAATCCTCAAGCCAATAACTTTGTATGACTTTCTTTTTACCATGAATAATAACAATCCTAGTTTTGCGTACATTTTGTCTATTCCGGATGATGCTTCGAGAATGACCGTTTGAATTCTAACCCCATAGACAATGCTCAAATCGTATATGATCAATCTAAAGACAACCAAACTAATGAAAATGAAAATGAGAAATCTGACAACGACACAAATGAAGATGACATTGCTACGCTTCAATTACAAGGAATTCCGATTTCTATAGGATTGGAGTCCTCAGACTCAGAAATGAATGAATCGGATAATCAACTTGAAGAAATAGTTGAAATTAACTTGAGAAGTGGAAAAATCTTACCTCCTAGAATAACTCCACAAGAAAAAGAAAAACAAATAATTACACCAGATAATATCATTCCTCCAATATATCCTCGAACTTCTGAAGGAAGTAAGGATGATCTTCACAATAAGGTGGATTATAATGTACTGGCTCATTTGAGAAAATTACCTGCAAAATTAAGCATCTATGACGCTCTCATACTTTCCAAAGAAATGAGAGAATCATTAATAAAGGCTCTTTCAGACCCTGACATTTGCTTAACTTAACTTGCCAGTACTACCCAAAACGAAGCCTCCTCATTAGAGGAATCAACAAAGATTACCTTCTCTGATAATGACTTGTTGCTCGAAACAACTGAACACGATCGTCCACTATATATTACAGTAAACATCAATGACACGATACTTTCGAGAGTTCTTATCGACCTGTGTGCTTCAATCAACATTATGAATCCGAGAACTCTTGCATACTTAGACATTGATGCCTCTCAACTATCAAGAGATACAATGATGTGAAGAGGATTCAATCAACAAGGAGAACGTGCCCTTGCATCAATAACATTGCTCTTAAAAATAGCCGACTTGGCAACGACAGCAAAATTTCATATTATTGATTCGGTACACCTCTTTTAATGCCTTACTTGCGTACCATGGCTCCATGAATATAAAATGGTTCCCTCTTCATTACATCAATGTATCAAATATTTACGAAAAGGACAAGAATTTCGTATTATAGGAGACCTGCAACCGTTTTCAATCCATGAAATTGGTATACATGAAGATGCAGCATATTATGCTCCTATAAATAAAACAATATCTTCCAAAGAGAAAACAGTAAATATGGAAGAAGAGAACAAAGAAATCAAAATGAATGAAAAGGATTTTTCTTCAATAAAGATAAAAGAGACTAATTTCCGTCAGACTCGCACTCGAGGTCGAGGCCGAGAACGAGGACGAAGGAGAGAAGATCCAATTGTCACAATGAGGAAACCATTGAAGTTCAAAATCCACCTGGATTCTGAAGAAGAAACGACATCTGTGGTTGCAAAGGAACCCCAATTCAAAATATCTTTAGAAGAAGAAGATAAAGAGAAACAATTTGAATCTATGTATGACAAAATCAATCATTATATACATTCTATGACTCTAACTCCAATCTCCACTGCTAAGATTGAGAATTTAATAGTAAAAGAAGTATATAATGATGAAAAAAATCCAATTAACTTTAGACTTGGCTCTACTTCTTATTGTACTAAAAATGATGTAAAAATAGAAGATGGAAATCTTCCACAATCAATGAAAATTCCTTTTGAGCTGTATTCTCCTTGGGCACGAAAATTCATTCAAAATAGTTTAATGCTCAAACAATGGTATTTAAAACAACCGCTTTTCATTGAACAAATGTGGAATGATAATAAACGAAATTCTAACTCTAAAAAAGGTGTTGGATTTGGTGTTTTGGGACCATTAGATGATACAGAATTTTGTTTGCCTGTCACAGAAGAATGTGATTCCGAAACATTGCCTGATCTTCCAATTTAAAATGCTCCACCGGAGTTGGAAGAAGAAATTAAATCGACAATTGATGAACTAAAAGAAATAAATTTAGGAACTAATGAAAATCCAAAACCGACTTTTATTAGTTCATTCCTTAATGATGAGGAAATAAAAGACATAACTCAATTGTTGATGGAATATAAAGACTGTTTTGCTCGGGCTTATGACGAAATGCTCGGTTTATCTCCGAAGTTGCGATCCATAAACTTGGGATAAACCAAATCATAAACCCAGTTAACAAGCTCCAAGAAGGATGTGTGTCGAAATAGAGCAACAAGTCATTGTGAAAGTCAAGAAATTGATAGAGGCTGACTTCATACGAGAAGAAAACTATCCAACATGGCTAGCCAATGTGGTGCCGCTTAAAAAGAAAAATGGACAAATAAGAGTCCGCATAGACTACGGGGACTTGAACAAAGCATGTCCAAAAGATGAATTTACTTTACCAATTCTTGAGTTAATGGTTGATATTGCATCAAAATATGCAATATTTTCTTTCATGGATGGATCATCAGGATATAACCAAATAAAAATGTTTTCGGAAGACGAAGAAAAAACAGCTTTCCGAACACCCATGGGCATATATTGTTATAAGGTTATGCCATTTGGACTGAAAAAATGCTGGTGCAACCTATCAAAGAGCCATGACACGGATTTTTGATGAACTAATACATAATCAAGTCGAATGTTATGTCGACGATCTGGTTGTCAATAGTAAGCAAAAAGACGATCATATATACGATTTGAGAATTGTCTTTGAACGACTACGATGTTATAATCTTAAAATGAACCCTTTAAAGTGCGCCTTTGGTGTCACTTAAGGAAAATTTTTAGGATTTGTAGTTCGACATCGTGGGATAGAAATTGATCCTCTCAAAATTGAAGCTATCCTAAATATGCCTCCTCCTAAAAATCTAACTCAATTGAGATCCTTCCAAGGAAAATTAGCATACATACGATGTTTCATTTCCAATCTATCGGGTAGATGTCAACCCCTTACTGCCCTTACTAGAAAGGATGTTAAATTCGTGTGGGATGAAAAATGCCAGCATGCTTTTGAAGACATTAAACAATATCTTACTACCCCTCCTGTCTTAGCAGCCCCTGTATTAGGAAGACCTTTAATCCTTTACACCGCGGCATTGGAAAATTCACTTGGAGCTTTACTAGCACAAGTAAATGATGAAGGAAAAGAAAATGCGTTATATTACTTGAGTCGTTGTTTACTTCCAACGGAAATAAAATATCCGACAATTGAGAAGTGTTGTTTAGCCTTGATCTTCGCAGTTCAAAAGCTAAGACATTATATGCTTTCTCATAAAATAACTCTTATTTCAAGAGTTAACCCGTTAAAATATTTAATAACACGACACTTTCTGGGAGATTAGCAAGATGGGCAATGATCTTGTTACAATTCGACATAACATTTGTATCGTTACGTGCTATTAAAGGACAAATCCTAGCAGATTTCTTAGAGCGGCACACCCAATTCCGACAGGATCACCCCTTAATGACGATCTACCTGATGAACAAATATCAGAAATAAAAAATTCTAACATGCAACGATGGGAACTCTACTTTGACTGAGCATCGTCTGCATGGAAAGACAAAGATAAGCAGACAATCATACCATGCAAAGCCGGAGTAGGATTAATTTTCATTACTCCAGACAAAATGATGATGCCCTTTTCCTATCATTTAACAGAACCATGCACGATTAACGAAGCCGAATATGAAGTGCTCATAACAGGTCTAGAATTGACAATATTAATGGAAATTGAGAATATTGATATTTCTGGAGATTCCCAGTTAATTATCAATCAAATTGATGGCAAATACAAAATTCTGAAACCACGACTTAAACAATATTTCCGGTACACTCTGAAATTACTTCAACAAATTCCTGATGTAACATTCTCCTTAATCCCGAGACGAGAAAATTCTCTAGCGGATGCTCTGGCAAAACTTGCAAAGGAATTTGCGTGTCCAGAAGAAGATGACATACCGATTTCTATAAAAGGACGACAAGTTCTTTCTCAAATTGATATGGATAATTTGCATAAAATCGGTGAAAATATGACAATGGCAATAAATGATGAGAAAGATGATTGGCGACAACCAATCATCAATTATTTACAAACTGGAGAATTACCTGAAAATAGTTCTATTGCTAACCAAATTAAACAAAGAGCATTATTATATGCTCTAATAAATGACGTCCTTTACAAACGATCTTTTGATCAAATATGGTTAAGATGTTTAAACCAAATTGAAGCTCGAGAGATTGTTAAAGAAGTTCATTCAGGTTTATGTGGTGCACATCAATCTGGGCCCAAAATGAAAATGAAAATAAAAAGAATGGGTTATTATTGGCCATCAATGATGACGCATTGTCTTGACATTGCAAAGAAATGTCATCAATGTCAAATACATGGAGTAGTTTTACATCAACCTCCAAATGTCCTACATCCGACCATTGCATCATGGCCATTTGAATTTTGGGGTACTGACATAGTGGGCCCTATAGATCCTCCATCTTCCAAGGTCCATAAATTTATTCCGACAATTCATCGACTATTTTTCTAAATGGGCAGAAGCAATACCCCTTCGAGAAGTCAAGGCAGAACAAGTTCTCCACTTCATTAAAACCCATATCGTTTATAGATTTGGGATTCCTCGAAGAGTCGTATCACATAATGGATTGGCCTTCAAAAACACAAAAATGAATCACTTTATCCAAAGGCATGGGATTGACTGGAGATATTCCACAATCTATTACCCTAAAGCCAATGGATTAGCTGAAGCTTTAAATAAAACGTTAGTCCAAATCTTGAAAAAGACGTTAAGTAATAGCCCGAGACAGTGGCATGAACGACTAATAGAAGCTTTATGGGCTTACAGAACTACATACCGAACTCCAACACGGTCTACACCATTTTCTTTGGTATATGGTTCTCGAAGCCATTTTGCCTCTAGAAGTCCAAATTCCTTCTCTCGTAATCGCAATAACCGATAAAATAACCGAAGAAGAAAATGTCAAGTCGCGACTTGAAGAACTTGAAAATTTGGAGGGCAAACGTCTGCAAGCCCAACAGAATCTTGAATTATATCAAGCAAAAATGATATGAGCTCACGACAAACTAGTTCATCCTAGAACCTTTCGAATCGGTGAATTAGTTTTAGTTCTTCGAAGATCTATAATAGCTCATCGAAAGATAGGTGGAAAATTCGAACCCATATGGGAAGGTCCATATGTAATTGAAAAGACATATTCCGGAGGATCCTACCAATTGGTGGATTGTCAAGGAGAAAGAATCCTGCCTCCAATCAATGGGTGTTTTCTAAAGAAATACTATGCGACATAAACAAAAAAAAGGAAATGAATAAAGACTTATTTATAAACTGGGACAATAAATTATCCTTTCAAAAAAATCATCTTTGATATTTTGTGACATCTTTTTCATTTGTTAAACAAACATTTGAAAATCTAAAATGATATTCTGTCTTGATATTTTCAAGAAAAATGCCTGAAGACAAATTATTTTTCTCATTCCGAAATAATATGACTTTTGCCTTGGATCGTCTACATATAGACACGGGGACCAGAATTCACTTTGATTTCGACTTATTGCAGGTTGAATCCATATATCATGGATCGTTACTTTATCTGGTAAATCACAGTGAAGTTAATCTGCAAACACCTTTGATAGAATTCAAACTCCGACAACCCAAAGAATATGACTTCACAATCAGTGATAGTTCAGATGAAGCAGAATTCATGATTGCCCCTGTACATGGAGCATCAACATCGGGAACCAAAAATCCAGGATTCACCAGATCGCAAAGGCGAAATCGCAATAAACGACTAAAACGACAAAAACAATTACAAGAGAAACAAGACATGGAAGATATGAGTACATTAAAATCATGGACTATCAATACTCCATTTGAGGAAATAATATCGGAAACGACAAATCTAGACCTTACAGAAAAAGAGGATGGCAAAGCAGTCGTCACTCCACCATCGGTCACACCTGCTCAATACTTAAGAGTATCAGACAAAAAGAATCACTCAGAGGAAGAGATACGACGAATTCGTGTCATTGAGTGGAGAACTTTCGAACAATATAAATATGTGAATAAAAGAGCAATAAATATTCTGGATGGTCTTAAACTTTTTACCAGAATATTTGATGAAATTGAACAAGCTGCTATCATCAACCACATCATAGAAGCCCGAGATCATGGTAGGGTTGGACGCCTTCGAAGGAGGACCTATTCTGAACCTAGTAAAAGGATTCGAGGTAAGGGTAGACAAACCATTCAATACGGATGTTGCTATAACTATGCAAGAGGCAGAGAAGGAAATCTTCCTGGGATTCTACGACATGAACAAGTTGACCCTTTACCCGTTGTGATCATCTAAATTATTAGACGACTCATTACTTGGGGGATCATACCTGCAGATTGTGTTCCCGATAGCTGCATCATTAATATGTATGATAGAGGGGATTGTATCCCTCCTCACATAGACAGTCATGATTTTGAAAGACCATTTTGTACTCTCTCTTAAATGAATCGCCGCTCCGTGATATTCGGAAGAGAGATACAAATCTTGGGACCCGGAGAATTTGAAGGACATGCCGCGTCCTTTTAACCCGAGGATCGGTTCCTCTATTCCAAGGGAACGGTGCAGATTTTGTGAAACACTGCATACCCAGTGTCAACAAGCCATGAATCTCCATCACCTTGCGACGAATGAAACCCGACAAACGACCAGACGGATATCAACCGATACCAGAACTCGAAGGACTAAAGCCTTTGGAACTGATGTGATTCCATAAACGTCTGAACACCTGAAACATGTTCGAAAAATGATGTTTTGGAGTGTAGGACGTTTATGGACGATCTGATAATCTCCAAATCTACAACATGATGTGAAAAACTCCCGACAAATAATATATCTATAGTTGTCGATGTATGATATATCGGTAGCTGTTGACATGTAAAATATCAGTAGTTTGTTGCAGCGTGCTATATGATATGTACATATGTATGTACTGTAAGCTTTTGTTTGCAATAAATATGTACTGGTGACTTTTTATGGAAATAAAATAAAGTGTTGAAGGAAAATATATCCCCATTGTCTGTGATATGTCGACAGGTCCTGAAATCAATAAATGACAAAATGAATAATTTATGATAATCAAACATGAGAATTATCTTTCGACCTATATAGGTCAAAACCCCAGCGGCTAATCCCATCAAGAATATTAATGAGTTCGCCACTCTCTTCGGTTATTGGATATAAGTCCTTTCCTAATGTGGAAATCACGGCTTTCCTTTAACCAAATATTGACATTATCATTTTGAGGAAAATAGAAAATGACATCTATTTTCTCTCTTCGGTTATTGGATATAAGTCCTTTCCTAATGTGGAAATCACGGCTTTCCTTTAACCAAATATTGACATCGACATTTTGAGGAAAATAGAAAATGACATCTACTTTCTCTGTTCGGTTATTGGATATAAGTCTTTTCCTGACACGGAAATCATGGCTTTCCTCTAACCAAATCTTGATATCGACACTTTGAGGAAAATAGAAAATGACATCTATTTTCTCTCTTCAGTTATTGGATATAAGTCCTTTCCTGACACGGAAATCATGGCTTTCCTCTAACCAAATCTTGATTTCGACATTTTGAGGAAAATAGAAAATGACATCTATTTTCTCTTTCGGTTATTGGATATAAGTCCTTTCCTGCACGGAAATCATGGCTTTCCTCTAACCAAATCTTGATATTGACACTTTGAGGAAAATAGAAAATGACATCTATTTTCTCTCTTCGGTTATTGGATATAAGTCCTTTCCTGACACGGAAATCATGGCTTTCCTCTAACCAAATCTTGATATCGACACTTTGAGGAAATAGAAAATGACATCTATTTTCTCTCTTCGGTTATTGGATATAAGTCCTTTCCTGACACGGAAATCATGGCTTTCCTCTAACCAAATCTTGATATCGACACTTTCAGGAAAATAGAAAATGACGTCTATTTTTTCTCTTCAGTTATTGGATATAAGTCCTTTCCTATTGTGGAAATCACGGCTTTCCTTTAACCAAATATTGACATCGATATTTTGAGGAAAATAGAAAATGACATCTATTTTCTCTCTTCGGTTATTGGATATAAGTCCTTTCCTGACACGGAAATCATGGCTTTCCTCTAACCAAATGTTGATATCGACACTTTGAGGAAAATATAAAATGACATCTATTTTCTCTCTTCGGTTATTGGACATAAGTCCTTTCCTGACACGGAAATCATGGATTTCCTCTAACCAAATCTTGATATCGACACTTTGAGGAAAATAGAAAATGACATCTATTTTCTCTCTTCAGTTATTGGATATAAGTCCTTTCCTGACACGGAAATCATGGCTTTCCTCTAACCAAATATTGACATCGACACTTTGAGGAAAATAGAAAATGACATCTATTTTCTCTCTTCGGTTATTGGATATAAGTCCTTTCCTGACACGGAAATCATGGCTTTCCTCTAACCAAATCTTGATATCGACACTTTGAGGAAAATAGAAAATGACATCTATTTTTTCTCTTCGGTTATTGGATATAAGTCCTTTTCTGACATGGAAATCATGGCTTTCCTCTAACCAAATCTTGATATCAACACTTTGAGGAAAATAGAAAATGACATCTATTTTCTCTCTTCGGTTATTGGATATAAGTCCTTTCCTAATGTGGAAATCACGACTTTCCTTTAACCAAATATTGACATCGAAATTTTGAGGAAAATAGAAAATGACATCTATTTTCTCTCTTTGGTTATTGGATATAAGTCCTTTCCTGACACGGAAATCATGGCTTTCCTCTAACCAAATCTTGATATCGACACTTTGAGGAAAATAGACAATGAACTCTATTTTTTCTCTTCGGTTATTTGATATAAGTCCTTTCCTGACACGGAAATCATGGCTTTCCTCTAACCAAATCTTGATAACGACACTTTGAGGAAAATAGAATATGACATCTATTTTCTCTCTTCGGTTATTGGATATAAGTCCTTTCCTGACACGGAAATCATGGCTTTCCTCTAACCAAATCTTGATATTGACACTTTGAGGAAAATAGAAAATGACATCTATTTTCTCTCTTCGATTATTGGATATAAGTCCTTTCCTGATGTGGAAATCACGGCTTTCCTTTAACCAAATCTCGACATTAACATTTTGAGGGAAATAGAAAATGACATCTATTTTCTCTCTCCGGTTTTTGGATGTAAGTCATTTCCTTCCACAGAAATCATGGCTTTCCTCTAACCAAGTCTTAACATTGACATTTTGAGAAATGAAAAATGACATCCAATTTCTCCCTCCTGTTATAGGGTATTCGTCCTTTCCTGACACGGAAATCACGACATTCCTTTAGCAAAATATCAACATCGACATTTTGAGAAATGAAATATGACATCCATTTTTCCTCCCAATAAATTTCTTTTCAAATACAAGAAGAAAATCTCAAACCAACATAAACGACGTCTGACATCCTCTGAGAGCGATATGACATCCCCTCCTTTCCTGATCATTATGAGACATCTCTTAGACCACTTCGGTCAACGCCAATATGTGCGTAATACTTATATAGTATTCTACACATATTGGGGGCCCTTTTGTTGACCTCATTTTACAATGGGTCAATACCTTTTGACCTAAAAAGTCAACTTTGGTCAAACTGGTCAAACCAGACCTAATGACCTACACTGTTGACCCCATAGGTCAACCTTTTGACCTAAAAAGTCAACTTTGGTCAAACTGGTCAAACCAGACTTAATGACCTACACCTGTTGACCCCATAGGTCAACCTTTTGACCTAAAAAGTCAACTTTCGTCAAACTAGTCAAACCAGACCTAATGACCTACACTGTTGACCCCATAGGTCAACCTTTTAACCTAAAAAGTCAACTTTGGTCAAACTGGTCAAACCAGAGCAAAATGACTTACACTCGTTCAATCTTACAGTCAACCCTACGACCTAAAAAGTCAACTTTGGTTAAACTGGTCAAACCGAATCTAATGACCTACACTCGTTGACCCTACAGTCAACCTTTCGACCTAAAAGTCAACTTTGGTCAAACCGGTCAAACCGGACCTAATGACCTACACCGTTGACCCCATAGGTCAACCTTTCGACCTAAAAAGTCAACTTTGGTCAAACCGGTCAAACCGCACCTAATGACCTACACTGCATGACCCCATAGGTCCTATGACCTAAACAAGTCAACTTTAGTCAAACTGGTCAAACCAGACCTAATGACCTACACTGTTGACCCCATAGGTCAACCCTATGACCCTAAAAGTCAACTTTGGTCAAACTGGTCAAACCAGACCTAATGACCTACCCTGTTGACCCCATAGGTCACCCTATGACCTAAAAAAGTCAACTTTAGTCAAACTGGTCAAACCAGACCTAATGACCTACACTGTTGACCCCATAGGTCAACCTTATGACCTAAAAAGTCAACTTTGGTCAAATTGGTCAAACCAGACCTAATGACCTACACTGTTGACCCCATAGGTCAACCCTATGACGTAAAAGTCAACTTTGGTCAAATTGGTCAAACCAGACCTAATGACCTACCCTGTTGACCCCATAGGTCAACCTTTTGACCTAAAAAGTCAACTTTGGTCAAATTGGTCAGACCAGAACCAATGACCAGTCTTGTTGACCCATAAATCAACCTTTTCACCCACCGACACATTTAAAGCACCACAATGACAAAATCACAAGAATTGGACATCTTAAAATCAATTTGATCAATTTGGACTGACTTGGGTCAACCCAAGTCAAAATTGGTCAACACTTATTTATTTTGATTAAAATAGATAAAAATGAAATAAAAATAACAAAATTATTCAAATAATTAATTTCAAAAATATTTTGATTAATTAAAATGATTAATGATTTAATTTTCAAAATTTTAATTAAATGACATAATTAATTAAAATGAAAATTAAATTAAAATCATAAAATAACAAAAATGACAAAAATAATCAATTAATTAATTTGAAATTATTTTCAATTAATAAATTGATTAATAAAATAATTTCCACAAATTTTAGTTAATAAAATAATTAATTAAAATGGGAATTAAAGAAGAAATGAAATCATCTTTAGCTTCTTCATATTTAATTGGGCTAAACCATCTTAAAGGCTTATTTAACACTTAATTAAGCCCATCTTAAGGCCCATTACCCATGGCTTAACATTCATGGTTATGCATGGGATGAGGTGTCACCACCTCCTTCACTCTAAACACATTCTCTCCATGAAGTGGCCGGCCAACACAAGGCCATTTTCTCCACCTCCCAAGCCACCCAATGGGAGGAAAACTACACATGAAACCCCCTTACCATGGTTAATGGTAATGATGAAGGCTAGGCATATGTGTCACCATTTGCCAATCCTAAGAAGTGAGGTGTAAGCTCATTAGCAAGTGAAACAACAGCTCACAAGTAACCTCCCACAATGGCCAATGGACAAGAGACAAAGAGATGAGATTCATCATGACAAACTTAGGGAGAAGCATCCAAGCCTATCTCCAACCAATTGATCACCCAATCAGCTAATAAAGGAGGTAAGTAATCCTCTAGAATAGCCTAAGCCAAGCCAACACCATCCCCTTGCTATAAATAGACCCCATGGCCAAAACTAGAAAAGAGGAGAAAAATATTTAGGGAGGTCCATAGGCTGCTCAAACCCTCTTCCTCCCAACGCAAAACTTCTTCCTTAGAGCTTCCACAATCTTTTAGGATCAATTCCAAGCCTTAGTTTCAGCCCATTTAAGCCAATTTGATCAATTTTCAAAAACAACCCAAATTAGGCATCTCTTTCAAATTCCTCCCAAAGTCCGACTCACTGGAACAAATTGTCGCAAAGAACTATCTTCCATTGGGGTCCTAGAAGGCAACCATAAAGTCTGATCTAGCTTGATTTGCTTGTGGCCAAGGTATGGAATTTATCTTTGCAAAATAAATCATGTTTTTGATAAATCATGTGCTATACTAGCTCAAAAGTGTATCATCACTGTATGAGCATTTAAAAAAAAATCACTCAATTTCATCAAGAAATGAGTGAGATATTAACATTTGAAGTTTAAGGGTTTCAGAATTTTCGTAATTAAACCCCAAATTTTCTCAGCCGTCCGATCCTGCGCCTTTGGGATGGACGGGGCTGATCCACATGCACGGTGTCCGCTGTCCGGCCGTTGCACGGGATCCTCCAGCTCTTTGGACGACGCCGAGGACATGCATCGTCCTCGGGGGGCTTTGGTGGCGCAAAAATAAAAAAAAAAGAAAAATTTCTTTTTGACCCCTTAAAATTCAAAAATTCATATCTTTTTAACCAGAGGTCCAAAAAATAAAATAAAAATACCTCTGGAAAGCTTGAAGAGGAGAAAATTATGAGATCAAAATCATAATTTTATTCTCAGTATGTAATTTTTAATTAATTAAATACTCTCTAGAGTATTTTAATTATTAAAAATTATTTACAAATCAAAAAATTATGAAACTTTGAGGCATTTATCTTTATGTTCTTAGGGACCTTCCATAATTTTTCTAAGGACAGAAAACATGCCTAGGATACTTTTCTTGAATTTTCAAGTTTCTTTGTAATTATTTCAAATAATAATTATAAAAAATTTAAAAATTAAGAAAATAAAAATACAAATGACTAGGAATAATAGGGCAACAAACAATGACCCTAGGAAAAATATTTCTAAGTCATAGAAACAATTTTGAATGACATTTGAAAATTTAGGGTTAAAATCATTTATTAATTAAATAATTTTGAATCCTAAAATAACCCTTTGTAAAATTGAACTATTTTCATCAACAATCTAAGATTAAAAATGGTTCTAGCCTATAATAGGCTAATAATAAACCTCATTTGAGTCTAAAATGACAAGATTAGATTCAATTATGGCTTAAAATGACATTTAAATCCATTAAACCTTACCTAAATTAGGTTTAATAAAAATTAAACTCTTTTAATTAAGTTTAAGGACACACTAAAATTAATTAACCCATTAAACCTTACCTAAATTAGGTTAATAAAAATTAAACTTTTTAATTAAGTTTAAAGACACAATAAACTTAATTAACCAATTAAACCTTACCTAAATTAGGTTTAATAAAAATAAAACTCCTTTAATTAAGTTTAAGGACACACTAAACTTAATTAACTCATTAAACCTTACCTAAATTAGGTTTAATAAAAATTAAACTTCATTAATTAAGTTTAAGGACACACTAAACTTAATTAACCCATTAAACCTTACCTAAATTAGGTTTAATAAAAATTAAACTTCTTTAATTAAGTTTAAAGACATAATAAACTTAATTAACCCATTAAACCTTACCTAAATAAGGTTTAATAAAAATTAAAATTTTTTAATTAAGTTTAATGAAACACTAAACTTAATTAACCCATTAAACCTTACCTAAATTAGGTTTAATAAAAATTAAACTTCTTTAATTAAGTTTAAAGACACACTAAACTTAATTAACCCACTAAACCTTACCTAAAATAGGTTTAATAAAAATTAAACTTCTTTAATTAAGTTTAAAGACAAACTAAACTTAATTAACCCATTAAACCTTACCTAAATTAGGTTTTATAAAAATTAAACTCTTTTTAATTAAGTTTAAGGACATATTAAACTTAATTAACACAAAACTAAACTCCCTTAATTAGGTTTAAAGACATACTAAACTTAATTAACCTCCTTAAACATAAGGTTTAATCAAACTTAAACCCTAATTAGGTCTAACCCTTAGACCTAATTAAACCATTAAGCCTTAATTAACTATGGTTTGATCAAACTCAAACCCTAATTAGGTCTAACCCTTAGACCTAATTAAACCATTAGACCTTAACTAACTAAGGCTTGATCAAACTCAAACCCTAATTAGGTCTAACCCTTATACCTAATTAAACCTTAAGCCTTAACTAACTAAGGTTTAATCAAACTCAAACCCTAATTAGGTCTAACCCTTAGACCCAATTAAACCATTAAGCCTTAACTAAGGTTTAATCAAACCTAAACCCTAATTAGGTCTAAACCTTAGACCTAATTAAACCATTAGACCTTAACTAACTAAGGTCTAATCAAACTCAAACCCTAATTAGGTCTAACCCTTTGACCTAATTAAACCATTAAGACTTAGCTAACTAAGGTTTAATCAAACTCAAACCCTAATTAGGTCTAACCCTTAGACCTAATTAAACCATTAAGCCTTAACTAACTAGGGTTTAATCAAACTCAAACCCTAATTAGGTCTAACCCATTAGACATAATTAAACCATTAGACCTTAACTAACTAAGGTTTAATCAAACCTAAACCGTAATTAGATCTAACCGTTAGATCTAATTAAACCATTAAGCCTTAACTAACTAAGGCTTAACTAAATTTAAATCCTAATTAGGTCTAAACCTTAGACTTAATAAGACCATTAAGCCTTAATTAACCATGGTTTAACAAAAATCAAACCTTTCTTAAGTCTAACTCATTTAGACTTATGTCAAACCAAACTTAGTTAGATCTAAGTCAAACTTAAGTCCAATCTACACTGAACTTAAATCAAACTTAAACCTAACTTAAGCCTAATCTACATTAGACTTAAGTCAAACCAAACCCTTAGGTTCAACCCGACATGAACCTAAAACAAACCTAAACCTAACTTAAGTCTAACCTACATTAGACTTAAGTCAAACCAAACTTAGGTTCAACCTGACATGAACCTAAGTCAAAATTAAACCAACTCAAGTCTAGCCCATATTAAACTTAAGTCAAACCAAACATAGGTTCAACCTGACAAGAACCTAAGTCAAAATTAAACCAACTCAAGTCTAGCCCATATTAAACTTAAGTCAAACCAAATTTAGGTTCAAACCACATTGAACCTAACCTAAACCTACCTAATTTGAGTCTAACCTAACTTGAACCCAAGTTAACCTAAACCTTAGGTCCAACCCACATTGAACCTAACCTAAACCTAATCTAACTTGAGTCCAACCTAACTTGAACTCAAGTTAACCTAAATCTTAGGTTCAACCCACATTGAACCTAACCTAAACTTACCTAACTTGAGTTCAACTTAACTTAAACTGAAGTTAACCTAAACCTTATGTTCAACCCACATTGAACCTAACCTAAACCTAATCTAACTTGAGTCCAACCTAACTTGAACTCAAGTTAACCTAAACCTTAGGTTCAATCTACATCAAACCTAACCTAAACCTAACCTAACTTGAGTCCAATCTAACTTGAACTCAATTTAACCTAAACCTTAGGTTCAACCCACATTGAACCTAACCTAAACTGACCTAACTTAAGTCCAACCTAACTTGAACTCAAGTTAACCTAAACCTTAGGTTCAACCCACATTGAACCTAACCTAAACCCAAACCAACTTAAACTCAAGTTAACCTAAACTTTAGGTTCAACCCACATTGAACCTAAACTAAATTCAATCCAACTTGAACTCAAGTTAATCCAAATCTTAGGTTTAATCCACATTGAACCTAACTTAAACTCAAACATAACCTAACTTGAGTTCAATCCAACTTGAACTCAAGTTAACCCAAATCTTAGGTCCAATCCATATTGAACCTAACTTAAATTCAAACATGACCTAACTTGAATTCAATCCAACTTGAACTCAAGTTAACCCAAATTTTAGGTCCAATCCATATTGAACTTAACTTAAATTCAAACATGACCTAACTTGAATTTAATCCAACTTGAACTCAAGTTAATCTAAATCTTAGGTCCAATCCACATTGAACCTAAATTCAACCCAAACCAAAGTTAAGTCTAATCTACATTAGACATAAATCAAACCGAACTTGAGTTCAACCCCTAATGAATTTAAGACAATCCTAATTCTAGGTCAGTCAAAATAGACTTGATTAAGACTTAAACCTTACCTAAAATGGATTTGAATGGTCGATAATTCTAATTAAGTCTAATTTATTAGGCTTAATTAACCTTTAAATCCTATTTAAACAAGGTTTAAAATTTAATTAAGTCCATCCTAAACTAAACCTATTTACTTAGGTTCAGACAGACATGAACTCAAGTTAATCAAATTCAATCAACATTGAATTTAACTTATATTTAATCAGATATGAATCCAAGTCAATTCAATCAATATTGAATTTAACTTTAAACCTTTTAAATTAAGTTCAAACAGACATGAACTCAAGTTAATCAAATTCAATCAACATTGAATTTAACTTAGATTCAATCAGATATGAATCCAAGTTAATTCAACCAATATTGAATTTAACTTTAAACCTATTAACTTAAGTTCAGACAGACATGAACTCAAGTTAATCAAATTCAATCAACATTGAATTTAACTTGGATTCAATCAGACATGAATCCAAGTTAATTCAACCAATATTGAATTTAACTTTAAACCTATTAACTTAAGTTCAGACAGACATGAACTCGAGTTAATTAAATTCAATCAACATTGAATTTAACTTAGGTTCAACCAAACATGAACCCAAGTTAGTTCAATCAATATTGAATTTAACTTTAAATCTTTCGACAAACATGAATTCAAGAATAGACACGAACCCAAAATTTAAGTTCAAACTCAAGATTAATTCAACATTTTAGATCAAGACCGACATAATTCGACATTCTAAAATTGAAATTGACATAACCGACATAAATCTGGTGTTGACATAATCAACGAAAATTTGACATTTTAAAAATAAAACAACATGATTAGCTTGAAGTTGGCATTTCAAAATAACCTGACATTCAAAAAATATTCTGTGACATTATTTTGACAATATTTTCTTTGCAGGATGAAGACAAGAAATTCCGTTTAGATTTTCTTTGCATGTTATAGGGTGTGCTAACTCTGTTTTGCAGGATGTCGACGACGGAATATTAGCAACAAAACAAAACAAAACTTTTAGGTTAGACATATAACCTGAAACTTTTCAACAAAACAATGACATTGACAACAAAACTAAACTTTTAGGTTAGACATATAACCAGAAACTTTTCAACACAACAACGACATGACAAAAAAATCAGAACTTTTAGGTTAGACATAAAACCTAAAGTATTCAATAACATGATATAACGACATTTGGGAGTGATAGTGGGTACATCTCTCCTTAAAATAAATCTTTTCGAAAACAAATGATTAACATTAATCAGAAGTTTTCTTAAACAATCAAGAATTGTTTAAGATGTAATTAACTATAGAGGCTTACCTCTATAGGAGATCTAAAAGAACCCAAAACAGAAATCTCTGGTTTACCATGATTTTCTTAATATGAAAATTCTAGAATACGTTATTCTAGAATATCCTCATATAAGAATTATCATAAACACCTTTTTCTACTGTTAGTCCTAAAAATTCTCTAAATCCTTCATAGGATTTATATGAATAAAACTAGGCTAATATTAGATGGCGACTCCTTGACATTGATATGATATATTGGATGGCGATGACATGACCTCATCCGCACAAAGGACATTGAAATCCTTTCCCTCTTTTTTTTACATATCTTAAACTCCATCGCCACCAGTTTCATTTTTGGTTTATTAAGAGTGATTAATAGGTTCCTACCCTTTTAATTTCCAAAAGTTTTAATCATCCAAGAAAGATAAAATCAAATATTTTACCCTCCATTTTAATTAAACCTAAAATTTTAATAAAGGGGTTTAAATTCTTTAATTAGATTTATGCCCTTTTAGGCTTATTTATTTCATAACTCTCTAAATTGAGTTCAAATGAACTTAAAATTTTTATGACACTTCATTCGTATATCAATTAAGACATTAGAGATAAAATGTGATTTTCCTGAATTTAATTTATTTATATAATTATTTTTAGTGAAAAATAAGGATTTTCAATGGAAATTCAACAACATGACCAAGGAAAGGTTTCTGTCCTTAAGAAAATTGTGGGATTTTCCTAATGACCGGAGGACCACTTGGACCAATTTTGGAGATTTTTTAAATTATATTTTATTTATTATAATTATTTTAATTTTTAGAGTATTAATTAATTATAAAATAAAATTGAAGTTGAAAAATGGATTTTATATTTTTCTTAAATCTCTCTGACTTCAAGGAGTTCAGAGAAGCAAATTTTACAATTTTCTGATTTTTCTTTGATTTATTGGAATTAATTTAGTGAAAAGGTTAGAAAATACATTTTTTTAATATTAAAAATATTTTTAAACATTTAAAATTCAATATCTTAACTTAGAGACTTGGGAAAAATATTTAGTTTGTTCCTAAGTGATTGGGAGTCAAAATATGACATTTTTATGATTTTTAATATTTTTGTGATTTTTATTATTTTTTAATTATTAAAATATTAAATATATCATTAAAAATTAAAAATATTAGAAAATTATAATTTTAATTTTTATAGACTCCGCTGATACCAGAGAGCCCACAAAATCAATTTGGTGAATTTTTTAAATGTACTTTTGGAGTTATGAATTTTTAAAATTTAATTTTGGTTATGTGACTTAATTAATTCATTTAGTGGGGCTAAAAATTTCCAATTGATATCAAATTTTTATATGAGGTTCCTCTGATCCTAAAGTTCAGTGGAAAATTATTTTCAAGTTATTTTAATGTATGGTTAACCTTAATTAGTTAAAATTAAATTTTAGGTATTTAGGCTAATTAGGATTATTCTTAATGAGTTATTTCAAAATATAATTATCCTAGGGTCCGCTGGTCCCAAGAAACTTCACCAAATTTTTTTAGAATTTACTAGACAATAAGCTAATTATTGGAATTAAAATACCAAAAACAGTGACATAAATTTGAAAAATACATAACTTTCCATAGAGATGGCCTCTGACCTTGAAAAATTTAGGGAATGTTCCAGGATAAGAGGCTTCAAAAGCCCTATGGTCTCATGGCATGGTGAATTGTCTATGCAAATGGAGAATCAAAATACTGAAATTAGTAAATAATTAATTAAAAATAAAATACTCATCAAACTAACTTGATTTCTTTTCCACATTATTCTCCTCTGTTCAATGAGCAAGAGGGTATTTTTAGTTTATTTTTATGATTTTCTTACACAAAGATATGGATTTTCTAAGTTCTGGGTATTTAAATAAATAGAAAAAAAACCTATTTTTTTACTTATCCACGCGGCGCCGCGTCAACCTCAGCAGCTCCGGAAGCCCACACGTTGCGCTCCCATTCGACGCCGCCATCTGACTCAGCTCTCCAGGGTCCCGCAGTTCATGTAACGTTCTCTGGTTCGGTGCAATCTGGACTGTCCACTCCATACACGCTCGATCGGATGGCGCCTGGTCATCGTCTACGACTGGTGTGCACCCGTGACCGTCCACACTAAAACCCTAAGAACTCTCTCATTGCTCAACGGATTTTCGTGTTGTGAGCACCCGGTCAATTTTTTGGCGCCGTTTTCCCGACAACGAAACCATTTGAAAAACTTGACAGGGTGTGTGATGTTATGTAACAATATAAGTGTTAACAAATAAAAATAATATTCAATAATAGCAAAGTTACCCCTTTATCAATGCAAGTATACATATTGTTCAAGTAATATAGGGCTCTAATAGAGTCCTAGATATCGATCCCACAGAGAAGTTAGAGATTATGAACTAATTATCGCAGTTGCAATTACTACATAATATACAGAAATAAAGAACACTTATACTAAACTCTACTACTAATTTTTTAATGAAAGATTGCAATTTAGAAAAGTATCTCTCCCCTTGTTAAGAGAATTAAGTGAATGGATAATTAAATTAGTTAGAATTATATTGTGCCAAATAGGAGCATTCCTATTCTTTACCCTTTGGTCCAGGCATTAAGAATATTGACTAATCCTATGCTTGGTTACTGAATATGTGGCTAGGCTGGGAGGATACCGGCTCTCACTTCAGAGCTCCCACGTTCCCCTCGCTTGAGGGCTAAGATCTACACTTCAGCACCCAAACAATATAATCGAATTGAAGATTTTAGTCTGTCACTCTAAAATATCCAATTCTACGCCTGAAAAATAATTTTTCCCTATTTATTTGCACCCTCCTTTCAAGGATTTTGCTTTCCCTGAAATTGGATGTAATTTTTACTTTAGTTATGAAATCAACATATTTTAACAGACTATTGGCCAAATTGAAAGTACATTAAGATTTAAGTAAAAAGATTATCACAATTTTTATTTAATATTTTAGGCACAAATAATTCAATTTTACATTTCAGAAAATCTCAAAAACAAGGAGAAAGACATAGAAGACTACTCAGAATGCATAGGAAAAATAATACAAAACTTAGATTTCTTATAAAATTAAAGTTATAAAATAATAAACAAAACTTATCTCAAATTTTCTCCCCACGCAGACTCCTTGAAGTTCCTCTGACTCTTCCTTCTTGTACAACACACTCAACTAAACTCACTAATATACTTTCTAGAGCACACTTACACACTAAAGACACTAATAATACTCTCAAAAAGGACACAAAAGGACACCCAAAGACACACATTCGGCCTAAAATCGTCTCGATTTAAAGAAGGAGCAATATTTCCAAAGATTGCTTAAGCACGTCTTCAAAAAGCATCCAGATTCAATGTATCTTTCTTGAACTGACCTTCTCACTGTCGGCGGGCTTGTTGGCGCCGTCGGCGGGCTTCTAGAACATAGGCCAACTGCTAAGGCTCGCTGTCGGCGGGCTCCTTTATAATATATTCAAATGCTCTCGGGAAAAACACACCGTCGGCGGCATATTTCTCGCCTTGGGCGGCCTAGTTAAATTTTTGTCTCTTTTAGTCTACTCCTTTTTTCATCTTTTTGCTTCATTATCTATAAATCTTCATTCCTGCAATTAAACATAGAAAATACCTTTCTTTAAAGTGCAATTTCTTCAAAAATTGATATAAAATTGGTAGGAATTTCTCAATACATTTTTCTTTGATCAAAATCCCCCAAACTATTATTTGTCCTCAAATATTCTTGATACTACATAAAAATAATGATTATTTGTAGTAAAGCTTTAATTCAGAAGTTTTATGAATTTAATTTACATAAATATTATAGTAAAGTTTATTTGAAATATTTTTAGATAATTAAATTAATTCTATAGATGTAAGATTATTTAGTCATCATGTTTAAGAATTCTAGTCTCCTATTTATTTCAAGAATGACTATATGTTACAATTTTAAATTACTTAAGATATTCAGATGATAGGAAATTCATGAAAACACTACTTAGTAAAATGCTAATCCATATATATAAATTCAGAAATGTAACTGAGTTTACCCTTTAGGTTAATTCAAATAAAGCCGATTTTTGATATGGCATCTCCTCAAGCTTCTCCTCACTTATATATATATATATATATATATATATATATATATATATATATATATATATATATATATATATATTATATACATATATAAAATGGCGGCTGGTTTGGAGAGAGGTGCTCGCTAGTGGTTTGCTCTTGGCGGTCGGAGTTATGGGCTGGAGCTGGTAGGTTTTTCTCCCGGTTCGCACCTTTGTTTGGCTTCTCCTTGGGTTCTTTGGTCCGTTGGGTTTGTGTTTCTGCCTTCCTGGGCTGGGAAGTTTTCAAATTTTTACTGTTCCATTGACTTGGTTTGGCTTGTTGGCTTGGTTCTCTTCTGCTGTGGCTTTCTTCTGTTGGATTCTTCTGGTTTGGTTTCCTCTAGACTCTCCTCTTGTGTTTGCACCTGGAGGCTGGTTTCTGAGATTCTCAGTCTATGGCTAATTCTGCTCGGCCATATCCTATTGATGCAGCAACAAATGCTTTGTGGGCTAAAGCCTCTTTTGCAGGGGTTGTGGGTATGGGGAATTCTGCCCACAAAACCTTTGACCATCTTGTTTTTCCCCAAGTGCTACATGACACCGTCGCTGTGGTAGGGAAATGCTCCTTTTATTAATCCAAGTAGGTAACAAGGATGGCTTGCTCGCTGTCTTGTTCTCCAAAAAAGATATGAGGAGTCTTAATGATGCCATTAAGTACTGCTTGATTGGGAAATTTCAGATGGGACACCCAAAAATGGAATATTTATGGAAAAGTTTTGAGGAGTTAAATCTTGATGGCAGCTGGAAGCTAGGGTTGCTGGATGGAAGGCACTTGCTCATTAGGCTCTCTAATGAGGAAGACTATGCCAAGGTTTTTGGCAAGCAATCTATCCTAATTGCTGGTACATACATAAAGTTATTAAAATGGACCCCTGAATTTGATCCACTAAAGGAGCCACCTATTATTCCCATGTGGTATAAATTCCCAAATCTACCTATATAGCTTTATGATCATAATGCTCTTTTTAACATAAGTCAAGCCCTAGGAACCCCATTAAAAACAGACACACACACATTTGATTTGGCAAGACCAGCTGCAGCAAGAGTCTTGGTGGAAAGGGACATTACACTCCCAGATATCCATAAAGTGTGGGTGAGAACTGATGAGGATATACCAGAAGAAGGTTTCTGGCAGGAGGTTGAAGTAGAATTTAAACCTTTTTACTGCAAGCATTGTAGAATGTTTGGCCATGAGATGGAGAATTGCTACAGGCTTCATCCTCCTAGCAGAAAGAAATCTGTTGGTCTGCAGAAGACTGTAAACCTGGCCCCAGCCAATATTCCAAGAGAAGATCAGGAAAATCTGAATGTAGAAACTGAATCTAGGGGGGTTGTGAATCTTGACCCTCCTAGGGATGGCAGAGTGGGGGAGACTGAGGATGTGCAGACAGTGGAGGAGCAGGAAGGTGCTGTCACTACCCAAGTCATTAATGAAATGGACATTTCTCCTCTTCCAGGGGAAATCAGTGAAGTTGAAAATAGGATGGATTTATCTTGGGGGAAGATTCAAGTTGTGAATGACGATATGAAGTATGGATGGCAAATCCAGAAAAACAGTAAAAGAAGGAAAAGCAAATCAGAGATACAAAGTTTGTTGGAATCCTAACCCTCAAGTGATCCTCCTGATGGCCCCACTTCTGCTCCTAGGACTAGGGGAAAAGGGAAAAACCTCTTATTATGATTAACTTTATGTGTTGGAATATAAGAGGGACTGCACATCCCTCCTCTATCAGCAAAATTAAATACTTTGTTAAATATTACAATCTATGGTGTTTTGCTTTGCTTGAACCCATGGTTAATAAAAATACTCACAGCATTATCAAAAAATTTCCTAATTTCCATTGTTGGATTAATCTGAGTAATAAGATATGGGTATTTTCTAGAAAGGAGCTACAATGTTCTATTTTGGTGGATCATCAGTAGTCTATGCATATTCAAGTTTCTATTGGAGATCATTTTGGTTTTGTTACATTTATTTATGCTAGCTCTTCTCCTGTTCACCAACAGAACCTTTGGAATACCTTGGTTAACATTGCCCCCAGTATTAACTCTTTCGGCTTGTTGGAGGGGACTTTAACCGCCTTTCTTCTCGCCGCGAAAAGAAAGGTGGTGCTACACCTAGCTTCGGCTTCCATGAATAGGTTTAATCGATTTCTGCCGATGCTCGCTCTTTTCGATCCGGGCTTCACCTGGTCCATCATTCACCCTGAGTAGGGGTAGAATCTGGGAGAGGCTTGATAGAATGCTTGGGAACACTTCTTGGCTTCAGTAATTTCGCTATACTATTGTTACTCACCTATCCATGGCAGGTTCAGATCACAGACCATTGCTCATCTCTATTAACAACTTTGATAATACCACAGGTAGCATGTTCAGATTCCAAAATATGTGGACTAAGCACCCAGATTTCCTGGCTGAACTTAAGAAGGTTTGGGTCTCTCCAAAGGATGGCTCCTCTTGGGTTAATATCTGGGAATTACATAAAATCACTGCTAAGCATTTCAGGAGGTGGAATTGGACAGTGTTTGGGAACATACAGGAAAATCTTAAGAAGGCTGAAGATGATGTGGCTGCTGCTGATGCTGGTTTTCTTATTGGGGAGTGTAGTGAAGCCGCTCTTTACGATGCTCATGATCGACCGCTAGTTCGAGTCAAGTATCGTGAAGATTTTTATAAACGAAAGCAATTCTGTCGTAAAATTTATTGAAGGGGACAGAAACACTAATTACTATCATGCATACATTAAGTACAAGAGGAAGTGTAATATGATTCTTTCCATCACTGATGAGGCTGGAACTAAGCTCCATAATGCTGAGGATATTGCATTGGATGATGTTAAACACTTTACTCAAATCTTCACTCAGCCCAATAGACGTTCTACCCCCATTTATGATAGTTTACTCCAGGATCAGCTCCCATATGTACAAAATCTTCATTTAATTGACATCCCTGGGGAAGATGAAATCAAGAATGCATTAGAGTCCATTGATGGTGCTAAAGCTGCAGGACCAGATGGGTTCTCTTCCAATTTTTATAAACCTGGATGGACAGTAGTTGGGAAGGAGGTTATTCAAGCTGTACAGGACTTCTTCCAGGGTATTGATATTCCAAAGTACTTTTCTGCCTCCACCATTGTGTTAATCCCCAAAAATAAGCTGAGAAAATCTTGGGGAGACTATAGACCTATTAGCCTTACATCTGTAATGTCCAAAATTATCAGTAAAATCATTATGACAAGATTGCAGCCACATTTGAATATCCTCATTAGCTCCAGCCAGGCTGCATTTGTGAAAGGCAGATCAATCTCAGACAATATTTTGCTGGCCCAAGAGATGGTATTGGATTTAGATAAGAAATGCAGAGGCAACAATGTCATCATTAAAATTGATATAAGAAAAGCATATGATACCATCAGTTGGGGATTCTTCACTCAAACCCTATGTGCAAGAGGTTTTCAGCCAAGTTTTGTTCAGCTTATCAAAGGTGGCTTGGCAATAATGCTCATTCTATTATGGTGAATGGTAGATGCCATGTGTTCTTTAGTGCATCTAGAGGAATCAGACAAGGGGACCCTCTCTCCCCTACCATTTTTATCCTTGCATTTGATTATTTATCCAGAATATTGGATTTTGTTTTTACCCAAACACCCAGCTTAGCCTACCATCACAGGTCCAATTTTATTGTCTGCCATTTATCTTATGCAGATGATATTATTATCTTTTCTAAAGCTTCTAAGGCTGCTATTAAAACTGTAATTAAAACAATAACACACTTCAAGGAGGTTTCTGGCTTGGAACTTAATCTACAGAAATGTCATTTCTACTCCAGCTCTAATGTTAGCCTTATGGTGAGAACCTGGATTGCTGATTATACTGGATTTCATTCTGCCAATTTGCCTATCTATTACCTGGGTGTTCATTTGATTAAGGGAAGATCTAAACAAACTCAATTTCAAGAAATTACTGAAAAATCAAAGCTCAAATTTCTGGGTGGTTTAATTCCTTTCTATCAAATGGAGGGAGGCTAACATTATTGAAGAGCATATTAACTGCCCTCCCATCCTATGCTCTACGAGATGTTTATCATGAAAAAGAGCACACAAACAAGCATTGGAAGAATGTTTAATAAATTTCTGTGGGCTGGTCAACATAGGCAGATCCATTGGTTATCCTGGAAACAGCTATGTAAACCCCTACAGGCTGGGGGCTGGGGTTTAAAAGCTTTGAACAGCTTAGCTTCATCAATTTATGTAAACTGTGGATTAGATTCAGAGCTAATGACACCATTTGGTCACACTACATGAATGGTAAGTACTGCAGGAAGGAACATCCTTCTTTGGTGGTGCCCAAACTGGGTGATTCAAGACTATGGAAAGCATTGCTTAAGGTCAAAGATAAGGCTGAACAGACCTTTATTTGGGAGCTGGGAGAGGGCCAAATTAACTTTTGGCTTGATAATTGGGTGTGGGGAGGGGAGAAACTCTCTTTTCCTCACAATGTGGATGGCCTCTCTATTCCTAACTGTTATGTTAATACTTATTGGTCTGAGAATCAATGGAATTGCAGAATTCTGAGGAACATTTTAACTTCTGATCAGCTACAGCAGGTTCTCTTGACTCCCTTCCATCCTGATAGAAGAGATAAGCTTATCACTAAACAACAACACCTACAAAAGCTGGGGTCCTTTATTTTTCGAAATTTTATTCTTGGGATCAAATTAGGTGGGGGCTCGAGTCTGTGGAACAATTCTATCGTCACCATCCATGTATTTCTTTTGCTCGGAGAGCTAGGCATTTGCTCGTTGCCCATCGATGATATCCTTAAATTAAAGGGTCTTAGAGGGCCTTCCTGCTGTCACTTATGTATGCCGGAGGAGGAATCTAAGGCTCATTTATTCTTCAGGTGCTCTTTCTCTCAAGAGGTTTGGACTCAAATCATTAGCAGAATCCAGGTGGAAACATTGAATTTAAGTTGGCTAGATCTTTTGGTGTGCTGGGCGGACTGGCATAAGGTGAATCTCCCGGTGGTTCCTTGTGTTGTGGCCTCGGTTTATCCGGATGTTCGCAGATAAGGTAAGGTTCGAAGGGTGTTTTGTCCCAGCTTCCCTTGTTGCTGCTCACTGCTTAACCTGCTTTCAGAAACTCACTAAATACCACAAATTTAGAGATATTTGCCAAGTAGGTTATGGGAATTCTTCCTCATCCTCTCTGGTAGTTGGTTGGTCCCCTCCCCTTACTAATTGGATCAAAGTAAACACTGATGGAAGCTTTAAAAATCAGCAGGCTGGGATTGGTAGTGTTTTCAGAAATGGGTTGGGGCAATGTCTGTTGTTCTTTTATTCTCCCACTGATGCATGTGATTCTCTTGAGGCAGAAATGTTGCCATCTATTGGGCCCTTAGAATTGCCAAGATCTGTGAAGTGAGGCTCCTTATTGTGGAATCTGACTCTTCCATTTGCAGCAGCTTCCTGCAGGGTACTGAAATTGCTCCATGGTACTTTCAGAGATGGCTGAATAGAGTGAAGGGATTGGTTGAGAGTAACAATGTAAAATTTTCTTATATACCTAGGGAAGGCAATGCTCCCGCACATTGGCTTGCCTCTCGTGGATACTCGTAATGGTGAAATTTTGGTAGATACTACACCTCCCCTCCCCGGTCGTTTTGGTGCATGGGAATAGATTAGCTCTTCCTTTTGTAAGAAGATAGATGTACTGATTATGGACATTAATATATCACTTGCCTATTAGGCAAGTCTTTTGCAAATATATATATATATATATATATATATATATATATATATATATATATATATTATTTGGATTTCATTTCAATCCTATATTTTTTTCTTTTCTTTTTAGGGATTGTTTTTCAATCCTTCTTTTCTTTTTCAAGTGAGGATTACTGTATCTGGATAGCCTGTTAATGATTTTGAACTTTACTTTCCCCTTCCTAAATTTGAAACTTGAAACATTTCTTTACATTATATGTATTTCATAGTTTTCACTTTATTGATTTTCAATCTTTTCTTTCTCAACTAAACACTTAAGAATTTAATATTTTAAAATATAGTTTTCCTTACTTTAAATAGTTAACTGTATTCTTATCCTTTTATTCTAAATATCTTAATCTACAAAATTAGTTTAATTACAAAAAATATTTCTTTTAACCTTTTATAACAATTAAATAAATTAATTCTAGTTTACTGAATTAAATTCACTACATAAAATCATTTTTATAATAATTTTTGAAAATATTTAATTGAGAACATTTAATAGTTAATCTTGTTTTTCCCTCCCTCAAACTTAAATTTTTCTATTTAATCATATAGGTTGAAAGAAAACATATTATAAATTTGAATCATACCTTCGTGCTTTAGGTATTTCTCTTTTTGAAGTTCTGCAAGTTTTTTTCATCACTTAATTAACCTGTACAATCAAAAACTTTCTACACACATATAATATTAGAGAATTTGCTGGGTAAGGAAATTTTGAAATAAGTACAAAATACTAACACAATTTCCTACTACATTTAATTACTTTACCTATTAAAGTACTAAGCACAATTTAACACAACATCCACATATATTTCACTAATCTAGTTTCAGGGTTACAATCACAGTTTGAAATATGAAAATTTAAAGCTACACAAATTTAACTTACACAAAAAAGTTTAAATGACTTATACAACATAATAATCAAAATACATAAAGTAAACAACAATACTAAATTGAAGAAAATAAAAAAACACATAACATAAATATCTAATCATAGAATCTAATCTTCAGCATCAAAATCCCAAGCTATATCCTCATCTCCTTGTTCAGCAGGTGGAGTAGGCTGGTAATGAGTACAATGAGGGCACTCAGGAAATATAACATCAAGCTCCCCTCTCCTATAACAATTCTCAGCATCATAAGTAGGTTATCTCAAACTCGGAATGCCTTTGGAGATATTCACTGTCATAATCGTGCCTCCGCTCTAATCCTCCAATCGTTTGATCCATTTGATCCAACCTTTCATCAACATCTTAAAACTTTTCCGATGCAGAGTCAGTTCATTCATCAAGTCATAAAGTGGAGGAGAACTATAGGCATAACTAATAGAGGGAATATCCCTACTAGTTGGAGGTGCGGAGCTCCTAGTCCCAGATCTCCATCCTTTGTGGGATTCATAAGTCTTTATATTAGCCTTTGTAATGGGTTTCATAGGTTCAACCCATTCCTCATCATCTCCTGCCTCTACTCCAGATAACTGGCAGAGTGCATAAATCAGACCAGGATGTCCTAGTGCTCCTCCAGTTTCACTTCTTGCAATGGCTAATATGTTTTTATAAATTATTTTTTCCACATTTATACTTCTGTTGTTCTGAATGCAAAAATTTAGAACTGCTCTATCTCTTGAAACTTCACTATGATGATAAGCAGGTAGAAAAGTAGAGCAAATAAAATAATGCCAAGCCTTAGAGGTTACATTTGACATAGAAGGTGGGAAGTTTACCTGTTCACGCTGCTTTATTTTCCAAATCTCTTTCCCATCAGAGAGAAAGTTAATCACTTCCTTCAGCGGTCCTTCCATCATTCCAAACGTTTTGTATTCACTGGTATGAAGATCTTGTACTTCGTAGAAATAATTTATTTGATCAGCATTAAAATCAACTAAAAATCCTCTAACCTTCATCCTCTATCTGGGTCAAATTGGCGTAAACTCCTTTACAACTTCAACTGCAGCTCTGTTCGTCGTATAACAAAAATTTTCCCATCTTCGCTCTTTGATTGTCTGTTCCACTTCTCCTCCCGGAATCTTGAAAACTTTATCCTTGATGCATTTTTTCACTTTGATACTAAAGTTGTACCTTGATTGAGCCTTTGCATTCACAAATCTTATTTCATCAAAATCAAGTTGCCTCTTTTGTCGTGGAGCCATTTCTTGATCTATCAAATTTACAAAAATATCAACAAAATTCCAAAATAACACTAGAATGGCTTCCAAAGGTGACTTAAAGTAATCTAAAATGAATTCCATGAATTTCTTCCAACTATTTTCTCCATATTTCAATTTTTCCAAAATTCCTAAATGTGGAAGAAATACATGGTGAAAATAAAATTTTTTTGCATGGGTCTAAAGCTCTTACTAAAGGAAGATGAAATCCGGTGTCAAAAAGTGTTGAATCTGCTCCAAATCAAAGATCTCTCAAACCCTAGGTCGGTTTTTTCGAAGTTTTAAGGAAGGGGACGATGAATAGTTGCGGTTGACCAGTCAAACAAAGGTATTTTTAGGATCCTCGCCATCAACGAGCAAAATCTCACCACTTTTTAAATAGGATTAATAAAAGTTCAAGAGAGATCAAGAGTGAGACTCGATTTAAAAGGAAGGATAAAGATTTTATTATCATGATTTCACATGTTTTCTTTTAACATTTTTTAATCGATTTTTTTATCATCCACTTTTTTATTTATATTTTTGGGTTCTGACACAGTCATAAGTAATTACTGTTCCCGTGCTTCTAGGAATGAGGATTCATCATTCGAAACATCAGGTTGCGTAATACTTCTTTAGATATCGTCCATTAATTGGAAGCATAGGTCGCTCTCCGCGGCAATTTACAATCTGGTAGGAACCTCCTGAGTAAACTGTCTCGACCACAAATGGCCCTTCCCATGTTGGTTCAAATTTACCACCTATCTTGTGATGTGCAAGAATAGGTCTTCTGAGAACTAAAACCAAGTCACCGACTTTGAATGTCCTTGGGCGGACTAATTTATCATGGGCCTGAATCATCTTGGCTTGATACAGTTCCAAATTCTGCTACGCTGAAAGTTGTTTCCCTTCCAAGCTTTATAACTCTTCTAGTCGTACTCTGGCATTCTCTTTTGTTGTGATTTTGTTTGCAACTACAATTCTGAGAGAAGGAAGCTGAACCTCTAAGGGTAGAACGACCTCGGACCTGTACACTAAGGCGTAAGGCGTAGACTGGGTGGGCGTCCTGAAAGTCGTCCTGTAGGCCCATAAGGCTTCTAACAACTTCTCGTGCCAATTTCCCTTGTTGTCGTCCAAAGTTTTCTTTAGGATTTAGACGAGGGTTTTATTAAAAGCCTCAACCAAGCCGTTCGCTCTTGGGTAGTAGATTGTTGAATAGAGCCATTCGATCCCATGTCTTCTGATAAAATTGTTGATCTTCGTACTCTTGAATGCATACCCATTATCTGAAATAATTCTGTGCGGTACCCCAAAACGGTAGACAACTTGATTCTTAAAGAATTTCAGTACATGATGTGCTTTCATTTCTCTGAGTGATATTGCTTCTGCCCACTTAGAAAAGTAATCTGTAGCTGCAAGAATGAAGTGATGTCATCTTGAAGAAGGCGGTTCTATCGGACCCACAATATCTATGCCCCAACATTCAAAAGGCCATGACGCGATTGTCGGATGTAGCACATTTGGAGGTTGATGTAGAACCACTCCATGCACTTGGCACTGGTGACAACTTTTGGCAATCTTCATGCAATCGGTCATCATTGAGGGCCAATAATACCCTAGTCTTTTAATCTTCATTTTCATTTTCAGACCTGACTGATGAGCGCCACAAAGCCCTGAGTGTACTTCTTTGACAATTTCACGAGCCTTGGACCCGCTCAGGCATCTTAGCCACATCTGATCAAAAGACCTTCTGTATAATGTATTGTTTATCAATGCGTAAGACAGAGTTCTTTTCTTAATTTGATGGGCTAATGATTTATCGTCTGACAAGTTTCCTATTTTCAAGTGGTCTATCAGTGGCTGCCACCAGTCTTCTGTATTTTCTGTCACTGTTGCAATTGTTTCTTCTACTTTTTCTGCCGATTTGTGTAATGTAACCATGTCGAGCTGTGATAGGACCTGTCGTCCTTGAACTGACACTTCAACTGACTCATCCTGCAAGCAAGCAAATTCCTTTGCAAGGCGGGCTAACGCATATGCGAGAGCATTTTCTCTTCTCGGAATCTTGTAGATTGCTACATTTGGAATCTGCTCTAACAATTTCATAGCATACTGAAAGTATTGCTCGAGTCTTAGCTTTAGAATTATGTACTGTCCGGCGACTTATTGAATGATCAACTGAGAATCCCCATAGATGTTGATATTCGTTATCCCCATCTGAATGGTTAATTCTAATCCAGTTATGATGGCTTCGTATTCTGCTTCGTTATTTGTACATGGTTCTGTTAGGTGGTAGGAGTACCTTAACATCCCCCGCTCTGGTGTTATAAATATTAGTCCGATTCCTGCTTTACCGGGCACTATCATTTGTGATTCTTTATCTTTCTGTGCTGAGGATGCTCCATCGAAGTACAGTTCCCAACGTTGATCATCGGGGTCTTCTAGGCTCATTATCTGCTCGTCTGGCAAGTCATCATTGAGAGGCAATTCTGCCAGTAAAGGGTGTACTGTGTGGAAGTCTGCTAGGACTTGTCCCTTTACAGCACGAAGAGGAACGAAAGTTATATCGAATTGCAATAGTATCATTGACCACCTGGCAAGTCTGCCGGAAAGCATCGGTCGGGTCAGCAAATATTGCAACGGATTTTACTTCGAAATAAGGTTGACCTTATGAGAAAGCATGTAGTGCCTGAGCTTCTGTGCGGTGAAGATCAGGGCCAAGCAGTGCTTCTCAATAGGAGGATACTTTACTTCCGTCAGAATTAGACGACGGCTTAAGTAATAGAGCACGTTTTCTTTTCCCTCATCATTGACCTGGGCTAACAGGGCTCTGAGAGAGTCGTCTAAAACTGCGATATAAAGTATCAACGGTCTACCTGAGACTGGGGCTGCTAAGACAGGAGGTGTCATTAAATATTGTTTAATGTCCTCGAAGGCCCGCTGGCATTTCTCTTCTCAAATGAATTTGGCGTCCTTTTTAACCAATGCCGAGAAGGGCTGACACCAACCTGACAAATTCGAGATAAAGCGTCGAAGATATGCTAATTTTCCTTGAAAGGATCGTAATTGTTTCAAGGTTTTGGGAGGTGGCATTTCTAAGATGGCTTTAATATTTTTAGGATCGATTTCAATTCCACGATGTCGAACAACAAATCCTAAGAATTTCCTAGAGGTGACGCTGAAAGGCGGTTTTCAAGGGATTCATCTTAAGGTTATGTTGTCTTAATCGCTCGAAAACAATTCTCAAATCATACAAGTGATCTCTTCTTAGTTTGCTTTTGATGACCACATCATCTACATAACACTCGATTTGGTTGTGAATGAGATCATCAAAAATCCTCATCATTGCTCTTTGATAAGTTGCTCCTGCGTTCTTTAATCTAAACGGCATCACTGTGTAGCAGTAAACCCCGATCGACGTTTTGAAGGCTGTAAGCTTTTCATCTTCTGGTGCCATCTTTATCTGGTTGTATCCTGAAGATCCATCCATGAATGAGAAGAATTCATGTGTTGAAGCAGTGTCGATCATCAATTCTAGAATTGGTAGCGGGAATTCGTCCTTTCGACATGCTTTATTTAAATCTCTGAAGTCCACGCTTCTGATCTGACCATTATTCTTTATAACCGGTACCACATTGCCTAACCAAGTCAGGTATTGCTCTTTACGGACAAATTTAGCATCTATTAGCTTCTTAACTTCTGCTATAACTTGTTGTTCAATCTCTAGACGCATTCTTCTCGGAGCTTGTCTAACTGGAACGGCAGTGGGATCCACTCCTAATTTGTGAACTGCGACTTCTGGAGCTAATCCTGGCATTTCATCATAATTCCAAGAAAAACAGTCCTTGAATTCCATAAATAGCTTGATTATCTCTTCGGAGTCTTCTTTATTGAGTAAGGAGCTAACAAAGGTCTGCCTAGGCTCTTCGCTAGTACCTAAGTTAACTTCTATTAACTCGTCTATTGTAGATTTAATCTCTTCTTCAAATTATGGCAGAGCATCTCTGATTGGCAGATCTTCAAGATCTTCTGAAGCTTCCAAGCAGTCTTCATTAGGCTTGCAAGTGACAACCAAGCAAAATCCCGTATCGTCGACTGATCCTACTGTGCCGAATCCGAGACCATGTTTTGAATTGAGAGGCCGACTAGCATTATTCTATAATTTTTCAAAATGTTGTGATTGACTTTTTGTCCATCGTCGAGGAAAGAAACCACGTTGAATTAAATTTTAAACACAGGGAGAGTACCACTCAAAAGGCAGTTCCACTAATTCGGAAGAAGTAACATCTTCAAATTGTACATCATTTTCAGTACTGGAAGAAGAAGCACCACTGTAAAACTTGATCGGCTTAGCACCACCACCATGCACTTCCTTGACCACCATACCCTCGATCTTATTAGAATGGATCGGGTTCAAGTTAAAAGTATGTACATAATGGTTAATCTTCTCGTACATTGATTTGTATTCTTCATTCTTTTCATCTTCGAGAGAGATCTTGAACTGGGGTTTCTTTTGATTTATTGTTGCTGCTTCTTTCTTGATTTTTTCTTCTTCAGAACTGGTCTCCCAATCAATGTTGATGACTGGTTTCTTCTGTCCAACTGTTCCAATGTCTCTTCCATGACCTCGTCCCCGGCCTCGACCTCGGGTGCGAGTTCTGAAGAAACCTTCACCATCTCACCGTAAGGGAGTGGTGAGTAACCGTTGGACTAGAATTTCTGGCTCTTTATCGTTTTGCACTTCTTTTGCTTCATTTGGTATGGCGTTTCTGGAAAAGATTATTTTCTTCAGAGGTACTAGTAGGCTGCATCTTCATGAATTCTAATTTCATACACGGAGAACGGTTGCAAGTCACCTTTGATACACTGTTCTCGTCCATCGTAATACTTTATGCACTGGTGCAGAGACGACGGTACCATCCTGTTCTCATGGATCCTTGGTCGAATCTGCCGGTATCTCCCCTTGAATCGGAACGACTGGCTCTTCTAGCGTTGCTTCGGAATTTGATGACTCTAATTCTATTGCAATCGGAGCTTCTCAAAATTCGTAAATAGACTCGTTGCTTGTTGAGCTCTCGTAGCCATCCTTGTGAACGTCTTCTTCTTCGTCATGGTCATTGAGGTTTAGTATGATTTGAGAATCGTCATTTATATCGGAATTGAGATCCAGATTAGGTTGGTTTTTGTTAGTTATGTAATCGTTAGAAACAGTCAAAACGTAGCCAATGCCAATACTCTTATCATTATAAGATCACGCCGGGGCGAGCAAATAGTTATACAGAGTCAGAGGTTCGAGGGATTTCTCACCCGAATCGAAAACAACCATCCTAGGATAAGAAGCCCCTAGTCTAGTCTTTGGAGCCTCGATTTTGTTCTCTTCTGCGATCTTCTCTTCCTTCTGGGGCAGTTCTTCAATCGCAAGCGATAGTGCTGGCTCGGCAGGTTTCAAACTTTGAGTTGAAGCTCGCACCGAAGTGGTTTGGATGTAATCTAAGATTTTCTTTGAAGACTTTGTCCAGACGGTATTCCATCCATCCTGGGTTGTGTAAGGGTCTATCGGAACAATAGGATCCGTTGAAATAACATTGATGGAACCTCCCTTTTGGGGTTCCTTCATGTATTCCTTCAGGATCATTATGATCCCTTTCCGGAGATTGTTGTCAAGCCAACTCTTGAAAGTGATGCAATCCTCTATCTTATGCTCGAGCATCCGGTGGTAAGGGCAATAGTTTGGATGATCTTTCTTATTGATTTCCTCTGGCCTCTTGGGCTCTGGTAGCTGAAAATCTGGTGTCTTCATTAAATTGTGGAACATTTTCTCTACTGCTTCAGTTTTGAATGGATATGCCTTGTTCAGAAAATCTTTTAGGGTATGCTGTGGACGAGGTGGTTGTTCATAATGCTGAGGCGACTGATAGCTCGGTCTAGGTTGTTGATAACTCTGCTGAGGTTGTTGGTAAGTAAGTTGTGGTGGTTGATAGCTAGACTGTGGCCGCTCTGGCTGTACCTGCACTGGCTGCTTGCACTTATCGACTGCCGCGATGATTCCGGACTTCTTTTCAAATGTTTTTATGGGCTTCTGCTTATCGGTCTTGTCCATGAAACTTAGTTGCTTTGCCTCTTATTGCAAGCTCCCGACCTTGCTAAGAAACTTCTCAAAAGTCTTGATTGTAAATCCTTTAAGGAGAAGTGCTATCGGGCCATGGATACTCTTAAGCAAGATGCCGACTGCATGCTGTTCTTGAAGCTGTGGTTAACACTTCATGCTTAAATTTCTTCATCGAAGTATGTAATCCACTAAAGTCTCGTTCGGTTTCTGGTGTTCCACCACTAGATCACCGATGGTGATGTGGTGTCGAGCCCCTACAAACCGCTTAACAAAAAGGTTTTCTAACTTTGCAAAGGTCTTAACTGAACCATTTGGCAGTTCTGCATACCAGTCGAAGGCAATCCCTGACAAACTGCTGACGAACTGATGAAAGAGTAAAGCGTCACTCCCACCGGCATTGCAGCAACTAG
The DNA here is from genome assembly GCA_022702705.1 of Papilionanthe hookeriana x Papilionanthe teres. Lineage (NCBI taxonomy): Eukaryota > Viridiplantae > Streptophyta > Magnoliopsida > Asparagales > Orchidaceae > Papilionanthe > Papilionanthe hookeriana x Papilionanthe teres. The sequence continues at coordinate 4,016,229 of CM040438.1, read as the reverse complement.
CACGAAAATGTGCGACATGCTGCCGGGGGTTTTCTATTCCATCAAAAGTCTTAAACAGAGGTGCTACGAAGCCTTTAGGGTATTGGGCTGCATTGAACTCTTCGGGGTAAGGTCTACCCATCTGAATAGATGCTCCACTTTTAGATTGTGCTAGAGCTTCTCGCACCTGCTTATCTACCATGTTTTTAATGTCCTTTTCGGGAATCATACTCTGTGTAGAATCCTTCTTTTGTGGCTCATCCCATTTGACGGACGTGATCTCTTTTCCTCCATCTGTAATATGGATGATCTCTGGAGGTGTTTCTTTATGAGGTTGCACCTGACTCTGGAGAGTGGCTAAGGCAGCAGCCATCTCTTCCATCTTCTTTGCCATCTGGGAAATTGTGTCATCTCTTTCCCGAAGCTGTGCTCGCATCACTTCCGGTTCATCTCTTTCCGCAGCTGCCAAATCACCTTGTGAAGCTAACGATGCTCGTGTCTCAACCATGTTGATCTCGGTATACTCCTCATCCGTGAACTCTGATGAATCAACTTCCTTTTCCAACTTTTCTCCTCTTTCTTTTACCAACCGACATATATCCGTCCTTAGCTTTCCTATAGCATCCTCGAGGGGTCTCTTCCAGACGGTCTCGCGGTTGTCGTGCAATGGTTATTGAACTTCTTTTTCGGGAGTTTCTTTCATCGCAGTAGCACTTCCTTCTGATTTAGGCTCTTTGACGAGGCTTTTCTTCTCAGGACATTGTGTTGGTCTCGACTCGGTAATAATAGGTCGCCACACCATCCCTCTTGCAGCAGAAGGCCTAGGACCAGACGGTCTGTCGGCTGTATGCTGGTAGGTGGTGTCCTCCCTAATATGATGGCCCAATACAACAACAGGTGAACTAGCTCTCATTTTCTTCCTTGGTTTCTCTATGGCAGTGGCAGGCTCTACTCGCGGTCCGAGGCGGGATCTAGCTGGCACTCATCCCATTCTTCTTAGAATTTCTGACACAGGGCATCTTTCTTTCTTTGCCAATTTTTCTATCACGGCTTGTAGCTGATGCGTATGGCATAGTCTTAACCCTTTTTCTTTTGTAGTTACTACAGTATGCAGGTCGGGGTAGTGTAGCGGCAATCCTTCGGACATCTTCTTCATCCGATACAACAGAGAGGGGGTGAAACCTACTCCCTTCTAACAGAGGCATATACTCAGACAGTTCTTCTCTTTCCTTAGGAATTTCTTCTAGAAAAGCAACTTCAGCAGCATTGGCTTTCTCAATCCTGGCTATCTTTCTGCTTCTATTTCTACTTTGAGTCTGAGTTAGGGGTGCGACTCTTGAACTGGACCCAATCTCAAAAACAGATGGTATTGTAGCAAAATCTATACCCTCCACGGTGATAGGCTCATCACAGACTTTGATTTCTTTCCCCTTTAGTTTGACAGAAGCCGGGGTAGGTGCCGAGATGACTAGACTGGTGGGGGTAGAGACAACAGTCCTCCTACGAACAGCAGTACTTCTTTCAGCTGGAACCTTTTGCAGGGGAGGGAATTCTTGAGCCGACTTCAAGTTGAATTCAATTATAGGCTCTTTAGTTTCTGGCACTTTGTCCATTAGTGCGAAGTGAGTGACGTCAGCGAACTTGATATCTGTGTTGTCGAATCCTTGTCCAAAATGGATGATCCCATTGTCAGGTAGCTCATCCTTATAGACGACAAAGTCCATTCCATTGGTGAAGGAGAAAATTAACTTTGGTGCAGTCATTTTCTACAGAATTGATTTCGAACGTCAGTCCCGAATTATGCTTCCTTTTGTCTCAAAACTTAGGACGAAAAAGAAAGAGTCCGAACACATTTTCGTTTATCTTAATGTATTTATGATTTAAAAGAGTTTGTTTAAAGGGTTGTTTATTAGAAGATTTGTTTATTAGGAATAAAATGTTTAAAGAACGGAGGTTTAGAAAAGGTAAAGGACCCGATTCAGAATTGGAGAGGAAGAGAAAGTCTTGTAAAACTTCTCAACCCGAGGGACCGCTCCTAAGCTAACACCTATTGGGGGTCCACCCCATCTCAGAAAAAGATGTAAAAGGATTTCAGAACCTCTCTGTTTAGAGGTGTCTAAACAGTGGCTCCTAAATCCGAGAGAAGTTGGCTATACTCGTTCAAGATAGAACTGAACATGGTATGCCAACGGAAGAATGATAATTTTGGTCCACTAAGGATATGGACTCACTATCGATTTATGAAAGCAAAACCATCTGATTAGGATGGAGAGAGGAACTAGTCCCCAGCGGAGTCGCCAGAAGCTGTCGGCATATTTTTAGGTTGTAAGTTTAATTTTATAAAAGTGGGTCGCCTACAAAAGTTGTCGGCGAATTTTAAATTTAATTTAAATTTATATATATATATATATATATATATATATATATATATATATATATATATATATATATATATATTTATATATATTTAAAGAAGCGACTCGAGCTTCCGCATGTTGAAACAAAAAGGCTGATTACAGGAAAGCCATTAGGTAGAAAATCCCCCAAAATGCCAAAAGAAAAACATAACTGGAGGCTTATAGAATGCCATTACAAAAGGTAAGCGTGGAGGTAAGTGCCAGTAAACAAAAACGGTGAAACTGCTCATAAGAGAATGGCAGCAGCAGCAGCAGGAGATGTACTGACTTCTAGGGAGGAGTTGTGCTCAATTATGAAATGAGGGGAGCAGAGGTTGTCCCCATTGATAAAAAAATTGAGGTCCCAGGAGGGGATATTGGAAACTAGAACATTGGGTGAATCTGCACCTTTTCTGGCCAGCCAGTGAGCTGGTTTGTTAGCCTCCCTGTAGTTGAAGGAAATTTTGATCTGTGGTTGCATCATTGTTTGGATGAGTTGAATCCAGTAGTTATGGTGCCAGATGGTATGAGAGCCACTAGTAAGACTTGAGATTAGATCATTATAATCCACCTCTAACCAAATATTAGTCTAGCCAGCTTTCCTGGCCAACTGTAAACCCTACAGCACAGCTATGAGTTCTGCCTCAAAGGCATCTTGTGCTGCCACAGGGCCATGGAAAAATATCAGACATTGTCCTTTAGTGTTCCTAAAAATACCCCCCACACCAGCACAATCCTTGTAGAAGCTACCATCAGTGTTGATTTTGATGGTATTACAAGGAGGGGAAGCCATTTGACAATTCCGATGAATGGTTTGGAAGCACTAGGTGTTTGATATATCCTAAGAATATTTGGAAACTGCTTATGTGTGATAATTTTGGTGATATAAGTCCTACAATTTCTTTCCACATTAGAAACAATAGCTGGAATGTTATCAAATTTAGATTTGTTTCTGGCCATCCAGGTAAACCACATAACAATAAAGTAGATGGGGTTGAAATTGTGGTAGGTTCTATCCTGCCAGCAGGTATGGAATAGATCCCAATGGATACAACAACCTTTACTCAATTGAGGACAAAGTGCTTTCCACACATCCTGGGCGAATTTACATCTGAAAAACAGGTGATCTAAGGTCTCCTCTTGTTGATGGCACAGAACACATTTAGATGGCCCTCTCAGCCCTTTTAATTTGAGTATGCCATTAGTTGGAATGATGCTGTGCAAGGTTCTCCAAGATAGAAAGGACATGGAAGGGGACAAAAATTTGTTCCATATAGCCTTACCCCAAGGTACTGAAGTGCAATGGAATGTTTTCCTGTAGATGGCATTGGTTATACTTTGGAACTTTGGTTTTTCCAGAATTATGCTGTCAGGCCTCCCCCTAGTAAATTTGATAGTGGAAATCAGGTTGCTTGAATGGTCTTGAAGGATTGCTTTAAGATGGGGAGAGACCGGCTAATGCCATCCCATAGATCGGCCCACCTTTAATTTATGATCCACTTGGGGAGAAATGGGAATCAACCAATCCTTTGGGCACCGCGTTATCCAGCGAGAAGCTTATCTCCCCATTGCCCAAGTTCCATATGAAATGATTTTCTCGCTTCATTTCTAAATCTTAACATTCCGACCCAAATTTTGGAATCCCCAGGCCTTCTAACGACAGAGAGGGGTGAATGTGCTCGCAATATTTTCCTTTCAAGAATTTAGCCCACAAAGAGTTCTCGTGCCTCGAAATGTATCCATAGTTTGAAAAATTAATCTGCTGAAGTTGATCAAACCCCTTAAACCCCAAACCACCAAACATCGTGGGTTTTGTTGCTTTCGCCGAGAGGTCCAATGGAGTTGCTGTCTCTAACCAGACCATAAGAAACGATTAAAAGCTCTTTCAATTTGCACCTGAGTGCTCTTTTTCAGTGGGGTAACTTGTAGTAGATAGGATGGAAAGGATGTTAGTATACTTCTTAATAGGGTTATTCTGCCACCATTTGATAAAAAGGAGTTGGTCCAGCAATTCAATCTGGAATGAATCTTGTCCAGTAATCTCATCAAATCGCACTTGTTTTGCCCTTCCCAAGGTGAGAAGTACACCCAAGTATTTGATAGGGAGAGATGTAGGAGAGAAGCCGATGAAAGTCCAGGATCCAATGCTTAATGTGGACAGGGATGTGTTTAGAGAAAACCACTTGGCACTTTGTAGTATTAAAGGACGAGGCCGATTGAGTTTGAAAGGAATCCAGACATCGTTTTAGCTTCTTAACAGCATTCCTATGGGCCTTAGAGTAGATCATGATTTCATCTGCAAACATAAGATGAGAAATAGCTATGTTAGATCTATGTTGATACCTGGTATAATTTTGATGAAGAGTGTCTCTATCCAGTATTCTAGAGAAGTAATCCAATGAGATGATGAAGATTGTAGGAGATAGGGGTCTCCTTGTTTGAGCCCCGTAGTTGCTTTGAAGGAGCCCCAAGCTTGGCCATTAAGAAGGATAGAATGTTCATTTGACTCAAGCCATCTTCTGATAAGGTTGCAAAATCGAGAAGTAAATCCTCTAGCAGTGAGCACTTCCATAATGAAATCCCAGTTAATTGTGTCATAAGCCTTTTGAATATCCAATTTGTAAATAACATTGCCCCCCCTCTTCAACTTATCCAGATCAAGAAGGAGTTCCTGTGCCAGTAAGATGTTGTCATTTATGGATCTTCCTTTAATGAAAGCTGACTGGGTTGGGCTTATTAAACCATCCAGGTGGGGTTGGAGTCTTCCCACAATGATTTTACTGATGGTTTTGTTGATCACAGAAGTAAGACTAATTGGCCTATAATGGTTCCAATTCTGAGGATTATTATTCTTAGGTATCAAAACAATGTTTGAAGCACTAAAATAGCTGGGGAGAGGGTAACCCTGGAAGAAGCTTTGGACAGCCTTAACCACATCTCCTTTAACAATATCCCAGGCTTTCTGGTAGAAATCAGCAGTGTATCCATCAGGTCCTGCAGTTTTGGAGCTGTCCACTGAACTTGATGCCTCCCATATTTCCTGCTCGAGAGGATGCCGATCAAATTTAAATTGCTAGTGAAATGAACATCATTCTGGAAGATAGAGCTATCAATTGGAGTTCGGTTCGCATTGCTTGTGAGTAAGAAGATCCTCAAAGTAATTGATCGCATCCCGGGCAATATCGACAAGGTTACTTAACATAATATCATCAGCGAGACTTAATACCGTGAATGTTGTTGCATTTTCTTCTATATCTGATGTAAGCTTGGTAGTATTTGGTATTCCTATCCCCTAGGTTGAGATGATTGACTGCAGCTTTCTGTTTCAGATAAAGCTCCTGTCTTTCAGAAACTAAGAGGAGGTTTGCTTGAGCAGTTATTAGTGATCTTCACTAGCAATACCAGCTTGGACTTTTGCTTACAGATGAGCAACTTCATCCTCTGCCTTGGTAACAGCTTTGTAAACATCACCAATAGTCTGCCAGCTCCAATGTCTAAGTGCTTTACTGTGCTTGATCTGAAGGAGTTTTAATCTGGTGAGAGGGGAATCAGGATTCACACTGCCCCAACTGCTTTGAACAATGCTAAGGAAATCAGCCTGTGAGGACCACATGTTCAGGTACCTGAAAGGGGGGGAGTAATTAGAAGGTTTTGGGGAGGTTATAGTAATAAGTAGGGGTCTGTGATCAGAAGCTGTAAGGCTTAAATGTGTCACATAGGTGAGGAGCCAATGGGATATCCAACTGCTATTAACCAAAATTCTGTCCAGTCTTTCCCAGGTGTTACCTCTTTTCCAGGTATAGGGGGGTCCTCTGAAGCCAAGATCAAAAAGATCTGCAGCCTGTATTTGTTCATTAAACTTTGTCATAGATGCTGAGTTAGGGGATCTTCCTCCCAGCTTTTCAGTTGGTGAGCAGATGCAGTTGAAATCTCCTCCCACAAGCCAAGGGGAAGAGAGGCTGGAACCAATGCTGTGTATGTTTCTCCATAAGTTAGTTCTATCTTCTGGTCTACATCAAGCATAAACAAAAGTTGTAAACCCACTTTGACCATTGATGTTGAAGGAGGAGTGAATGAATTGCTGATTATCTATGAGGGGGGTCCAAATGATTTCCTTCCTATAAAAGATCCAAATTTTATTGTTGCAATTGGCAAAATGTTTAAAACCATTGAATTTATTGATAATTGTGCTGGATTGTTTATACAGCATAGGTTCAAGGATTGCAATACACCAAAGCCTGTGTTTTTTAGTAAGGTGAAGAATTCTTTTTAGGGATAAGGGGTTACCAATTCCCCTAATGTTCCAACAAAGTAAATTAATCATGGGTGGGGGTGGGGGGGTTGTGATTTGGATCTAAATTTGATAGTTCCAGCCAATTCCTCCTCAGTGAGAGGTGTGCCAAGTTTTTGGGCTTCAGATAATGCCATTTTTTTCTTCCTTGAGATCTGTGTGTGCCATTTCCCTTCTAACTCAGTTTGCATATTATCCATAACATTAGCAGGTAAATTTTCTACCCAGGGCTCAGAGGCTTGGGATGGTGTGATGATTTGAATTTCTTCCTCTTCTCTTCTGCACCAATTATCATTTTCTTCAGGAGGGGACTCTAGCACAGGAGTAGACTCTCTAGTAGAAGAGTCCAGCTTCTGGGGGGATTCAGGACTGAAACCCTGACCAGGGGCTAGATTCAGAATATCCCTGGAAGCACTCCCATCAGGAGCCCTGGGGGAGGTGATGCCAGCTTTCTGGAAACCTGTAGTGCCTGCAGGTCTCACATCAGGCACACTAGGATTCAAATAGACAGTATCAGGACTGGAAACAGGTCTCATAGCGTAAAACCTGAAGTACTGGATTTGGTTTCACCTGCTCATCAACAACAGCAGATGGAAGGTTTACTTGACGCAAAAGAGGGGTTCTTTTGTTAGGGGGATGGATTCTATAACATCTGTCAATGGTATGGCTAAACATCTTACAGTGTGTGCAAAAATAAGGTTTTTGCTGCATAATAACCTCTTGCCACTGGCCCTCCTCTTTAGACCCGATCTAAATTTTCTTGATTTCAGGCAAGGAGACATCTCTTTCAACTTGGATTCTGGTCATTTCAAGCTTTACTTTATTGATTGTAGCTGCATCACACCAGAGGGGGGTCCCAATTGCTCTACCAATTTGGAATAAGGCAGATTGGTTAAAATATCTATAAGGAAGATTAGGTAGTTTAAACCAAAGGGGAATAATTGGAGGGTCTTTGCTAGGATCAAAGTCAGCTATCCACTTAATGATTTTCATATCCACTCCTGCAATGCTTACCAGTTGTTTAGGCAAAAGTAAAGCATAATCCTCTTCACTGGTGAAATTAATTAGCAAATGCCTGCCATCCAAGAGACCAATTTTCCAGCTCCCTTTGAAATTGAGAGATTCAAAAAACTTCCTCACAAGCTCCATCTTGGGGTGTCCCAAACTGAATTTACCAACTAGGGTGAGTTTAACTTCTTCATCCAATACATTTAACTCCTCAGTAGTAAAAATAACAGCTGGGCAGCCCTCCCTTTCCTCAATAGGTCTGATGAAAGGGCATGAAAGCCTACAAGTTGCAGCATCATGGAGTCTTTGGGGAAAGAGGAGCTTATAGGGATCAGAGGTAGAAGGAGCATTACCCACCACTCCAGCATATGTAGCTTTGGCCCAAGCTATGTTTGTTTCCAAGTCAATGGGGTGAGCCATTGCAGGAAAGCCAAGCTCTACCAAAGCCAGTAAAACAAGTGACAGCAAAGTCAAGAACTCAGCACAATAGAAGTGATCCAGGAAGGAACACTAAAATCCAGAGCAGAATTCCAAAGTAAGAGAGGACAGCCAGCAAAGATAGCCAAAGAACCAATGGAACAGTAGAAGATTTAAATGGAGAAGCCCAGGAAAGTCTAAACCACCAGCAAAGAAGCCCAAAGCTACAACCACACTCAACCAAGAGTAAACACCAAGAAAACCACAAATAGGGTATATATATATATATATTATTCCTTGTTTTAATATATATATATATATATATATATATATATATATATATATATATATATATATTTAAAAGAAAGGGCAATGGAGGCCCCTACATGTTGAAAAGCAAAAGAAATACAAAATTGGTAGAAGGGCTTGCAGAACTAACAAAAAATCTAATGGCAGCCCCTACCAAGACAAAACCTCTAGGAGATGACACCACATGAGTGAAACAAGGTCATAACTAAGCACAGGTGACAACCTGTTCAAAAAGAGGAGCTGAAACAGAACCGGGCAGCAAGGCAAAATTAGTTGTTCAGCCTGAGATAAGGGATATTCGGCAGATCTCCGGCAATTAGTTGTCCGAGAAATGGAGATGGAGTGGTGGAAAGAGCAAGGTTGGAGGTGAGAACTCCCATATTAGCAATCCAATCAGCCTGGCTTGTTCCCTTCCCTAAAAATGAACTCGAAACCGAACATTCACCTTAGTAGTGAGAAGTTTGATCTTGTGAGCCTGAAATTAGCTGTCCAGTTGATAGCTTGCACTCGTTATGTGTAGTGTTTGTTGATACAAGTGTTACCAGATCCATAGAATCACATTCCACAATGAGAGGAGACCAGTTAAGGTGGACAACCAACTTTAATGCCCAATAGACAGCTTGAAGTTCTGCATCCAAGTCATCACAGGCAACAATAGGGGCCATAAAAAAGAGTAAACATTTACCCTTGTGATTTCTGAATATGCCCCCAATGCCACCCTGTGCAAGTTTATAGCAGCCATCAGTGTTCACCTTTATCCAGTTTTGGGTTGGGGGAAACCAAAATAGTTTAGTAATTCTGGGGGGAGCGGTTCTAGGAGAGAAGTTTTGGGAGAAAATGTTGGGGAAGTTTTTAAATTTGATTAGCTTAAGCACATAAGAGAGACAATGACTAGTAACAGTTTTAACATCTTGAAGGGTGTTATCAAAAGTAGCCTTGTTTCTAGCCATCCAAATGAACCGAGCAATGAGTAGTGGAATAGCAGTATTCCCGGCTTTCTGCCAATCGTGCCAGCAAGTAACCAGATGATTCCAATGTAACTGTAGAGTATTTAAATTGGTGTGCTGGAGGAACTGAGTCCAAACCTGTTGGGAGAAATTACAAGCATAGAAAAGGTGGTTGATTGATTCTTCCTCCATATGACATAATCTACAGCAGGAAGGGCTTCTCAATCCCTTGAGTTTGAGGATATCATCAGTGGGAAGGATTTTCCTGAACAGTCTCCAACAGAAAAATGCCATAGAAGGGGATAAGAACTTGTTCCAACAGATCTCACCCCAGGGTACACTCTCCCAGTGTACAAGTTTATCATAAATCTCCTTGGAGAAACTTTGATTTTTGTTAGTTCTGTAAATAGTGTCCGGTTTGGACCTGTCAAAAGGTATGGTATTAACCTTGTTAGCTGAGGAAACATTGAGGATGGAATGGAGAAATGGAATAGACCAGTGGTCCTCCTCCCAACAATCATCAACCAAGAGGTTTATGTCCCTAACAGGTGTGTATGGTTGGAGCCAGTCATGAGGACACCACTGGTCCAACCAAAAATTGATCTTGCCTTTGCCAAGCTGCCATATTACAGGTTCTCAGCTTCCTGCTTAATTTTCATCATGGCTTTCCAGATTCTAGAGTCACCCGCCCAGCGAGAGGCCAAAGAGGGGTGAATGTGTCTGCAGTATTTACCATTAAGATATAAAGCCCAGAGAGAGGTTTGAGCCCTGAAGTTAATCCAAAGTTTGTAATGGTTAATTTTGAGTAGATGACTTAGACACTTAAAGCCTAGTCCACCAGCCCAAAGAGGTTTAGCCAGTTTCCTCCAAGCAGCCCAATGAATCTGTTTGCCTTTACCAGCCCATAAAAAGTGGTTGAAAGTCAGTTTTAACCGGGTTTGAGTACTCTTTTTCATAGTAGTCATTTGCATGAGGTAATTTGGCAAAGTGGTTAGGATGCTTTTGAGTAAGGTAATTCTCCCTCCAGTAGATAGGTATAGGTGTGTCCAGTTAGATAAGTAGTTACAAATCCTTTGTTGAACCTCATCAAAATGGTTTTGCTTGCTTGCCAGCGTGCTCGGATGGACCCCTAGGTACTTGATAGGAAGGTAGGTGCTCGGTGAAACCCGTGTGATTTAGAATCCAATGCTTAGCCTCCTGGGACACCCTTTTGGAAAAAAGGATCTGACATTTAGCTCTGTTAAACTTGAGCCCAGATTGATTTTGAAACATTTGAATGCAGTTCTGGATATATTTAACAGCCTTCTTGGATGCATTGGAGAAAATCATGAGGTCATCTGCATAAATCAGGTGAGAAATTGTGATATTTGAGCTATGGTGAAAGTTTACCGGGGGTGATGCTTGTATAATTGATTGATCATGGAAGAGAAATAATCCATTGCAATAATAAAGAGAGTTGGGGAGAGGGGATCCCCTTGCTTCAGTCCCCTGGTAGCAGTAAAGGGTCCCCAAACCGATCCATTAACCGAATGGAATGGGAGTTGTTGTGAAGCCATCTATGAATCAGGTTGCAAAAACTGGGGTTGAAGCCTTTAGCTGCTAACACATCCAAAATGAAATCCCAATTGATTGTGTCATAAGCCTTTTGGATATCAAGCTTGTAGATTAAGTTTCCCCCCCTGCATTTTTTGTTGATGTCCAATAATAACTCATGAGCTAACGAACATTATCGGAGATAGATCTACCTTTAATGAAGGCGATCGATTTAGGTTGATGATCTTATTTAGGTGAGGTTGAATCCATAGGACCATGATTTTGCTTGATCACTTTGCCGATCACCGAAGTCGAGTTTATTGGCTCGAATCTGTTCCCGAGTATTCAATTCATTGTGTTTAGGAATCAGCACAATGGTTGAAGAATTAAAATGATAGATCATATCTTTACCAAGGAAGAAGGCTGGTAATGGCATTGGTAATTTCGGATTTGATAATGGGCCAAGCTTTCTTGTAGAAATCTGCGATGAAATCCATCCGGCCTCGTTGATTCTGCTGCATCGATGCTCTTAATAGCCTCCGCATTTCAGCCTCAGTAGGGGGCTCAGCTAAGGGCAGTGCATTAATATACTGGTAGTGTTCAGCAAGAATGTTGGTGGAGATGATATCTCTGTCAGGGTTGTTAAAAGAAAGAAGTTGCTGAAAATGTCTGAGAGCACTTCTGCCAATAGCCATTGTTTCAGTTAGCCAATTTCCCTCATCATCCTTAATTCTATGGATGATGTTACAGCCTCTTTTATATTTGATATAAGCATGGAAGTATTTTGTATTTCTGTCCCCCTCTGAGAAATGTTTTGCTGAAGCTTTTTGTTTCAGGTACATATCTTGTATGTCAATAGCATTGGAAAGATGAGCCTGAGCAGCCACTAAAAGTTCAGAATCCGCACCCCTTAAGACTTGCTGTTCCAGTCTAATCACCTCCTTTTCAGCATCCATCACAGTGGAAAAAACATCACAAAATTCAGTACATCCCCAATGCTTGAGAGCCTTGCTGGTCTTCAGATGTAAAAGCCCCAGATTAGTCCAAGGATCAGGATGAGCTTCCCTTGCCACTTGTTGGTAAATCGGATTAAGAAAATTGGGGTGGGTGGACCAAAAGTTTTGGTATCCGAATGAGGGCTGGAGAATCCGTGGGGGCGAGCGAGAGATGGTGAGTAAAAGTGGTCTATGATCGGAACAAAGAAATGGGAGATGGGTAATGGAAGTGAGGAAGAAGTGGGAGTGCCAAGCTTCATTAACCAGGAACCTATCTAACCTTTCCCAGATTTGGCCTCTCTTCCAGGTAAAAGGATGGCCCTTATAGCCTAGATCAAAGAGGCCAGAGAGGTGAATGTTTTCCTTAAAAGAATTAAGCTGGCTAAGAATGGGTGGCCTTCCCCGCATTTTTCAGCTGGGGAGGTAATAGAGTTAAAATCACCACCCACCAACCAAGGGTGATCAATAGAGCTACTGAAGGTGATGAGGTGGTTCCACAAGTCAATTTTGTCTTGTTTCTTACAACCAGCATAGATGAAAGTGGCACATATTTTGTGATTTGCAAATTGGTTGGATAGATGGAGAAATTGGTAGTTGTCCATGAGTACAGACCAAGTAACCTCAGATCTGCAAAGAAGCCAGATCTTATTATTTGTATTGGAATGTAAGGTAAAGCTTGGGATATTTTTTAAAATTTTTGATGGGTTTTGATGAACCATGGGTTCCAATATAACAATACACCAAGGGGTGTATTTTTTGTTTAGGTTAATAAGTCTTTTGAGGGATTGGGGGAAGACTACCCCCCTAATGTTCCAACAAAGGAGGTTTATCATGAGAATTGTGGAGGGGGGAGGGGGAAGAAGATCTATGGGAACTAGATCTAGTTCTTCCCCTAGTAAGAGGGGGGTAGGGGAAAAATCCCTGAAGGTTGAGGTTGAGGGTATTGAGATTTTTTGCAATTCAAATTTATTCTTTTTCTTTTTTTTGGGAAAATAAATCTCCCATTCTTCCTCCATAGAATCATTAGTAGCCTTAAGCTTATTGGGGGAGGGGGGAGGAAGGTGGAGGTAGGATTGAGAGGAGGGGCTATGTGTGGGGTAATTTTAGGTGGGGGGAAGCTGGGGGTAGCAGTATGATTGGGGGATGTGGGGAAGCCCAATGGGGTGGCATTGGGAACAATAGGAGGGGGTGGGGGATCTGTTGTAACCTGGGAACCCTGGTGTGGAAGGGGTAGGAGATCAGTTGTACCCACTTTAATCTGGGAGCTAGAGTCAGTCCTGAGCTGAGCAGTAGATCTCCTGATAGGTGGGTGCAGTTTGAAGCATTTATCAGTGGTATGGCCAAACATTCTGCAGTGAGTGCAATAGTAGGGTCTTTGTTGCATGATGACCTCCTGCCAGTGTCCCTCTTCAGCGAGAACCCACCCGGATTTTGTGAACTTCAGGAAGGGTTATATCCCTCTCAATTTGTATCCTTGCATATTCAGGTTTAGTCCTATGTAGAGATGTTGGGTCCAATCTTAGAGGGGTCCCAATGGCCCTCCCAATCTGGAAAAGAGCTGCTTGGTTGAAATATCTGTAGGGAAGGGCAGGGAGTTTAAACCAAATAGGGACTATGGGGGGCTCTTTATTAGGATCAAAATCTGGGGTCCATTTTAGAAGCTTCATTTCCATTCCTGCTATGGTGACAACTTGTTTAGCAAATAATTTGGCATAGTCTTCCTTTGAATTCAAGTTTATAAGAAGGTGTCTTCCATCTAATAATCCAAGCTTCCCAGTACTGCTGAAATTAAGTGATTCAAAGTAGTTTTTGACCAGCTCCATCTTAGGATGGCCTAAAGCAAATTTTCCTATCAAGGTAAGTTTCACTTCATCATTAAGAGATTCCAGCTCTTGGGGGGTAAAGAATACAGCAGGGAAACCATCTTTAACTCCAAGTGGTTTGATGAAAGGGCAGGTTCCCTTCCCAGCAGCAGCATCATGCATGGATTGAGGGAAAACCAAAGAAGCAGAATCAAAGGTAGTAGGACCACGACCAACAGCCCCAGCATAAGAGTTCTTGGCCCAGTCCAGATTAGTCTGGATATCAATAGGGGTTGTCATGGGAGACAAAACTCACCTTACCAGCAGCAGTAACTTGAAAAAAAGACCAGAACCCACAACCACCAATACCAGAAAGAAGACTCAGGAGAGCAAAACACAGGTCCAGAAAACCAATGTAACAATAAATTTAAACAAAGAGTAACCCGAGAAGATGGAAAACGATCCAGTAAGTTCAGCCTCAAGTCCAGAAGAGCTAGGAAACCTTCACAGTAGCAATGTAGGTGAGACCCCCTTACCTTGGCCACCGGGCGACGAGGCGCCGCCGGCAGGGTCATGCCAGGAACCCTAGCAGAGCAGGAAAGTCCTCAGCCGCCATTATATATATATATATATAGTTTTCTATTACTAAAGTTAAGCACCTTGCAAGGCTAAACTCTGATCACTCTCCTTTACTGATTACATGTGCTCTTTCTCCAACTGTTAAGAATTTAGTTTTTAGATACCTTAATGTATGGTCTTCTCATCCTGATTATAATCAATTAATTGCTGATAATTGGAAAGCTCCTTTGAAAATATTTTATTCTGATCCTCTTTCTAAGCTTTGGCAATTACACAAAAGGATTGCTAGTAAGCTGAAACATTGGAATAGAGCTGTTTTTGGAAATGTGCATTAGAAAGTTACTGAAGCTGAAGCTATGGTAACTGATTTAGAAAAGATGGTTGAGGATGGTTTAGATTCTGATTATAATCTTAATGAAGCATATAGTAGATTAAACTCAGCTATTATGAATGAAGAACTCTTCCTTCAGCAAAAAGAAGCTGTCAATTGGTTTAAGCATGGAGACAGAAACTCAAAATTTTTTCATGCAACCATTAAGTTTAAAAGATCTGTTAATGTGATATTTAAGATTAAATCTGCTGATAATACATGGTTATTTAACTCTATGGATATTGCTAATGATGATATTGCTTATTTTTCCAAACTATTCTCTTATCAGCCTGTGAACTCTGCTGCTTATTCTCCTAATCTCATAATATCTGATTTCAGTAATATTAATATGGATTATTTGGTTCAACCTCCTGATGCTAATGAAGTTTTTGAGGCTCTTAAAACAATTGATGGAGGTAAGACAGCTGGGCCAGATGGATTTACAACTGACTTTTATAAAAAAAATTGGTTGATTATCAAATCTGATGTGGTCTTGGCAATACAAAGTTATTTTTTGGGAAATGATCTCCCTAAGTATTTTGCTTCCAATACTATTGTTTTAATCCCTAAGGATAAAAGAAAGTCCAACTGGCAGGATTTCAGACCCATTAGCCTATCTTCCACCTTCTCCAAAATCATAAGTAAAGTCTTTGTTGCACGGTTACAGCCTTAATTGGAGAATCTAATTTCTGAAAATCAAGGTGCTTTTATAAAGGGAAGATGCATATGTGACAATGTTCTTTTAGCACAAGAACTGTTAACTGATATTGATAAATGCTGCAGAGGATCAAATATTGTTTTTAAATTGGATATTGCTAAGGCTTTTGATTCCATCAGTTGGACTTTTATTATTAATGTTCTTGCAGATAGAGGATTCAGCTCTAACTTCTGTAATCTCATTTATAGATGGTTAAACAATAATTATTACAATGTGCTTATAAATGGTTTTAGCCATGGATTCTTTAAATCTGGAAGGGGCATTAGACGGGGAGATCCACTCGTCACCTTATATTTTCATCCTTGTTTTTGATTATCTTTCAAGAATGCTGAATCATATGCAGTTTACTCATCAGTACACTCAATATCAACATAGATCTACTCATTTAGTCAGCCATTTAGCCTATGCTGATGATGTAATAGTTTTCTCTAATGGAAGTAAACAATCTATTAAATGTCTCATGAAAGTTTTGTCTAATTTTGAAGAAATTTCTTGAATGATTTTTAACAAAGCTAAATGCCAATTTCTTACAAGTTCTAGAATTATTACCCAAATGAAAAATTGGATTTCAGATTTCACTAACTATAGAGAAACTCAATATCCTCTAAAGTATCTGAGTTTCCCTCTAATCAAACGAAGAAGGAAACTTTCTCACTATGATGATATCATTGCTAAAATATCTTCTCAACTTAATTGTTGGTCCAACTCTTTTCTATCCAATGGTGGAAGATTAACACTTTTAAGGAGTGTGTTAACTGCATTTCCTCTTTATATAATGCGAGATGATAAAAATGAAGAAGAGTACACGAGAAAATGCTTTCTATTATGTTTAATAAATTTGTTTGGGAAGGACAACATAAGCAAATGCATTGGACCAATTGGGAGAAGTTATGTAAGCCTCTTTATTGTGGTGGCTTAGGTTTTAAAAGCTTTCGGCATCTCGGCTTTACATTCTACTGCAAGCAATGGATTAACTTCAGAGCACAAAAGTCATTGTGGGCAAGATTTATGCATGCTAAATATTGTCTTAACAATCATCCTTCTCAAGTCAGCCGTAAACCTGGAGATTCTAAAAATTGGAAGGAGCTACTTAAAGTTAGATTCCATGCTGAAAAGATGTTCACATGGGAAATAGGTAATGGTCAAATTAGCTTTTGGTTTGATAATTGGCTGTTTAATGAGTCCTTTCAAGCACATTTTAATCCAAATTTTCCTATTCGACACATTATTGATTGTTGGAGTGATGGTATTTGGAATTTGCATAAATTTCAAGAATATGTCCCACGCGATTTTCATAATATGATCTTAAATACTCCTTTTCATATTGGAAAAAAAGATAGACTGATCGTCAAAAAGCCTCATAATTATAGTTTATCTAAATTCATTTATCAAACCTGTTTTAATTGGCAAAAAAATGACTGGGGTGCTAAACTTTGGAATAAATACATCACACCTTCTATGTCCTTTTTATGTTGGAAATTTTTTAAAGAGATGCTGCCAACAGATGATATTCTTAAACTTAAAGGACTTAGAGGTCCATCCAGGTGTCATTTGTGTCATTGTGATGAAGAGACCATTGGGCATATCTTTTTACATTGCAGCTGGGCACAAGAGGTATGGAAAGGTGTGTTAGCTGTTATGGGATTGCAAACTCAGTTATCTCCTTGGAGTTCTATTAAGGCTTGCTGGGCAAATTGGAAAACTTCTCCTTATTATTTCATCCCTTACGTGATTTTTTGGTTTTTATGGCTAGCCAGGAATGATTTAATTTTCAATAATAAGGTGTTCTCTTTTGATCTTGTCATCAGAAATTGTATTACTTTTCTTAGTAAGATTCAGAATTCTGTTCTTTCTTCAACTCAAGGAATCAAAAACAAAGTTATGCTTGTTATATGGAGACCACCTAAGAATCCATGACTTAAAATTAATATTAATGGGAGCTTCGAACTTCTTCGAGCTGGTATTGGAGGTCTATGCGAAATTATAAAGGACATTGTATATGGTTTTTCTCAGCACTTATTATCGCATTTAATGCTTTGGAAAGCTGAAGCAATTCTTGCCTTTTGGGGTTTAAAAATTGCTATTATGCAACATCATCATTTTGTTCACTTGGAAATGGATTCTCTGTATTTATTGCAAATCATATTGTCTCAAGTTGATGTGCCTTGGTTTCTTCAGATTTGGCTGAACAAAATTAACCTTCTCTCTTCATCTATCATAATTCAATGGAGCCATACTTATAGGGAGGCAAATAGACCTGCTAATTGGCTAGCAACCAAGGCTTCTTCTTCTCATGATGTTATTTATAGTGCCAATTACTCTTCCTTTCCTTTATTTAGTTCTCTTTTGCATGGGGATTTAATTGCAATCCCACATGTTAGATGTAAGACAGTTTCTTAAATAATATTTTTGGTTTTTTGGTAAAAAAAAAATATATAGTTTTAGAAAGAAGCATTTGATTTTGAAAATAACTTCAAGTTTGAAAATTTTAAGATATGAAATCAAGCCGATCTCACATCCCAAATAGTTTATATAACCGAACACCTTTGCATCACTAGCCAGTGTATCTATCCCTAAGAATAGACATACTGCTTGATGATGGGGCTCGATTAAATAAACTAGAAGATTTGTGACATCCGTTTGTTCTGCAAACCAATTTTATAAGCTGACTAGTTCCACTGCCTAATATAAAAGAATTAAATAGGGTTTATATTACCTGGGTTCTTAAAGTTCCGTATAAGGGCAAGCCCCTATAGTTAATTACATCTTAAATGACGGGAATCATTTAAGAAAACTCTTGATAATGATCAGTGGTTTTTCTCTCAAGAATTTCAAAGTTTAAAGTTTTCAAAGGATTGGATTTTTGAAATTTCAATAGGGATTAGCTCAAATTTGGAACAGTTTCTTTTAAGAGTCCAAAGGAAGAAAAGTAGGAGAAGCTGAGGATCCAAGAAGAATTTTGGCAACTTCCCAAACTATTCTATGGTTTGGCTTCAATTCAGGAATTTATTTGAGGTTATAATCCTGCCAATTTTAATTATTTAGGACTTATATTGGTATGACATTATCATACAAATAGCCTCGAAGATATGAGGGTTTATGTCATACCGAACGACTACCTCGGTTTCCTAAGACCGGTTAGGGCTTAATTTGCATAACATGATTATGCAAATGCATAACAAAGAGTTGAGGGTTTATGTTGCACTAGGAAGACTACCTCGAAATCCTATGGCTTGTTATTTAAACTAGGAAATGTTTTGTTGATGTATATTCCGATTTTGCTAATGACGATGGCCGTGCTGCCCACTATGCTCCGAGCTCCTTGTTGTTGCAGAGGTTCTAGTTTTGGAAAGTAAAAATCAGGAGATGAGAGAAGTATCTTGGTTTAGAAATTTTAAGGTCCAAATATTTTTAATATTTTAATTAAAATAAATCTTAAAGTTGTTTAAAAAGAACCGATTAAGATCCCGCGGTTCCGTCGTCCCGCACCGCATTATTTTCATTAAATTCACTTAGTCGGGATGAATTTGCTAAACTCAACTGAATGAGTTCCACACTTTCATTTAGACCCGTGGGAAATCCCGTTAGCAACACGTGGGTTACATCATCCGAGGTATTCCTGATCATTCGACGAGACATTTTAATTTAGTTGCAATTATAGTTTTGTTATTCTATTTGTGATTAAATTTTGAGTTATTTTATATTTTGAATGTTGTGGCGGTGAATTTTATCTTGTGGTGATTTTTAATTTAGTTTTGGTTTCAGTTCAGGGACTATCCTAAAGGTTTTGGTTATCATGCAACAGTCTTGTTTAACATGCAAAAATGTAAAGTACAGTGCATATAAGTAAATTGCAATAAAGTAAATTACAATTAAATAAAATCGTACCTGGAGGGTCTTCCCGTCATCCCAAGCTGCACTTTAAAAACATGTTAAAGCATTTAAATATTTCAACAAGCACCTAGGTAAAGCTAAGGGACAGGTTTTGGTTGTCTACCAAAGTCCTAGTCCTATAACTAGTCATCTCCTATGACGTCTAGGTTCTTGTCTTTTGTTTAAGGATGCTTTTCTTCATCAAAGAACAATTAAAAACAATTGTTCATCTAAAACATCCCGTCATATTGAGAAAGTGCTTAGGACAAGTCCTAAACATCTTTTCAACATTTCTGAGATTATTTTGAGTCCAAATAAATTTAGTTGCACAGGTGAATTAATCATCCAGGAGTTTAGTTAAGCTTTGTCTCTTGTTCAGTGAACTTGGGCATTTGATTACCTGACGAATGAAGTGACATCAAACTTAATACTCTATTTAAGAGTTATAATAATTAAAGCCTTTAGGGGCAAGTTGGTTTGTTGAGAATTTTAATCATTCTTAATTTGAAGTTTGAGTTAATGGTTTAAAGTGATTTAGTTTAATTATGAGATTTTAATCAATAATTTTAAGTTTGGAATAGTGTTCAAATTATTCTTGGTTTAAATCTTTATGCTTTAAGTGATCTTAATATTTTATTATTGAATGATGTTAACTTAATTTGTTTTAAATTTGATTTAATTTAATTTAATTTAAAAATTTTTTAATTTAACTTGACTTAATTGCTAAAATGTTAATTTAATTTAATTTTAATTTTAATTTAACTTTTACTAAGTTCAATTTAATTTAATTTAATTTAATTTAATTATTAAATTATTTAATACTTTGAACTTTTCTTTAATTTAATGGTTATTTATTTTTTTAATTTTTAATTTTTAATTTACTTAGTTTGGGTTATCATTTTAATCTTAATTAAGAGTTAAATATTATTGAAATGATTTATTTAGGGATTTTTATTAAAGAATTATTATCCTCTTAAATTATATCCCTATTTCTAATAATTCAAATTTTCATTAATCTTCCAAAATTTAAATTGTTTAAATAATTAATGTTTCATTTTTGGTTTATTAAGAGTGATTAATAGGTTCCTACCCTTTTAATTTTTCAAAGTTTCAATCATCCAAGAAAGATAAAATCAAATATTTTACCCTCCATTTTAATTAAACCTAAAATTTTAATAAAGGGGTTTAAATTCTTTAATTACATTTATGCTCTTTTAGGCTTATTTATTTCATAACTCTCTAAATTGAGTTCAAATGAACTTAAAATTTTTATGTCACTTCATTCATATATCAATTAAGACATTAGAGAGAAAATGTGATTTTCCTGAATTTAATTTATTTATATAATTATTTTTAGTGAAAAACAGAGATTTTCAATGGAAATTCAACAACATGACCAAGGAAAGGTTTCTATAATTGTGGGATGTTCCTAATGACCAGAGGACTACTTGGACCAATTTTGGTGATTTTTTCAATTATATTTTATTTATTATAATTATTTTAAATTTTAGAGTATTAATTAATTATAAAATAAAATTGAAGTTGAAAATGGATTTTATATTTTTCTTAAATCTCTCTGACCTCAAGGAGTTCAGAGAAGCAAATTTTACAATTTTCTGATTTTTCTTTGATTTATTGGAATTAATTTAGTGAAAATGTTAGAAAATACATTTTTTTAATTTTAAAAATTGGTTTAAACATTTAAAATTCAATATCTTAACTTAGAGACTTGGGAAAAATATTTAGTTTGTTCCTAAGTGATTGGGAGTCAAAATATGACATTTTTATGGTTTTTAATATTTTTGTGATTTTTTTTAATTTTTAATTATTAAAATATTAAATATATCATTAAAAATTAAAAATATTAGAAAATTACAATTTTAATTTTTATAGACTCCGCTGATACCAGAGAGCCCACAAAATCAATTTGGTGGATTTTTTAAATGTATTTTTGGAGTTATGAATTTTTAAAGTTTAATTTTGGTTATGTGACTTAATTAATTCATTTAGTGGGGCTAAACATTTCCAATTGATATCAAATTTTTATATGAGGTTCCTCTGATCCTAAAGTTCAGTGGAGAATTATTTTCAAATTATTTTAATGTATGGTTAACCCTAATTAATTAAAATTCAATTTTAGGTATTTAGGCTAATTAGGATTATTCTTAATGAGTTAATTCAAAATATAATTATCCTAGGGTCCGCTGGTCCCAAGAAACTTCACCAAATGTTTTTAGAATTTATTAGACAATAAGCTAATTATTGGAATTAAAATACCAAAAACAGTGACATAAATTTGAAAAATACATAACTTTCCATAGAGATGGCCTCTGACCTTGAAAAATTTAG
This sequence comes from Papilionanthe hookeriana x Papilionanthe teres, assembly GCA_022702705.1. NCBI lineage: Eukaryota > Viridiplantae > Streptophyta > Magnoliopsida > Asparagales > Orchidaceae > Papilionanthe > Papilionanthe hookeriana x Papilionanthe teres. Next base: position 3,994,663 of record CM040438.1, on the reverse strand, counting down.
GGAATGTTCCAAGATAAGAGGCTTCAAAAGCCCTATGGTCTCATGGCATGGTGAATTGTCTATGCAAATGGAGAATCAAAATACTGAAATTAGTAAATAATTAATTAAAAATAAAATACTCATCAAACTAACTTGATTTCTTTTCCACATTATTCTCCTCTGTTCACTCAGCAAGTGGGTATTTTTAGTTTATTTTTATGATTTTCTTACAAAAAGATATGGATTTTCTAAGTTCTGGGTATTTAAATAAATAGAAAAAAAACCTATTTTTCTACTTATCCAAGCGGCGCCGCGTCAACCTCGGCAGCTCCGGAAGCCCACACGTCGCTCTCCCATTCGACGCCGCCATCTGACTCAGCTCTCCAGGGTCCAGCAGTTCATGTAACGTTCTCTGGTCCGGCGCAATCTGGACTGTCCACTCGATACACGCTCGATCGGATGGTGCCTTGTCATCGTCTATGACTGGTGTGCACCCGTGACCGTCCACACTAAAACCCTAAGAACTCTCTCATTTCTCAACGGATTTTCGTGTTCTTATGCTCTATGGATTTGTCTTGAAGAGACGAACACATCCATACAGTTTACATGCTATGAAATTAAGTAAAACAAAATGGAGAATCACTGGAAGCTCAGGATGACGGAATGATCCATACCTTTGCTCTGAGAAGTGTAGCTTCAATCAGAGAGTTGCATCACCTTCGATTGCACCCAAAGAAGCTCCAGATGAAGTCTTTGGCTCTAGGGAAATATCTAGGTATGAAAGTGTCCACAGCCGATTTCAAAGCTTGGAGGCTGGAGCAATTGGGTGGCCTGGAGAGGGGGCTTTCACCTGGGGAACTTCTTCTCTTGGACTCGTGCAGTGTGTGGGTGAGTTTAATTTGGATTTGGTGGAGGTTTTGGAAATGTCCTGGTTTTGGGTTTAAATTTAAACTCAGAAATTGAGCTTAGCTGGGGGAAATTGGGGCTGGAATCCAATGGGGATCAAGTGCCAAAGGTGAGGATAAGGGCCTGGAGCAATTTTAACAGAGTTTTTTTTAGGTCTGGTTCATCACTTTGTTTTGCCGAGAGGGGGTGAGGTGTAAATAGACATGGCTGGAGGGCTCCCCAGGGGCAATTGAAGTCTTGGATCAACTGCTCAGGGCAAGGGAAGAACAGCCATGGTGGCCATTTAGGTTGGGACAACTCAGCAAGGGGAAATTGAATTTTTGAATCAATTTAGACCTCTCGGCCATGGTATTTTCTGGCGACTGTGGTGGCTAGCCGGCCAGGAATGGGTCACCCTCAGGGTCAGGGAGGTCAGGGTTTGATGTTTGTGAGCTCAATTGGCTGTTGCCATGTGTAAAGAGGTTTGATTTAAGTGGAATGGGGGAGAGTGTATTTTGGACTCAATTTGGTCCAAGGCATGGTTTAGGCTAGGTGCACCTCCCCAAGGCTTGACTTTGGGTTGGGAGGAATCATTTGGGTCAGCTAAGAGAGAGTGGTGAGGTCTCTTTGCATGGTGAGGTGGCTAAGCTTGGTTTAGAGTGTAACATGAATGAGGTTAAAAAGCTTAATGAAGGATTATGAAAGAGGCCCCCTCCATTTGCCATAAATGACATGGTGAGGTGCAAAGTGACTCCCATGGCTTGCATATGGCTTATGCATGGCTACATGGCTTCATTTGGCTTGGGAAAAGATTTGGTCAATTTCATGAAAGGGAATTTTATGAATTTTGGCATTTTGGTGGAAATTTGGATGAAGCTTGATATGGAATGGTTTAATGATGATTTTGAAACTTAGGGGTGATATCAATTAAACGTATGATGAGAACAAATTACCATGTGGGCTTTAGAGCCAATTTTGGGCTTTTGGATTTGGTGAGAATGGGCCTTTACATTGGTTTAAGAAAGTGGGCTTTTAGATTGTAAAATGGACTTTTGGATGAAAGTTTTATGAAGGACCATGCCAAATAAATGTTGGGTTTAGTTTAGGGATGTATCATGAGTTATTTGGAAAAGGTTTGGTGTCATTTGGAGTTGAATGGGTTCAATTTGGGCTTTTTGGTAATGAGGCCAAAGTGGGCCAAATTGGGCTAACTTGGTTTAAGGTTGGGCTAAGGTTGGATTTGATGTAAAATTAATGTTGAAAAATGTTTATGGGAGTGTCACAATGAGTTTTCAACTTTGGTTGGGCTTTGATTTTTGGATTTGGGCCCATTTGGGTTTGGTTTGGGTTTAAGCCAAAAATAGGGATTTTTACTTTGGGTTTGACTTGGGTGGAGTTTAGGTTCAAATTTAGGGTAAACCTTGTTAGTGTTTTGTTTGTTGGGATATTAGGAAGGTTTAGAAAAATATTTGGGGTTAATTGGAGTTGAATTGGGTTAGTTTGGTCTAGGTTTAAGTCATGGGCCAAAGTTGGGCTTTAGGCTTCAAGTTGAAATTGGATCCAAAAGTCAATCAAATTTGGCTTGAATTTGGTCTAAATTGACATTGGGGATATTGAATTGAAGTTTAGAATTGAATTGGACCAAAATTGAGGTCAATTGGGTTGGTTTGGTTTGACATTGGGTCCATTTAGGTTAAAAATGGGTCAAATTGGGGGTTTTGGTAAAAGTGGGTTAAATTGAAAAATTGGCATATTGTGTAGTTGAACAAAATGAAATTGTAAATATTTGGGATCTTCTTCAATTTTCTGGGAATTTTTGGAATTTATGGAATTTTTGGCCAAGAAGGGCATTTTGGGTATTTGGAGGGTATTGGGGGGTATTTTTGGAAATTTTGGTATATTTCTCTATGGATGATCAATTTGAGTGGGGGGAAATGTTTAGGATTGGTTTTGAGGAATTTTGGGTAATTTAGGCAATTTTGCAAAATTTGGGCAATTCCGAGGGTATTTGGTAGGTTTAGTGGGTGTAGGGCCCCGGGGGTCAAAAATTGAAATTTTGGAAAAATGAAGATTGATCAAGTTTGAGAAAAATGAAATCACTTTGGTTAAGCCATGAAGCCATATCAAGCCCGTAAGAGCCATGAGAGGACTCACTTGAGGCATTCACTATGTTGTTCCTAACCCTCTTAGCTAAGAGCCTAGGGGTTAAGGTCCATCCATATGAATTACCTACATGAGTCAGGAAGTGAAGCTAGGCATGAATGGTTTTAGGATGAGAATGTGTGTGAAAATGTAATGTGTGTGCAAGTCAACCCTCACCAGACCAGGCCACCCAGGGTAGTCCTCAGGCTAAAGAGTCCTATAGGGAACTCATCTTTTAAACCTCCACATTTGATTTTAACCCTCCAAGTGACTTGGGGGTTTACAATCAAACTTATGTGGTTTGAAGGGAGTTTAAGAGGTGTTTGAATTTCTAAGTGTGGGTCCCATTTCTAGTCCTTTAAGATAGTCAAAGGGAAAGCCTAAGGCGAGATCCTAAGTACTAAAGAGAGAGAAGAGAAAAGACCTCATAAAAAATGAGGTCAACAAAGATTACATCCAATTTCAGGGAAAGCAAAATCCTTGAAAGGAGGGTGCAAATAAATAGGGAAATATTATTTATCAGGCATAGAATTGGACAATTTAGAGTGACAGACTAAAATCTTCAATTCGATCCTATCGTATGGGTGCTGAAGTTTAGATGTTAACCCTCAGGCGAGGGGAACGTGGGAGCTCTGAAGTGAGAGCCGGTATCCTTCCAGCCTAGCCACAGATTCAGTAACCAAGCATAGGATTAGTCAATATTCTTTATTCCTGTACCAAATGGCAAAGAATAGGAATGCTCCTATTTGACACAATATAATTCTAACTAATTTATTTATCTATTCACATAATTCTCTTAACAAGGGGAGAGATACTTTTCTAAATTGTAGTTTTCCATTCAAAAATTAGTAGTAGAGTTTAGTATAAGTGTTCTTTATTTCTGTATACTAGGTAGTAATTGCAACTGCGATAATTGGTTCATAATCTCTAATTTCTCTGAGGGATCGATATCTAAGACTCCATTAGTTCCCTATATTACTTGAACGATACGTATACTTGCATTGATAAAGGGGTAACTTTGCTATTATTGAATATAATTTTTATTTGTTAACACTTATATTGTTACATAACATCACAACCCCCGGTCAAGTTTTTAGTGCAGTTGTCCCGACAACGAAACCAATTGAAAAACTTAACAGGGTGTGTGATGTTATGTAACAATATAAGTGTTAACAGATAAAAATAATATTCAATAATAGCAAAGTTACCCCTTTATCAACGCAAGTATACATATCGTTCAAGTAATATAGGGCTCTAATAGAGTCCTAGATATCGATCCCATGAGAAGTTAGAGATTATGAACTAATTATCGCGATTTGTAATTACTACATAATATACAAAAATAAAGAAAACTTATACTAAACTCTACTACTAATTTTTGAATAAAAGATTGCAATTTAGAAAAGTATCTCTCCCCTTTTAAGAGAATTAAGTGAATGGATAATTAAATTAGTTAGAATTATATGGTGCCTAATAGGAGCATTCTTATTCTTTACCCTTTGGTCCAGGCATTAAGAATATTGACTAATCCTATGCTTGGTTACTTAATATGTGGCTAGGCTGGGAGGATACCGGCTCTCACTTCGGAGCTCCCACGTTCCCCTCGCCTGAGGGCTAAGATCTACACTTCAGCACCCAAACGATATGACCGAATTGAAGATTTTAGTCTGTCACTCTAAAATATCCAATTCTACGCCTTAAAAATAATTTTTCCCTATTTATTTGCACCCTCCTTTCAAGGATTTTGCTTTCCCTGAAATTGTATGTAATTTTTACTTTAGTTATGAAATCAACATATTTTAACAGTCAATTGGCCAAATTGAAAGTACATTAAGATTTAAGTAAAAAGATTATCACAATTTTTATTTAATATTTTAGGCACAAATAATTCAATTTTACATTTCAGAAAATCTCAAAAACAAGGAGAAAGACAGAGAAGTCTACTCAAAATGCATAGGAAGAATAACACAAAACTTAGATTTCATATAAAATTAAAGTTATAAAATAATAAACAAAACTTATCTCAAATTTTTTCCCCACGCAGACTCCTTGAAGTTCCTCTGACTCTTCCTTCTTGTACAACACACTCAACTAAACTCACTATTATACTTTCTAGAGCACACTTACACACCAAAGACACTAATAATACTCTCAAAAAAGGACACAAAAGGACACCCAAAGACACACATTCGGCCTAAAATCGTCTCTTCCAATGGTTTCTTAAGCACCTCTTCAAAAAGCGTCCAGATTCAATGTATCTTTCTTGAACTGACCTTCTTACTGTCGACGGGCTTGTTGGCGCCGTCGGCGGGCTTCTAGAACATAGGTCAACTGCTAAGGCTCGCTGTCGGCGGGCTCCTTTATAATATATTCAAATGCTCTCGGGAAAAACACACCGTCGGCGGCATATTTCTCGCCGTGGGCGGCCTAGTTCAATTTTTGTCTCTTTTAGTCTACTCCTTTTTTCTTCTTTTTACTTCATTATCTATAAATCTTCATTCCTGCAATTAAACATAGAAAATACCTTTCTTTAAAGTACAATATCTTCAAAAATTGATATAAAATTGGTATGAATTTTTCAATACATTTTTCTTTGATCAAAATCCCCAAAACTGAACTATTATTTGTCCTCAAATATTCTTGATACTACATAAAAATAATGATTATTTGTAGTAAAGCTTTAATTCAGAAGTATTATGAATTTAATTTACATAAATATTATAGTAAAGTTTATTTGAAATATTTTTATATAATTAAATTAATTCTATAGATGTAAGATTATTTAGTCATCATGTTTAAGAATTCTAGTCTCCAATTTATTTCAAGAATGACTATATGTTACAATTTTAAATTACTTAAGATATTCAGATGATAGGAAATTCATGAAAACACTACTTAGTAAAATGCTAATCCATATATATATAAATTCAGAAATGTATTTGAGTTTACCCTTTAGGTTGATTCAAATAAAGCCAATTTTTGATAAGGCATCTCCTCAAGCTTCTCCTCACTTATATATATATATATATATATATATATATATATATATATATATATATATATATATATATATAAATAGATAAAAAATGGGGATGAGAGAGAAGCTCCGGATTTGTAGGAGGGATTCTTGAAGTTTGCTACGATTTCTTCAAGTTTCTTCAGGTTTTGGATTGTTCTTCCTTTGGTGTTCTCTGATTAGGATTCAAAAGGGTCTGGATTTTCTTCCCAGGCTTGTTTTGGGTCTGGTTTTCTTCTTCCCGGGCATTTGTTTTTCAAATCCTGGATTTGGTTTTTCGGTTTCATCATTTCCTGAGTTGCTGAATTCTTGATCCCTGGTTTTCTGTCTTTGTTGTGGAGGGTCTCCTGATTTCTTGATGGCTGAATTGATTAATGGCAAGGCTACTTTTCTTGAAATTCTTGGTAAAGGAATTTCGACCAACGAAGATAAACTCACTTTTCCTCGATGTTACCATGACACGGTCAGCTCGGGAAAGGTGATTGTCAATTCATCAAACAAGTGGGTAAAAAGGGAGGGAAACCAGCCCTTATTTTCTCCGATCTTTGAATTGATATCTTTGGTGGATGTTCATAAATTCACACTAATTGGTAAGTTTCAATATGGTCATCCAAAAATGGAAAATATTAGAAGGATCTTTGATGGAACTGAAATTGATAGGGGCTTGGAAAGTTGGTTTATTTGATGGTAGGCATATTATGATTCATCTTTCTAAAGAAGAAGATTATGCTAATCTTTTTTCTAGAAAATTTATCTTGATGGAAGGTAGATATATGAAAATCTTGAAATGGTCCCCTAACTTTGATCCAAATCAAGAAGCCCTATTATTCCTATTTGGTATAGGCTTCCCAATTTAAAACTTCATTTTTTCAATCATCAAGTGATTTATGCTATTGGGACTGCTATAGGGAGACCATTAAAATTGGATATGTCCACTTTTAATCTTTCTAGGCCTTCCTTAGCCAGAATTCTTGTAGAAAGAGACATTACTCTACACGATATTGATGAAATTTGGCTTGGCTCTCCTCATAATGGGTATTGGCAACCTATAGTTGTGGAACAAAAGCCTACATATTGCTACCATTGTAGAATGTTTGGTCATTCTAAAGAAAGCTGATTTAGATTGAAACCAGAACTTAAACCTGTTAATTTTAAAAATATTAATTCTTCTGCTTTGGTTAAGGATGGATCTTTACCTGAAGGGTCTTTAACAGCTGGAATACAGATTCCAAAAACTACTGGTATTATAAGTTCTCAGACTATTGATACTGTTAATGCCACTGTTTCTGGTCATCAAACTTCAATACTGTTATGGAAGATTGCTTGTTGGTTCTCTAGATCCTTTTATTATTCGAATTCGAGTCTACCATATTGATAGAAAGTTCTATTATGAATTCCAATATTTACGAGATTCCATCAGATTTACTCTGTCTTCGTTCAATCGAGTTGCCATTGCTTGTTCCTATTTTACTGCTTGCTATTTCTTCTGCTGATCTGACAATGGCTTCTGGTAGAGATGTTATTTCTGATATTGATATAGTAAATAAGGGTTCCACCTCTCATTCTGATATTAATTTGATTACTGATGCTCAGGGATTGGAATCAAATTTAGCCTAATGAAAATTATGTTAAAGATGATAGAAATAATTACTTATCTAAAGAAGTGATACCTCCGGCAATGCTATATCCGAGTTTTTAATATTAAACCACAAGAGATTCTCGATATTCCTGCTAATATGGCTATTGTCAATAATGAACTGAATGAGGATTGGGTAGTGAAAAGAAGCAAGAAGAAAAAATCGTTGATCATATTTCTGCTGAAAATATTATTCCTTCCAGTCCTACTGCATCTTCCTTCTCTAGATTGACTAGGGGAGGAAGATCTACCCATCATGCTTAGTTTTCTCTGTTGGAATATTAGGGGAGTGGCAAACCTTGGCTCCCTTAATAGATTGCTTGAGAATAAACGAGGTTAATAAGTGTTGGATGGTGGTTCTTCTTGAGCCAATGGTTAAATCTAATTATGACGAGTTACTAAAAAGTTCTCGGGATACAACTTTATTTACAATTCCTCCAATAAAATTTGGGTTCTTTATAGGAAAGAATTAAAGATTGATATTACGGTAGATCATTCTCGGTTCTGCATGTTCATTTTGAGATTGACTCTTTTAAAGGTTATGCTTCTTTTGTCTATGTCTGCTTCAAATAAAGTGGACGGAGAGGATCTCCGGTCTCATCTGATTATGATTGGTCGAACTATCAAAGAGGGCTGGATGGTTGGAGGTGATTTCATTCGTATAGCTCGTCCTAGTGAGAAGAAGGGAGGCGAAATCCTAATCCGAATGACTTGCTATTTTTTTCTCGATTCTATTAAAAATGCTTAGGGTCTGTTTGACATTGGTTTTGAAGGTTCTTCTTTTACTTGGAGGAGGGGTAATATTTATGAAAGATTAGATAGAGTCCTTGTTAATAAGCCATGGTTTGATTTATTTCCTATCTCTAAAGTTCAGCACCTTGTTAGGTCGGGTCCGATCATTCTCCTCTCCTTATTAAGCTTGCTTGTTGCAAATATTGTCCATAAAACCTGCTTCGGATATTTGAATGTATGGTCTTCTCATCCTAATTGCGGGCGGATTATTGAGTCTAGCTCGGAATATTCCTATGGATTTCTTAAATGCTAATCCTCTAATTCAGCTTTGGCGAGGCTCGGAAAAAGCTTTCTAAGGCTTTAACTAAATGGAATTGGAGTGATTTTGGCAATATTAATTCCAATATAAAAGCTGCTTGAAGAATTAGTTTCCAAAGCCGAACAAGTTGTTGAAAATGGCTCTCGTTCGATCATGACTTATTCATTGCCAATGGAAAATTAAATACTTGCCATTCTTCGGGAGGAACTCGTTTCTCCAACAAAAAGCTTCAGCCAACCATTTTCTTCATGGAGATAGAAATTCTAGATTTTTTCATGTTGTAATTAAATATAGAAGATCTATTAATTCTATCTTAAAGATTAATTCTTCTACTAAAGGATGGATTTATGACTCACAAGTCATTGCTGAAGATGCTGTTCTCCATTTCCAGAACTTGTTTTCTGCTCACCCAGTTACCTCTTCATCTATTTCTGTTCAGTTATTGCAAGGTAACATGTTTAAAGGTGATGGTACTCAGTTAACAAATCCTCCTACAGAAAATGAAGTTTTTTACGTTATTAATTCTCCGGATAGAAACAAAACGAGCGGGGCTCGATGGATATTCTTCGACTTCTATAAAAAGTTTTGGTGTATTATTAAGCATATGGTGTTGGTCTGCTATCATTGCTTTCTTTCGAGGTTCGATTTGCCTAAATATTTTGCTTCCTCTACTATCATCCTTATCCCTAAAGATAAATTTAAAAACAGTGGAAGGATTTTAGGCCCATATGTATTACTTCCACCTATTCTAAGATCATTAGTAAGGTTCGAGTGGATAGGTCGCAACCTTATCTATTAGATTTAATCTCCGAAAACCAATGTTGCATTCATTAAAGGGAGATGTATTAGTGACAATATTCTTCTTGCTCGGGAGTTGCTTGCGGATATTGATAAGCCTTGTAGAGGTTCCAATATTATTCTTAAGCTAGATCTCTCCAAAGCTTTTGACTCAATCAATTGGTCTTTCATCATTGATGTACTAGCTGCTAGAGGTTTCAACTCTGATTTTTGCTCTTTAATCTCTAGATGGCTGGAGAACAATTATTATAGTGTTCTGATCAATGGATGTACTTATGGTTTCTTTCAAGCTGGCAGAGGAATTAAACAAGGAGATCCATTATCTCCTTATATTTTCATCTTGGCTTTTGACTACTTCTCTAAATTACTAAATCAAGTTCAGTTGGCCAATCCTTATGTCCAATATCAGCATAGATCTAACATTTTGGTTAGTCACTCGGCTTATGCGAGATGATGTAATTGTCTTTTGCAATGGGAGTAAACAATCTATTAAATGCATTATGAGATCTCTTTCCGGTTTTGAATGCTGTTTACGGAATGGAATTTAATAAAGCCAAATGTTCTTTTCTAGCTAGTTCTTTGATGAAGGCACATATAAAAAATTGGATATTGGATTATATCTGGTTTTAAAGAAGTCTGTTTATCCTCTTGTTTATTTGGGCTTTCCTTTGTCCAAAGGAAGAAGAAGATTATGTCATTTTGATGATGTTATTACCAAAATTGGTTCTAAAATTCAATGCTTGGTCTAATTCTTTTCTTTCTAATGGTGGTAGAATTACTCTTTTGAAGAGTATACTAACTTCTTTCCCTTTGTATATTCTCCGAATGGTTAATATGAAGAGAAGCTCTCAAAAGCTGCTTTCGGTTATTTTCAACAAATTCTTATGGGAAGGCCGAGCATAAACAAATGCATTGGACAACCGGGATAAATTATGTAAACCATTTGCTCGTGGTGGTCTTGGATTTAAAAGCTTCGAACATCTTAGTTTCTCATTCTTTTGTAAACAATGGATCCATTTCGGATCGAAGTCTTCACTTTGGTCTCTATTTCTTCATGGGAAATATTGTAGAACATCCCATCCCTCTCGAGTTCGAAGCTAAATTAGGAGATTCCAAAAGCTGGAAAAGACTTTTAAAAGTAAGAGAATTTGTTGAGCAGCTCTTTATTTGGGATATTGGTGATGGTCGAGTGGATTTTGGCTTGATAATTGGTTATTTAATGATCACTCTGTATAAGCAAGGTGTTACTTTTTCTAATCGGAAAGTTTCGATTTCGAGTCTAACTCCGATTGGGATGAAGATAAGCCGAAAGTCTGCTTGTTAATATTGACTTGGTGAATAAAATTAAGTCTATACCTTTACAATCTAATGTTAAGGACGGATCGATTACCAAGAATCCATCTATTCAAAGTCTCTCCAAGTTCATTTACCTTTCTAGTAATAATTGGACTGCTAATGATTGGGGCAAGAAAATATGGAATAAATACATAACTCCTTCTATGTCATTTTTCGTTGGAAGCTTTTCGGGAAGTTTTTGCCAACTGATGATATTCTGAAATTAAAGGGTATTCGGGTACCTTCTATGTGTCCTTTTTGTCTCTCTAGTGAAGAATCCATTTCTCATTTATTTATCGGTTGCAATGCTATACGGGAGGTATGGAAGACTGTCCTTAATCAAAGGGATTGTCTCATAGATATTGTTGTTGGACCAACCTTGTTGATTGCTGGCAAGATTGGAAGATGACAGTTGAATTCTATATCCCCCTAATTATATTTTGGTTCACTTGGATGGTTAGAAATGAGATTATGCATAATAATATGGTTTTTCAGCCAAAGTTATCATAAAAAGCTGCTTGAATTTTCTTCTTAAGATGACGACTTCCTTAAATTTAATGAATAAGCCTTCGGTAATCAAATTCCAATTGATTATTTGGAGAAATCCTAAATACCCTTGGGTTAAAATCAATACGATGGAAGTTATATACATTCCACTGCTGTTAATAGTTCTAATGCTTGGTATTGGGGCCTTATGCGGAAACTACTGAGGGTCTTGCTTATGGGTTATCTCTCGCTCCAATTTCTGCCATTAATGCATTAGAATGCGAAGCTATAGTTGTTTTACGGAGTCTAAAGATAGCTATTCGAATCATAAAGGCCCAATTCATGTGGAGATGGATTCATTAGTTTTACTAAATATTCTTCTACATAAATCAGCTACTCCTTGGTATCTTCAAATTTGGATCAATAAAATTTCATTATTGGTATCTAATCTAACTATAGTTTGGAGTCACATCCATAGAGAGGAAATCGACCGGCTAATTGGCTTGCTTCAGAGGCGAGTTCTTCTAAGGACATTTTATGCTTTTCTTCTTTGGATCTTAATTCTTCTATTTTTAAGGAGTTTAGAATTTTATTGCATGGGGATCCGCTTTCCTTTCCTCATATAAGATGTACTAGATCTTCATGATTAATATATTTTTCTTTTTCTGCTAAAATATATATATATATATATATATATATATATATATATATATATATATTTTAAGGGAAAGGAGCTACATAGGCTCCCTACATGTTGACTTAAAGGAGTGAAGTTACAAAATATCCCCTATGGGAACAAACATGACTCAATACAATTTCACACCAAAAGGGAAAAGTAACTAACCTAAAAGTAAAAAAGACCTATCCCAAAAAATGTGCCCAATAAACACATAACCCAATGACACTCCCCAAGGAGTAATGGGCTGATAGTAGGAGATTACCAACATCCAAGCCAACTAGAGGTCTGCAGCCGGGAGAAAAAACGAGAAGGCCAAAAACCAACCATGTCGAATTATTTCCTCCCGGCCTAATTTGGGGAGGCTCGGTTGTCTCCAGCAATGAGCAAGTTTAACTCATAATTTGGGGTAGTGGATACCCTCACCTGTCGAGAGGAAGCACCCTTACATGCCGGTCGATGGGCAACTTTGTTTCCTTCCCTAAAAATTGCAGAGAAGGTAATGCGAGGGGATGAGAGGCGTTGAATCCGAGTGGATCCGGTAGTTGTGCCTCCAAGAAGAACCACACTCCGGATGTAAGTTATGAACAAGAGCGATGGAATCAACTTCAATCCGGAGGTTAGACCAGAGTGAACGAGTTGTGCTAGTCATTGCAGGGCATAAAGGACCGCAATGTACTCAGCTTCCATTGCATCCATAGCTAGTACAAGAGCATAGAAATAAAGAAGACAGAGACCATAGTGATTTCTGAAAATGCCCCCAACACTGGCTTTCCCATTTAAAAAACTGCCATCAGTGTTAATTTTAATAGTTGGTTTAATGGGGGGAAGCCAATTAACCAATAGGACCTTGGGGGCAGGAGTAGAGGAAGTGTGTAAATCAATGTTTAACGAGGTTGGTGAAGCCTTTGTGACGGATGATTTTGTGTAGATAGGCTTTGCAGTTTTTGGCCACTTTGGTAGAAGAGGCGACAATACCATTAAATTTGGCATTGTTCCCGGCCATCCACGAAATCGGATGACAATGAGATGGATAGTTTGAATATGCTTGCTATTCCCCTCTAACTAGAGATCATTAAATTCTTCCTAGTGACAATTCTTAATGCTCGCTCGTTATTAGATAAGTGATGCCAAACTGAACTGGAGAAAGAGCAGTTGAAATACAAATGGGGGATGGATTCCTCCTGAGAATTGCATAAGACACACTTGGAAGGGCCTCTAAGCCCCTTGAGCCTCAGAATGTCATCTGTGGGAATTAATCTGTGGAGAGTTCTCCAACAAAGGAAGGCCATAGATGGGGACAGAAATTGATTCCAAACGGCTAGATGCCAAGGCACAGGAGTCCACCTGGTATAGGGTGTTATAGAAGACTTTAGAGATGCTTTGATGTTGATAATTGGGCTCGCGAGATAGAGTCGGGAGCAGTTCTAGTAATTTTGATGGTGGAGATCGGAGAAGGCTGAATAGTCTTGGAGAATGGCTTTAAGGTGGGGAAGAGACCGGTTATGACCCTCCCGAAGTCGAAACTTTAGAAGAATGATCAAGATGTGGGCTTCTAGCAACCGGCCATTCTTTGGGGCACCAATTATCAAGCCGAAGTTGATTTCTCCCCTTCCCAAATTCCGGATATATAAGTCCTCGGCTGTCTTTCTAACATTGAGAAGTTTGACCCAGGTTCTAGAATCCCCCAATTTTTTTTCCACCTAGAAGGGGTGTGAAGATCTGCAGTATTTCCCCATCATGAACTTAGCCCATAGAGAGGTTTGGGCCCTGAAATGTACCCAAAGTTTGCAGAAGTTGACTTGTTGGATGTGTGGGAGACCTTTCAGTCCCAGGCCACCTGCAGCAGTTGGTTTAGCAACAGTTTGCCAAGAGGTCCAGTGCGGTTGCTTATTCTGGCCAGACCAGAGAAACCTGTTAAAAGCCCTCTCCATCTCTAGTTGGGTACTTTTCTTCATAGTGACCATTTGGAGTAGGTATGAGGGGAAAGTGGTCAGGATACTCTTGAGAAGGGTGATCCTACCACCATTAGATAAAAAGGAGATGGTCCAGCTGCTAAGTTGTGAGTTAATCTTGGCAATGATATCATCAAATTGTATTTGTTTTGTTCTGCCCATGGTGAGGAAAGCTCCCAGGTATTTCAGAGGAGGAGAAACACATTTGAAGCCAGTGTAGTTCAAGATCCATTGCTTGACTGGGCTAGTTGTCAAGTTTGAGAAAATCGGTCGACACTTATCGAGTATTGAACACCATGCACGATTGTTGTTGAAAGGAATCCAAACAAGTTTTAACCTTCTTAACGAGTCGCTTTGTGAGCACTCGGAAAACGAGCATGATATCATCGGCATAAATCGGATGGGTAATGGAGAGGTTGGATGCTGTGATGGAACCTTGCATAAGGTTTGTTCGACAACTCATGGTCGATCATCTTGGAGAAATAGTCCATCTGCGAGGATGAAGATAGTGGGAGATAAGGGGTCACCTTGCTGTAGACCTCTAGTGGCTTTGAACTTGCCTCTAGCAGAACCATTAATTAGGATGGAATGTTCATTGGAGTGGAGCCACCTTGAAATATTAAATCCTCTAGCAATCAATACTTCAATGATAAAATCCCAATTTATAGTATCATATGCTTTTTGAATGTCAAGTTTATAAATCAGGTTTCCTCCCCTATGGACTTTATTTAAATCCAAAAGGAGTTCTTGTGCCGACGAGAACATTATCGGTAATTAATCTGCCTTTGACGAAGCGCGATTGATTCGAGCGATAATGTTATCCAAATGAGGTTGAAGTCTTCCCACCATGACTTTGCTTGATTACTTTACTAATCACGAAGTGAGGCTAATGGGTCTAAAGTGTTCCCATCTTTGCAAGGTAGAGCTTTTTGGAATCGGTACCATGCTAGAAGCATAGAAATAGCTAGGCGGGGATTGTCCTTGGAAGAAGCTTTGGACGACGGCAACAACATCCTCCCCCACTGCATTCCACTCCTTCTTGTAGAAGTCGGACAGTGTATCCATCCGGGCCTACGGTTTTAGATGGGTCGATTGAATTTAGAGCCATCCGGATCTCCCGAGCTGAGGGTATGGAAGTAAGTTGTAGATTGCCGGTGTATTGGTACTTCTCATGGAACATAGAATCATCGATGGGTTTCTGCAAAAGGGGTTGTGATTGAGGAGCTTTTCAAAGTATGAGACAACATCTAGCCCAATCTCATTGTCATCAATTAGCATTCTCCCATCTGAGGACAAAATGGAGTGAATGGTGTTGCATTTTCTTCTATATTTGATACAGGCCTGATAAAATTGAGTATTTCTATCCCCATGAAGGAAATGGTTAAAAGCGACTTTACGTTTCGATATGCGATCCAACTTCTCGGTAGCAGTAAGTAAATTCGGTTGTGCGAGTAGAACATATCTTCGGGTTCAAGTCCAGCTTCAACAACGACTTCTACTTTAGACAAGTTCCTCTCGGCTTCATTAACGAGCGAAGAAAATCCCCGATGGAAGTCCGGCTCCATTTTCTAAGGGCTTTACTTAAATTGTTACTGCAATATACTTAACTTAGTTAATGGATCGGCTGGTCCTCACAAAACCAGGTGATCCTTTACCACATTATGAAAACCCTCATAAGTGGACCAAACATTTAAATATCCGAAGGGAGGGGGAGTATTGGAGCGGCTAGGAGAGGTTATGGAGATGAGGAGGGGCCTGTGATCGGATCCGAGAGAAGTTTAGATGAGTAACATAAGTTTGAAGCCAACTTGTAAGCCAATCATTATTCACCGGGACCCCGTCAAGTCTCTCCCGGATTTTACCCCTCTTCCAAGTGAACTCGGATCCTCTAAAACCAATGTCAAAGAGGTTGGCGAGCGAGTGATATTATCATTGAACATAGTCATATCGGGAAGCTTGGGAGGTACGCGCTCCTTTCTTCTCACAGGTAGACCCAATGCTTGTTGAAATCACCTCCAACTAACCAAGGTGAATGCAACGTAAAGCCGATCTCATGAAGCCGGTCCCATAACAATTTTTTGTCGGCTCTATTGCAGCCACCATAGACAAAGGTTGCGGTGCCATGTCTCCCATTAATCGGAAAAGAAGAATGAATAAATTGTCCGTTGTCAATTAGAACGATCCAGGAAACCTCTTTTTCGCGAAAACCCAAATTTTGTTGTTGCAATTAGCATAATGAGAGAATCCATGTAATTTGCTGATAATCTTCTGTGGACACTTGTGAACTAGTGGTTCCAGAATAGAAATGCACCAAAATTTATATTTTTTGTTAAGATAAAAAAGCCTTTTAAAAGTAAGGGGATTAGCAATACCCCTAATGTTCCAAATTAGGAAACTAATCATAGATTAGGTAAAGGGGTGAGGGAAGACTGAGATCTAGATCTAGATCTTCCCCTGGTTAAAGAATTGCCGACCGGTTCCCCACGAAAGAGGAGTACCCGAGCTTCCGAACTTCGAAAGAGCCTTTTTTCTCGTTTCTTGGAGATCCGTGTGAGCCATTTGCCTTCCAAATCCGATTGCATCTGATTAACTTCAACTTGAGTGGGGACCTGTGGGTCAGTTAGCTGCTCAGTAGATGGACTGGGTGTGATCATTCTGACTTCCAATTCCTCCTTTCTACACTAGTCAGTGGGACTAGCAGTATTAGGGGAAGCTGATTCATAAATTGGTAGGGGGGAGGGGTTGTTCTAAGGAGGGCATTACCAGCACCAGTGATAGGAGACACAAGGTGAATTGGAGCTTGTGGAGGGGAAATACCAGCTGGTCCCCCAGAAGCTGGAAGAAATTCAGCAGATCTGGAAGCCCCCAGGTCCTGATTAGCAACATCAGTTTCATGTGAGGAAGTTTCAGCTGTAGTTTTACCAGTGTTCTGTACTTTTCTGCTAGGAGGGTGGAGTCTAAAACATTTCTCATTGGTATGTCCAAACATTTTACAATGGGAGCAGAAGTAAGGCTTTTGTTGCATAATGACTTCTTGCCATTGTCCCTCATCTGCGAGAACCAATCCGGATCATGTGGACCATAGGCGAGGTAATGTCCCTCTCGACTTGAATTCTAGTCGCTTCGAGGTTTAGCCTTATTTAGAGTTTCAGCATCAAGTCTTAGGGGTGTGCCAAGAGATCTACCAATTTGGAATAGTGCTGTTTGGTTGAAGTACCTATAGGGAAGATTTGGTAATTTGAACCAAATGGGAACAATGGGTGGGTCTTTGCTGGGATCAAAGTTGGGGGTCCACTTGATGATTTTCATCTCCACCCCAGCTATGTTAACAACTTGTTTAGCAAACAGGAGTGCATAATCCTCTTCATTAGTGAAGTTAATTAGCAAATGTCTCCCATCTAAAAGTCCAAGTTTCCAATTTCCCTTGAAGTTAAGGGATGCAAAGAAATTTCTGACACTTTCCATTTTTGGGTGTCCCAGCATGAATTTGCCTATCAGAGAAAGTTTCACCTCCTCATCCAAAGCTGACAGTTCTTCATCAGTGAAAATAACAGCAGGGCAACCTTCTTTAACTTCAAGTGGGTGAATGAAAGGGCGGGATATCTTCCTCGCAGACAGACCTCATGAAGGTTTTGGGGGAAAATGAGTTTAGAGGGGTCGGCGGTCGAAGGGACATTGCCAACCACTCCGAGCATAAGTGGCTTTAGCCCAACTTAAGTTGGTTTCCAAATCAATTGGACAAGCCATAGGGTAAGCCCGAGTCGGGGGAACTCCCACGGCAGGGAGGCGGGAGGAGAAACCGGGTGGGACAAACCGGAAAAGTGAAACGAGAAAAGACCACGAAGAACAAAGAGAACCTTACGGGTAAGAGCGAGCGGGATGTGGAGCTCGGCAAGCAAGCAATGGAACGAGTAAAATTTTGAAAAGGAGGAGCCCGGGAAGACTCAAACAACCGAGAAAAGTGACCAAATCACAAAACCAAACTTCAGAAAAGGCCAAAGTGAGAGGAACCAAGGCCGAGAACCCACCGGAGAGCTCACCGAGACTTAGCCGCCGGCGAGGTCATGGTTGAAACCCTAGCGAGCAAACTCCTTACCGGCCGCCATGCCCAAATTATATATATATATATATATATATATATATATATATATATATATATATGGGATTTAAAAGTTTCAAACAGATGAGCCATCTCTTCCATTGTAAACGATTGATTAAATTTGTTAAACAAGACACCGCGTGGGCAATTTACCTAAAGGAGAAATACCGCAAGAATGTTCATGTCAATGAAGTGAAAGCTAAGATGGGGGATTCCAAGCACTTTGGAAAAATCCGCTTAAGGTTAGGGAGACCGCCAACCAAGCTGGCTGTTTTGGGAGGTGGGGGATGGCCAGGTTCACTTCTTTTTGGATTCCTGGCTACCTGATGGGCCCATCTCTGCCCCTTCAAACTGCTCACCTAAGCTGAAGGTGTCTAACTTCTGGACCCAAGGGAAGTGGAATTCTGTGTTGCTGGGTAATTATGTGGATGCAGATACTGTGCAGCAAATACTATCTATTCCTATTATTTCCAATAGTCCTGATAAATTATTGATCAAACATGCCACTACTTCCTCTCTTAATGGTGTTATTCACCAAACTTACAAAAGTTGGCCTCAATACAGATGGGGAAAAAAGATTTGGAATAGAAACTTGTCCCCATCTTTGTCTTTTTTCAGCTGGAGGCTCTTTCACAAACTGTTACCTCTTGATGACACTTTAAAATTAAAAGGTCTTAAATGTGCTTCCAGATGTTGGCTCTGTCACTCCCATGAAGAAACACTCTCTCATGTGTTCCTTACTCGTGCTTTTTCTCAGCAGGTTTGGACTGAGGTAATTCAGCAGCTGCATTTATCTCAACACAGATATGATTGGAAAGACTTTGAGGCTTGCTGGGAGGATTGGAGAAACCTAAACTCTTACTACATCCCTTTAGTAATCTGTTGGTTTATCTGGATGACCAGGAACCAAGCTAAATTTGAAAGTCTCGATCGTATGGTCCACTCCACTCTGTGATTAAATGCTGTAGCTTCATTAACAAGAATGCTAAATTAGTTCCCTCATCACCTAACGAGTGTAGTGCTTGTTGCATTGGTCCCTACCCTCATATCCTTGGGTAAAAATTAACATTGATGGAAGCTTTACTTCATCCTCTGCTTGGTATTGGTGCGATCCGTAGAAATAATCTGGGCAGCTCCTTTGGTTTTTCCAATCACCTACTTTTGCTTCTTCTGCATTAGAGGCTGAATTATGGGCTGCCTTCTGGGCCTTAACTACAGCTAAAGCTCTCCACCTCCCTTATGTTTGGCTGGAATCTGACTCTATGCAAGTAGTGAATATTATGCAAGGCACTACTCCTCCACCCTGGAACCTGACCTATTTTTGTAGAACCTTCCCTTCTGCATCTGACTTTCAACAAATCAAATGGACCCACACCTTTAGAGAAGGTAATCAACCAGCCAACTGGCTTGCTAAAAGGGCTGCAACTGATAGTAATATTGTCTTTTCTGTAACTCCTTTTGAGCCATTAAGGCTGTTACTTTTTGGGGACTCTCTAAAGCTCCCTTTTATTAGATGTACTAAACCTTTATAATGAATGAAGTTCTTTTGTTTTGCTAATAATATATATATATATATATATATATATATATATATATATATATATATGTACAAAATCAAGGGAGGTGCTCTGCTAGGGTTTCCTTGGCATCCATGGCGGCGGTGATCAGTGGGAGGCTTGCTGCTGGTGTGGTGGGACTTAAGGAAGGTAGGCTGTTTGGAGGTTTTGGTGAATTGAGGTGGTCTGCTGTTTTTTCTCCTTTCCGGGCTCTTGTTTTTTCAATTTTTTTGGACTGGTTACAGTTGGATTGCTCTGGATTTCTGTGGTGGAGGCTGTTGGTTGCTCTATGGCACAGCAGCTGGACTTGGATACTAATATACAGTAGTCTAAGGCTACTTTTTCTAGTGTTGTTGGTAACAGCAAAAATGTGGTGGCTAATCCTGAAGGAACTTTCTTCCCACAATACCTCCATGATGCTGCTGCAGGGAGGTCATCTTGCCCTTTTGTTCATCCAACTGGAACCAAAGATGGTGAGCCTCGCTTGTCTTTTTCTCGCTTAGGATATTTTGCAACTCAATGAGGAGGTGAAACTCACTCTCATAGGAAAGTTTTCTCTTGGACACCCTCGAATGGAACTGGTTAAAAAGTTTTTTGAGGCCCTTCAGTTTGCTGGTACCTGGCAGCTGGGTCTACTTGATGGTAGACATCTTCTCATTCAATTATCTACTGAGGAAGATTTTGCAAGGCTCTTTGCAAAAAAGGCTGTGATTATTGCTGGCTCTGAGATAAGAATTTTCAAATGGACCCCAGTGTTTAACCCCAGGAATGAGCCACCAGTTGTTCCCATTTGGTTTAAATTTCCTGAGCTCTCTCTCAGATTTTTTAATCAGAATGCCCTCTTCAATATTGCCAAAGCAATTGGAACTCCTTTGAGGATGGACACTCCCACCAAGAACATGGCCAGACCTGCGGCTGCAAGGGTATTAATTGAGAGAGATGTTACACTCCCTGAAATTAAGAGGCTTTGGGAAGGATCTGATGGGGAGGCCTACTGGCAGGCTGTGATCATGGAGCGAGCGGCCTTATTCTGCGATCATTGCGGAATGTTTGGACACACAATTAACAAATGCTACAGACTCCATCCCCCCTCAAGAAAGCATGCTGGGGTGCCTGCTTCAATCTCTGCTGGTGTCCTGGGGCCTGTCCCACCAGCTGTGAATCTTTCCCCCCATCCTATCTCTTCACCTCAATCCCTTTCTAACCCTCTAACAGGTAACTGTCCTCTTCCCCCCTCTAAACCATCAACTATACCTGGTACTACTGAATCCTTACCTTCCCTTCCTCAGAATTTACCCAGCTCCCCCACACTTAGACATCCTCCTGCCCCCCCCCCCTCACTTCACCCAGCTCCCCCACAGTTAGATTGTTCCCCCCTACCCACCTCACCTTCTCATAGGCCATTCCCTCCCCCCCTCATCCCCTCTCCATTCCCTAGTCACCCCTCACCATTTACTACTTCAACCTCTTCCCCTCCAATCTTCCCCCTTCCTTCTGACTGTTCTCCCCTGGGTAGAATGAGGAAAAACAGTAAAGAACTTCTCAGGCTCCACCCTACCCCATCTGTAGAAGAGTTGGACTCTCTCCTGGCAGCTGCACCCTAGGTGAACACTAGAGGGAGAACCAGATCAAAATCTCAATCTGCTATTTACCCCCCAGCACCACCTTCCAACACCTAATGATTAACATCATTTGTTGGAATATTAGAGGGGCTGCTCACCCCTCATCCCTCCAAAGATTAATCAACCTGAATAGAAAGCACAAATTCTGGTGCATAGTCCTGCTTGAACCTATGGTCCATAAAAAACCTGAAAAAATTCTCCTTAAATTCCCTGGATTCTCCCATTACTCTAACATCAGTAATAAAATCTGGATTTTCTGTAGACATGAACTCAGGTGGTCTGTTCTTTTGGACCAAAGACAACTTCTTCACATTTCATTCTCTCTTCATGGGATGCAAGGTGTGGCTTCTTTCATATATGCTTGGTTGTACTAGGAATGATAGGTACGGGCTGTGGGCTTCTCTCCATTCCATTCGAAATGATCTGGTCTCTCCTTGGTTGGTTGGGGGAGACTTTAATTGCATCTCTACCTCTGCTGAGAAGTTGAGGGGGAGACCACCTAATATCACCACCATGAATAACTTCTGTAATAATATATCTCTTGCTGGTCTCTTTGATTTGGGATTTTACGGTCCCGAATTTACTTGGAAGAGAGGTAGACTGTGGGAGAGACTGGACAGATTCTTGGTGAATGGATACTGACAGTCCCATTTTCTCCATACTTTTGTGACCCACCTTCCACTTGCTGGATCAGACCATAGACCTTTTCTCATTACCATTACTTCTCCTCCCCCCACCTACAAACAATTCCCTTTCACATATCTAAATTTTTGGTCAGCTAATGACTCTTTCCTTGCTGAGGTGGCTTCTTTGTGGTCAGGAGTCCTTCACCCTGACCATTGGACTAGGCTTTCCCTTCTTCATCAGAAGGTGGGCAAGGTCCTCAAGAAGTGGAGCTGGACTGTTTTTGGTGATGTGTTTTCTGCTGTGGAGGTTGCTAGCAGGAAGGTGGCCCAGTTAGAGAAGGAGGTGCTGGAGAATGAATCCTTGGATGACCTTCTTCTTCAAGCTCAGGAAAACTTACTCACCACTAACCATATCTAGGAACTACTATTAAAGCAAAAATCGGCTGTGAATATTTTTACAGATGGAGACAGGAACACAAAATTTTTTCATGCTCATATCAAATACAAGAGAAGATGCAATACTATTCATAAAATCATTTCTGCTGATGGTACCCTCCTTACTGATAATTCGCCATTGCACTTGATGTTGTCCGATACTTATCGGCACATTCTCGGCCGACCCCAGCTAGAGAGAACCCAGTTTGATAAATCTTTATTTGCTCAGGATGCACAGTTCACCAGCAACATTGAGTTGTGTCAAATCCCTACTGAGCAGGAAGTCTGGGCTGCCATTTCCACTCTTGATAGTTCTAAAGCAGCAGGTCCTGATGGATTTACTGCTGACTTCTATAAGAAAGCATGGAGCATTGTTAAGCTGGAGGTGATCCATTCCATCCAGTCCTTCTTCCAGGGGCAGGACATTCCATACTATTTTAATCACTCTAATATTGTTTTAATTCCTAAATCAACTAAGGCTGAATCATGGAATCATTATAGGCCTATTAGTACTGTCATACGTTATCAGCGAAGACCATCGAGCAAGATCCTCGGTTTCTAGACTACAGCCTCTCTTAGATAAAATTATATCTCCCGACCAATCTGCATTTGTTCATGGCCGTTCCATTCTCGACAATGTCCTATTGGCCCATGAAATGCTTCTGGATCTGGATAGGAGGTGTAGAGGTGGGAATCTCATCTATAAGCTGGACATCAGTAAGGCCTATGATACACTCCATTGGGATTTTCTTCTGGATGTTCTTTCTGCTAGGGGATTTTCTGAGCAGTTTTGCAATCTTATCCACAGATGGCTCCAATCGAATAGTCACTCTATCCTTATCAATGGTCAAGCCTGGGGTAATTTTGTTGCTTCTAGGGGTCTTAAGCAAGGTGACCCCTTGTCCCCTTCCCTTTTCATTTTGGCCATGGATTATTTTTCCAGGGTGCTTAACTCCCCTAACCAGTCCCAACATCTTTATAGATACCATCATAAGTCCAATATCCATATTTCCCATCTCATTTATGCTGATGATGTGATTATTTTCTCTAATGCTCAGAAGAATGCTGTTAAGAATATTATGAAATGTCTCCAGCATTTCCAGGCTTGCTCAGGTTTACAATTCAATGCTGATAAATGCCAATTGATCTGCCATAAAAGAATGACACTCTATCATAAGAATTGGATCCTTCGGTTCTTCGGTTTCAGAAGTCCTCCTGGCCCTCTTATATATCTTGGTGTTCCATTACTCAGAGGGAGAATTAAGCAGACCCACTTTGACTCCATTCTCCAGAAGATTCATAATCAGCTTTCTAGCTGGTCCCATTCCTTCTTATCTAGTGGAGGGAGGATCACACTTCTTAAAAGCATTCTCACTACCTTCCCTTCCTACACCCTTCAGATGATAGCTATGACCAAATTAACTCAGATGCAGATGGAAAGGCTCTTTAACAGATTTCTGTGGGCTGAGAATAGGAAGCAACTGCATTGGACTTCCTGGCTTAAGGTTGCTAAACCTGCTTGGGCTGGGGGTATTGGGGTTAAAAGTCTGAATCAACTCTCCCAGATCAACCACTGCAAGTTGTGGATCAGATTTCAATCACAAAATTCCCTTTGGGCTAAATTCATGATGGGCAAGTACTGTAGAGATTTTCACCCAGCTTTGGTATCTAGGAAGTTGGGTGACTCTAGAGTGTGGGTCAACATGCTTCAGGCTAGACCCAAGGCTCATAATATGTTCCCTTGGGAGCTGGGTGGTGGCCAAATCTCCTTCTGGTTGGACAAGTGGTGCCCTGAGGACTGGCTCCTGCCAGCCCCTGATGTCACAAAAGCTCCCTTGCTGAAGGTTGCTGACTGCTGGAGCAATGGTGAATGGTCTCTTCCCAGGCTCACTTCCCTTCTTCAACCTGATTCTGCAAAGTTGGTGGCTGCTATACCTCTACACCCCTCCAGACCTGACAGAATTAGTTGGGCTGCTTTTAAATCTCAAAGTTTATCTAAAGCTATTTACTTAAAGTTGTTCCAGTGGCAGGCTTCTCCTAGGGACTATGCCATTTGGAATAAATATCTAACTCCCTCAATGTCCTTTTTTTGTTGGAAGCTGCTCCACAATGTCCTTCCCACTGATGACCTCCTCAAGTTAAAAGGTTTGAGGGGTCCCTCTTGCTGCAGATTGTGTATGAAGGACGAGGAATCCAATTCACATCTTTTCTTTAAGTGTCCTTTCTCCCAACAGGTCTGGGCTTACTTTACACAGTACTTTAAGCTGAATCTTATCAATCTATCCTGGAGATGTCTATCTTCTTGCTGGTTAGAGTGGAAGAAAGCAAATTTGGGGGGATGTCCCATTTATCATTGCCTGGTTTATATGGATGAGCAGGAATAACTCCTCTTTTGATAATGTTACCCCATTGTGCCAAGAGAGTGGCTAGGAATAGTCTCTCCTACATTGCCAAGTTAATTCATTGGAAGGGGTATCCTAATTTCTGCTCTTTCCCATCTGCTGCTAGGAGGGTGCTACCTACCATTACCTGTGTGGACTGGACAAACCCCACTTACCCCTATATTAAGGTAAATACTGATGGCAGTTTCTCCACCCAGGGAGCTGGGGTGGGGGGTGTTCAGAAACTGCACTGGCAAGTGCTTAACTTTCTTCCAGATCCCTGTCAGAGCTGTTTATGCATTGGAAGCTGAAGTCATTGCTGTTTACTGGGCTTTCAAGGTAGCTGCTCACTTTCATTGGTCCTCCCTGATTGTGGAGGTGGATTTTGCTATCTTGTTTCAATCCTTGGGGGATGCTGATTCCCTCCCTTAGCATATCCAACTGTGGATGGATAAAATTTCAGACTTGAGAAGCAAATGCAATTACCATTATCAGTTCATTTATAGAGAGGGCAATCTTCTTGCTAATTGGTTAGCTAGGGAAGCCAGGATTACCTGTACCAGCAGAATCTCTAATTCCCCTCCTCCCACCCTCTCTTTTCTTCTTGCTGGTGATCAAATTCCTTTTCCCTATCTCAGAATCACTCAACCTCAGCATGGTTTGGTTTTTTAGCTATTGGAGCAGGTGCAGGCTGAATTTGGAAATACATAGTTACAGATTTACATATTTTTTGTTACACTGTTACAATTCATTTATAACAGTATATCCTTTCTATTTGAGTGCATTTTGTATGTGAGGATCCTTGTTTCTTAACACCTTGTAATCCTCCATATCAACATGTAAGGAGCTAGTTTTGCTCTTTTCTAATATATATATATATATATATATATATATATATATATATATATATATATATATATATATTATATACATATATAAAATGGCGGCTGGTTTGGAGAGAGGTGCTCTGCTAGGGTTTGCTCTTGGCGGCTGGAGTTATGGCTGGAGCTAGTAGGTTTTTCTCCTGGTTCTTCACCTTGGTTTGGCTTCTCCTTGGGTTCTTTGGCTTTTTGGGTTGTGTTTACGCCTTCTGCGGGCTGGGAAGTTTTCAAATTTTACTTGTTCCATTGACTTGGTTTGGCTTGTTGGCTTGGTTCTCTTCTGTTGTGGCTTTCTTCTGTTGGATTCTTCTGGTTTGGTTTCCTCTAGACTCTCCTCTTGTGTTTGCACCTAGAGGCTGGTTTCTGAGATTCTGGGTCTATGGCTAATTCTGCTCGGCCATATCCTATTGATGCAGCAACTAATGCTATGTGGGCTAAAGCCTCTTTTGCAGGGGTTGTGGGTATGGGGAATTCTGCCCACAAAACCATTGACCATCTTGTTTTTTCCCAAGCGCTACATGACACTACTGCTGGTAGGGGAAATGCTCCTTTTATTAATCAAGTAGGTAACAAGGATGGCTTGCCTGCTGTCTTGTTCTCCAAAAAAGATATGAGGAGTCTTAATGATGCCATTAAGTACTGCTTGATTGGGAAATTTCAGATGGGACTCCCAAAAATGGAATATTTAAGGAAAAGTTTTGAGGAGTTAAATCTTACTGGTAGCTGGAAGCTAGGGTTGCTGGATGGAAGGCACTTGCTCATTAGGCTCTCTAATGAGGAAGACTATGCCAAGGTTTTTGGCAAGCAATCTATCCTAATTGCTGGTACATACATGAAGTTATTAAAATGGACCCTTGAATTTGATCCACTAAAGGAGCCACCTATTATTCCCATGTGGTATAAATTCCCAAATCTACCTATACAGCTTTATGATCATAATGTTCTTTTTAACATAAGTCAAGCCCTGGGAACCCCATTAAAAACAGAAACACACACATTTGATTTGGCAAGACCAGTTACGGCAAGAGTCTTGGTGGAAAGGGACATTACACTCCCGAGATATCCATAAAGTGTGGGTGAGAGCGATGAGGATATACCGGAAGAAGGTTTTTGGCGGGGAGGTTCAAGTAGAATTTAAACCTTTCTACTTCGAAGCATTGTAGAATGTTTGGCCATGAGATGGAGAATTGCTACAGGCTTTATCCTCCTAGCATAAAAATACGTTGGTCGGCGGAAGACTCATAAACACGGCCCCAGGCCAATATTCCAAGAGAAGATCGGGAAAACACGAATGTGAGCCGAATCTAGGGGGGTTGTGAATCTTGACCCTCCTAGGGATGGCGAGTGGGGGCGGGGATGTGCGGACAGTGGAGGAGCAAGAAGGTGCTGTCACTACCCAAGTCATTAACGAAATGGACATTGCTCCTCTTCTAGGGGAAATCAGTGAAGTTGAAAATAGGATGAATTTATCTTGGGGGAAGATTCAAGTTGTGAATGACGATATGAAGTCTAAATGGCAAATCCAGAAAAACAGTAAAAGAAGGAAAAGCAAATCAGAGATACAAAGTTTGCTGGAATCCTAACCCTCGAGTGATCCTCACGATAGCCCACGCTCGCTCCTAGGACTAGGGGAAAAGGGAAAAACCTCTTATTATGATTAATTTTATGTGTTGGAATATAAGAGGGACTGCTCATCCCTCCTCTATCAGCAGAATTAAATACTTTGTTAAATATTACAATCTATGGTGTTTTGCTTTGCTTGAACCCATGATAAATAAAAATACTCACAGCATTATCAAAAAATTTGCTAATTTCCATTGTTGGATTAGTCTGAGTAATAAGATAAGGGTATTTTCTAGAAAGGCGCTACAATGTTCTATTTTGGTGGATCATCAGCAGTTTATGCATACTCAGGTTTCTATTGGAGATCATTTGGTTTTGTTACATTTATTTTTGCTAGCTCTTCTCCTGTTCACCAGCAGAACCTTTGGAATACCTTAGTTAACATTGCCCCGGTATTAACTCTTTCGGCTTGTTGGAGGGGACTTTAACGGCCTTTCTTCTCTGCGAGAAAGAAAGGTGGTGCTACACCTAGCTTGGCTTCCATGAATAGGTTTAATCGATTTCTTGTTGATCTTTGCTCTTTTTGATGCGGAGCTTCACTTGGTCCATCATTCACCTGGAGATGGGGTAGAATCTGGGAGAGGCTTGATAGAATGCTGGGGAACACTTCTTGGCTTCAGTAATTTACCTATACTATTGTTACTCACCTATCCATGGCAGGTTCCGATCACCGACCATTGCTCATCTCTATTAACTACTCTGATAATACCACAGGTGGCATGTTCAGATTCCAAAATATGTGGACTAAGCACCCAGATTTCCTGGCTGAACTTAAGAAGGTTTGGGTCTCTCCAAAGGATGGCTCCTCTTGGGTTAATCTCTGGGAATTACATAAAATCACTGCTAAGCATTTCAGGAGGTGGAATTGAACAGTGTTTGGGAACATACAGGAAAATCTTAAGAAGGCTGAAGATGATGTGGCTGCTGCTGAAGCTGGTTTTCTTAATGGGGAGTGTAGTGAAGCTGCTCTTTACAGTGCTCATGATCAACTGCTAGTTCAGGTAGTATCAGGAAGATTTTTATAAACAAAAAGCAGTTGCTGCCAAATTTATTGAAGGGGACAGAAACACTAATTACTATCATGCATACATTAAGTATAAGAGGAAGTGTAATATGATTCTTTCCATCACTGATGAGGCTGGAACTAAGCTCCATAATGCTAAGGATATTACATTGGATGCTGTTAAACACTTTACTCAAATCTTCACTCAGCCCAATGGATGTTCTACCCCCATTTATGATAGTTTACTCTAGGATCAGCTCCCATATGTACAAAATCTTCATTTAATTGACATCCCTGGGGAAGATGAAATCAAGAATGCATTAGAGTCCATTGATGGTGCTAAAGTGCATGAGGACCGGATGGGTTCTCTTCCAATTTTTATAAACATGGATGGACGGTAGTTGCGAAGGAGGTTATTCGAGTGCATACGGGACTTCTTCCGGGGTATTGATATTCCAAAGTACTTTTACGCCTCCACCATTGTGTTAATCCCCAAAAATAAGTTGAGAAAATCTTGGGGAGACTATAGACCTATTAGCCTTACATCTGTAATGTCCAAAATTATCAGTAAAATCATTATGACAAGATTGCAGCCACATTTGAATATCCTCATTAGCTCCAGCCAGGCTGCATTTCTGAAAGGCAAATCAATCTCAGACAATATTTTGCTGACCCAAGAGATGGTATTGGATTTAGATAAGAAATGCTGAGGCAACAATGTCATCTTTAAACTTGATATAAGAAAACCATATGATACCATCAGTTGGGGATTCATCACTCGAACCCTATGTGCGAGAGGTTTTCGGCCAAGTTTTGTTCGGCTTATCGAAAGGTGGCTTGGTAATAATGCTCATTACGGTTATGGTGAATGGTAGATGCCATGGTTTCTTTAGTGCATCTAGAGGTATCAGACAAGGGGACCCTCTCTCCCCTACCATTTTTATCCTTGCATTTGATTATTTATCCAGAATATTGGATTTTGTTTTTCCCCAAACACCCAGCTTAGCCTACCATCACAGGTCAAATTTTATTGTCAGCCATTTATCTTATGCAGATGATATTATTATCTTTTCTAAAGCTTCTAAGGCTGCTATTAAAACTGTAATTAAAACAATAACACACTTCAAGGAGGTTTACGGCTTGGAACTTAATCTACTGAAATGTCATTTCTACCCGAAGCTCTAATGTTAGCCTTATGGTGAGAACACGGATTGCTTGATTATCTTGGATTTCATTACGCCACTTTGCCTATACTGTTACACAGGTGTTCATTCGATTAAGGGAAGATCTAAACAAAATCGATTTCAAGAAATTTCGAAAAAATCAAAGCTCGAATTTACGGGTGGTCTAATTCCTTTCTATCGAATGGAGGGAGGCTAACATTATTGAAGAGCATATTAAGCGCCCTCCCATCCTATGCTCTCAGATGTTTATCATGAAAAAGAGCACACAAACCAGCATTCGAAGAATGTTTAATAAATTTCTGTGGGCTGGTCAACATAGGTAGATCCATTGGTTATCCTGTAAATAGCTATGTAAACCCCTACAGGCTGGGGGGCTGGGGTTTAAAAGCTTTGAACAACTTAGCTTCATCAATTTATGTAAACTGTGGATTAGATTCAGAGCTAATGACACCATTTGGTCACACTACATGCATGGTAAATACTTGCGGGAAGGAACATCCTTCTTTGGTGGTGCCCAAGTGGGTGATTCAAGACTATGGAAAGCATTGCTTAAGGTCAAAGATAAGGCTGAAAAGACCTTTATTTGGGAGCTGGGAGAGGGCCAAATTAACTTTTGGCTTGATAATTGGGTGTGGGGAGGGGAGAAACTCTCTTTTCCTCATAATGTGGATGGCCTCTCTATTCCTAACTGTTATGTTAATTCTTATTGGTCTGAGAATCAATGGAATTGCAGAATTCTGAGGAACATTTTAACTTCTGATCAGCTACAGCAGGTTCTCTTGACTCCCTTCCATCGTGATATAAGATATAAGCTTATCACTAAACAGCAACACCTACAAAAGCTGGGGTCCTTTCTTTTTCAGAAATTTTATTCTTAGGATCAAATTAGGTGGGGGCATCGAGTCGTGGAACAATTCTTGTCACCATCCATGTATTTCTTTTGCTGGAGAGTTAGGCATTTGCTGTTGCCCACTGATGATATCCTTAAATTAAAGGGTCTTAGAGGGCCTTTCTACTGTCACTTATGTATGCAGGAGGAGGAATGCGAGGCTCATTTATTCTTCGAGTGCTCTTTCTCTCGAGAGGTTTGGACTCGAATCATTAGCGGAATCCAGGTGGAAACATTGAATTTAAGTTGGCTAGATCTTTTGGTGTCTTGAGTGGTGGCATAAGGTGAATCTCCTGGTGGTTCCTTGTGTTGTGGCCTGGTTTATCTGGATGTTCAGAAAAAAGGTAAGGTTTGAAGGGTGTTTTGTCCCAGCTTCCCTTGTTGCTGCTCACTGCTTAACCTACTTTGAGAAACTCACTAAATACCAAAAAATTAGAGATATTTGCCAAGTAGGTTCTGGGAATTCTTCCTCATCCTCTCTGGTAGTTGGTTGGTCCCCTCCCCTTACTAATTGGATCAAAGTAAACACTGATGGAAGCTTTAAAAATCAGCAGGCTGGGATTTGTAGTGTTTTCAAAAATGGGTTGGGGCAATGTCTGTTGTTCTTTTATTCTCCCATTGATTCATGTGATGCTCTTGAGCCAGAAATGATTTCCATCTATTGGGCCCTTAGAATTGCCAAGATCTGTGAAGTGAGGCTCCTTATTGTGGAATCTGACTCTTCCATTTGCATCAGCTTCCTGCAGGGTACTGAAATTGCTCCATGGTACATTCAGAGATGGCTGAACAGAGTGAAGGGATTGGTTGAGAGTAACAATGTAAAATTTTCTTATATACCTAGGGAAGGCGATGCTCCTGCACATTCGCTTGCCTCTCAGGGATACTGTAATGGTGAAATTTTGGTAGATACTACACCTCCCCCTCCCCTGGCTGTTTTGGTGCATGTGGATAGATTAGGTCTTCCTTTTGTAAGAAGATAGATGTACTGATTATGAACATTTATATATCACTTGCCTATTAGGCAAGTCTTTTGCAAAAAAAAAAAAATTATATATATATGGATACTTTAATCTCTGAAAATCAATCAGCATTTGTTAAAGGAAGAAGTATTAGTGAAAATATATTGTTAGCTCAAGAAATGCTTACTGATATTGATAAGCCTTGTAGGGGTTCTAATCTGATTTTTAAATTGGATCTTTCTAAGGCTTTTGATACTATAAGTTGGTCCTTTATTCTTAAAGTGCTTTATGCTTAAAGGATTCGGTTAAGTTGCTTGTGGACTCATTTCAAGGTGGTTAAGCAATAATTATTATAGTGTTCTCATTAATGGTGAGAGCAATGGGTTTTTTCAAGCTGGTAGAGGCATTAAACAAGGAGACCCCCTTTCTCCTTATATCTTCATATTGGCTTTTGATTACCTTTCCAAGCTTCTTAATAATGTTCGAGATCACTCACCCTTATACCCAGTTTCAACACGGATCCACTGATTGATTTCCCACCTTGCATTTGCTTTGATGATGTCATAGTTTTCGGAATGGTAGTAAGAACTCCATAAGAAGTTTAATGAAGGTTTTGGGTGATTTTGAAGAGGTCTACGGTATGACTTTTAACAAGTCCAAGTGTCATTTTTGTTCGAGTTCTAAATTCGATGTTAATACTAAAAAGTGGATAGCAGATTTCTTGGATTTAGGGAGGCTAAATATCCTCTTAAGTATTTGGGTTTTCCTTTAATCAAAGGTAAACTTAGACATTCCCACTATGATGATGTGGTATCTAAAATTTCTGCTCAAATTCAATGTTGGACAAATTCATTTCTATCGAATGGTAGTAGAATCACTCTTCTCGAGAGTATTTTAACTACTTATCCTCTCTATATTCTTCAAATGATCAAGATGAAGAAAAGCACACAAAAATTACTGTCCATTATATTTAATAAGTTTCTTTGGGAAGGTCATCATAGACAAATGCATTGGACCAATTGGGATAAAGTTTGTAAACCTATTGCTAGTGGTGGGTTGGGTTTTAAGAGTTTTCGGCAAATCGGCTTTTCCTTTTATTGCAAGCAATGGATTAACTTTAGAGCCAAGAACTCCTTAAGGTCTAAGTTTTTGCATGGGAAGTACTTGTTCTAATATTCATCCTACTCAAGTACAATTGAAGAATGGGGATTCGAATCCTTTGGAAGCAATTGCGAAAGTTAGAGAAGCAGTTTGAACAACTTTTTGTATGGGAGCTTGGGGATGGGTAAATTCATTTTTGGAGGGATAAGTGGATTTTTAATGAGTCTCTGATTGATCTTAATATTCATCATTCCATTCATCATCCCATTCAGAAAGTAGCTGATTGCTGGACCAATTCAGAATGGGATACTGCTAAGCTTAGTAGTTGTATTGATTCTGCAACCCAAAAAAAGATTTTGAATATTCCTATTCAATCAACCAAAAGAGATAAATTGGTTACAAAGATTCCACCTAATCAAAGCTTGTCTAATTTTCTATTTAGAGGTACCTGTTCTACTAATGATTGGGGGAAGAAGCTATGGAATAAATTCTTAACACCTTCCATATCTTTTTTCGTTGGAGACTTTTCGGGAAGTTTCTTCCCACGGATGACATTCTAAAACTTAAGGGAATTCGTGGACCTTCGATTTGTCAATTTTGTCATGCTGATGAAGAATCCATTCCTCACATATTTATAAGGTGCCTTGTTGTTCAAGAGGTATGGAAATCTGTTTTGGATAATCTTGGGCTTTCTTCCAAATTTTTTTCATGGCTTAGTATTGAGTTATGTTGGCATGATTGGAAGGATTCTACTGATTATTACATTCCTCTTATTATCTTCTAGTTTATATGGATGGGAAAGAATGATGCTATTTTCAACAACAAGGATTGCTCTATCCAACATATTATCAGGAATTGTTTAATTTATGTTCATAAGGCTAGACAAATAATTAATTCCCAGCAAATTCCTGTTATTAACAAGGTCGAAGCTTGTTATTTGGAGATTACCTAAGGCTCCTTGGGTTAAAATCAATTCGATGGGAGTTTTTCTTCAATTGGTGCTGGAATTGGGGCTATTTGCAGGGATCATATTGGTAATTATAATTGGTTTCTCTCTGCTCCTGTGATGGCGAGATAACGGTCTTGAGCTGAAGTTATTGCTTGCTTATTGGGGTCTCAAAGTTGCCTTTATTAATAAGCATAATTATATTCATATGGAGATGGATTCATTGCTTTTAGTAAAGATGTTGTTGAATGAAGTTGCTGTTCCATGGCACATTCTTACTTGGGTTAATATGATCTTCAAGTTATCCTCCAAGCTAGTTGTTATATGGAGTCATATTAATAGAGAGGGGAACCAACCTGCAAATTGGTTGGCCAAGAGAGCTTCTTCTAGGAAGGAAACAATTTGCAACTCAAGCTCTTCTTCAGAATTTTTGTCTTCTTCTTTTTCTTTTTTAGAACTCTTTTACATGGGGACTTATTGGCCATTCCTCATGTCGGATGTTTTAAGACCTCCATTATTCAATAAAAATATATATATTTTGCCAATATATATATATATATATATATATATATATATATATATTATTTGGATTGCATTTCAATCCTATATTTTTTTCTTTTCCTTTTAGGGATTGTTTTTCAATCCTTCTTTTCTTTTTCAAGTGAGGATTACTGTATCTGGATAGCCTGTTAGTGATTTTGAACTTTGCTTTCCCCTTTCTAAATTTGAAACTTGAAACATTTCTTTACATTATATGTATTTCATAGTTTTCACTTCATTGATTTTCAATCTTTTCTTTCTCAACTAAAGACTTAAGAATTTAATATTTTAAAATATAGTTTTCCTTACTTTAAATTGTTAACTATATTCTTATCCTTTTATTCCAAATATCTTAATCTATAAAATTAGTTTAATTACAAGAAATATTTCTTTTAACCTTTTATAACAATTAAATAAATTAATTCTATTTTACTGAATTAAATTCACTACATAAAATCATTTTTATAATAATTTTTGAAAATATTTAATTGAGAACATTTAATAGTTAATCTTGTTTTTCCCTCTCTCAAACTTAAATTTTTCTATTTAATCATATAGATTGAAAGAAAACATATTGTAAATTTAAATCATACCTTCGTGCTTTAGGTACTTTTCTTTTTGAAGTTCTGCAAGTTTTTTTCATCACTTAATTAACCTGTACAGTCAAAAACTTTCTACACACATATAATATTAGAGAATTTGCTGGGTAAGGAAATTTTGAAATAAGTACAAAATACTAACACAATTTCCTACTACATTTAATTACTTTACGTATTAAAGTACTAAGCACAATTTAACATAACATCCACATATATTTCACTAATCCAGTTTCAGGGTTACAATCACAGTCTGAAATATGAAAATTTAAAGCTACACAAATTTAACTTACACAACAAAGTTTAAATGAGTTATACAACATAATAATCAAAATACATAAACTAAACAACAATACTAAATTGAAGAAAATAAACAAACAATACTAAATTGAAAAATGGATTTTATATTTTTCTTAAATCTCTCTGACCTCAAGGAGTTCAGAGAAGCAAATTTTACAATTTTCGGATTTTTCTTTGATTTATTGGAATTAATTTAGTGAAAAGGTTAGAAAATACCTTTTTTTAATATTAAAATTTGTTTTAAACATTTAAAATTCAATATCTTAACTTAGAGACTTGGGAAAAAAATTTTGTTTGTTCCTAAGTGATTAGGAGTCAAAATATGACATTTTTATGGTTTTTAACATTTTTGTGATTTTTATTAATTTTTAATTATTAACATATTAAATATATCATTAAAAATTAAAAATATTAGAAAATTACAATTTTAATTTTTATAGACTCCGCTGATACCAGAGAGCCCACAAAATCAATTTGGTAAATTTTTTAAATGTTTCTTTAGAGTTATGAATTTTTAAAGTTTAATTTTGGTTATGCGACTTAATTAATTCATTTAGTGGGGCTAAACATTTCCAATTGATATCAAATTTTTATATGAGGTTCCTCTGATCCTAAAGTTCAGTGGAGAATTATTTTCAAGTTATTTTAATGTATGGTTAACCCTAATTAATTAAAATTCAATTTTAGGTATTTAGGCTAATTAGGATTATTCTTAATGAGTTAATTAAAAATATAATTATCCTAGGGTCCGCTGGTCCCAAGAAACTTCACCAAATGTTTTTAGAATTTATTAGACAATAAGCTAATTATTGGAATTAAAATACCAAAAACGAGTGACATAAATTTGAAAAATACATAACTTTCCATAGAGATGGCCTACGACCTTGAAAAATTTAGGGAATGTTCCAAGATCAGAGGCTTCAAAAGCCCTATGGTCTCATGGCATGGTGAATTGTCTATGCAAATGGAGAATCAAAATACTGAAATTAGTAAATAATTAATTAAAAATAAAATACTCATCAAAATAACTTGATTTCTTTTCCACATTATTCTCCTCTGTTCACTGAGCAAGAGAGTATTTTTAGTTTATTTTTATGATTTTATTACACAAAGATATAGATTTTCTAAGTTCTGGGTAATTAAATAAATAAAAAAAAACTAATTTTTCTACTTATCCACGCGGCGCCGCGTCAACCTCGACAGCTCCGAAAGCCCACACGTCGCGCTCCCATTCGACGCCGCCATCCGACTCAGCGCTCCAGGGTCCCGCGGTTCATGTAACGTTCTCTGGTCCGGCGCAATCTGGACTGTCCACTCGATACACGCTCGATCGGATGGCGCCTGGTCATCGTCTACGACTTGTGTGCACCCGTGACCATCCACACTAAAACCCTAAGAACTCTCTCATTGCTCAACGGATTTTCGTGTTCTTATGCTCTATGGATTCGTCTTGAAGAGGCGAACACAACCATATGTTTACATGCTATGAAATTAAGTAAAACAAAATGGAGAATCACTGGAAGCTCGGGATGATGGAATGATCCATACCTTCGCTCTGAGAAGTGTAGCTTCAATCAGAGAGTTGTATCACCTTCGATTGCACCCAAAGAAGCTCCAGATGAAGTCTTTGGCTCTAGGGAATTGTCTAGGTATGAAAGTGTCCACAGCCGATTTCAAAGCTTGGAGGCTGGAGCAATTGGGTGGCTTGGAGAGGGGGCTTTCACTGGGGAACTTCTTCTCTTGGACCTGTGCAGGTGTGGGTGAGTTTAATTTGGATTTGGTGGAGGTTTTGGAAATGTCCTGGTTTTGGGTTTAAATTTAAACTCAGAAATTGAGCTTAGCTGGGGGAAATTGGGGCTGGAATCCAATGGGGATCAAGTGCCAAAGGTGAGGAGAAGGGCCTGGAGTAATTTTGGCAGAGTTTTGTTTAGGTCTGGTTCATCACCTTGTTTTGCCGAGAGGGGGTGAGGTGTAAATAGACATGGCTGGAGGGCTCCCCAGGGGCAATTGAAGGCTTAGATCTACTGCTCAGGGCAAGGGAAGAACAACCATGGTGGCCATTTAGGTTGGGACAACTCAGCAAGGGGAAATTAAATTATTGAATCAATTTAGACCTCTCGGCCATGGAATTTTCCGGCGACTGTGGTGGCTGGCCAGCCAGGCATGGGTCACCCTCAGGGTCAGGGAGGTCAGGGTTTGATGTTTGTGAGCTCAATTGGCTGTTGCCATGTGTAAAGAGGTTTGATTTAAGTGGAATGGGGGAGAGTGTATTTTTGACTCATTTTGGTCAAAGGCATGGTTTAGGCTAGGTGCACCTCCCCAAGGCTTGACTTTGGGTTGGGAGGAATCATTTGGGTCAGCTAAGAGATAGTGGTGAGGTCTCTTTCCATGGTGAGGTGGCTAAGCTTGGTTCAGAGTGTAACATGAATGAGGTTAAAAAGCTTAATGAAGGATTATGAAAGAGGCCCCCTCCATTTGCCATAAATGACATGGTGAGGTGTAAAGTGACTCCCATGGCTTGCATATGGCTTATGCATGGCTACATGGCTTCATTTGGCTTGGGAAAAGATTTGGTCAATTTCATGAAAGGGGATTTTAGTAATTTTGGCATTTTGGTGGAAATTTGGATGAAACTTGATATGGAATGGTTTAATGATGATTTTGAAACTTAGGGGTGATATCAATTAAAGGTATGATGAGAAGAAATTGCCATGTGGGCTTTAGAGCCAATTTTGGGCTTTTGGATTTGGTGAGAATGGGCCTTTACATTGGTTTAAGAAAGTGGGCTTTTAGATTTTAAAATGGACTTTTGGATGAAAGTTTTGTGAAGGACCAAGCCAAATAAATGTTGGGTTTAGTTTAGGGATGTATCATGAGTGATTTGGAAAAGGTTTGGTGTCATTTGGAGTTGAAATGGGTTCAATTTGGGCTTTTTGGTAATGAGGCCAAAGTGGGCCAAATTGGGCTAACTTGGTTTAAGGTTGGGCTAAGGTTGGATTTGATGTAAAATTAATGTTGAAAAATGTTTATGGGAGTTTCACAACGAGTTTTCAACTTTGGTTGGGCTTTGATTTTGGAATTTGGGCCCATTTAGGTTAGGTTTGGGTTTAGGCAAAAAATAGGGATTTTGACTTTGGGTTTGACTTGGGTGGAGTTTAGGTTCAAATTTAGGGTAAAAATTGTTAGTGTTTTGTTTGTGGGGATATTAGGAAGGTTTAGAAAAATATTTTGGGTTAATTGGAGTTGAATTGGGTTGGTTTGGTCTAGGTTTAGGTCATGGGCCAAAGTTGGGCTTTAGGCTTCAAGTTGAAATTGGATCCAAAAGTCAATCAAATTTGGCTTGAATTTGGTCTTAATTGACATTGGGGATATTGAATTGAAGTTTAGAATTGAATTGGACCAAAATTGAGGTCAATTGGGTTGGTTTGGTTTGACATTGGGTCCATTTAGGTTAAAAATGGGTCAAATTGGGGGTTTTGGTAAAAATGGGTTAAATTGAAAAAATTGGCCTATTGTGCAGTTGAACAAAATTAAATTGTAAATATTTGGGATCTTCTTGAATTTTCTGGGAATTTTTGGAATTTATGGAATTTTTGGCTAAGAAGGGCATTTTGGGTATTTGGAGGGTATTGGGGAGTATTTTTGGAAATTTTGGTATATTTCGCTATGGATGATCAATTTGAGTGGGGGGAAATGTTTAGGATTGGTTTTGAGGAATTTTGGGTAATTTAGGCAATTTTGCAAAATTTGGGCAATTCCGAGGGTATTTGGTAGGTTTAGTGGGTGTAGGGCCCCGGGGGTCAAAAATTGAAATTTTGGAAAAATGAAGATTGATAGAGTTTGAGTAGAATGAAATCACTTTGGTTAAGCCATGAAGCCATATCAAGCCCGTAAGAGCCATGAGAGGACTCACTTGAGGCATTCACTATGTTGTTCCTAACCCTCTTAGCTAAGAGCCTAGGGGTTAAGGTCCATCCATATCAGTTACCTACATGAGTCAGGAAGTGAAGTTAGGCATGAATGGTTTTAAGATGGGAATGTGTGTGAAAGTGTAATGTGTGTGCAAGTCAACCCTCACCAGACCAGGCTACCCAGGGTAGTCCTCAGGCTAAAGAGTCCTATAGGGAACTCATCTTTTAAACCTCCACATTTGATTTTAACCCTCCAAGTGACTTGGGGGTTTACAATCAAACTTATGTGGTTTGAAGGGAGTTTAAGAGGTGTTTGAATTTCTAAGTGTGGGTCCCATTTCTAGTCCTCTAAGATAGTCAAAGGGAAAGCCTAAGGCTAGATCCTAAGTACTAAAGAGAGAGAAGAGAAAAGACCTCATCAAAAATGAGGTCAACAAAGATTACATCCAATTTCAGGGAAAGCAAAATCCTTGAAAGGAGGGTGCAAATAAATAGGGAAATATTATTTATCGGGCGTAGAATTGGACATTTTAGAGTGACAGACTAAAATCTTCAATTCGATCCTATCGTATGGGTGCTGAAGTGTAGATGTTAGCCCTCAGGCGAGGGGAACATGGGAGCTCTAAAGTGAGAGCCGGTATCCTCCCAGCCTAGCCGCAGATTCAGTAACCAAGCATAGGATTAGTCAATATTCTTTATTCCTGTACCGAAGGGCAAAGAATAGGAATGCTCCTATTTGACACAATATAATTCTAACTAATTTAATTATCTATTCACATAATTCTCTTAACAAGGGGAGAGATACTTTTCTAAATTGTAGTTTTCCATTCATAAATTAGTAGTAGAGTTTAGTATAAGTGTTCTTTATTTCCGTATACTAGGTAGTAATTGCAACTGCAATAATTGGTTCATAATCTCTAATTTCTCTGTGGGATCGATATCTAAGACTCCATTAGTGCCCTATATTACTTGAACGATACGTATACTTGCATTGATAAATGGGTAACTTTACTATTATTGAATGTAATTTTTATTTGTTAACACTTATATTGTTACATAACACCACAACCCCCGGTCATGTTTTTGGCGCAGTTGTCCCGACAACGAAACCATTTGAAAAACTTGACAGGTTGTGTGATGTTATGTAACAATATAAGTGTTAACAAATAAAAATAATATTCAATAATAACAAAGTTACCCCTTTATCAACGCAAGTATACATATCGTTCAAGTAATATAGGGCTCTAATAGAGTCCTAGATATCGATCCCACAGAGAAGTTAGAGATTATGAACTAATTATCGCAGTTGCAATTACTACATAATATACAAAAATAAAGAACACTTATACTAAACTCTACTACTAATTTTTGAATGAAAGATTGCAATTTAGAAAAGTATCTCTCCCCTTTCAAGAGAATTAAGTGAATGGATAATTAAATTAGTTAGAATTATATTGTGCCAAATAGGAGCATTCCTATTCTTTACCCTTTGGTCCAGGCATTAAGAATATTGACTAATCCTATGCTTGGTTACTGAATATGTGGCTAGGCTGGGAGGATAATGGCTCTCACTTCAGAGCTCCCACGTTCCCCTCGCCTGAGGGCTAAGATCTATACTTCAGCACCCAAACAATATAACCGAATTGAAGATTTTAGTCTGTCACTCTAAAATATCCAATTCTACGTCTGAAAAATAATTTTTCCCTATTTATTTGCACCCTCCTTTCAAGGATTTTGCTTTCCCTGAAATTGGATTTAATTTTTTACTTTAGTTATGAAATAAACATATTTTAACAGTCAATTGGCCAAATTGAAAGTTCATTAAGATTTAAGTAAACATATTATCACAATTTTTATTTAATATTTTAGGCACAAATAATTTAATTTTACATTTCAGAAAATCTCAAAAACAAGGAGAAAGACAGAGAAGACTACTCAGAATGCATAGGAAGAATAACACAAAACTTAGATTTCGTATAAAATTAAAGTTATAAAATAATAAGCAAAACTTATCTCAAATTTTCTCCCCACGCAGACTCCTTGAAGTTCCTCTGACTCTTCCTTCTTGTACAACACACTCAACTAAACTCACTATTATACTTTCTAGAGCACACTTACACACTAAAGACACTAATAATACTCTCAAAAAGGACACAAAAGGACACCCAAAGACACACATTCGGCCTAAATCGTCTCGATTTAAAGAAAGAACAATATTTCTAATGGTTAGTTAAGCACCTCTTCAAAAAGCATCCAAATTCAATGTATCTTTCTTGAACTGACCTTCTCACTGTCGACGGGCTTGTTGGCGCCATCGGCGGGCTTCTAGAACATAGGCCAACTACTAAGGCTCGCTGTCGGCTGGCTCCTTTATAATATATTCAAATGCTCTCGGGAAAAACACGCTGTCAGCGGCATATTTCTCGCCGTGGGCGGCCTAGTTCAATTTTTGTCTCTTTTAGTCTACTCCTTTTTTCATCTTTTTGCTTCATTATCTATAAATCTTCATTCCTGCAATTAAACATAGAAAATACCTTTCTTTAAAGTGCAATATCTTCAAAAATTGATATAAAATTGGTATGAATTTTTCAATTCATTTTTCTTTGATCAAAATCCCCAAAACATAACTATTATTTGTCCTCAAATATTCTTGATACTACATAAAAATAATGATTATTTGTAGTAAAGCTTTAATTCAGAAGAATTATGAATTTAATTTACATAAATATTATAGTAAAGCTTATTTGAAATATTTTTAGATAATTAAATTAATTCTATATATGTAAGATTATTTAGTCATCATGTTTAAGAATTATAGTGTCTTATTTCTTTCAAGAATGATTATATGTTACAATTTTAAATTACTTAAGATATTCAGATGATAGGAAATTCATGAAAAGACTACTTAGTAAAATGCTAATCCATATATATAAATTCGAAATGTAACCGAGTTTACCCTTTAGGTTGATTCAAATAAAACCAATTTTTGATAAGGCATCTCCTCAAGCTTCTCTTCACTAATATATATATATATATATATATATATATATATATATATGAATATATAAAAAAATGGCTGTTGTTGGTGTTTCTGGAGCTCTGCTAGGGTTTTGAGATGGTGGTGGCGGCGGCGCCGTCCTTGTTGGCTCTGGTGGTCTCTCAGGTAAGTGGTGTCTACAGTGTGCAAGGCTTTGGCAAGGCTGAGAAGGTTTCTGCCTTTTCTGCGAGAGCTGCTACCTTTCCGGGTGGTGTCCATTCAAATTTTCACTCGTTTCATTGCTTGGGATTAGTTGTGTTGCCCGGCTGAAGTGGGTGTTTTTACGGGACTTGCCGTGTTACGGAAGGGGCTCCGAGCTCTTACGGTACTTGCTCGCTCACTCGATTTTAGTTTTTAGCTCTGTTGATCGAGGCTCGTAGGTGCATTATCTGCATTTATGGCTTGCCCAATTGATCTCCATACCAATTTAGATTGGGCCAAGGCCACCTATGCTGGGGTGGTGGGAAAAGGCCCTACTTTCAAGGATTCATCTGAACTAGTGTTCCCCCAAAAACTGCATGATGCTGCAACGAGGAAAGGGTCATTGCCCTTTCATCAAGCCTATTGAAGAAAAGGAGGGATGCCCAGCTGCATACTTCTCTGATGATGAACTAGAAATGCTAAATGAGGAAGTGAGGCTAACTCTAATTGGGAAATTTACTTTGGGACATCCAAAGATGGAAATGGTAAGAAGCTTTTTGAATCACTCAATCTAACAGGAGAATGGAGGCTTGGATTAATAGATGGGAGACATCTACTTATTAATCTCACCTCGGATGAAGATTATGCTAAGATATTTGCTAAGCGAGCAGGTCACTATTGCTGGTATGGATATGAAAATCTTAAAATGGACCCCCGATTTTGATTCCAACAAAGAACCCCCTATCATCCCCATTTGGTTCAAGCTACCCAATTTGCCATATAGGTATTTTAATCGAGCTGCCCTTTTCCATATTGGAAGGGCAATTGGCACCCCACTCGATCGGATGCGGCTACACTCCACAAGGCAAAACCTGAATTTGCCGGGATTCAAATAGAAGTTGATATATCCCTCCCACGAGGTTAAGAGAATATGGGTGGGATTTAAAGCCGATGGGCATTGGCGAGGAGGTAATCATGCAATAAAAGCCATATTATTGCTCCCACTTGTAAAATGTTTAGCCACACGAGCTGAAAGGTGTTTCGGGCTCCATCCTCCTCCTAGAAAATCCTCCTTTCGACCAAAAGTAGGCCGAAGTGCCCACCTTCCCCCCAGCTCAGCCTTCTGAGGTGAATCATGAACTAGCCCCTTTCCGGCCTTGACCGCCCCCACAAACCCATCCCCCACCCTCCTAAAATCTCCCACCTCCTTCATTCACACCCGGTCCCCCCTCCCCTACCCCCACTCGCCTGAGTGCTGTTGCCGATGCGATGGATTCCATGGAAGAAGAATGGGTAATTTACTCGAAAAATAAGAAGAAGAAAAATAAGTCCGAACTGGAGAAATTGACTATCCCCTCGGCCCCCGGTGCGGAGAGGACTCCCCTCCACTCGAAGAAGTAGAACAAGGTCGAGATCTCACAAATCCAGCTCCCCCACCTTTAACCCCCAATGATCAACCTACTATGCTTGGAACATTAGAGGTGTGGCTCGTCCACACTCTCTTAAAAGACTCACTTACCTCGATAAAAAACACACCCCTTGGTGTATAGCTTTACTAGAACCAATGACTCGGCTTCACTCAAACAAAATCCTCAAAAACTACTCGGCTTTTCTCTTCACACAAACATCAATAACAAAATTTGGGTTACGTGTAGGAGAGAGCTGGGTTGGACCATTCTCATTGATAACCCTCAGTTTGTTCACCTCTCTTTAAATTTTGCTGGTAAAAATGTCCTAGCTACCTTTATCTATGCTGGATGCAGCAAGCATGACAGAATTAGTCTGTGGGATCAGTTGCACCAAATCAATCACTCCATTACCCTCCCCGGATTGTTGGGGGATTTCAATTGTATTATTAGTGCTTGCTGAGAAGTTGGGAGTGCAGAACTCCAATCCTAAGAAAAATGAACCAATTCGGGGACAATATCCACAATGCCGGACATTTTGATTTGGGCTTCAAAGGCCCTCCTTACACCCGGAGAAGGAGCCACACTTGGGAGAGGCTGGATAGATTCTTATCCAATGAACTTTGGCACTCTCGATTTCTCCACACCGTTGTCACTCACCTTCCCCTTGTCCGTTCGACCACGGACCTCTCCTTTTAACTATTTTCGCCCCTCCCCAAATCACACCGGCTCTCCTTTTAGATTCCTAAATTTCCGGTCTTCACACCCCCGGTTCTTACCCCTCATCCAGTCTCTCGGAATGGTGCTCCCAATAATGATCCCCGGCTTAGGCTAGAACACCTCCATCAGAAAATCAGTACAGAGCTTAAGAAGTGGAGTTGGAGAGAATTTGGAAATGTTCACACTCGCCATTCTTGAAGCTGAGAAGGAAGTACTTGACTTGGAGCAGAAGGTTCAGATGGGAGTTGTTCCTGACCACCTACTGACTGCGGCCCAGGTAAATCTCTCTAACTCCATTGAAATTCAGGAACAGTTTCTCAGACAGAAGTCTTCTATGCATATATTCACTGAGGGGGACAGAAACACAAAATTCTACCATTCCTTTATCAAATACGGAAGACATTGCAACACCATTCACGGTATCCGGGATGAGAATGGCACTTGGCTCAGGAACAATCAAGCTATTGGCAGAAGTGCTACCAGCTACTTTCAAAAGCTCCTTTCCTTTCCTTCCAAGATTAGAGAACTCCTAAACCCTTTATGTTTCCAGGGAAACTACCATTACACCAACTCTCTTTCACTTACACACCCCCCAATGAGCATGAGGTTTGGCAGGCTGTTAACTCCATTGATAGCTCTAAATCAGCTGGACTCGATGGGTTCATCGCTGACTTCTACAAGAAAGCTCGGCTCGTCATCAGCCACGATATTATTGCAGCCATT
Organism: Papilionanthe hookeriana x Papilionanthe teres; assembly: GCA_022702705.1. Lineage (NCBI taxonomy): Eukaryota > Viridiplantae > Streptophyta > Magnoliopsida > Asparagales > Orchidaceae > Papilionanthe > Papilionanthe hookeriana x Papilionanthe teres. The sequence continues at coordinate 3,950,025 of CM040438.1, read as the reverse complement.
GCTAGTTTCTTCTTGGGAAGGGACCCCCACAATTTTTCAGCTCGTCCACTATTGTCCCGATCCCTAAGAACACACCTGCAGTCAAGCGGGACCACTTCGGACCCATAAGCCTCACATCGATTATAAACAAGATCATTAGCAAGATTATAGTGGCAAGGCTCCAACCCCATCTCGGTAAAATCATTTGTATGAACCAATCTGCTTTTGTGAAGGGGAGGACAATTTCTGATAATGTGTTATTGGCCCAGGAGATGCTATATGATCTCAATAAAAAATGTAGGGGGGGAAATCTAATTTATAAATTAGACATTAGAAAAGCTTATGATTCCATCAGCTGGGAGTTCATCAATGAGGTTCTCTCAGCTAGGGGCTTTTCTGAAGATTTCTGCTGCATGGTTCAAAGATGGCTTAGAAACAATTCCCACTCTATCCTCATAAATGGCACTAGCCGGAACACTTTCACCGCAACCGGGGGCTTAAACAAGGGGACCCCTATCCCCAACCCTATTTATTCTAGCTATGGATTACTTTTCCCATATGATGAATAATCTCCAAACCACTCACAAGCATACCAGATATCACCATAAATCTAACATAATGGTTTCCCACCTCATATATGCTGATGATGTGAAAATTTTTTCTAATGCCTCCAAGGGAGCTGTTAAACACACCTTCAAAAGCATCCAACATTTTCAACAGCAATCAGGACTCATTTTCAACCCTTCCAAATGTCAGATTCTTTTTCCCCAGAAGATCTCACCTGAAATAAGAAATTGGATTCTCACCTACACTGCTTTTTCTAGCACACATCTACCTATCAAGCATTTGGGAGTACAACTTAATATAGGAAGAGTCAAACAGACCCACTTTGATGAAATCCAGCATAAGATCAGCACTTACCTTTCTAACTGGACTCACATCTATCTTTCAAATGGTGGAAGATTGACATTGCTTAAGAGCATCCTAACCACTCTACCCTCCTATGTTATGCAGGTGACCACTATGAAAAAGAGTACTCAGAACCAGTTTGAAAGAGCATTTAACCATTTTCTCCAGGCGGGGAACGAAATCAAACTCACTCGGGCTTCTTGGCAAAGGATGGCCAAACCCACTCGGGCGAGTGGTGCGGGCTTCAAAGGGATCCGACAGATTATCACTGTTAATCTTTGCCGGGCTGTGGATCAAATTCAGAACTCAAGACTCTTTGTGGGCACACTACCTTCTTGGGAAGTATTGCAGACACACTCACCCTTCCCAGGTCCCCTCCAAGACTGGTGACTCCAAACTTTGGAGAGCTCTTATAAAGAACAGAACCCTGGCTGAACAGCAGTACCTTTGGAACCTGGGTCAGGGAAATCTTAGTTTTTGGCTTGATCATTGGTGCCCTCCAGATTGGCTACAACCTCTCACTCCACCCACCAACCTTAATCTGAAAGTTGTTGGATTGCTCGGAATGGGGACGAATGGTCCTTGCCATTTCTCCACAACATCCTGGAAGCTCCTTCTGCCTAGAAAGTAGCCACTATTCCTTTCAACAGATCCAATCTGGATTCTCTTGTTAGGAAGGCCCTTCACAACCAAAGCTTCTCAAAGGCTATTTACACTCAACTCTATCAGTGGGAAGCTATTCCTTGGAGTGATCTGATATGGAACAAGTACCTCTCCCCCTCATGAACCTCTTCAGTGGAGACTTTTCAAAAATCTTCTCCCCACCGACAACATCCTTAAGTTAAAGGGACTTAGGGGCCCTTCTTGCTGTAGTTTGTGTCATATGGAGGAAGAAACTATCAATCATCTTTTCTTTGAATGCAAGTTTTCTAAGGAGGTCCGGACTCGACTAATCCCTCAATTTAAATTGAATACCCTCCATTTGCACCGGCATCATCTTCTCACCTACTGGATCGAATGGCATCGACGGGGAACCGGAGCTTTACCCCTACTCATTGCATGGTTCATTTGGATGGCAAGAAACAAGGCTATCTTTGAGGGAGCCGCCACTCGGTGCTAGTATCTTGTTGCCGAAATTGCATATCTTATCTCCATAAACTTATTAGCCACAAGAAGTTTCCAAATATTTTTAAAGCTAGCCAACCCTTGAACAACCAGCTCCCTAAAATTATCATCGTCACTCGGTCTCCTCCACCCAGCAACTATGTTAAAGCAAACACTGATGGCTGCTACACCACTGATGCTGTAGGTGTGGGTGGTCTCTTCAGGAACCACAAGGGGGCCTGCCTACTGATCTTCCATGCCCCCATTACTGCTGCTGATGCTCTTGAAACCAAACTTATAGCTGCCTACTGGGCTCTGAAATTAGCTTTGATCTTCAATTGGAGGAATCTAATCATTGAGGGGATTCTCGGGAGATGATTAATTTGATTGATACTTGGAACTTTAACCACTTGGACCCACTCACTTTGGATCCAAAAAATTCTTTCCCTCACTAGTCAACTAAAGGCCACCTTCACTTTTATTTTCGGAGAGGGAAATAAGCTAGTGACCGGCTTGCAAGAGCTGGATCCCTTTCCACTAGAGTGACCCTCTCGACTATTCCCCCTGCTCATCTCAGAATCGTTGGAGGCCGGTGATCTCTTATCTGTTCCCCACTTAAGGATTGACAATGGCCACTCTTTGTTATAACAACATTGATGAGTGATGGTTTTGGTTGTTGGAGGTCGTTGCTCATTGGGTTCTTTTTTATTGGCTATATTTGCTCCATGAGGTCTCATGTTTCTTTGCTATCCCACTGGGCACACTATCTGTGGTTGAAGGTTCTCATGATCTCCTTACTGTGAGGGTAGGTTCAGTAATTTATAGATTTCCTTGTATCTAATAGAGTTGTTTTTATTTTAAGCTGATTCTGTTTTGTGATTGAGGATCCCCATAGGGCTTCAAAATGTATTTTGTTACTGTTTGGTGGGGACCCCCTCTACTTCAACTTTTGTAACTCCCTTTTTATTTACTAATCAACACGCAGGGAGCCTATGTTGGCTCCTTTTCTCTAATATATATATATATATATATATATATATTTATATTTATATTTATATTTATATATTATATATATACATATATAAAATGGCGGTTGGTTTGGAGAGAGGTGCTCTGCTAGGGTTTGCTCTTGGCGGCTGGAGTTATGGCTGGAGCTGGTAGGTTTTTCTCCTGGTTCTGCACCTTGGTTTGGCTTCTCCTTGGGTTCTTTGGTACGTTTGGTCGTCTTTACGCCTTCTCGGGCTGGGAAGTTTTCAAATTTTTACTGTTCCATTAACTTGGTTTGGCTTGTTGGTTTGTTTCTCTTCTGCTGTGTCTTTCTTCTGTTGCATTCTTCTGGTTTGGTTTCCTCTGGACTCTCCTCTTGTGTTTGCACCTGGAGGCTGGTTTCTGAGATTCTGGGTCTATGGCTAATTCTGCTCGGCCATATCTTATTGATGCAACAACTAATGCTATGTGGGCTAAAGCCTCTTATGCAGGGGTTGTGGGTATGCAGAATTCTGCCCACAAAACCTTTGACCATCTTGTTTTGCCCCAAGCGCTACATGACACTGCTGCTGGTAGGGGAAATGCTCCTTTTATTAATCTAGTAGGTAACAAGGATGGTTTGCCTGCTATCTTGTTCTCCAAAAAAGATATGAGGAGTCTTAATGATGCAATTAAGTACTGCTTGATTGGGAGTCTTGCTCTCTAATGAGGAAAAGTATGCCAAGGTATTTGGCAAGCAATCTATCCTAATTGCTGGTACATACATGAAGTTATTAAAATGGACCCCTGAATTTGATCCACAAAAGGAGCCACCTATTATTCCCATGTGGTATAAATTCCCAAATCTACCTATACTGACTTTATGATCATAATGCTCTTTTAAACATAAGTCGAGCCACAGGAACCCCATTAAAAACAGACACACACACATTTGATTTGGCAAGACCAGTTGCGGCAATAGTCTTGGTGGAAAGGGACATTACACTCCCGGATATCCATAAAGTGTTGGTGAGAGGCGATGAGGATATACCGGAAGAAGGTTTACGCGGGGAGGTTGAAGTAGAATTTAAACCTTTTTACTGCAAGCATTATAGAATGTTTGGGCATGAGATGGAGAATTGCTACAGGCTTCATCCTCCTAGCAGAAAGAAATCTGTTGGTCAGCAAAAGACTGTAAACCTGGCCCCAGCTAATATTCCAAGAGAAGATCAGGAAAACCTGAATGTAGAAACTGAATCTAGGGGGTTGTGAATCTTGACCCTCCTAGGGATGGCAGAGTGGGGGAGACTGATGATGTGCAGACAGTGGAGGAGCAGGAAGGTGCTGTCACTACCCAAGTCATTAATGAAATGGACATTGCTCCCCTTCCAGGGGAAATCAGTGAAGTTGAAAATAGGATTGATTTATCTGGGGGGAAGATTCAAGTTGTGAATGATGATATGAAGTCTGGATGGCAAATCCAGAAAAATAGTAAAAGAAGGAAAAGCAAATCAGAGATACAAAGTTTGCTGGATTCCCAGCCCTCAAGTGATCCTCCTGATAGCCCCTCTTCTTCTCCTAGGACTAGAGGAAAAGGGAAAAACCTCTTATTATGATTAACTTTATGTGATGGAATATAAGAGGGACTGCTCATCCCTCCTCTATCAGCAGAATTAAATACTTTGTTAAATATTACAAGCTATGGTGTTTTGCTTTGCTTGAACCCATGGTTAATAAAAATACTCACAGCATTATTAAAAAATTTCCTAATTTCCATTGTTGGATTAATCTGAGTAATAAGATATGGGTATTTTCTAGAAAGGAGCTACAATGTTCTATTTTGGTGGATCATCAGCAGTTTATGCATATTCAGGTTTCTATTGGAGATCATTTTGGTTTTGTTACATTTATTTATGCTAGCTCTTCTCCTGTTCACCAGTGAGAACCTTTGGAATACCTTGGTTAACATTGCCCCAGGTATTAACTTTTACGGCTTGTTGGAGGGGACTTTAATCGCCTTTCTTCTGTCGCTGAAAAGAAAGGTGGTGCTACACCTAGCTTGGCTTCCATGAATAGGTTTAATCAATTTCTTGCTGATGCTGCTCTTTTTGATCTGGGCTTCACTGGTCCATCATTCACCTGGAGAAGGGGTAGAATCAGGGAGAGGCTTGATTGAATGCTGGGGAACACTTTTTGGCTTCAGCAATTTCCCTATACTATTGTTACTCCCCTATCCTTGGCAGGTTCAGATCACAGACCATTGCTCATCTCTATTAACAACATTGATAATACTACAGGTGGCATGTTTAGATTCCAAAATATGTGGACTAAGCACCCAGATTTCCTGGCTGAACTTAAGAAGGTTTGGGTCTCTCCAAAGGATGGCTCCTCCTGGGGTAATCTCTGGGAATTGCATAAAATCACTACTAAGCATTTCAGGAGGTGGAATTGGACAGTGTTTGGGAACATACATGAAAATCTTAAGAAGGCTGAAGATTATGTGGCTGCTGCTGAAGCTGGTTTTCTTAATGGGGAGTGTTGTGAAGCTGCTCTTTATAGTGCTCATGATCAGCTGCTAGTTCAGGTCAAGTATCAGGAATATTTTTATAAACGAAAGCGATTCTTTGCCAAATTTATTGAAGGGGACAGAAACACTAATTACTGTCATGCATACATTAAGTACAAGAGGAAGTGTAATATGATTCTTTCCATCACAGATGAGGCTGGAACTAAGCTCCATAATGCTGAGGATATTGCATTGGATGCTGTTAAACACTTTACTCAAATCTTCACTCAGCCCAATAGACGTTCAACCCCCATTTATGATAGTTTACTCCAGGATCAGCTCCCATTTGTACAAAATCTTCATTTAATTGACATCCCTGGGGAAGATGAAATCAAGAATGCATTAGAGTCCATTGATGGTGCTAAAGCTGCAGGACCAGATGGGTTCTCTTCCAATTTTTATAAACCTGGATGGACAGTAGTTGGGAAGGGGTTATTCAAGCTGTACGGGACTTCTTCCGGGGTATTGATATTCCAAAGTACTTTTCTGCCTCCACCATTGTGTTAATCCCCAAAAATATGTTGAGAAAATCTTGGGGAGACTATAGACCTATTAGCCTTACATCTGTAATGTCCAAAATTATTAGTAAAATCATTATGACAAGATTGCAGCCACATTTAAATATCCTCATTAGCTCCAGGTCAGTTGCATTTGTGAAAGGCGGATCAATCTCGGACAATATTTTGTGGCCCAAGAGATGGTATTGGATTTAGATAAGAAATACGAAGGCAACAATGTCATCTTTAAACTTGATATAAGAAAAGCATATGATACCATCAGTTGGGGATTCATCACTCAAACCCTATGTGCAAGAGGTTTTCAGCCAAGTTTTGTTCAGCTTATCCAAAGGTGGCTTGGTAATAATGCTCATTCTGTTATGGTGAATGGTAGATGCCATGGGTTCTTTAGTGCATCTAGAGGTATCAGACAAGGGGACCCTCTCTCCCCTACCATTTTTATCCTTGCATTTGATTATTTATCCAGAATATTAGATTTTGTTTTTGCCCAAACACCCAGCTTAGCCTACCATCACAGGTCCAATTTTATTGTCAGCCATTTATCTTATGCAGATGATATTATTATCTTTTCTAAAGCTTCTAAGGCTTCTATTAAAACTGTAATTAAAACAATAACGCACTTCAAGGAGGATTCTGGCTTGGAACTTAATCTACAGAAATGTCATTTCTACCCCAGCTCTAATGTAAGCCTTATGGTGAGAACCCGGATTACTGATTTTACTGGATTTCATTCTACCAATTTCCCTATCTGTTACCTGGGTGTTCATTTGATTAAGGGAAGATCTAAACAAACTCAATTTCAAGAAATTACTAAAAAAATCAAAGCTCAAATTTCTGGGTGGTCTAATTCCTTTCTATCAAATGGAGGGAGGCTAACATTATTGAAGAGCATATTAACTGCCCTCCCATCCTATGCTCTACGGATGTTTATCATGAAAAAGAACACACAAACAAGCATTGGAAGAATGTTTAATAAATTTACGTAGGTTCGGTCAACATAGAGCAAATCCATTGGTTATCACGGAAACATGTATGTAAACCCCTACGAGTGGAAATTTGGGGTTTAAAAGCTTTGAACAGCTTAGCTTCATCAATTTATGTAAACTGTGGATTAGATTCTGAGCTAATGACACCATTTGGTCACACTACATGCATGGTAAGTACTGCAGGAAGGAACATTCTTCTTTGGTGGTGCCCAAACTGGGTGTTTCAAGACTATGGAAAGCATTGCTTAAGGTCAAAGATAAGGCTGAACAGACCTTTATTTGGGAGCTGAGAGAGGGCCAAATTAACTTTTGGCATGATAATTGGGTGTGGGGAGGGGAGAAACTCTCTTTTCCTCACAATGTGGATGGCCTCTCTATTCCTAACTGTTATGTTAATACTTATTGGTCTGAGAATCAATGGAATTGCAGAATTCTGAGGAACATTTTAACTTTTGATCAGCTACAGCAGGTTCTCTTGACTCCCTTCCATCCTGATAGAAGAGATAAGCTTATCACTAAACAATAACACCTACAAAAGCTGGGGTCCTTTATTTTTCAGAAATTTTATTCTTGGGATCAAATTAGGTGGGGGCCTAAGCTGTGGAACAATTTACTGTCACCATCCATGTCTTTCTTTTGCTGGAGAGCTAGGCATTTGCTATTGCCCACTGATGATATCATTAAATTAAAGGGTCTTAGAGGGCCTTCCTGCTGTCACTTATGTATGCAGGAGGAGGAATCTGAGGCTCATTTATTCTTCAGGTGCTCTTTCTCTCAAGAGGTTTGGACTCAAATCATTAGCTGAATCCAGGTGGAAACATTGAATTTAAGTTGGCTAGAACTTTTGGTGTGCTGGGTGGACAGGCATAAGGTGAATCTCCTGGTGGTTCCTTGTGTTGTGGCCTGGTTTATCTGGATGTGCAGAAATAAGGTAAGGTTTGAAGGGTGTTTTGTCCCAGCTTCCCTTGTTGCTGCTCACTGCTTAACCTACTTTGAGAAACTCACTAAATACCACCAATTTAGAGAATTTGCCAAGTAGGTTCTGGGAATTCTTCCTCATCCTCTCTGGTAGTTGGTTGGTTCCCTCCCCTTACTAATTGGATCAAAGTAAACACTGATGGAAGCTTTAAAAATCAGCAGGCTGGGATTATTGGTGTGTTTAGAAATGGGTTGGGGCAATGTCTGTTGTTCTTTTATTCTCCCACTGATGCATGTGATGCTCTTGAGGCAGAAATGATTGCCATCTATTGGGCCCTTAGAATTGCCAAGATCTGTGAAGTGAGGCTCCTTATTGTGGAATCTGACTCTTCCATTTGCATCAGCTTCCTGCAGGTTACTGAAATTGCTCCATGGTACATTCAGAGATGGCTGAACAGTGTTAAGGGATTGGTTGAGAGTAACATTGTAAAATTTTCTTATATACCTAGGGAAGGCAATGCTCCTGCACATTGGCTTGCATCTCAGGGATACTGTAATGGTGAAATTTTGGTAGATACTACACCTCCCCCTCCCCTGGTTGTTTTGGTGCATGGGGATAGATTATATCTTCCTTTTGTAAGAAGATAGATGTACTGATTATGGACATTAATATATCACTTGCCTATTAGGTAAGTCTTTTGCAAAAAAAAAAAAAAAAAAAAAGATTATATATATATATATATATATATTAAAACAAAAGGAGCAAGCATCACTCCCTACATGTTGATCTAAAAAGAACGTTACAAAGGCAAACAATAAGAAAAGGTGAAAGGAGGACCTCTAAAACTAGTGGATCCCCACATCCAAAACATAAACTACCTCAAAACTACCTAACTAAACAAAAACAAACATTCAGGTTACATGTATACCAACGGAACAAATAAGCCCTTTGAGGACCAAAAAGAGAAGAGGAAGACTAGTATCTAATGAAAGGCGAGTCCTAAGTTATCACCATGGATCAAAAGCTCGAGAGGGAGGGGAATGATATTATCAGCTTTAGTGTCCTCATTGTAGCAGCCCTGTGTGGCTAACCAATGAGCAGGAGAGTTGCCTTCCCTAGGGATGAAAGCAAACTTAACCACCATGTTATCCATATGGCTGGGCATCTTGTTCATCCATCTCTTGATATTCCAAGGAGCAGGTTCAATCTTGGTAATATAATTGATGCGGCAACTAGAATCGGATTCTACCAGCGGCACTGGAGATCTTACAAATCTTGGCAATCTTGATGGCCCAAAAGATGGCAATGATCTCGGCTTCCAAAACATCAACGAGCGGATGTGGGAGCATGGAAATACGACGAGGCAATGGCCTCGGTAGTCTCTGTAGATCCCACCAATACCGGCATCGAATCGAACAACTTCCATCAGTATTAACTTTAACCCATTGAGGAGGGGGAGGGTACCAAGCTACAACAGAAAACTTTTTGTTAGCCATTGGTCTTACCCTGCAAATATCCTTATAGTGATGTATCTTGATAAGCTTGTGGATGTAGCTGAGACATTGGATTGCAACCTGAAGAGGAGAGGAAACCTTCCCATCAAACTTAGCTCTATTTCTACACATCCGGAGGAACCAAACCACCAAGCAAGGGATCTCCAAAAGCTGTTCCTTATGCCAATCCACCCGGCAGGTATCCAAGCTATTCCAGCTCGGATTTAGAGTGTTAATAGAGAAACGACTAATGAGATGTTTCCGGACTTCTCGAGAGAAGAGACATTTGAAAAATAGATGGTCGACAGATTCTTCATCTTGAGAGCACTAGTCGGCACCGGGAAGGTCCTTTCGGACCCTTAAGTTTGAGGATGTCATCTGTAGGAATGGCAAGATGTCTTAATCTCCAGCAAAAGAAGGAGATAGAGGGGGTAAGGAATTTGCTCCAAATTTCAGTGCCCCACTTGAACTGATCCCAAGTATAAAATTTTTGGTAAATGTAAGAAGAGAGCTTCTGAGAGCTTTTATTCTTAGTAATCAGTGTGTCCTTCTGTTCAAGAGTAACATTTGTTAACTTAACTTGCTGCACCTGCTCAGGAGTTAACAAGGTATTCAGTAGCTTGTAATTCCAACAGTCCTCAGTCCAGAAATCCTTAACAGGAGTGTGGGACTGATCAGGTTTTGGGTTGTCAGTGAGCTTAGAACCATTCCAGATCCACTGATCCAGCCAAAAGTTTATCTGCCCCTCACCCAACTCCCAGATAAATAGGTGTTCGGCCTTTTCTTTAACATTCGGCATAGAAATCCAAAGCACGGAGTCACCCGGCTTTGGCTTAACCAAAGTTGGATGTTCAAATCTACGATACTTGCCATGGAGAAATTTGGCCCAAAGAGTATCGTTGGCTCTGAACCCGATCCACAATTTACACATATTGGTGAAGCTCATCTGATCAAAGCTCCTGAAGCCAAGACCCCCAGCCTGAGTAGGTTTACATACCTGCTGCCAAGGCAGCCAGTGAAATTGCTTGTGTTGTCCAGCCCATAAAAATCTGTTGAAGAGTTTGCTGATCAGTAAAGAAGTGCTCTTCTTCATGGTGAACATCTGGAGAGCATAGGAAGGGAGAGCAGAAAGAATACTTCTCAGCAAGGTAATTCTTCCACCATTAGATAGGAAGGAGTTGGACCGGCTAGAGATTTGATTTTTTATCTTATCTATAACTCCCTGAAACTGAGTCTGTTTAGATCTGCCTTTAGTGAGATGCACTCCAAGATAATCAATTGGGAGGGTTGCTGATTGAAAGCTAGTGTAATCAGAGGTCCATCTTCAATGGCTTAAGCTAACATTCTTGCCTGGGTAGAAAAGACATTTAGTAAGATTGAATTCCATCCCAGAAACATCCTTGAAATGGTTTAAAGTCTTCAGAACAACCTTGATAGCAGCTTTAGATGCCTTAGAGAAAATTATGATGTCATCGGCATAGGATAAGTGACTTATCCTAATGTTGGACTTATGGTGGTAAGCAAGGTGAGGAGAAGCAGCAAAAGCATGGTCTAAACACCTAGACGGATAATCAAAAGCCAAAATAAAGACAATAGGGGAGAGGGGTCTCCTTGTTTGATACCTCTAGAAGCACTAAAGAATCCTTGCTTATTCCCATTCACCAGCATAGAATGAAAATTGCACTTTAGCCACCTGTTGATGAGCTGAACAAAGCTGGGTTGAAAGCCTCTAGCTGTTAAAATATTCAATATGAACTCCCAGCTAATAGTATCATAAGCTTTTTTAATGTCAAGTTTGAAAATGATGTTATGACCTCTCGCATTTCTTATCTAAATCCAAAAGCAATTCTTGGGCCAGTGAGAATATTCTCCGAGATGTTTCTTCCTTTAACAAATGCTTTGCTGGTTCTCATTGATGATGTGAATCGGATGTGGTTGAACTCTTGAGACAATGATTTTACTTATTACTTTGGACATTACGGTAGTTAAGCTGATAGGTCTATAGTCACTCCGGTTTTGTCGACTTTGTTCTTGGGAATAAGCACAATGGTGGAAGCGAGAAAAAATTTGGGAGGATCCATGCCTTGGAAGAAGGCACTCGCACAGCTTGAGTAACATCCCTGCCAGTAATTGACCAGCTAGCTTTGTAAAAAGAGGATGAGAAACCATCAGGACCAGCAGCTGTAGTGTCTTTAATAGTATCAAGAGCCTTCTTAATCTCAATCTCCTCAGGAATATCAGTTAGATTCAGATCCTGCACATAATTATGGGTCGTCCTGAAAAGATCCTGCTGAATAGGAATGCGGCTAGATGGAACCCGAGCAAAGAGGTGGCTAAAGTGTCTCTCGGCATCCTTGGCAATATCGAGTTGCCTCGGTGATTTTGATGCCGGCATCATTGGTAATGGTAAGTATCATATTACATTTCCTTTTGAAGTTGATATAGGCATGATAGTACACAGTATTTCTGTCCCCATCAATAAATCTGGCAGATGCAGCTTTCTGTTTATAAAATTCAGCTTGGTAGTTAACCTATGTGAGTAGCTGTTCAGATGCTCTAAAAAGATCAGCTTCATCCTTGTTCCCAATTGAGAAGGCAGCTTCAGTATTTGCAACCTCAGCTTCAGCCTTTTGTATATTTTCCTGCAGGTTCCCAAAAGTGTTCCGGTTCCAGCTCTCGAGATGATGGGGCATCAACTTGTGCAAGGACCAAAGGTTTCTCCAAGGGGAGCTACCACGAGTGGGCTTCCGGATCTTACTCACTTCGCCGGAAATTCGGGGTGGAGGGTCCACATGTTTTGAAATGCGAAGTTGCTAGCGGCCTTGCCATCGGTGTTTTGTAGAGAGATGAGTAGAGGCCTATGGTCGGAGCAAACCATGGACAAATGGGTAACAAAAGTGAAGGGGAAAAGGCGATACCGAGGGAGAATTGACCAAGACTCGTCTAATCTTTCCCAAGTACTCCCTCTCCTCCATGTGAAAGGTGGGCCGAGTAAAACCCAAATCAAAGAGCTTGGCATTATTAATAAAATGATTAAACCTGTTCATAGAGGAGGTAAGTGGGGGGAACCACCTTTTTCTCGGATGGGGAAGAGAGACGGTTAAAATCTCCACCAACCATCCGGAAATTGTTCATGGTATTAGCAAGAGAGGTTAGCTCGGACCACAGCGACTCGTTGTTAGGCATGAGAGCAACTGGCATAAATAAAGGAAGCAAAACCCGAGTTGTTCCCCAATGGAAAATTGAAGGTGAATAAGCCGGGGTTATCGATAAGAATTGACCATTGTAATTCCTTCCTAGCGAGAAATCCGGATCTTATTGCTAAGGTTAGAAAAAAAGGTAAAATTAGGGGAAGACTTAGTAATTTTACTCTTGTTTATAGGAACCATAGGCTCCAGGAGTACAAAACACCATAATTTGTGTAGTTTAACCAACTGTTTTATTCTGTTCAGAGAGGAAGGGTGAGCAGCCCCCCTGATATTCCAGCACATGAAATTTAACATTAAGAGATAGATTTTCCTTTCCCCCTGGTTCTAGGGAGAGGTGCTTGAGGGCTGTCTGGAGGGTCTCCTGGAGATTGAGGTCCCAGTAAACCTTGCAGTTCAGTTTTGCTTTTTCTTCTTTTCTTGTTTTTACGTACTGCTGAGCACTTATGTAAATCTACATCCGCCTCCTTGATATGAGCCGTGGCAATTTCCACCGTATTCTCAAGAGCTGGGATAGAAGATAAAGGACCCATAGGGCCGGGAACCTCGATGGATTCAACTTCCTGCTCACTTCGATTTCTACTTGAGCAACCTCAGTTTCTTGCCCCTCAGTTCTCTCAAATCCTTCCAGTGGGTTAACATTCCTGGGAGATAGCTCCAGAAGAATGCCATCCATAGGAACATCTGGAGGTGAAATAGATAATTCGGGAATCTTTTTTGCCCTCCTGCTAGGCCCAGCTTTTTCTTGGAAGGGGGTGTAGTCTATAACACTTGCTCCAATAAGTGGCCAAACATTCTGCAATGTTTACAATAATGTGGCTTGAACTCCACTTCAACATCCTGCCAAAATCCCTCTTACGGAAACTCTTCATCCGTTCTAATCCAAATCTTATGAATATCCGGTAAAGTTATGTCTCTCTCTACCAGGTACTCTTGCTTCTTGCTTGGTCTTGCCATATCAAAGGTGTGAGTATCAATTTTGAGTGGAGTGCCCAGTGCTTGGCTTATATTGAACATGGCATTTTGATTATACAGTTGGATGGGTAAATCTGGAAGTTTAAACCACATAGGGATGATTGGTGGCTCTTTTGATGGATCAAATCCTGGTGTCCATTTTAAAATCTTCATATAGGCTCCAGCAATAAGTATGGATTGTTGCCCAAAAATTCGAGCATAATCCTCCTCATTAGAAAGTCGAATCGGCAGGTGTCTCCCATCTAGTAAGCCCGGCTTCCAGTACCAATAAGACCGAGATCATCAAAGTGTTTCCTCACATATTCCATTTTGGGGTGTCCCATTTGGAATTTACCTATCGGACAAAATTTAACGACCTCGTTCAGGCATTGCATATCCTGTTTAGAGAACAAAGCTGCAGGCAAACCATCCTTAGAACCCACGAGGCCGGATGAAAGGACTTTTCCTTTACCTGCAGCGAGTGTCGTGTAATTCTCGGGAAAAACCAAATGATCGAAAGGACTTATGTGGAGCCCGTCCTTTACCCACAACTCCGAGCATAGGTAGCTTTGGCCCGAGAGATGTTGGTGGAGTTGTCGATGGGGAAAAGTCCGGAAGAGGGGTTAGCCATGAGCAAACACCCCCAAGCCCACACCACCGGGACCCAAGAACGAGATCCAAAGGAGACCGGTCCAACCAAAGGCCGAAAGTCAACCGGGCAAGACAAACCAAACAAATTCCAGGAGATGCAGAACTCCCAGAAAGCACCAAGTCACAAACTCAAGATCAATAGAACAGTAACTCCTCAGAAATTTGAAAACAGTAAAGCCCGAGAAGACAAAAAACAAAAGGAAGGCGTGGAGGCAGACAGCCCTACCCAAAGTGGAGCTCAGGAACAGGAAAACCATGGGGACAGGGAACCTACCAACGCCGGCCGGTGACACGGCCGCCATCAACAACCAGTCAACCCTAGCAGAGCACTTCCCTCCTCAGCCGCCATCCCCCTATCCACATATATATATATATATATATATATATTATTTGGATTGCATTTCAATCCTATGTTTTTTATTTTCTTTTCAGGGATTGTTTTTCAATCCTTCTTTTCTTTTTCAAGTGAGGATTACTGTATCTGGATAGCCTGTTAATGATTTTGAACTTTACTTTCCCCTTCCTAAATTTGAAACTTGAAATATTTCTTTACATTATATGTATTTCATAGTTTTTACTTCAATGATTTTCAATCTTTTCTTTCTCAACTAAACACTTAAGAATTTAATATTTTAAAATATAGTTTTCCTTACTTTAAATAGTTAACTATATTCTTATCCTTTTATTCCAAATATCTTAATCTACAAAATTAGTTTAATTACAAAAAAAATATTTCTTTTAACCTTTTATAACAATTAAATAAATTAATTCTAGTTTACTGAATTAAATTCACTACATAAAATCATTTTTATAATAATTTTTGAAAATAATTAATTGAGAACATTTAATAGTTAATCTTGTTTTTCCCTCCCTCAAACTTAAATTTTTCTATTTAATCATATAGGTTGAAAGAAAACATATTGTAAATTTAAATCATACCTTCGTGCTTAAGGTATTTTTCTTTTTGAAGTTCTGGAAGTTTTTTTCATCACTTAATTAACCTGTACAGTCAAAAACTTTCTACACACATATAATATTAGAGAATTTGCTGGGTAAGGAAATTTTGAAATAAGTACAAAATACTAACACAATTTCCTACTACATTTAATTACTTTACCTATTAAAGTACTAAGAACAATTTAACATAACATCCACATATTTTTCACTAATCCAGTTTCTGGGTTACAATCACAGTCTGAAATATGAAAATTTAAAGCTACACAAATTTAACTTACACAACACAGTTTAAATGACTTATACAACATAATAATCAAAATACATAAACTAAACAACTTTACTAAATTGAAGAAAATAAACAAACACATAACATAAATATCTAATCATAGAATCTAATCTTCAGCATCAAAATCCCAAGTTATATCCTCATCTCCTTGTTCAGCAGGTGGAGTAGGCTGGTAATGAGTATAATGAGGGCACTCAAGAAATATAACATTAAGCTCCCCTCTCCTATAACAATTCTCAGCATCATAGTAGGCTATCTCAAACTCAGAATGCCTTTGGAGATATTCACTGTCATAATCGTGCCTCCGCTCTAATCCTCCAATCGTTTGATCTATTGATCCAACCTTTCATCAACATCTTAAAACTTTTCCGATGCAGAGTCAGTTCATTCATCAAGTCATAAAGTGTAGGAGAACTATAGGCATAACTAGTAGAGGGAATATCCCTACTAGTTGGAGGTGCGGAGCTCTTAGTCCCAGATCTCCATCCTTCGTGGGATTCATAAGTCTTTATATTAGCCTTTGTAATGGGTTTCATAGGTTCAACCCATTCTTCATCATATCCTGCCTCTACTCCAGATAACTGACAGAGTGCATAAATCAGACCAGGATGTCCTAGTGCTCCTCCAGTTTCACTTCTTGCAATGGCTAATATATTTTTATAAATAATTTTTTCCACATTTATACTTCTGTTGTTCTGAATGCAAAAATTTAGAACTGCTTTATCTCTAGAAACTTCACTATGATGATAAACAGGTAGAAAAGTAGAGCAAATAAAATATTGCCAAGCCCTAGAGGTTGCATTTAACATAGAAAGAGGGAAGTTTACCCGTTCACGCTGCTTTATTTTCCAAATCTCTTTCCCATCAGAGAGATAGTTAATCACTTCGTTTAGTGGTCCTTCCATTGTTCCAAACATATCGTATTCACTGGTATGAAGATCTTGTACTTCGTAGAAATAATTTATTTGATCAGCATTAAAATCAACTAAAAATCCTCTAACCTTCATAAGTCCATCCTCTATCTGGATCAAATTGGCGTAAAACTCCTTTACAACTTCAACTGCAGCTCTGTTCATCGTATAACAAAAATTTTCCCATCTTCGCTCTTTGATTGTCTGTTCCACTTCTCCTCCCAGATTCTTGAAAACTTTATCCTGGATGCACTTTTTCGCTTTGATACTAAAGTTGTACCTTGATTGAGCCTTTGCATTCACAAATTGTGTTTCATCAAAATCAAGTTGCCTCTTTTGTCGTGGAGCCATTTCTTGATCTATCAAATTTACAAAAATATCAACTAAATTCCAAAATAAGACTAGAATGGCTTCCAAAGGTGACTTAAAAGTAATCTAAAATGAATTCCATAAATTTCTTCCAACTATTTTCTCCATATTTCAATTTTTCCAAAATTCCTAAATGCGGAAGAAATACATGGTGAAAATAAAAATTTTTTGCATGGGTCTAAAGCTCTTACCAAAGGAAGATGAAATCCGGTGTCAAAATGTGTTGAATCTGCTCCAAATCCAAGATCTCTCAAACCCTAGGTCGGTTTTTTCGAAGTTTTAAGGAAGGGGACGATGAATAGTTGCGGTTGACCAGTCAAACAAAGGTATTTTTAGGATCCTCGCCATTAGCAAGCAAAATCTCACCGTCGGCAGGCTAATTAATTCGAATATGGCTTATGTCTCTGGGAAAAGCCGCCGTCAGCGGCGTCGAGGGCGCTGTCGGTGGGATTTTTCAAAAATTAAAAATTTTTAATATTTTATTTATTTTTAATTCATTTTAAGCCTCGTTAATGTCCGATCAATCGATTTAAATATATTTTACAGTGATTAGATACTATTTTTACTCAATTAAATTCACACAACACAAAACATCATAAATTTTATATAAAATCCAAGTGTTTACAATTTTTGTACACAATATTATAAAAAGGTATTTTCTCAACCTTAATACATAAAATTCAGCGTCGCAATGCAAACCACAATACTTAAAACGCTGAAAACAAACGACTATGCATAATGTCATCTATACTGAGATCAAAATATCAAAATCTAAAATAACAAAAAGTGCAGATTACATAAAATTAAATTCAAACTAATACAACCTATAAACAAATACAAACATCTTCTAATCGTCAGGATCAGTGCTAAACTCATCTCTGATACCACCCATAGAACGTAAATGAATGAAAAGATTGTAAAAGGGTCTGTAAGGAAATTCTTAAGTAGAATTTTCTTCTATCTATCATTTCTTTCTCATAAGTCGTATGAAACTAGTCTCAATATGTCCAGAATGATCGAAGTGCTCTTTCATTCTCTAGTCAATATGATCAAATAATTAAGAGATGTTATTAATTGAAGTCATCATGTTTTGTACCTCTTTTTCCAGTCCTTTGAGTTTTCGTAAGATCAGATTAGTTTTTTTTGTCAAGGGCCTGATTGAAAAAGAACTCTGAGATGTTTAATCCACAATAATGGCTCCATCATTATCATTATCCAATGTAGGAAACATATCAGTTGGATCTAAAGGTTTCCAAGGTAGAAGTATGTTCTCCTAGGCTTCATATGAAACTTGGTATTGACTGAAGAGTGTAAAAATTGTAGAAGGATGTCCATGCCCATAAATTGATCCATGAACAATCAGACCTAAAGCAGACTTCAAAATAATCAAACCAACATCAATAGGTAGTTCCACTTGAATGCAATAATTCAGAATTGCACACTCCTTAGAAACTTTATTGAACATCATAGTGGGTAACAGTTTTGAAGAAATAAAGAAGTGCCAGTGTTTAGAAACGGGGTTTAGAAGTAATGCAGAAAAACTAACATACCCGTCTTCTCTTGTTTCCCAATCTTCTTCTTCATCAGTCAAGTAACGATAGATCTCATTCATATTATTCCTTGTAGGGACAAAGTTGAAATAGTGGCAAACAGGTGTATTCTCTATCAAATATAACTCATTAATTCTAGAAGAAGTGAAAGTTACCCATCTGCCTATCACATAGACGACTCCGTTATTGATTCTATGTAGATTGGAATAGAATTCTTATACCACAGGGATGACTACTACAGAAGTGGTATAGCACAACACTTCCAACCTTCATCGCAAAATAATCTTTTCTATAGGCGTCATTGAATTCTCCAATCCTCTATTAACGAATCCACATTCCTTGATCAAACTCTTTTTCATCATTACCTTATTGAAGATTCGTTGGGCCTCACAATTGATAAATTTTCTTCGATTGAACACTCGAGATCTAGGGATTTTAAGGTGATTGGATGCCATATTGATGAGTTTTGTTGGAGTTTTAAATCGCTTTTAGGAAAAAAAATAGTTTAAATTTTGAGTTCTAATAGTATTTAAAGAGTTAAACCACTTAGAATCGCCAGAAACCGTCAAAATAACTCCCTAAACTGTCAATTCACCAATCTCACCGTCGGTGACGTCGATCTCGCTGTCAGCGGGATTCTTAAATAAGAAAAACTTAATTTGGCAGGCAAAACTCACCGTCGGCGGGCTCGATCTCGACGTTGGAGGCCAAGGCCAAAATTGCCCAGTTTCGCTCTAGTCCGAATGCGTTCCAATTTTTTTTATGGATCCAATATCGTGATGATCATAAGGGTAAATTCGAGTAGTAGAATTCATTCATTCCACAAACTAACAATAAATCGAACAAATACATAATCATTGCATAAAAAGATAACTATGAGTTGCTGATCACAAGAAAATATATTAAGAATTTCATACCAATTTTATGTGAAATTGCACTTTAAAGAATGGTATTTTCTTTGTTTTATTGCAGGAATGAAGATTTATAAGTACGGAAAGCAAAAAACACAAAAGAAGCAGATTTGAAACAAAAAGGACTCAATTTGATGAAAACTGAACTGTCCCACCGACGGCAAGATTTAGGCCGCCGACGGTGAGTATTTCCCGAAAGATTTTTAATATATTATGAGGAGCCCGCTGACGGCGAGATCGAGCCCACCGACAGCGAGATCGGCACGGTTAGCCCATCTTCTAGAAGCCCGCCGACGGCGAGATCGAGCCGCCGACGGTGATACAGTTGAAAAGATCCAAAATACAATGAACCTGGACGCTTTTTGAAGAGATGCTTAAGTACCCTTTGGAGATTTGATCCCTTCTATAAATAGAGATAATTCTAGTCAGTTGTGTGTCATTGGTGTGTCAGTTTTTTTCATTTGTGTGAAAGTTAAGTGTAATTTAAGAGTCTTTGAGTGAGTGTTTAGAGTTTTGGTGTGCTGTACTGGAAGGAAGAGTCAAAGGAGCTTCAAGAATCTGCTTGGGGAGAAGAATTGAGATAAGTACATTTGTTATTTGTTTGTTAATTTTAATGAAATCCATGCTTCGTGTTATTTTTCCCATGCATTCTGAGTAGTTTTCTTAGTCTTTCTCCTTGTTATTGAGATTACGTGAAATGATGAATTAAAGTAATTGTGCCTAAAATATGAAAATATAAATTGTGCTAATCTTTAACTTAAATCTTAATTTACTTTCAATCTGGCAAATTGATTTGTTAACATATGTTGAAATATCAACTATAGTAAAGATTACATCCAAGATTTAGGGAAGTCAAAAGCCTTGGAAGGAGGATGTAAATAAATAGGGAAATATTAACCATTAGGCGTAGAATTGGACATTTTAGTGTGACAGACTAAAATATTCAATTCGGTCTTATTGTTTGAGAGATGAAGTGTAGATGTTAGCCCTCAGGCGAGGGAACATGGGAGCTACGAAGTGGCGATCGGTATCCTCCCGGCCTAGCCGCAGATTCAGTAATCAAACATAATACTAGTCAATGTTCTTTGCACCTGGACCAAAGGGTAAAGAATAGGAATGCTCCTATTTGGCACAATAAAATTAAAAACTTATTTAATTATTCATTCACTTAATTCTCTAAAACAAGGAGAAAGATACTTTTCTGAAATCTTATATTCAACTTTAAGCATTAGTTTATTTTAGATTAAGTATTCTTAATTTCCGTATACTAGATTAGTAAGTAAGTTTAATTTAATTTGTCTTTGAAATTTTCTAACTTTCCTGTGGGATCGATATATAGGACTCCATTAGAGCCCTATATTATTTGATAACGATACATATACTTGCGTAGTATCCACAATATAAATCATAAAATTCATAATAAAATCATCAGTATATATATGTAGTGCTGATCAAGTTTTTGGTGCCGTTGCTAACTTTTATATCACAATTGTAAGTATAAATATCGAAAAGTGGATCGAGTTTTTGACGCCGTTGCCGGGGAAGTGAAGTAAAGTAATTATTAAGGTAATTAATAGAATTATTAAAATAATTACTAGAGTAATAAATTATTTTAAATATTACTTAAAAATTGTATGCATAAATTTGGAAACGAAAATTTAATACCTTACGATTCAGATTTAGAGCGTACAATTAAAAGAATTTGAAAACAAAAGAGAGAAATTATAAGTTTAACACAAATGGCAAATAATCTAGAAATTGAAAATTTAAACCAACAAAGACCATTAAGAGACTATGCCAACCCTACATTAGATGAAATTCACCTAACTATTCAAAACCCTGATGTAGCTGCTATTTCATTTGTACTTAAACCTGGAATTATCCAAATGGTACAGAATAATCAATTTAGTGGTTCACCTAATGAAGATCCTAATTTACATCTTGCTAGTTTTTTGGAACTATGTGCTACTTTTAAATTTGAAGGATTATCTAATGATGTTATTAGATTTAGGATTTTTTCTTTTTCTTTAAGGGATAAGGCTAAGATGTGGTTAAATTCATTAGCACCTAGATCTATTAAAACTTTGGGAGAATTATCACAAAAATTTCTATCCAAATATTTTCCTCCGAAAACTGCAAAACTTAGAAATGATATAACATCTTTTAGTCAGTTTGATGGAGAATCCATATATGAAGCTTGGGAGAGATTTAAAGAACTTCTTAGGAAATGCCCACATCATGCATTACCAGATTGATTAATTATACAAACTTTTTACAATGGATTAGTAGGATCTCTTAGATCAATCATTGATGCTGCTGCTGGAGGTTCATTAATGTCAAAACCATTTGATGAAGCCTATGCTTTAATCGAAGAAATGGCTACTAACAATTTTCAATGGCCTGCTGAAAGAATAAATCCTAAAAAGATAGCTAGTATTCATGAAAATGATGCAATATCTATGTTAGTTTCTCAAATTGCTGCTATATCAAAGAAATTAGATCATTTTGGAATGAATTACTTTCCTACTATATTAGAAGAAAACACATCTGGACAAATTATAGATTCTCAATCTCCTTATGAAACTATAAATTCTATTAATAATAGACCCAATAATCCTTATGCAAATTATGATAATCCTGGTTGGAAGAATCATCCAAATTTTTATTGGAATAACAATACAACTAATCAACAATGGATGACCAACTCTATAGGAAATCCACCTAATCAAGGAAATAGAAATTATAAACCATCTTATCCACCTGGATTTAATAACACTCAATTTAAAGATAAGAAGTTATCTATAGAAGAATTAATATTAAGTATGAGTCAACACTTGCAAAATCAAGGAAATCAATTACAAATTCAAGGAAATTAATTACAAAATCAAGGAACAACAATTAAAAATATTGAAACTCAACTCGGACATATTGCTACTGCGCTTAACAATAGAATTCCTGGAACTTTTCCTAGTAATGTGGAAATAAATCCTAAAGACCAAGGAAAAGAACAAATTAAAGCAATACAACTAAGAAGTGGAAAAGAGTTAGAAACTAAAATTCAAAAAGAAACAGAAAGTAAAAATGAGGAAGTGGAAATCGAGAAAGAAAAGGATCATCAAGATCAAAACTTAGAATATCCATTGATCCCTATGAAAATATCTATAGAAAAACCACCACCACCATTTCCTCAATGACTTAAACAACATAAAAAAGATAAGCAATTTGCTAAATTGCTTGAAATTCTAGAAATATTTACAGTAAATATTCTTTTTGTAGAAGCATTAGAACAAATGCCTAATTATGTAAAATTTATGAACGATATTTTAAATAAAAAAAGAAAATTTACAGATAAATAAATTGTTGCACTTAGTGAAGAGTATAGTGCAATTATTCAGAAAAAGCTTAATGAAAAATTAAAAGATCCTGGTAGTTTCACTATACCTTGCGCTATTGGAGAAAATTTTTTGGGAAATGCTTTGTGTGACTTAGGAGCAAGCATAAATATAATGCCTCTATCAATTTTTAAAAGATTATAATTAGGAGAAATTTCACCTAATTCAGTAACTCTTTAGTTAGCTGATCGTTCTGTGACTTATCCTTAGGGAGTTATTGAAGATTTGTTAGTAAAAGTGGATAAATTTATCATCCCGGTCATTTTATTGTTCTAGATATGGAAGAAGATAAAGAAATTCCAATAATATTAGGAAGACCCTTTTTAGCCACTAGAAAAGCTATGATTGATGTTCAGAAAGGAGAATTGACTATGAGAGTAAACGATCAAAAAATAACTTTTAACATAGCAAAATCAATGAAATATCCTGCCTTAGAAAAAGATCATGAATGTTTTCGAATGGAAATACTTGAACATTTGCAAAATGAACATTTTAAAGAAAATTATGAAGAAAAGTTAGAAAAAGAAAATACTGAATTAATTAGAGAAGCAGATAATGAAAAACTGGATTATATACAGGAAAAATTTGAAATGTTAGATAATACTGAAAACATTGAAAAGAATATAGTTCCATCAATAATTAGACCTCCTGAACTCGAATTAAAAATTCTGCCTAATTATTTAAAATATGCTTACTTAGGTAACCATTCAACCCTACCAATTATTATATCAGCTGAATTGAATGAATCACAAGAACAAAAACTGTTAGACACACTAAAAAAATATACGAAAACTTTTGGTTGGACTTTAGCAGATATTAAAGGAATTAGTTCTTCAATCTGTATGCACAGAATTCTTTTAGATAAGGAACATAAGCCAAGAGTAGATCCTCAAAGGAGACTAAACCCAATAATGAAAGAAGTAGTCAAGAAAGAAATATTAAAATGGTTAGATAATGGTATTATATATCTTATTTAGGACAGTGCTTGGGTAAGCCCAATTCACTGTGTTCCTAAGAAAGGAGGAGTGACCGTTAAAGCTAATGAAAATAATGATTTAATACCTACAAGACAAGTTACTGGATGGCGTATATGTATTGACTATAGAAAATTAAATGCAGCCACCAGGAAAGATCACTTCCCATTACCATTTCGAGACCAAATGTTGGACATATTAGCCGAACATAAATATTTTTATTTTTTAGATGGATATACCGGTTATCATCAGATACATATTGCTCCTGAGGATCAAGAGAAAACTACATTTACTAGTCCTTATGGAACATTTGCTTTTCGAAGAATACATTTTGGATTTTGTAATGCACCTGCAACATTCCAGAGATGTATGATGTCTATATTTAGTAAATTAATTGATGATGGAATAGAAGTATTTATGGATGATTTATCTGTAATTGGAACGTCATTTGACGCATGCTTGAATCATCTTGAATTATATTAGAAGTATGCGAGAAAACTAACTTAGTTCTAAATTGGGAGAAATGTCAATTTATGATTGCAGAAGGAATTGTATTAGGATAGAAAATTTTAGAAAATGGCATGGAAGTAGACCCTGCAAAAATTCAAGTTATAGCTAAATTACCACCTTCAACTATAGTAAAAAGGGGTAAGAAGTTTTCTTGGACATGCTGGATTCTATAGACGCTACATAAAAGATTTTTTAAAAATTACTAAACCTCTATGCCAACTTTTAGAAAAGGATAAGAAATTTGAATTCACAACAGAATGCTTGAATGCTTTTGAATTATTAAAAGATAAATTAATCATAACACCTATAATAGTTTCACCTGATTGGGAGAAACCATTTGAACTTATGTGTGATGCTAGTGATCATGCTATAGGAGCAGTACTTGGGTAAAGATATGATAAAATTTTCAAAGTTATATAACATGCTAGTAAAACTCTTAATAATGCTAAATTGAATTATACAGTTATTGAAAAAGAGTTATTAGCAATTGTTTATGCCTTTGATAAATTTAGGCCTTATTCAATTGCAAATAAATGTATTTTGCATACTGATCACTCTGCTATTAAATATCTAATCAAAATAAAAATTTTAAACCTAGATTAATTAGATGAATATTACTAATGCAAGAATTCGATTTTGAAATCATTAACAAAAAGGGAACTGATAATCATATAGCAGATCATTTATCAAGGCTAGAATATAATGAATTATCTGATACTGATAATGAAATTACTGACAATTTTCCTGATGAACAATTATATAATATTAATGAGTGGAAAATACCATGGTATGCTGACATAATAAATTATATTGTAAGTGATATTTTACCACCTATGTTAACTTTGCAACAACAGAAAAAATTCATTCATGATGCTAAAACATATTTTTGGGATGAACCATATTTATATAAGCAATGTAAGGATCTTATAATTAGAAGATGTGTGCCTTATGAAGAAAAAGAACAAATCATTCAGAAATGTCATGATTCTGATTTTGGAGGACATTTTGAAACAGATAAAACTTCTTATAAAATTTTACAATCTAGATTTTATTGGCCTAGTCTTTTTAGAGATGTTTATAGATACATTAAAACTTGCGACAAATGCTAACGAGTAGGTAATATATCTAGAAGAAATGAAATGCCTCTAAATTTTATATTAGAAGTTGAAATTTTTGATATTTGGGGATTAGATTTTATGGGACCATTTGTTCCTTCATTTGGAAACTCATATATATTAGTTACTGTTGATTATGTTTCTAAATGGATTGAAGCACAAGCTTTACCTCGATGTGATGCTAAGAGTGTTTCGAAGTTTCTAATGAAAAATATTTTTACTAGATTTGGAATGCCAAGAGTGATTATCACTGACGGGGGTTCTCATTTTAGAAATAAATATATTCACAAACTAGTAGAAAAATTTAACATTATTCATAAGATATCAACTGCTTATCATCCACAAACCAGTGCATTAGCTGAAGTTTCTAATCGAGAGATTAAACATATTTTAGAAAAGACTGTAAACCCTAATAGATTAGATTGGTCTATAAGACTAGACACTGCATTATGGACATACAGGACTGCTTATAAAACTCCAATTAAAATGACTCCTTACAGGCTTATTTATGGAAAGACTTGCCACTTACCAGTTGAATTAGAACATAAATCTTATTGGGCAATTAAAAAATTTAATTAGAATTTGAAAGAAGCTGGTGAGAAAAGATTATTGCAATTAAATGAATTAGATGAATTAAGAAATGAATCTTATCATAATGATAGAATTTATAAAGAAAAATTTAAATTATGGCATGATCGGAAGATTAACCTGAAGAATTTTAAGTCAGGACAAGAAGTTTTGCTTTATAATACAAGATTGAAATTATTTACTGGGAAATTGAAATCTCGATGGTTAGGACCTTTCACTATAACTCAAATATTCTCATATGGAACTATAGAAATTGAAGATCCAAAAACTGGGCATAGATTTAAAGTAAAGGACACAGATTAAAACCTTATTTTTAAGGAATAAGACCAAAATTTAAAGAGGTTTTAGTGCTCAGTCAACCTGATTACTAATTAAATTAGGTTGGGCTGACGATGTTAAACCAAGCGCTTTATGGGAGGCTACCCATAGTAGTTATTAATTATGATCTTTTTATTATAGTTATTAAAAAATTAAAATATAGAGTGAAATCTACTCATTTTACTTTTTAGAATCATCACAAATTTGAATCTATATGGAGAAATCAAAAAATATTCGGACCAGAACGAAAATTTGGGTAATTTACCTAATATCGCCGACGGCGAGATCGATCCCGCCGACAGCGAGGTCAGCGCGCCCAATTTCAGTTTAAAATAATTAACTATCCCGCCGACGGCGAGATCGTTACCGCTGACGGTAAATAGTTCAAAATGGTTTTTGTGAGTTATTTTGTGGTTTTGGACTGTTCTAAGGGCATTACTCTATATAAAACATTTAAAACTTCATTTTTATACTATCTTCATCCTTAGAAACGACTAGAGTCCCTCCAAAACAATTTATTATGGCTTCCAAACTACTTGAAACCACAAAATCCTAAGTTTTAAACCGACGAAACTTCGTCAGTTCTGAGGCTCAGCGACTATTCAACAAAGTTCTGATGAAAAAGTATCTGATCAAAGAAAGAGGGTTCGTAAACAGAGGAGCAGAGAATTCAACAATAACAATTGAAGAAATGATTGTTCAGCAACGTTGGGAGGTATTCTGCTATACCACATCTGCTGTAGTCATTCCAGTAGTCAAAGAATTTTACTCTAATCTGCATGTGATCCATAATGGAAGTGTCTACGTAAGAGGCAGATGGGTAACTTTCACTCCTTCTCGAATAATTGAATTATACTCGATTGAGAATACCCCTGTTTGCCACTATTCCAATTTTGTTCCTACAAGATACAACATGAATGAGATCTACAAATATCTAACTGATGAACCTGATGATTGGGAATTACGAGAAGAAGGGTACGTTAGTTTTTCTGCGTCACTTCTTAACCCCGTCTCAAAGCATTGACATTTCTTTATTTCATCAAAGTTACTACCCACTATGAGGGTAAATAATGTTTTGAAGGAATGCACAATCTTAAATTACTGTATTCAATCTGGATTGCCTATTGATGTTGGATTTATTATTGTGAAGTCTTCATTAGGATTAATTATGCATGGGTCAATTCATAGACTTGGACACCCATCAACTATATTTGCTTTATGTAGTCAGTACCAAGTTTCTTACGAAGCTTGGGAAAAAGTGCTATTGCCATGGAAACCACTAGATCTGACAGATATGTTTCCTACATTGGATAACAATGAGGAAACAGTAATTATTTCTGATCAAGCATCACAAAATAATCCTTTAGTTAAGCCCCTGACTGATAGAACAAACCTCATTTTACGGAAACTTAAAGGATTGGAGAAGGAACTATAGACTGTGATGAATTCTATTGATAATATCTCTGATTTATTCGATCACATCGATTGGAGAATGAAGGAGCACTTTGACCATACAGGACACTTGGAGGCAAGTTTTATACGATTATTGAGACAGAAAGGGTGGATTGAAAAAGACTCTACTGTAGAATTCCCTTTCAGGCCTTTCTATAATTTATTTGTGCATCAGTGTTCTATTGGAAACATCCGAGAAGAGAACAGTTCAGATTCCAATGAGTAGTAGAGACTTATATTCATATTATATGTATGTGTGTTGAAGTGAATTTAGTTTTTGATTTAGTTTGAATTTTATGTAGATAATCTCAGTTTAGATGAGATTGTATGTTGTTTGTTTTGTCTCAGCATTTAGAGTATCGTGGTGTGGATTGCAATGCTGACTTAGATGTGTTTGGGTTAATTTACTTAGTCAATTGTTAGTTATATAGTGTTTGAAGTTTGTAAGTTCATGGATTTCATTTATAAAGTTATAATGTTTGTCTTGTGTGAATTTATGTGTTAGTATCTATTCTTAATAAAAATAATAATAAATATATCAAATTTAGTGACCGGAACAATGAACAAGGCTTAATCTCAGTAGAATATAATTGAAAAATTAAAAAATATTAAATTTTAGGAAACCTCGCCGACAGCAAAATAAATCACACCGACGACGAGATTTTCTCGAAACTTTGGCCTTGGTGAATTAATTAGCTCACCGACGGTGGGAAAATTCTCGCCTACAGTGAGATCATGAAATATACTTTATTTGACCGGTCAACCGACACTATTCATCGTCTCCCTTCTCAAAAACTTAAAAAACTGACCTAGGGCTTGTGGAATCTTAGATTTGAAGCGATTTCAACACATTTTGACTCCGGATTTTATCTTCCCTTGGTAAGAGCTTCACTCCTATGTAAAAAATTTTGATTTTCACCATGAATTTCTTCTACAATTAGAAATTTTGGAAAAAATTGAAATGAAAAGAAAAGAATTAGAAGAAATTCATGAAACTTGATTTGGATTGATTTTAGTAACTTTTGGAAGCCATCTTAGTAATATTTAGAAGTTTAGTTAAGATTTTTTCAAATTTCACAGATCGAAAAATGGCTCCACGACAAAAGAGAAGAGTGGATTATGACGAAACTCATTTTGTGAATGCAAGGGCACAATCAAGATATTTTCACAATATTCAAGCCAGAACATGCATTCAAGATCGAGTTTTCAAAAGTCCTGGAGGAGAAGTAGAGCGAATAATTAAAGAAAGAGGATGAGAAAATTTCTGTTTCATAACCAACAGAGCCGCTGTAGAAGTGATAAAGGAATTTTATGCGAACCTGACACAGGCAGAAGATGAACCGGTTAAGGTTAGAGGATTTTTTGTGGAATTCAGCGCTGGAAGAATAAATGCTTATTACGAGGAACGAGACACCTACACAAGTGAGTATGATACATTTTTAACTATGGAAGGACCACTGGAAGAGGTGATCGACTTTCTCACTGACGGGAAAGGAGTTTGGAAGATGAAGCAGCGAGAACGAGTAAACTTCCCTCTTGCTATTTTGAATGCATCATCTAAAGCTTGCCACTATTTTATTTGTTCTACTTTGTTACCTACTTACCACCATAGTGAGGTAAGAAGAGATAGAGCAGTTCTGAATTTCTGTATTCAAATCCAAAAAAGTATTAATGTGGGAAGTGTAATTTATAAGAATATATTAGCCACCTCAAGAAGTGAAAGTGGAGGAGGTCTAGGACATCCTGGTCTTATCTATGCACTCTGCTAATTATCTGGGGTAGAGACAAGAGATGATGAGGAATGGGTGGAGCCTATGAAACCCACTACTCTGGCTAATATTAAGAAATATGAGTCCCACGAAGGATGGAGATCTGGAACAAGGATTTATGTACCTTCCTCAAGTAGAGATATTCCCTCTACTAGTTATGACCCTCCTCCCTATAGTACTCCTATCCTTCAAGATTTGATGAATGAGATGACTTTACAGCGGAAAATTTTTGAGAAAATAGAAGAAAAACTGAAACATTTTGATCAGAGAATTGGAAGCTTAGAAAGAAGACATGATTATGACAGTGAGTATCTCCAAATACATTCAGAATATGAGATAGCCTATTATGATGATGAAAATCGTTACAGGAGAGGAGAGCTCGATGTTGTATTTCCAGAGTGCCCCCGATATACTCATTACCAGCCTAATCCTCCAACTGATCCAGGAAATGACGATATAGTTTGGGACTTTGATGCAGAAGATTAGATGTTATGTTTATTTGTATAGTTATAGATTCTGATGTTGTTATTGTTTGTTTGTTGTTTTACATTTTAGTATTGATGTTTTATTTTATGAACTTGATTATGATGTAGTGTAGATTGTTTTAATATTATTGTTAAATTTAGACAGTTTTTAAAATTTCTAATGTTTTCAGACTACTATTGTAACCTTGGATTGAATGAGTAAATGTATGTGGATGTAGTATAATATGTTAGTATAAAATGTGGTAGTATTGTGTTAAAACTTCTTTACCCAGCACTTTCTTTAATATTTGGTGTACAGAAGAAAATACTAACAGTACAGGTTAATTAAGTAATGGAAAAAGCCTGCAGAACTTCAAAAAGAAGAAATACCTAAAGCTCGAAAGGTATGATTTAAATATTACAGTTTATTTCCTTTTCCCCCAATGTAGATAGATAGAAAAATTTAAGTTTGGGGGAGGGAAAAATACAAATTTAATTATTAAATTGTTCTCAATTTACATTTTCAAAATTATTATAAAATGATTTTCTGAAGTAATTTTAATTCAGTAAGCTAAAATAAATTTATTTAATTATTATAGAAAGTGAAGATAAATACTTTTAATGATTAACTAATTTTTATAGATTAAGAAATTTAGTTTAAAAGTATAAGAATATAGTTAACTATTTAAAGTAAGGAAAACTATATTTTCAAATATGAAATTCTTAAGTATTTAGTTGAGAAAGAAAAAATTGAAACTCAATAAAGTAAAAACTTTGAAATATATATAAGAGAAGTAAATGTTTCAGTTTCAAATTTAGGAAGAGGAAAATGAAGTTCAAAATTATTAACAGACTAACCAAAAATAGTGATCCTCGATTAAAGAAAGTAAAGAAAAAAAGGGATTGAGAATCAATCCAGAAAGAAAAGAAATACATTTATATATATATACATTTTTTTTTTTTTTTAAGGGAAAGGAGCTACATAGGCTCCCTACATGTTGAATTAAAGGAGTGAAGTTACAAAATATCCGCTATGGGAACAAACATGACTCAATACAATTTCACACCAAAAGGGAAAAGTAACTAACCTAAAAGTAAAAAGACCTATCCCAAAAAAATGTGCCCAATAAACACATAACCTAATGACACTCCCCAAGGAGTAATGGGTCGATAGTAGGAGATTACCAACATCCGGACCAACTAGAGAGGCTGCAGCCAGGGAGAAAAACAGAAGGCCAAAAAACCAACCATGCTTGAATTATTTCCTCCCAGCCTAATTTGGGGAGGCTCGGTTTGTCTCCAGCAATGAGCAAGTTTAACTCATAATTTGGGGTAGTGGATACCCTCACTCGCTGAGAGGAAGCACCCTTACATGCCGGTCGGTGGGCAACTTTGTTTCCTTCCCTAAAATTGCAGAGAAGGTAATCTGAGGGGATGAGAGCTGTTGAATCTGGTGGATCCAGTAGTTGTGCCTCCAAGAAGAACCACACTCCAGATGTATGTTATGAACAAGAGTAGTGGAATCAACTTCAATCCAGAGGTTAGACTAGTGAACAGATTGTGCTAGCTGCAGGGCATAAAGGACTGCAATGTACTCAGCTTCCATTGCATCCATAGCTAGTACAGGAGCATAGAAATAAAGAAGACGAGTGACCATAGTGATTTCGAAAATGCCCCGACACTGGCTTTCCCATTTAAAAAGCTGCCATCGGTGTTAATTTTAATGGTTGGTCTAATGGGAGGAAGCCGATTAACCAATAGGACCTTGGGGGCGGGAGTAGAGGAAGTTTGTAAATCAATGTTTAACGGGTTGGTGAAGCCTTTGTGACGGATGATTTTGTGTAGATAGGCTTTGCGGTTTTTGGCCACTTTGGTAGAAGAGGCAGCAATACCATTAAATTTGGCATTGTTCTCGGCCATCCACGAAACCGGATGACGATGAGATGGATAGTTTGAATATGCTTGCTATTCCCCTCTAACCAGAGATCATTAAATTCTTCCCAGTGACAATTCGTAATCGCTCTGCTATTAGATAAGTGATGCCAAGCGAAGCTGGAGAAAGAGCGGTTGAAATACAAATGGGGGATGGATTCCTCCCGAGAATTGCATAAGACACACTTGGAAGGGCCTCTAAGCCCTTTGAGCTTCGGAATGTCATCTCGTGGGAATTAATGCGTGGAGAGTTCTCCAACAAAGGAAGGCCATAGATGGGGACGAAATTGATTCCAAACGGCTAGATTCCAAGGCACGGGAGTCCACTTGGTATAGGGTGTTATAGAAGACTTTAGAGATGCTTTGATGTTGATAATTGGGCTGCAGATAGAGTCGGGAGCGATTCTCAGTAATTTTGATGGTGGAGATCGAAGAAGTTGAATAGTCTTGGAGAATGGCTTTGAGGTGGGGAAGAGACCGGTTATGCCCCTCCCGAAGTCGAAACTTTAGAAGAATGATCGGGATGTGGGCTTCTAGCAACCGGCCATTCTTTGGGGCACCGATTATCGAAGCCGAAGTTGATTTCTCCCTTCCCAAATTCCGGATATATAAGTCCTCGATTTGTCTTTCTAACAACGAGAAGTTTGACCCGAGTTCTAGAATCCCCCGATTTTCTTTCCACACGGGAGGGGTGTGAAGATATGCGGTATTTCCCATCATGAACTTAGCCGATAGAGAGGTTTGGGCCACTGAAATGTACCCAAAGTTTGCAGAAGTTGACTTGTTGGATGTGTGGGAGACCTTTCGATCCCGAGGCCACTGCGGCGGTTGGTTTAGCAACGGTTTCCCAAGAGGTCCAGTGCGGTTGCTTATTCTGGCCAGACCAGAGAAACCTGTTAAAAGCCCTCTCCATCTGTAGTTGGGTACTTTTCTTCATAGTGACCATTTGGAGTAGGTATGAGGGGAAAGTGGTCAGGATACTCTTGAGAAGGGTGATCCTACCACCATTAGATAAAAAGGAGATGGTCCAATTTGCTAAGTTGTGAGTTAATCTTGGCAATGATATCATCAAATTGTATTTGTTTTGTTCTGCCCATGGTGAGGAAATCTCCCAGGTATTTCAGAGGAGGAGAAACACATTTGAAGCCAGTGTAGTTCAAGATCCATTGCTTGACTGGGCTAGTTGTCAAGTTTGAGAAAATCGAGTCGACACTTATCGGTATTGAACACCATGCACGATTGTTGTTGAAAGGAATCCAAACAAGTTTTAACCTTCTTAACGGCTACTTTGTGAGCACTTGGAAAACGAGCATGATATCATCGGCATAAATCGGATGGGTAATGGAGAGGTTGGATGCGTGATGGAACCTTGCATAAGGTTTGTTCGGCAACTCATGGTCGATCATCTTGGAGAAATAGTCCACTCGCAAGGATGAAGATAGTGGGAGATAAGGGGTCACCTTCTTGTAGACCTCTAGTGGCTTTGAACTTGCCTCTAGCAGAACCATTAATTAGGATGGAATGTTCATTGGAGTGGAGCCACCTTGAAATAAAGTTACGGAATTGGTGATTAAATCCTCTAGCAATCAATACTTCAATGATAAAATCCCAATTTATAGTATCATATGCTTTTTGTATGTCAAGTTTATAAATCAGGTTGCCTCCCTATGGACTTTATTTAAATCCAAAAGGAGTTCTTGTGCCAGCGAGAACATTATCGGTAATTAATCCGCACTTGACAAAGGCGGATTGATTCGAGCCGATAATGTTATCCAAATGAGGTTGAAGTCTTCCCACCATGACTTTGTTGATTACTTTACTAATCACAGAAGTGAGGCTAATGGGTCTAAAGTGTTCCCATCTTTGCAAGGTAGAGCTTTTTGGAATCAGTACCATGCTAGAAGCATAGAAATAGCTAGGCAGGGATTGTCCTTGGAAGAAGCTTTGGACAGCAGCAACAACATCCTCCCCCACCAGATTCCACTCCTTCTTGTAGAAGTCAGCAGTGTATCCATCTGGGCCTGCAGTTTTAGATGGGTCAATTGAATTTAGAGCCATCCAGATCTCTTAAGCTGAGGGTATGGAAGTAAGTTGTAGATTACTGGTGTATTGGTACTTCTCATGGAACATAGAATCATCAATGGGTTTCCTGCACAAGGGGTTGTGATTGAGGAGCTTTTCAAAGTATGAGACGACATCTAGCCCAATCTCATTGTCATCAATTAGCATTCTCCCATCCGAGGACAAAATGGAGTGAATGGTGTTGCATTTTCTTCTATATTTGATACGAGCTCGATAAAATTGAGTATTTCGTCCCCATGAAGGAAATGGTTAAAAGCGACTTTCCGTTTCGAATGCGATCCAACTTTTCAGTAGCAGTAAGTAAATTCAGTTGTGCAGAGTAGAACATATCTTCAGGTTCAAGTCCAGCTTCAACAGCAGCTTCCACTTTAGACAAGTTCCTCTCAGCTTCATTAACAGCAGCAGCAAAATCCCCAATGGATGTCCAGCTCCATTTTCTAAGGGCTTTACTTAAATTGTTCTGCAATATACTTAACTTAGTTAATGGATCAGGCTGGTCCTCACAAAACCAGTGATCCTTTACCACATTATGAAAACCCTCATAAGTGGACCAAACATTTAAATATCTCGAAGGGAGGGGAGTATTGGAGCAGCTAGGAGAGGTTATGGAGATGAGGAGGGGCACGTGATCGGATCCGGAGAAGTTTAGATGAGTAACATAAGTTTGAAGCCAACTTGTAAGCCAATCATTATTCACCAGGACCCCGTCGAGTCTCTCCCGAGATTTTACCCCTCTTCCAAGTGAACTCGGATCCTCTAAAACCCGATGTCGAAGAGGTTGGCGGCGAGTGATATTGTCATTGAACATAGTCATATCGGGAAGCTTGGGAGGTCTGCCTCCTTTCTTCTCACGAGTAGACCCAATCTTGTTGAAATCACCTCCAACTAACCAAGGTGAATGCAGTCGTAAAGCTGATCTCATGAAGTCTGGTCCCATAACAATTTTTTGTCGGCTCTATTGCGGCCACCATAGACAAAGGTTGCGAGTGCCATGTCTCCCATTAATCAGAAAAGAAGAGTGAATAAATTGTCTCGTTGTCAATTAGAACGAGTCCAGAAACCTCTTTTCGCGAGAAAACCCAAATTTTGTTGTTGCAATTAGCATAATGAGAGAATCCATGTAATTTGCTGATAATCTTACGTGGACACTTGTGAACTAGTGGTTCCAGAATAGAAATGCACCAAAATTTATATTTTTTTTTAAGATACAAAAGCCTTTTAAAAGTAAGGGGATTAGCAATACCCCTAATGTTCCAAATTAGGAAACTAATCATAGATTAGGTAAAGGGGTGAGGGAAGGCGAGATCTAGATCTAGATCTTCCCCTGGTTAAAGAATTGCCAGCCAGTTCCCCACGAAAGAGGAGTACCCAGCTTCTGAACTTCAGAAAGAGCCTTTTTTTTCTGTTTCTTGGAGATCTGTGTGAGCCATTTGCCTTCCAAATCCGATTGCATCTGATTAACTTCAACTTGAGTGGGGACCTGTGGGTCAGTTAGCTGCTCAGTTGATGGACTGGGTGTGATCATTCTGACTTCCAATTCCTCCTTTCTACACCAGTCAGTGGGACTAGCAGTATTAGGGGAAGCTGATTCATAAACTGGTAGGGGGAGGGGTTGTTCTAAGGAGGGCATTACCAGCACCAGTGATAGGAGACACAAGGTGAATTGGAGCTTGTGGAGGGGAAATACCAGTTGTTCCCCGGAAGATCTGGAAGAAATTCGACGAATCTGGAAGCCCCCGGGTCTCGATTAGCAACATCGGTTTCATGTGAGGAAGTTTCGAGTTCGTAGTTTTACCGGTGTTCCGTACTTTTACTGCTAGGAGGGTGGAGTCTAAAACATTTCTCATTGGTATGTCCAAACATTTTACAATGGGAGCGAAGTAAGGCTTTTGTTGCATAATGACTTCTTGCCATTGTCCCTCACTAGCGAGAACCAATCCGGATCTTGTGGACCATAGGCGAGGTAATGTCCCTCTCGGCTTGAATTCTAGCTGCTTCAGGTTTAGCCTTATTTAGAGTTTCAGCATCAAGTCTTAGGGGTGTGCCAAGAGATCTACCAATTTGGAATAGTGCTGTTTGTTTGAAGTACCTATAGGGAAGATTTGGTAATTTGAACCAAATGGGAACAATGGGTGTATCTTTGCTGGGATCAAAGTTGGGGGTCCACTTGATGATTTTCATCTCCACCCCAGCTATGTTAACAACTTGTTTAGCAAACAGGAGTGCATAATCCTCTTCATTAGTGAAGTTAATTAGCAAATGTCTCCCATCTAAAAGTCCAATTTTCCAATTTCCCTTGAAGTTAAGGGATGCAAAGAAATTTCTGACACTTTCCATTTTTGGGTGTCCCAGCATGAATTTGCCTATAAGAGAAAGTTTCACCTCCTCATCCAAAGCTGACAGTTCTTCATCAGTGAAAATAATAGCAGGGCAACCTTCTTTAACTTCAAGTGGGTGAATGAAAGGGCAGGATATCTTCCTTACAGCAGCCTCATGAAGGTTTTGGGGGAAAATGAGTTTAGAGGGGTCGGCGATCGAAGGGGCATTGCCAGCCACTCCGGCATAAGTGGCTTTAGCCCGACTTAAGTTGGTTTCCAAATCGATTGGACAAGCCATAGGGTAAGCCCGAGTCGGGGAACTCCCACCGGCGGAGGCGGGAGGAGAAACCGGGTGGGACAAACCGAGAAGGGAAACAGAAAAGACCACGAAGAACAAAGAGAACCTTACAGGTAAGAACGGCGGGATGTGGAGCTCGGCAAGCAAGCGATGGAACGAGTAAAATTTTGAAAAGGAGGAGCCCGGGAAGACTCGAAACGGCCGGAAAAGTGACCAAATCACAAAACCAAACTTCACAAAAGGCCAAAGTGAGAGGAACCAAGGCGAGAACCCACCGAGAGCTCACACGAGACTTAGCCGCCGGCGAAGTCATGGTTGAAACCCTAGCAGAGCAAACTCCTTACCAGTTGCCATTATATGTTATATATATATACATATATATATATATATATATATATATATATATATATATATTTAAGGGAAAGGAGCTACATAGGCTCCCTATATGTTGACTTAAAGGAGTGAAGTTACAAAATATCCCCTATGGGAACAAACATGACTCGATACGATTTCACGGCAAAAGGGAAAAGTACCTAACCTAAAAGTAAAAAAGACCTATCCCAAAAAATGTGCTCGATAAACACATAACCCAATGACACTCCCCAAGGAGTAATGGGGCTGATAGTAGGAGATTACCAACATCCGAGCCAACTAGAGAGTCATGCGACGGGAGAAAAAACAGAAGGCCAAAAAACCAACCATGCTGAATTATTTCCTCCCCAGTCTAATTTGGGGGAGGCTCAGTTTGTCTCCAGCAATGAGCAAGTTTAACTCATAATTTGGGGTAGTGGATACCCTCACCTGCTGAGAGGAAGCACCCTTACATGCCGGCCAGGTGGGCAACTTTGTTTCCTTCCCTAAAAATTGCGAGAGAAGGTAATGCGAGGGGATGAGAGCTGTTGAATGCGGTGGATCCGGTAGTTGTGCCTCCAAGAAGAACCACACTCCGGATGTAAGTTATGAACAAGAGCGAGTGGAATCAACTTCGATCCGGAGGTTAGACCGGTGAACGGTTGTGCTTAGACTGCGGGGCATAAAGGACTGCAATGTACTCGGCTTCCATTGCATCCATAGCTAGTACGGGAGCATAGAAATAAAGAAGACGGTGACCATAGTGATTTACGAAAATTCCCCAACACTTGGCTTTCCCATTTAAAAAACTACCATCGGTGTTAATTTTAATAGTTGGTACTATGGGGAAGCCGATTAACCGATAGGACCTTGGGGGCGGGAGTAGAGGAAGTGTGTAAATCGATGTTTAACGAGTTGGTGAAGCCTTTGTGACGGATGATTTTGTGTAGATAGGCTTTGCGAGTTTTTGGCCACTTTGGTAGAAGAGGCGGCAATACCATTAAATTTGGCATTGTTCTGGCCATCCACGAAACCGGATGACAATGAGATGGATAGTTTGAATATGCTTGCTATTCCCTCTAACCGAGAGATCATTAAATTCTTCCAGGTGACAATTCTTAATCCGCTTTCGCTATTAGATAAGTGATGCCAACTGAAGCTGGAGAAAGAGCGAGTTGAAATACAAATGGGGGATGGATTCCTCCCGAGAATTGCATATATACATATATATATATATATATATATATATATATATATGTATATATATATATATACATTTTTTTTTGGCAAATTTAAATAGTAAATTAAGATCCGGTATTATATATATATATATATATATATATATATATATATTTAATAATAAAAGGAGAGTACAAAATCATTGATGGAAATGCTCCCAACTAACAAAAAACCTAATGGAGACCATACCCTAAAGACCACAAAACAAGAAAACTAAAAGATTGGGTGAGTGTGTGTATATATATATATATATATATATATATATATATATATATATATATATATATATATATATATATATAAAGAATGGTTGCTTGGTAAGGAGGGAGGTGCTCTGCTAGGGTTTGCTTTTGGCGGCTGGCGGTTTGGATGGAGCTTGGTAGGTTCTTTCTCCTGTTTCTTCTTCACGGAGAGACTTCCTCTTGGGTTTTTTGGTTGTTTGGAAGGGTTTTGTCTTTCCAGGGTTGGAAGATTTTCAAATTTTTACTTTTGCATTGGTTGGTTTGGTGTGGGGGAGGGCTTCCTGGCTGTTCATGGCTAACCACCTGCTCGGCCATATCCTATTGATCTTGCTACTAATGCACCGTAGGCTAAAGCTTCTTATCTTTGGGGTAGTGGGTATGGGGAACTCGCCCACAAATCCTTTGACCATTTGGTTTTTCCCAAGCATTGCATGATATCTGCTGCGTGGTAGGGGTAATGCCCCTTTCATTAATCCTGTTGGTAACAAGGATGGCTCGCTTGCTTGTGTTGTTCTCCAAAAATGACATGAAATGTCTTAATGATTCTATTAAGTTTTGTTTGATTGGGAAGTTTCGGAT
Source organism: Papilionanthe hookeriana x Papilionanthe teres (assembly GCA_022702705.1). Classification (NCBI taxonomy): domain Eukaryota; kingdom Viridiplantae; phylum Streptophyta; class Magnoliopsida; order Asparagales; family Orchidaceae; genus Papilionanthe; species Papilionanthe hookeriana x Papilionanthe teres. Next base: position 3,911,167 of record CM040438.1, on the reverse strand, counting down.
GGGACATCCAAAGATGGAATATGTAAGGAAGAGTTTTGAGGATTTAAACCTTGCTTGGAAGGCTGGAAGCTTGAGTCTGCTGGATGGTAGGCATTTGCTCATTAGACTTTCTAATGAGGAAGACTCATGCAAAGTTTTGGCAAACAATCTATCCTAATTGCTTGGAACATATATGAAGTTATTAAAGTGGACCCCGAATTTGATCCACTAAAGGAGCCACCTATCATCCCCATGTGGTATAAGCTACCTAATCTACCTATCCGATTATATGATCACAAAGCTCATTTAACATAAGTCGAAGCACTTGGGAACCCCTTTAAAAACGAGACACTCATACTTTTGATCTAGCTAGACCAGAGCGACGAAGGGTTTTAGTGGAAAGGGATATTACTCTCCACGATATCGATAGAGTGTGGGTGAGAACGAGATGAGGATTTACATGATGAGGGTTTACGGCAGGAGGTGGAAGTAGAATTTAAACCATTTTACTGCAAGCACTATAGAATGTTTGGTCATGAGTTGGAAAATTGCTACAGACTTCATCCTCTTAGCAAGAAGAAACCTTTTAGTAAGCAGAAGGTTAACTTGGCTCCTGGGGATGTGCAGGGTCAGAATGCTGAAACTGTCTCCAGGGATGTGGTTATTCTTGACCCTCCAAGGACTGAAAGAGGAAGTACAGATTGTGAAGGGGAAAAAGAGGATGTACAGAATGTGAAGGAGCAGCAAGGTGTGGTGGAGGGGGGTGAAACCATGAAGATTATAGAAGTGAATCCCCTCCCCAGGATTATCGGGGAAGTGGAAAATAGAATGGAATTGAGCTGGGGAAAGATTCAAGTGGTGAATGAGGAACCGAAGTCCGGATGGCAAATTTAGAAAAACGAGTAAAAGGAAGAAAAGTAAATCGAGAGATACAAAGTCTACTTGGAATCCCAGCCTTTATGTGATCCTCCCGATAGCCCCTCTACGCCCCTAGGACTAGGGGAAAAGGGAAACTCTTCTAATATGATAAATTTTCAATGTCTGGAATATAAGAGGGGCTGCTCATCCCTCCTCTCTTAGCAGAGTTAAATATATGGTTAAATATTACAAGCTATGGTGTTTTGCTTTACTTGAACCCATGGTTAATAAAAATTCTCAATGCATCATTAAAAAATTCCCTAACTTCCAAAGTTGGATTAATGTGAGTAATAAGATGCGGGTTTTTGCTAGAAAGGAGTTAAATTGTTCTATTTTGGTAGACCATCAACAATTTATGCATATTCAAGTTTCTATTGGTGATTTTGTTGGTTTTGTCACTTTCATTTATGCTTAGCTCGGCTCCTGTTCTTCGACAGAATCTTTGGAATAACTCGGTTAACATTGCTCCCAGCATCAATTCATTTTGGCTTGTTGGTGGAGATTTTAATTGCCTTTCTTCTTCTGTCGAAAAGAAGGGTGGTGCTTCTCCTAGTTGGGCTTCCATGAATAGGTTCAATCAATTTATTGTCGATGCGGCAATCTTTGATCCGGGTTTTTGTGGTCCAGCTACACACTGGAGAAGGGGTAGAACCTGGGAGAGACTTGACGAGTCTTTGGGGAATTCCTCTTGGCTTCAGCAATTTCCCTATACCATTGTGACTCATTTATCCATGGTGGCTCGGATCACGGACCTTTGCTCATCTCTATTAACAACACTCGTTAACGGTAATGGTGGTATGTTCAGATTTCAAAACATGTGGACTAAGCACCCAGATTTTCTGGCTGAACTAGGGAAGGTGTGGGTTTCCCCCATGGGAGGCTCCTCTTGGGGTAACCTATAGAATTTGCACAAAATCACTGCTCAGCATTTCAGAAACTGGAATTGGACAGTTTTTGGGAATGTACAGGATAATCTTAAGAAGGCTGAAGAGGATGTGGCTGCTGCTGAAGCTGGTTTTATTAATGGTGTGGGCAGTGAAGCAGCTCTTTATAATGCACAAGATCGATTCTTGGTCCAGTTCACATACCGGGAGGAGTTTTATAAACGAGAAAGCATTCTGCTGCAGATTTATTGAAGGGGATAGAAACACTAAGTATTATCATGCATTGATTAAGTATAAGAGGAAGTGTAACATGATTCTTTCCATCACCGATGAAGCTCGGGATTGTGCTTCATAATGCGAAGATATAGCTTTGGATGCTTGTTAACCACTTTGCTCAAATGTTTACTCAACCCAATATTTGTCCTACCCCTATTTATGAGAATTTGCTACAGACTGACTGAATATGTATGTTCGAATCTTAACTTAGTGGAAATCCTGGGGAGGAGGAGATAAAAAATGCATTAGACTCCTTAGATGATGCTAAAGCTGCGAGTCCCGATGGCTTCTCTTCCAACTTTTATAAAGTCTGGTTGGACGGTTGTTGGGAAGGAGATTATTCAAGCTGTACAAGACTTCTTCCAGGGTATGGATCTTCCCGGGTATTTTTCTGCCTCTACAATTGTTTTAATCCCAAAAAACAAATTGAGAAAATCATGGGGAGATTACAGACCAATTAGCCTTACTTCTGTAATGTCCAAAATTATCGGTAAAATCATCATGGCAAGACTGATGACCACATTTGAATCTTCCGATTTGCCCAGGTCAGTTGCATTTGTGAAGGGCGGATCTATTTCGGATAATATCTTGTTGGCTCGGGAATTGGTGTTGGATTTAGATAAGAAATGTAGAGGCAACAATGTGATACTCAAGTTTGGATATAAGAAAAGCATATGATACCATCGATTGGGGGTTTATCACCCAAACTTTATATGCTTGGGGTTTTCGACGAGTTTTGTTCGGCTCATCCATAGGTGGCTAAGCAATAATGCTCATTCGTTATGGTGAATGGGAAATGCTATGGGTTCTTTAGAGCTTCCGGAGGTATCGAGCGAGGTGATCCTCTCTCCCCTACCATCTTTATCCTTGCTTTTGACTACTTATCCAGATTATTAGATTTTGTCTTCACCCAAACACCAAGTTCGGCTTACCATCACAGGTCCAATTTAATTGTAAGTCATTTATCTTATGCTTGATGATATCATTATCTTCTCTAAGGCTTCTAAAGTGGCTATTAAAAAAGTAATGAAAACACTAGCTCATTTCGAGGAGGTTTCGGTTTGGAGCTTAATCTTCGGAAATGCCATTTCTACCCTAGTTCTAATGTCGACTGATGATGAAAACTCGGATTGCCGATTACATTGGCTTTCGATGCAGCTACTTTGCCTATCGATTACACGGGAGTCCATTTGATTAAGGGAAGATCGAAGACAAACTCATTTTCAAGAAATCTCCGAGAAAATCAAAACACAAATTTACGGGTGGTCTAATTCCTTTTTGTCTCAATGGGGGAGGCTAACTTTCTCGAAGAGCATTTTAACCGCCCTCCCTCCTATGCTCTACGGATGTTTATCATGAAAAAGAGTACACGAACAAGCATTGGCGGAATTTTTAACAAATTTCTTTGGGGTACGGTCGGCATAAGCGGATCCATTGGTCATCCTGGAAGCAACTTTGTAAACCCCTTCGAGGCTTGGGGTGCGGGGTTTAGAAGCTTTGAACAGACTCGGCTTCATAAATTTATGTAAATTTTGGATTAGATTCAGGGCTAATGATACCATTTGGGCTCGGTATATGCATGGTAAATACGTAGAAAGGATCACCCATCTCCGGTGGTGCCTAAGCTGGGGACTCTAGATTGTGGAAGGAATTGCTTGAAGGTCAAAGATATGGTTGAACAGGACCTTTATCTGGGAGTCAGGAGAGGGTCATATCAATTTTTGGCTTGATAATTGGGTGTGGGGAGGGGAGAAACTTACTTGCCCACAAAATGTTGAAGGACCTTCTATATCTAAATGCTATGTTAATACCTTTTGGTACGAAAACCAATGGAAGCTGCAGGTACTGGAAAACATCCTAAATTCGACCAGCTACAGCAGTACTCTTGACTCCCCGTCATCCTGAAAAAAGAGATAAGATTATCACCAAACAACAACTTCATCAAAAGTCGGGGACCTTTATCTTTCAGAAATTCTATTCACAGGACCATATCGGTGGGGACTGTAGTGTGGAGCAAGCTGCGTCTCCTTCCATGTCCTTCTTTTGCTTGGAGATTAAGACATTTACTTCTTCCAAGCGATGATATCCTCGAATTAAAGGGAATTAGAGGGCCTTCCTGTCTGTCTATTATGTATGCGGGGAGGAAGAATCTAGGGATCATTTGTTCTTCAGGTGTGCCTTCTCTCAAGAGGTCTGGAGGCATGTGATAAGCAGGATTCAGGTAGATACTTTGCAATTAAGTTGGTTGGACCTATTGATGTGTTGGGGGGACTGGCATAAGGTGAATCTCCTGGTGGTTCCTTGTGTTGTGGCCTGGTTTATCTGGATGGGCAGAAATAAGGTTAGATTTGAGGGGTGTTCTGTCCCTGCCTCCCTTGTTGCTCGCTCATTGCTTAACTTACCTTAAGAAACTTACTAAATATCACAAATTCACCGATATCCGCCAAGTAGGTTCGAACATTCCTCCCCCTTCTCTCGGTTCTGTTGGGTGGTCCCCTCCCTCTTCCTATTGGATCAAAGTTAATACTGATGGAAGCTTCGAAATTCGGCGAGCGAGGATTGGTGGCATCTTTAGAAATGGGGTGGGGCATTGCTTATTGTTCTTTACTCTCCTGTTGAGGTCCGTGATGCTCTTGAGGCTGAAATGGTGGCCATCTTTTGGGCGATTAAAATTGCCGAGAATCGTGATGTGAGATTCCTAATGGTAGAATCAGAGTCTTCTAATTGCATTAGCTTCCTGCAAGGGACTGAAGTTGCTCCATGGTACATTCAGAGATGGTTGAATAGAGTGAAGGGAGAGTTTGAGAGTATAAATGTAATTTTTTCATATATACCTAGGGAGGGTAATGCTCCTGCACACTGGCTTGCATCTCAGGGTTATTGTAAAAGGGAAATTTTAGTAGAAACTACACCTCCACCTTCCCTTGCAGTTTTGTTGCATGGTGATAGGATAGGTCTTCCTTTTGTAAGAACATAAGATGGTGATTAATATACTTCTTGCCTGCTAGGCAAGTTTTGTGAAAAAAAAAAAAAATATATATATATATATATATATATATATATATATATATATATTTAAGGGAAAGGAGCTACATAGGCTCCTACATGTTGACTTAAAGGAGTGAAGTTACAAAATATCCCCTATGGGAACAAACATGACTCAATACAATTTCACACCAAAAGGGAAAAGTAACTAACCTAAAAGTAAAAAAGACTATCCGAAAAAATGTGCCCGATAAACACATAACCCGATGACGCTCCCCAAGGAGTAATGGGGCGATAGTAGGAGATTACCAACATCCGGCCAACTAGAGAGTTGCGGCCGGGAGAAAAAACGAAGGCCAAAAAACCAACCATGCTGAATTATTTCCTCCCCGTCCCAATTGGGGGAGGCTCAGTTTGTCTCCAGCAATGAGCAAGTTTAACTCATAATTTGGGGTAGTGGATACCCTCACCTGCTGAGAGGAAGCACCCTTACATGCCAGTCAGTGGGCAACTTTGTTTCCTTCCCTAAAAATTGCAGAGAAGGTAATGCGAGGGGATGAGAGGCTGTTGAATCCGGTGGATCCGGTGGTTGTGCCTCCAAGAAGAGCCACACTCCGGATGTAAGTTATGAACAAGAGCGAGTGGAATCAACTTCAATCCAGGAGGTTAGACCGAGTGAACGGATTGTGCTTAGTTGCGGGGCATAAAGGGCTGCAATGTACTCGGCTTCCATTGCATCCATAGCTAGTACATGAGCATAGAAATAAAGAAGACAGATGACCATAGTGATTTCGAAAATGCCCCCAACACCGGCTTTACCATTTAAAAAGCTGCCATCGGTGTTAATTTTAATAGTTGGTCTAATGGGGGAAGCCGATTAACCGATAGGACCTTGGGGGCGGGAGTAGAGGAAGTTTTTAAATCGATGTTTAACGGGTTGGTGAAGCCTTTGTGACGGATGATTTTGTGTAGATAGGCTTTGCGGTTTTTGGCCACTTTGGTAGAAGAGGCGGCAATACCATTAAATTTGGCATTGTTCCTGGCCATCCACGAAACCGGATGACAATGAGATGGATAGTTTGAATATGCTTGCTATTCCCTCTAACCGAGAGATCATTAAATTCTTCCCGGTGACAATTCTTAATGCACCTGCTATTAGATAAGTGATGCCAAATGAAGCTGGAGAAAGAGCGAGTTGAAATACAAATGGGGGATGGATTCCTCCTGAGAATTGAATAAGACACACTTGGAAGGGCCTCTAAGCCCTTTGAGCTTCAGAATGTCATATGTGGGAATTAATCTGTGGAGAGTTCTCCAACAAAGGAAGGCCATAGATGGGGACAGAAATTGATTCCAAACAGCTAGATGCCAAGGCACGGGAGTCCACTTGGTATAGGGTGTTATAGAAGACTTTAGAGATGCTTTGATGTTGATAATTGGGCCTGCAGATAGAGTCGGGAGCGGTTCTAGTAATTTTGATGGTGGAGATCGAGAGAAGGCTGAATAGTCTTGGAGAATGGCTTTGAGGTGGGGAAGAGACCGGTTATGCCCCTCCCGGAAGTCGAAACTTTAGAAGAATGATCGAGATGTGGGCTTCTAGCAACCATCCATTCTTTGGGGTACCGATTATCAAGCCAGAAGTTGATTTCTCCCCTTCCCAAATTCCGGATATATAAGTCCTCGAGTTTGTCTTTCTAACATTGAGAAGTTTGACCCGGGTTCTAGAATCCCCCAATTTTCTTTCCACCAGGAGGGGTGTGAAGATCTGCGGTATTTCCCCATCATGAACTTAGCCCATAGAGAGGTTTGGGCCCTGAAATGTACCCAAAGTTTGCAGAAGTTGACTTGTTGGATGTGTGCGAGACCTTTCAGTCCCAGGCCACCTGCAGCAGTTGGTTTAGCAACAGTTTGCCAAGAGGTCCAGATATGTATACATATGTAAATATGTATAAATATAAAGTAAATTCATATATATATATATATATATATTTTGGGAAGAAGAGGCTACACTGGCCCCCTACATGTTAATAAAAAAAAAAAAAAAAGTATGCGATTACAAAAGGGAGATCCCCAGGGAAGAAGATCCCGAGTACAACTCCACACCAAAAGTAAAAGAGACTAAGTAAATGAAATAAACTAGAGAGTAGTGGCCATTCACGAGTAAAAAGAGAATAGCCACGAAGAGAAAACCCAAAAGGAGCAAATATCCAAGTAAAAACCAAGTGAAAAAAGATACCAAAATGCTCCTACGGTAATTATAAACGGCTTTAAGCGAGGTGTAGGGAGAGTAACAATTGCGGGGACATCACTCCAAAATTCGAAGTGAGGGGCTTGGAATGAGTCGGCTGGATGAGATGAAGAAGGCGGGGAGGTAGAGTGGAGGAGACCATTATCTCTTGTGAAGATAAAGCTTTTTAGCAATCCAATTAGCAGGTACGTTACCTTCTGCGAAAATAAAGTTAAATTGAACGATTGGGCGAGGCGACAAAGATCCGATTTGGTAAACCCAAGTGGAATGGTGCCGAGGAGGAAGAAGGTCATTACAGAAATCTTGAACTAGAGTAGAAGAGTCTCCCTCCACGATGATGGAAGACCATTGAAAGAGTGTAGCAATGTGAAGAGCCCGAAAACGGCGACGATTCGGCTTCCAATGGATCATCGGCGGTAGTGGGAGCACTGGAAGAAAAGCAAACCTTTCCGAGTATGGTCTACGAAGATGCCTCCGATGCCGGCTAATTGATCCTTGAAAGCACCATCGGTATTGACTTTAATAAAAGGATGGCTAGGGGCTTTCCAAAAGATCTTAGTAACTTTTTGAAGCATAGAGTCTGTTGCGGACAAGGAAGCTCGAAGAATGTTTGGAAAATTTTTAACGAGAGATCAATTTAGAGATAAAAGTAAGGCGATGGGTTACTACCACATTAGCTTTATGAAGCACCCCATCATATTTAACCCCATTTCTATGCATCCAAATGAACCAAGCCACAATACAAGGGATCTCCCCGGCTTTAACTTTCGCCGGGAATGCCGGGAATCACTAAAATCATGCCAATCTAACAACGGCGAGTTAATTTTCAACTTGTCGATCGGACCGACCAAACCTCTTGGGAAAAGGGGCATTTAAGGAAAAGATGGTTCGAGTTTCGAATTAACGGCACGAGAGAAGGCATTTAGAAGGGCCTCTCAAACCTTTGAGTTTTAGAATATCATCGGTAGGGAGGAGCCCATGGAAAATTCTCCGAATCGGGAAGGACATAGAGGGGGTAAGATATTTGTTCCATATGCTCTTGCCGCAAGCGACTGATTCCAAGAGTTGATAGTGGAATAAATGTGCTTGGTAATGCTTGCTATTCTTGCCATTTATCCATACGAGTTTATCGGGTTGATACTATCAAAGGGATAAGAGCCACTGATCAACAACGGAATCGGCACTGTAATTGTTTCGGTTTAGGAATGGACCAATTCATGTTGTCCCAACGAGCGGGAAATAGGGAATTGGTCTTTGTTAATATTAGGTAGGGGAACCAAAAGTTCCTTTTGACACCAATTATCTTGCCAAAACGGGATGTCACCCTTGCACTAACTCCCGGTAAATAAGAGATTCGATTGTTTCCTTGTTAATGAGCATATGTTTCCAGATTCTAGAAATACATGTTTTGATATGAGAGGCTAAGGGATGAGTGGTTCTACAATATTTCCCTTTCATGAAAAGAGCCCAAAGAGAATTCTGCTCACTGAAATGAATCCATAGCTTACGGAAATTAACTTGCTGTAGGTGTTTCAAGCCTTTAAAACCTAAACCACCGAGCTACTTTAGGCAAGGCTACTCTTTGCTAGCTAGCCCAGATGAAGCTGTTTTCTATGACCGAGACCATAGAAATGCGTTAAATATTCTTTCAATCGAGATCTCGGAACTTTTCTTTAAGCGAAGCCATCGCGGGATATAAGCGAGGAAAGTGGTTAATATCTTATTTAGAAGTGTAATTCTGCCACCGGATGAGAGGAAGGAATTGGACCAATTAGAGAGTTGAGTATTCGGCTTAGCGATGATCTCCTCGAAAATGAGTTTGTTTAGATCTGCCTTTGATAAGAAGAACCCCAAGTATTTTATGGGAAGGTTGGTTTTGACAAAGCCGATGAATTCGGTGGTCCGATGGATAATGTTAGGGTGGATATGGTTGGGGAAAAGCAATTCACACTTGTTTTTGTTGAAATGAAGGCCGGATATCCGTTGAAACTTGTTGAGACGGTGCATCACCTTATTGACGGCAGCTTTAGAAGCTGCGGAGAATATCATTAAATCATCGGCATATAAAAGGTGAGAGATGTTAATATCGACATGTGGTGGAATTGTGCATAAGGGTGAGAGGAGACTTGAGTATCCGGCGACCTTGAGAGATAGTCCATAACAATGATGAAGATAGTGGGAGAGAGTGGATCACCTTGTTTAAGCCCTCTAGTAGCTACGAAATCACCTGACATTTGCCATTAATGAGGATAGAATGGTTATTATTACGAAGCCATCTCTTAATGAGTAAACGAAGGTATTGGAAAAGCCTACAGCATGCGGCACACTGAAGAATAAAGTTCCAATCGATAGTATCATAAGCCTTTTTGATGTCGAGTTTGTAAATCGAGTTACCACCCCTATAAGGTCCGATCCAAATCCAACAAAAGTTCTTGAGCGAGGAGGGCATTATCGGCGATAGATGCTGCCTTTAACAAAAGGCGATTGGTTGGGGCGATAATATGAGCAAGATGAGGTTGCAATCCGCCGACTAAGATTTTGCGATAACCTTACGATAATAGTGGTTAGAGCTAATTGGTGCATAGTGGTTCCGGCACTTGGGGGCATTGGTCTTAGGCACGAAGCACAATAGTAGATGCATGGAAGTATTGGGGAATGTCCCTACTGAAAAGAAGCTTTGGATAGCTGTGGTGACCTCGGCTTTGCAAGTATTCCGGGTTTTTATAGAAGTCGGCCTTTGTACCCATCGGGACCGAGTGATTTAGAGCTGTCAATAGAGTTAAGTGCCACCCAAATTTCCTCAAGAGAGGGAATATCGGCTAATTGTAGAGGCTGGGTGTAATTAAACTCTTTATTAAGCAGTGCTATCATCAATAGGAGATCTGCTGCCGGGTTTAAAAGTCGAAGTTCTCGGTAATACTTGACGGCATCATAGGCGATAGCGGCTTCCTCATTGAGTAGAAGGCCTTGGTCATTTAAGATGGAATGTATAGCATTACATTTCCTTTTGAATTTTATCCATGCATGAAAGAATTTAGTGTTCCTATCTCCATCTTTGAATTTAGTAGTAGCGGCTTTACGTCTAAGGAATTGGTCCTGCCGATCAATTAGAGTAAGTAGATGTTCTTGAGCGGTGACCATCGGCAATATTTAGTATCATCGGTAAGGGCGGCAACTTCCAAGAAGAGAGATCCTTCTCGGCTTGTACGATGTTATGAGTGATGTCACCGATAGTCTCCCGACTCAGGTGAGAAAGGACGGCGGCCGGTTTCGGTTGAAGATTCGAAGTCGATAAAAGGATTGGAGTGGGGACAACCGATCCACTGCTTAGAGATAATAGATTGAAATTGAGGGTGGGAAGACCGGAAATTCGGGAATACGAAATGGGGAGAAGCTGGTTTGGTTGGGGGAGTAGAAATGGAAATAAGTAATGGTACGTGATCGAGACCGACAAAATTTAGATGTGAAATGGTAGTATGAAGAAAAGTATGGTGCCAAGAATCATTTGCCGAGGAATCTATCAAGTCTCTCCCGGATTTTACCCCTCCTCCAAGTAAAAGGGTTCCCTTGAAACCCCGAAATCAAAAGGTTTGCTCTCTGGATGTTATCATTAAACTCGGTGAGTTGGTTGAGATTAGGAGGCACACACCAGATTTTTCTATAGTAGAAGAAATGTTGTTGAAATCCCACCCACAATCCGGCTAAAAGATTCCACTAGAGTGATAAGATGGATTTCTTGCCGAGTTCTCTTCTAGCGATTTTAGTGCGGTTCTGCATAAACAAAAGTTGTAGCAAAAGAAATACCATTAGCTTGTACAATGTAAATGAATCGATTGAGGATGGTCCACGATAACTTTGCAATGGAGTTCACACTGTCGAGAACCCAGATTTTATAGGAAGAGTTAGTAAAAAAGGAACAACCAGCAAACATGGAAAATAATTTGGATTTGTGTTTGTCAACCAATGGTTCAAGAAGCACAATGCCCCAGAGTTGGTGTTTCTTAACACAATGCCCCAGATCCGGTATTATATATATATATATATATTTTTTTTTTTACCACAAAAGGAAATTTCATTTAAATAAAAGAGTTACATACATCTAATGTAGGGGAGATCATTGAGATCACCAAAAGTAAAGGCTCGAGAGGCCCAAAAGGTGTGGCGAGAAAAAGAAATGGTACTAGTGGATGTAGCCTTTTTGCCGACCAATTAGTTGGTTGGTTACCTTCTCATATATATGAGACCATTTTAAAGTTAAGTTCTTGGAGATATGGATAATTTTTCTGAACAAGTAAACCAAGCTGCCGGGGAGGAGATGAAAGACCTTGTGAAATGTTAACTAATGACTTGGAATCGGATTCGATCCGGATAAACTTGTAATTTAGAGCTTTAACGAGTTAGCAAAGCCCGATAAGCGGCTTGCATCTCGGAATCCGGAGTTGAAACGAAATAATGGGTATCATGAAGCACCACAAAAATTGACCCGAGGAATTCCTACACACGAGCTCCGATACCGGCGGATGAAGGAGTATAGCTACCATCGATATTGATTTTTATCCATGGCGAGGAAGGAGGGAACCATTTCGGCAAAACGAGGTTTGCATTTAGGTGGGACATCTAACAATGAGTGCTTACTCAGAAGCTACAACGGCTAGCCACGATTTGATTGATAAAAGCAAGTTTATTATCAAACTTTACTCTATTTCTAGCCATCCATATGAACCAAAAGATAACCATAGGAACACGAAACCAATTTTCATTTTTCCAATCCTCCGACAAGCCTCACGGTGACCGAGTTATAATTTAGATGAAATAAATTGAAATGCATTAGTACGACCTTCCAAACCTGATTAGAGACTTCACGACTTATGAAAAGGTGGGATACGGATTCTTCATGGGATTTGCATAACCGGCATCTAGAGGCGGTTCTTAACCCTTTTAGCTTCAGAATGTCATCCAAAGGGAGGTATTTATGAAAAAGTCGCCGGCAAAAATAGGACATTGATGGAGATAGCACATGTCTGTCAGATTTTCTTTCCCGACTAGTGTACGGCCAATAATTAAAGGAGGCGTAAATCATCTTGTTTAATGATTGATTGGTAGTTTGTTTCAAAACAATCCTATCGGCTTTGGTTGAATCGATTGGTATATGAAGTATCTGCGCACACTCTCCTCATCCATCACCTCTCTAAGTAAGTTGGTATTCCATTGATCTTCGATCCGAAATGCGAAAGTGATAGTTGTGTGTCAAAGCGGCGGTGAAGGTTAAAGGGTTACCCATAGTCCGGTTATCATATTGGAAATTAATTTTTCCCTTTCCAACTTCCAGTAGAAAAGCTGATTAGCGGTATCTCTTATTTTCGACAAATGTTTCCGAGTGTTTGGAATCCCCATTTTAGGCAAGACGACATTGGGATGGGACTTCCGGCGAGTACTTGTTCTTTAAATAAGTAGCCCACATGGTGTCTTGTTGTACGAACTTAATCCATTGTTTGCGGTAAAACGAGTTGGCTCATTTGTTGAAAGCATTTGAATCCTGACCCACCGGCCTTGATAGGTTTGCAAACTTTATTCCACACGATCCGATGGGGTTGCTTGTATTGGCCCTCCCAAAGGAATTTGTTGAAAATTGTTTCAATCATCTTACAGGTGCTTCTCTTCATCCTTATCATTTGCAAATTATAAAGAGGAAAAGTTGCGAGGATACTTTTTAGCAAGGTTAGCCTACCCCATTAGACAAGAAAGTATTGGTCCAACGAGTTTAAAGTTGAGGTAATTTTACGTACCACCCCATCATCTTGTATTTGTTTTCTCCTTCCTTTCATTAGCTGTATACCTAG